>JABFTP020000144.1:8055854-9275762 GCA_013387265.2 Cryptolaemus montrouzieri | reverse complement strand
GTTACACTATCTCCGCAATCATCTAGATAAATTTCCGGATAATTTAGGAAATTATAGTGAGGAACAGGGAGAGCGGTTTCATCAAGATCTAAAAGTAATGGAAGAAAGGTATCAAGGTCGATGGGATTGTCACATGATGGCAAATTACTGCTGGTCTTTGAAAAGAGATTGTCCCTGAAAAATTATAGAAGAAAAGCTCATAAAAGGCGTTTTATGGAAATATGAAATATATTTTCGACATTTTCCTCTTTATTTACTTCGATGTATCCGAATTTCTCAAAACATAACTGTCATTATAAATATATCTGTTATTTTGTTTCTTGTTTTACGATTTTTGTTATGTAAAATGAAAATAAAGATTTAAAAAGAAATCAGAGCAAATCCTACAAAATCATTGATAGTTTCACGAATTGTGTGCATAAATAGACCCAAAATCATTTTCATATCTAGGGCAACAAAACCATTGTAGACCAGTGTAACGATCTTCGAAATGCCTTTCCAAAGCTACAGTTATTAGTTAGAGAAAGAAGTCAGCAGAGTTCTTGACCAAATCAAATGGCCATAAGCCAATTTGATCCCTTGATAGATGGGTACGGAAGGAAATAATTTTTATGGAAAAATCTGGACACGTCAACCAACGTCTATTAGCCTAGAAAATCATGTGAATCCGTACTCCACTACCATGTGAGCAAACTGGAGGCTGCTACACTGAACCAAATTGCTATAGCAGCTTTACCTGGCATAAAGGGGAATTATAATAACACCTCAAGGACATCAATGGTTGAACAGTAGCTAAGCATAGTTTCAACGATACTTTCTGTAGGTGGATAGACAACCTACTTACAAACAGAAAAACTTCCGTCAAACTATACTTTCACTCCACATGAAGGAATTTTCTTTTCAATATTGTGAAACCTAGTAGAGGATGACCTCCTGATAACACTAAATAACAAGAGCTTCAGTTCCCAGGACCTTTTACTGATTGGTTTAAATGTACAAATGTTCGTCAAAATAACGTGGACATTATTTTTTACATCGAGTCGCATTTTCCTAACACCCTCATTCGAACAATGATATTCTAATTTCGTTATGGGGTTTCGTATGAATTCAAGTATATGTTTCACAAATAAAGCGATAGCGCCATGAATCAAAGAGTATTAGTCCGGTCAATTTAGACTTTCAAAGATACATGAATCACCATCGAGCTGACAATCCTCTGAATAGTTGAAAACATGATTAGAAACAACATTCGAAAATTCCGAATCGAATATTCGACATTCAATAATAAATCCGAGAGTTATGCAGGTTCAAACTGAAGAATAAATTTTTCTCGAATTTGTTGCCAGTCAATGTAGTTTTTAGATATTATTTTGGTCTATCAATAACGGAACAAAATGAAGAAGATTCGAAGACAAGCATGTCTAGCAATTACGGGAGCCTTGAGGTCCACACCCACGGCCTCTATAGAGTGTCTTGTGGGCATTCCTCCACTACACATAGTGGTAGAAGAGACTGTAGAAAGGAGGTATGTGAAGGGACAGAAATCCAACTCATGACAGATCCTTGAACAAAATTAGAGAACTCCGACCTGACCTATTTACAAGATCAAATGAGAGCCACCAACCACTTCGACGAACCCTTACAGGTCGTCCACGACTCGAGGGCAAAGATAACGATTGCTCTGGGGGACTATGTCACCGTAACAGAGATAATTGCCATTCTCCAGTCTATACAGGAAAACCTACACAGGCACTATAGAGACACATCCATCCAGATATGCTCTGACAGCCAGAACGCCCTTGGATATCTGAAAGATACGAAGGTTACATCCAAACTACACTCGGAGGCAAAATTAGCGGAACACTCGAAAATTTAACCAAATTCGAAGTCCGATATTTTTCCTAATTCTCAACCGATTTGGATGATTTTTTCGGCAAGTTATAGATCAACTCTTTTGCTTTGTAGAAATTATAAAGAGAAAACGAAATGAATTTGAAAAAAAATTTATACGGGGCAAAACTAAAAGTGTTTTTTTTGTCAAAAATTCGTAACACCCTGTGGAATTTCGTGGTCCGAGTTGAAACGTACAATATCATGGTCTGTCAAGACACATCTTCCTACAGTACTGCCCTTCTTGTTTTATGTATTTATCTCTATTTTTACAAGAGATATCTATTTTGAAGCGAAAAGTCACAAATTTCAAGAATTTATTTTTAATCTTGCGTAGGTGCATAGCATCGGAGGTTAGCCAAAAAATAAAATCAAAATTAGAGAAGCGGAAATCTAACGAAATGAAAATTTTTGAAATTCACTGGCCAATTTCACGCTCCGGGAGAACTCGAAGTACACTGGAAAAATCGTTGATTTTGCACATTTATTTTTGAATTTTTTTGTGTGACACTCTATAATAATTATCATTCCTGCCCAAAATTGAGAGCAGGTGTGTATCCTGGCGATACACTCGTGAAATGAAATGAACATGTTGAGAAAAATGTTTATGATGACCCACAAAAAAAAAACCATTTGATTTTAGTAGCGAGTATGACCCCTTCGAGCTCTTATTACAGCGCGCATACGTTTTCGCATACTCCCAATGATGTTGTCTATCATCTGTTGAGGTATGTTGTCCCACTCTTCTACCAAAGCCACTGTCAGCTCTTCAACGTTGCCTGGATTCCGTTGTCGAACCCTTCTTCCAAGAATGTCCCAAACATGTTCGATCGGGTTTAAATCCGGTGACCACCCCGGCCAGTCCATTCGTGTGACCCCAACTTCATTGAGTTATTCTATCACTATGCGCGCAGTATGAGGGCGCGCGTTATCGTGCATTAAAAAGAAATTTTCCCCTATGTAAGGAGCAAAGGCACAACATGGGGCTCCAAGATTTCTGTTATATACCGGTGGGCATAAAGTGATCCATTGCCAATAATCTCCAGTTCTGTTCGTGCTCCTAAGCATATGCCACCCCATATCATAACTGACCCTCCACCGTATTGCTCAGTTCCTGCGAAGTTCGCTTGATTGTACCGTTCCCCTAGATGCCTCCATATTCTATCTCCATCCACGAAATTCACACAATATCGGCTCTCATCACTTAATAAAACTCGTCTCCACTGATTGATTGTCCATGCTACATGCTCCCTAGCAAACGCCAATCTTGCTACCCGATGGGCTCTATCGAATCTTGGTGCTCTTGCTTGCGCGTATGATCTCAGACCAACTTCATTTAATCGTCTTCTGACTGTCCTTACACTGACGTTAATGTTATCCACTGCTTGTAAAAGGTTACATGCCTGAACAGCAGTAAGACGAGGATTTCTTATGGTTTGATTGACGATGAAACGGTCATGTATAGCGCGGGTTGCCCAATTTCTTCCTTGTCCTCGCCTCCTAACGTACAATCCAGTTTTCCTGTAACGTCGGATGATTCGATGGATAACCGACGTCGAGGCACCCACTATGGTACCGACTGAGCGGTAGGTGCGCCCTTCCTCGATCAATGTAACTGCCCTTGCTACTGAGGTTGGTGGTAAATCTCTCATTCTGAATGAAAAATACCGTTTCGAATCGTAAACAGTAAAAGAATCACAAAACACCGCAACCGATCGAATTTGTATCAAATCAAAGAATGGAAAACTCTCATTCTTTAAACAAGTGCAAATGTGGTCATATACAAAAAAACGTGTGTTGTATTTCATATTTGATAAAAAAGGTGTGCACATGTGTAAATGAAAAGTTTTATCAATGGTTCCAGAATTCGGTTGTGTATTTTAATACGTACCGACTGTTATCTCCTATGAATTCCTAATTTTCACCAAATTAACCAAATTGTCATCAATAACTAATGCAATTCGAACATGAAAATCGCAAACGACAATTTCGACACGCCTGAGTGATAATAAGAAAATTTCAAATTGATAGACGAATTTTAATGACAATTTCTTGATTCAATGGAATTTCTCCAAAATGGTGATTTTCCACTTGAAATTAAATATATTTTGCAAAAATAGAGATAAACGCATGAAAAAAGAAGAGCGTTACTGTAGGAAGATGTGTCTTGACAGACCATGATATTGTACGTTTCATCTTGGACCACGAAATTGTTGTTACGAATTTTTGACAAAGAAAACACTTTTAGTTTTGCCCCCGTATAAATTTTTTTTCAAATTTTCTTTGTTTTCTCTTATAATTTCTACAAAGCAGAAGAGTTGATCTATAACTTGCCGAGCAAATCATCTAAATCGGTTGAGAATTAGGAAAAATATCGAACTTCGAATTTGGTTAAATTTTCGAGTGTTCCACTAATTTTGCCTCCGAGTGTAGTTGACGAATTCAAAGCAGCACTTCAACAACTCAGTGCTACAAACAAAGTCTCTCTGCTTTGATGGAAATGAGATATATAGTCTTGCCAAAAGGGCAATAGCTGTAAGGCCGATGGGACCAACCAATTCTGACCATCCCATAGATCCAGGTGCTTTTTTCTTTCTTTGAAAACTGGAACAACACCGAGGCCCTGAAATATTGGACAGGCATTAGTTAAATTAAAAAGGCTCATATAAAGCCGCAATCAAAGAAGGGAGTATATAAACTATTGTCCCTCGATAAGAAGTCTATTGGGTTAGATTGACGGAACACCAACTCAACAAACACCTACGCGTTATGAGAGGTTGCCTAGAAAATGATGAAACAACGGAACACATACTCTTCGAATGTCCCGCTCATAAAGTGACCAGCCTGAACATATTGAGAGCTGAAACACCCAGCGCTAGGATGATCCAAGAGGCCCTCAGCAAGCACAACGGTCCAAAGGGCCTGAGTGCTGCCCATAAAGGCGCCGTGCAGGAAGAAGAAGGTGTATAAAAAGTATGAAAACAGTAGTTTTTTATCCTTATACTGAAAAAATATTCTCGACACAAAAAATAAGAATTTGTTTGTCTCAAATTGAAGAAAAAAAGGGCTACCTCCTTTTTCAATTCAATAGTCCTCTAATAACTGTTTAAATTTTCCTATTAGATCAAAATGAGTAAATAAAGGATGAGTTATTTGGGACGGAACCATGACTGATGAGATAGATTATAATTTTTTCTGTATATAAGGTATTACAGACTATCAGATGAATATCAAAATACACCCTCATTCCTTGAGTTTTGATTTATCACATAAGCATTTGTTTCGACTAAACAACAAATGTTCTTTTTCATTATGTCAAGAAAAGTTTGCTGAATCTCAACACTTCTCACGTAGGCAGCTTAAGATACAATCTTTCTTCAATTTTTATGAAGCAAGTTTCTTCATTTGGTGTACAACTAATGCAGTATGAATAGAAGGAATGAAAATGTGGATTCCCATCTTCACCAAAGCATTCGCTTTCCTCATGAGATAATTATCGATTTTAATTATCGCTCCTTTAATAAACAATTTGAATAACTATCTGTTTTATTGAACTTTCTATTAAATACTTCGGGATGCATTGTATATATTCCTCAATGTGAAACTACAATTTCAGTTTAATTGTAATGGTTAATGCTAATAATTTCCCATAAATGGTCTAGCATTCACATAAGAATGAATGAACACAATTTATGATACGAGAAACTGTTTTCTCATAGACATTAAGGACTGAATTATAAATTATACTTTATACGCTAGGGAATTCTATTATACATAGTTGGTGACGTTGCGAACGCGATTTTGTTCGAGCATGCATAGTATCGCCCACATCTTCAAATAAAGAGACCATTTCAACGGTTCAAATTTCTCAATTCGTGAGACACCTGTTGAAGAATTGACTTGGCGATAGAAAAATGGACTTCTGAAATAATAAATTAAGGATTGGGATTCTTGAGAAATATTAAATTTCTTCAAATATTATATATTTTTTTCATATACACATACAGGGTGTTTCCGAATAAGATGTCATAAATGAAGGATGCGAATCCCTGAATGATTTGAGCAAGAAAGTTCGAAGAACCAATGGTCGAAACATGCTTCGTTGCCGAGATACAGGGTGTTAAAGTTGAGAAAATTTTTCGATTTTCTCTCCATAAAACCTAGACTTCTCAAGATTTCGGGCTCAAATTTTCCACATAAGCTATTAAACACAATCTGAATCACCAGGTGAGGCCAAATTTTGAAACAGTATACAGGGTGATACTTTTCATGGGCCATGTTCCATTTTACCCTCGGAACTTTTTTTGGTACGCCACTGGCACTAACAAAAATAAAATCGAATAGATCATTCAATTTGAAATTTTTTGACTCTTGCATTTCGATCGTAACTATCACCGTTTCTGAGATATTAATTATTGAAAATAATCCAATAGTTTTCCCATATCGAAGCCATGGAGATATTATCTTAATAACTGATGCAATTTTTCAGGAATTGAGCTAAAATTTACATCAGATATCTCCTTATTGTATGTTTATAACAAAATGAGGCAGAAATTCCTGACAGTATACAGGGTGTTATTTTTCACGTTCATTTTCCTCTTTTGCCCCTGAACTTTTTTGTTGTGCGCTACTGGTATATTCTGAAAACAGAATCAAACAGATTATTCAAAGTGAAAACTTTTCGGTTCCTTGTACATCTTCTTTGATTTGTTCTGTTTGTTCAATTTTGTTTTCATCATTATGAGTTTTTGTTATTGAAATCATTCGCGATTATTTTTGTTTATTCATTTACTTCCGATTTATACACTCAATAAAACACATTTTGAATTCGAATTCAATGATCAGGAAATGATATCACCCTTTATACTTTCTCATAAATCCTACCAATCTAGTGGTGCAGATCTTAAAATGTGAACTTCGTTTGAAATTCGAGCTCAAGGTCTTCACAAATTGCCGAAATAACATGAAAAATATCTTCAAGCTTTCAATACGGAAGGGACTATACGATTACTTTTCTTGATTAATATCTCGAAAATGGTGGCAGATACGGAAAAATACAAGGAACAGAAAAGTTTTCACTTTGAATAATCTGTTTGATTCTGTTTTCAGAATATACCAGTAGCGCACCACAAAAAAGTTCAGGGGCAAAAGAGGAAAATGCACGTGAAAAATAACACCCTGTATACTGTCAGGAATTTCTGCCTCATTTTGTTATAAACATACAATAAGGAGATATCTGATGTAAATTTCAGCTCAATTCCTGAAAAATTGCATCAGTTATTAAAATAATATCTCCATGGCTTCGATATGGGAAAACTATTGGATTATTTTCAATAATTAATATCTCAGAAACGGTGATAGTTACGATCAAAATGCAGGAGTCAAAAAATTTCAAATTGAATGATCTATTAGATTTTATTTTTGTTAGTGTCAGTGGTGTACCAAAAAAAAGTTCCGAGGGTAAAAATGGAACATGGCCCATGAAAAAGTATCACCCTGTATACTGTTTCAAAATTTGGCCTCACCTGGTGATTCAGATTGTATTTAATAGCTTATGTGAAAAATTTGAGCCCGAAATCTCGAGAAGTCTAGGTTTTACGAGAGAAAATCGAAAAATTTTCTCAACTTTAACACCCTGTATCTCGGCAACGAAGCATTTTTTGACCATTGGTTCTTCGAACTTTCTTGCTCAAATCATTCAGGGATTCGCATCCTTCATTTATGACATCTTATTCGGAAACACCCTGTATATAATAATAACTTTATTCGCTGAAATTCGTGAAAGTAGTTTTTATGAGTCTAATTTCTTTGGATAGTTCATTGAATGTTCATGGTGCCAAATATAAGAATGACCTTTACCCCACTGTTCTCAACATCTCGAGCACCTTCATACTCATGTGACAATACCTAGTCTCACGCACACCAACTGGTATCTCCACATCCGTTTTCAGCCGATACAGGTAACGGAGAATCATCACACAGTAAAGCAACCTAAGGTAATTTCGATTCTATATATAACTCATTTGAAGGATTTCTATGAGGTTTCAGCAGAAAACGTTTCTGTATTACATGAAGCTTCCTCACGTGTGTCTCTGTTGCCCCTCCCCAAAGATAATATACCGTAAGACCGATTGTGCAGGTGCATGAAAAATTGATTGCATCTGTTTATGATCACAAAAGCCTTTACACAATTTGAATATTGGTAGGATAGTGCGTGATTTTTTGACCATCCCAACGTAGTAACGAGTCAAAGGTGACTCCTAGGTATTTGTCGATAATCTACGTATGGATCTGATTGATCTTCGGCAAACCCAACAGCGAGTTCGCTAAATACATAAAAAATATTTTTTTTGTATCAAAAGTAAGCAGTCTGAACTCAAGTATTCCACTATGTCGACGAGGTCCTTCTCCACCTTTCGTTTTGCGTCAAACCAGAAGATTCCAGTGTACAAAACCACTGTGTCGTCGGCGTAAGGGGTATTCGACCTTCAATAGGTGAATACAACAAGTCATTTATATATATATATATATAAAGAACAGCATGGGCCCCAGGACAGTACGCTGAAGAACACCGCACTATACCGTTTTTTCAGAGCTGATGACCCCATCTACCACCACTACTTACTCTCTCTTATATAGATAATTCCTCATAAGTCTATGTGATGTTCCACGAAAATCAATATTTTCCAAGATATCTAGAAGGCACTGATGGAAAACAGTGCAAAGGCCTTCATCAAATCAATAAAAACACATCTAACGCTTCATAGAGACCCGCAGTCAAGCCAGTGAACGCATCCTCCGTCGATCTTCCCTTCCTGAATCCAAACTGCTTTTAGAAAAGAATGTCGTACATTACTAGGACAACTGTACCGCACACAAGCCGATATTAGTGATATCGGCCTGTAAATTGACGGAATACATTTATTTCCCGACGATTGGTGTCACACGCGCAGTTTTAATTGCCAAAGAAAATTCCCCCCATTCAAACAAATTGTTAATGATATAAGTAAATGGTTCCACGATCTAATCGATTATCTCTTTTAGCACCTCTGCTTTGAATCCATCCTGATCCAGAGATTCATTTGCCTCCGGCCAAAATGGAAATATAGTATTTTACCGTATGTCTTGTACTTTGAAGCGAGTTCGTGAAGGTCGAGGGTATGGAGGATGAGTTTATTGTGATACAGCAGTTTTTATCATTTGGTCATTTCATTGGCCATTGCTATCCCCTGATTTAGTTTCGTGGTATATTTTTGGAGTTGAATATCTATTCTTTGCTATGCGTCACTGATATTTGACAGCATGAATTTGGTCTGGTGATCTGATGCTTTGACTATTTTGTGTTGACGTCATTCATGTCCTGGTAAACCACATCAACCTCCAAATACGGATGTTATAAACTGTCCAAGAAGACCTCTTTTCCGGCGGTGGGAAATTCCTATTATTCTTCTTTGAAGCCATTCGTGTTTCTATCTTTCTCATAAGTAGTGTAATAAATCATCATAATGGACTTCATTGCTCAATTGCTTGGCATCATGGCAGATTGTTTTCATTTTGGCTATAACTCTATCTATCTCTTGTCCAGCTAGAGTCATCTTTTTCCCGGAAGTTGCACTTTGAGTTGGAATGCTCTTCTGTTGATTTTTGCTGAGAACAAATGTTCTACATTTAGCTTTGTTTTGGCGCATGCCATTGAAACGTTGCATTTACCGGAGCCAGCACCCATGTTATCAATGCTAAATATGTGAATAAGTACAAAGCATTTTGTTTTTGTTATGACCTATTAAAAGAAGTGGCCTTGTCCATGACAGGATCTTGCTTAATCTCCATCTCTCCTTTTATTAGTGGTATCACCTTGATTATGGGTCTTCTGTATTTTTTTTTGGTTTGATAACTGGACGTCAACTACTCGTACCATTTCATCTTTACCAGGATATGTCCTTCCTTGATATTTCCTACTTGATTCTTCCATTTGTTTCTTTTTTGTAGTCCTAAATTTAGTTTGTTTTCCATGCATTCCAAAAATTCTCCAATTTTTGGAGCAGATTCCATCTTCGAATTGGTGATTCTCTTCGTAGTTCTTGTCACAAATGATATCTGATGGCCCTTTAAGACGACGACAAATCAGGTCTTGAGTTCAGGCAGGCTTCTATCCGGCTCGAAGAACCATGAATAGATCTGTTGTGATCTTTTGATGTGTGTTGACGTCAACTAGGTCTCAATCTGCCTACTTCTAGTTGAAAGTGTATTATCTTAACCGAGCCTCAATCTGTGTGTATGTGTGTGTGCGTGTGTGTGTATTCCAAACTGGGCCTCAATCTGCCTATTCCGCAGTGGGAGGGTATGGAAATCGTTTGAGAATGAATGATCAGCAAGTATTTTATAAACAAACCAGAAATTCTTATATACTAAATGAAAATGGATGGTTTAAAGGGAATCATTCTAACGTCATCTTCGTCCAGTCATCTACCCCAATTATTATTTGTCGCCAGTACTGCATGGATGTCTCAAATTAATTAAATAAGCACCTATTGTCTGGTGACCTACTTTACTTATATAGCTTCCTTCTCATCTAAATATTTCAACTAGCAATGTGAAATATGTAATAAAATGCCAGATAGAGGAATGTGTTCGGAATAATTCTAGGATTCTGAACAAAAAGGTATGGACATTATGAAAGTTCTCTTTGATTTTTAAACACCCTTAGACCAGTCTTACCTTATTCAACTAAAAACCTATTGCCCTTTCTACATTATTTTTGCACACATGTGTTTTTTCAATGGTTTAAATAAGATCGTTATTTGGTTTCCTTCAGTCGTCCAGTTCTTCTTAATCTTTCGTTTTCCTTTAAAGGAAACCAATTTTTTTTTGTTGGTGAAGTTCCTTAACACAACAGTGGGGAGATATCATTCAAACATTAATGAAATGAACTCAGTAGTTGGGATGCTTGATGGTTGGGAAACACAAATAGAAGTAGCACAAACGATGAGCATTAGTCAAAACGTTATTTCGCGAATTAGGCATAACCTGAATATTTCAAGGAAAGCTGTTAACAATATGTTGAATGTTCACAGACTCAGAGAACCTCACTGCTCAAAAATTAAGGAACGAATAAATTCAGTTGATAAAAAACTCTCTACAAGAGAAACATTAGAACATAAGAATACATGAAAATCTGGGTATCATTAAGTATTATTCAGAAATAAGAGAATTAGAATTTTTATAATATCCATACATTTTGGGATTTGTGTATATTTATCAGATATCCTTATCCTACTGGACCATTTTACAGCCTCCAATTGGAGGAAATTCAGGAGTACTCCGTGATCTGAGTAACCATTCAATACTTTTTTCTTGTCGAATCTATTTGTTCAAATCAATTTAATTCATAACATTCATATAGAAGAAATAGATTGGAGCTTCATCTAGTTAAAAATCATTTTTGTTCCTCATGCAAAAAATCTTCTGATGAACAATTTTCGTCCGCAAATATGCTTTAGAATAATTCATGGGTTTCGTTTAGATCAACGAAACGAATCAAATTCATGCGGAATTAATATTGAACAACTGTTCGATAAAATCATATGAACAGGAATGCGGTACAAAAAAAAAGCGTGTTTCTTGCTTGAAATGTTTTGTAGAAACTCATAACCAATTATCTATGCACCTTTTTTCCACTTGGTTTCAACTCGTAATTCATCTGAATTCACATTCTGTCTGATCACTGATAGAAACAAACGGTGGATTAATTCAGTTAGTTTTGACTTAATGCCAAATGAATATTTCCACCGAATAAAAAGTTGGTTCATACGAACGAGTCTATGCGGTTTGATACTAGAGTCCGCGAGCTCTAAAATGATCCCTCAAGGTCATCCGAGGTGCATATTCGAAATTGGGAACAGCCTAGTAGGCGGTGCTTACTGCCAGATAAAAGTTATCAGGCGTGTAGCGTCTCATTCTCCTTGTGAACCTAGAACTCGTTAAAGTATTCAGTTGAAAGATCTATTGCTGCCCTTTTTTGAAATACGTATTCGAATCAACTGCCCTGAATGATTTTTGCAGCTTGCATTCTGTGAATCAAATTAATGACAGTTCTGTCAAATGAATGACAGTTCTGTCAAATGATGACAGTTCTGTCAAACACCTTAAAGTTACATAAGAAAAGTTTATGCTGTCGGGAGCGCTTGAATTACATCAGAAATGTTAATATGTTCGATAAAAGTTTTCTCGAATTTTGAATTTTTCGCGCTATGTTCTTCATTTTTTCTCACATAAAACCGTTGCCAGACAATAACATCGCAGCAAAAAAGAATCAATGAAATCATTCAATCCGTTCAAGCCTGATACCGTGACCAAGAAAAATAGAGATCTATTTTCATAAAGACCAGTTTAAGAGTATAAGAATAAGTGATTTTACCTCGTACAGAAAGTTAATTGAAAGCATTCCTTGAATAAACGAAACGATAGTTTTATCTTGCAACATCAGTTTACCGAGAAAATTTCGCTGGTCAGCACAATTTGGAACAAATTCCAAATCAACCACTAGGATATACGGTTTTGACTTCGAAAGAAGCATTATCGCTTTGTCGATATCTTTAGTTTTATTTACTAATTGAAATCTGATTTTTATTAAAAATCTCGTTGATGAACCATTTAAAAAATTTTTTTACTTTTAAGAATGATTTTCTATGTGAAGTTTGTCTAAAGAATATAATTCGGAAGGTTGATAGTTACAGTAAATGAGTTTATATTTTCTCCAGTAATTATATCTATAGTAGAAGCGAAGCTCACCTTCAGTTCTTTTTGAAATTTTCTAGTTATGTCTTTGATGAGAAGTTAATTTCATTATCATTTATTGTCGACAACGACAATATGGACTTCAAATTGTCTCAGCCATTTTCTATTGAAATAGTTTTCTACTCATAAGCTGTTTATTAATTAGGGAAAGTGTTACAACTCGTGGAAAAAAATTTGGATGAGCACAAGAAGAATACTTGACGTAGTTTGAATGAATGTAGTATTCACAAGTTTCATGTTGACGGTTTGTGAAGAGGTCACTGACGAATGAAGGAGAAACCGATTCTACGAACAATGGATTAACACTAAAACTACAATGGAATGATTATTATTTATTCTATTGATTCATTCTAACAGCTAACCTTTGAACTTGTGAATTTCTCTGAATGACCTGTTGAGGACTCATTACAAGAAGAAAATTTGCATATTCCTTGAATAGAATGAATAGAAAAAATTACAACGTTGAGTCAATTTGTCTACGCATAAATGTCATGTCAAATTTCCAGTCAATACATTATATCCTAATTTTTCATAATGATACTTTCGAAAATCTGCAGCCACTCAGAATCTTGATTCTCCTTAATAAGTAGTGGACAACATTTCGCATAAATTTTATAAATACGCTAAATAATGAATTTCAATTGAAACTTATGGCTCTATAAGTATGATAAATTAGTAGTTCTTGTAGAAATCCTTTCCTGAAAATATTATTTACGCTTGTAATCTTGATTAATTGCTTAGTTATTCATTAATTCGCTACTTTTCTTAATAAATTTAATTTCTATTAATATAGGAAACAATAAAGTGGCTATATTTCACGAGATACATATCAATCATTACGGAATTTTATCATATGGGGTGGCCAGCTTTAGATGGCTTTTCTTTATCCTTCCCCATTCTGGATCCCCTTTTTTATGTAGAAATACGTTTCCCGAGAGCAATTTCAACTCCTTTAGTTTCAAACTTATATGAAAACAACTTAAAAGAAACCCGACCATTGGAGAAGAAGAATTTCAGTCATACAAAGTTTGATATTTTGCGCTGTTCATTTTATAACAATAATTTTGGATTTTGGTTCTTTTGAACACTCCGTACATGGTTTCATGGATGTACTGCCTGGTTCTTCCAAATTTATTCATTGGAAAGTGTGCTTAAATAGAATTTTCGTGTTAGGGTCTGATGCCAACATAAAATCCTGTATATTGACAAAATGCATAATGATATGCACAAACGTGTGAAGAGAAGTTAATACACTCCCCACAAAAATTGTCACATAACCCTACTTTTACGACAATACTATATAAACTTTTAGGTTGGTCATTCAAGTGTGGCTTGGTAACTTTCAGAAGTGTAAAATGAGAATATGTCATTCAAAAGAGATGATTTTATGATGGAAAATATCAACAATTTTCGAGTTAATGAAAAACTGAAAAATTCTACCATCTTTAAATATTCGCGAAGAGACCAATCAACTAGCATCAAATGGTTACTAATCATTTTCAAAATCGAGTGTTTCCTCCCCGGGCTCTAAGTACTGTCAGTATATGGCTGAAAAGCCTCTCAAACAAATTTTGGATCTACTCTTGAGTCAATGAGTTCAATATTTCAGGAAGCAGATTTTCTAGTTGTAGGAGTGTTACACAATGCATCCCACGTTGATGAATTTGCCACTCCATGTTGTCCCAAACATGTTCTATGGGATTCAAGTCGGGACTTCTGGCTGGCCATCTTAAAATATCAATTTCGGCATTTTGCAGAAAGATATCTGCAATGTATCTGGCCGCTGTTATTCTTCCATTATTCACCATTACTGAGCCCCCTCAAAAGTTTTCGGTTTGCCGGATATTGCATTGCTGATACCGTTCCTCAGGTCATCTGTATACAGGCATGCGTCTATCATTTGATACTAGGCAGAACCTGGACTCGTCGTCAACTGGTGTTGTTATCCGATTTCGTCCCTGTCCGGTCCTTCTACCATATTCCCGTTTCGTGGTACCGATTAATTGCTCTTGAAATAGTGTTTTGGTTAACATTCAACAAGTTAGCCACGTAACGTTGGCTTCGCCCCTCCTCTAGAAGTGTTACAATTCTTAGCACTTCATAATTACTCAAATAGCGTCCAGGACGATGAGCAGCCATTACAATGAATTCAAAGATTCGAAAATTAACAAGAAAGACAGAAAACTTGCATTAATTTAGCGTGAAAACTGAAGAGAATATACAGGGTGTTCCTGATAAGGGTGGAAGTAAATTAATCGTAGATTGCCGCAGCAGACTTCAGAAGAGTTACAAGCTGTTTTCTGTTGATTCAGAAAACCAATAAAATAACTTGGCACAATGAAAGCCACCCAGAAAAAATATTTTTTCACGAATAGAATTGAAACATGAAACCAAACGGTAAATAAGAAATGAAACCAAACTATAAACAAGGAGAATGTTTAAATTTGTTCTCGAAATAAGACCCTCCTTCATCAATAGAAGCTCTACACCTCTCGTAAATGTTCGCTGTTGTCTTTCTAATAATGTCAAAAGATTCCTGCAACAATTCACAACTGAGTCTTATCCTCTCGATCAACTCATTCATCGTTCTGATTTCTCCTTGATACACCTTCTTCTTCAAATAGCCCCATAAGAAGTAGGATTAAGATCTGGCGATCTAGCAGGCCAAACGATAGACCGTCCTCGACCTATCCATCTATCAGGGTATTGGTTATCTAGGTGGGCCCTTACATCCAAAGCAAAATGTGGGGCTGCGCCATCATGCTGAAAATTCTATCACACTCACCCAGAATAAAAATTAGATCAACCATTCCTTCTTTGGAGAACTTCACGGCAGTCAATTGAGAAAATTTTGTTCAAACCTCACTTTAACAATGTTTAATAACGAAACACTGATAAGTTCACCATGTGAAATGCAGAATATGATATGTCCGGACACCTGACAGAAGGCACACATAAGAAAAATGTCAACACATACCTCGATTTACGTTTTAATCATCTTGATTTCATCATTCGTTAAAAGAATTATCTTGTTCACTACTTGAATCATTACAGAAAAAAATTCTGTGCGAATAATGATGCATGTTGATGAGATTGATACGATAATTTCCATAAAAAATTTTCACAAATAATCGAATTATGTTGGGCGTATGAACAATGGAGACACTATATCACCACTACACCAAAACTTTAAACTCAACTCTCGACGCGCGTTTCGATAACTAAGTTAGCATCATTAGGAGATTTAGCGAAACGCGCGTCGAAAGTTGATGTTAACTTACTTTTGCAAGAATATAGCACAATGTTTTATGCGTTGACATGAATAATAAAATACAGGGTGTTCCATTTTGAAAAATTCAAGATGATGATAATTTTAAAATAACAATATTCAATATTTTTTTGATCCACTCCTGTATAAAATGAGGATAATCTATTTCAATTCATCAATAAAGCTATCCTTGGGCAATAAGGAAACGAAAGGAAAAAGAATTCATCCTCTCTGGCCGAAGGAACATGCGATGATGTGAGAGGCTTATTATATTACTTAAGAACATTATAGCAGAGTTTAAACCGCTCCTGAATCTTGGAGAAAAAGTGGTCTTCCAATCTGAAAGAACCACCCAAGATTTTTTTATAGAAAATTGGGACACCTTGTTTACTGCAAAATAAATTGCTGAGGTAGATTTTAACTTTCTAAATACAATACCGTTCGAACAAAAATGAAACCTTCAAGAGTGTACGAGCTACAGCGCACCGCGCCACTGGTGAATCACCCAGTATATTGGTAGTTATAGAACGAGAACATGTTTGATAATCAAATGGGTTCTCGCTTGTTTGTTCAACCTTAACCTATCTCAATCTCGCATTCTGAACGTCAAATGTCAGGGTGTTGAGCTCCAATGTTCATTTTGTTAATTTATTCAAGCCAGCAATTTCCTGTTCTCATGATTTCAATCTCATCAGTTGTAATTTCATTATAATCGAGACAAAAGTACCTATATTTCCTCAACTTTTAATCTCATATATCTATGATATAAACTTGGCTGGCATTGAAGAAAATGTAAACATTATAGTCAATAAGAATGACTGAGAGAATCATTGATAGTCGTTATTGGTTTTCAATGACGCCATCGTTGTAACTCACTAGGTATAAAAGAATTACTTATCATTTCATAATACTTCTGAGAAAAGAATGATACCTTACTATAAGGTTCAGTTTGAAGTTTTTCGAGGCAACTGGAATTTTATAATTTTTGTAACATGAAGATTTTGTTCATCCCAGATAAGATGACAAAATTATATATCAAAGACTTATTCACAGACTTGTAAGATTACTTCTTCACGGGCAAATATTTGGATCAAGCTGCAATTATCATTCAGTTTGAAATCCCATAACTCTTATATTATGCGTTCGATATCCTTGAATTCTGTATATATTACAAATTAATAATCCCAGAATAAAAATTGACATCGGTAATGTTTGAAATAGATTTTATGCGTACAAATGGGCATAGGATCGTTTTCAAGAGTTTACTAGGCGAAGAGAATCGGAATGAAGTAGGAAAACGACTGCTCGCGAAGATCGTTTTTCTTGAGAGACTGATCTGGTAGAGTTGTACTGAAAATAAACAGGTTTGAGGAAGTGTAGCAAGTATTAATAAGTGAGACAACAACAAAGACGCATTTGAAAGAAACTTGCCTTCATGCCAGAAAACCTGCAAGCTGTCCAGAATTGAATGAAATACACCCCACGGCGTATCTACAAATCGCCAGAGAACACGAGCATTGGAATAATAAGGAATAGGAACAGGTTCTATTCTCTAACGAATCTAGGTTTTGCCTCGAACCTTCGTTTGGGCGTCACAGAATTTATCGGCGAACTAATTCTGCAGCAAAAATCGGTTGTTGGACTAGAAATATTCAGAATAGACTAGCCGGCAAGGAGCCCTGATCTCAATCCGACAGCGCATGTATGAAACACGATGTATTGAAGATGAAAAAAGAGCGTCCCTGCTCAGCAGAATCTAAAGAAGAAGATGGTCAGACTCAGCAAAGAAGAGTGAACAAGAATTAACTAAGGATATATCCATAACCTTATCGAAGGTAGGGCTACCATAAAAATGTGAGGCTTACTTCAAATTTTTATCAAATTGAAACGTATGTTCTTTCGCCTTTCCAATTTCTTTAATTTTGATACTTGAAACAATATTGAAAATCTATCTGCCTTTTCAAAACCAAAAGGTGTATCAGAAAAAAAGGAAAATATTTGAGAAAAAATTTAGCTTTCCCCTCTATTCCGTAAAATAATGATGTGGAACCATTCAACAGCCCTTCAAGAATCATTTAACCATGTATTTAAATACTTCAACTCGAATGAAAACAGGGAAAAAAGCATTTAACCATGTATTTAAATTCTTCAAATCGGATGAAAGCAGATGAGTTTTTAGGGAACACTCTTTATATCATATATTGAAATCAACTGGTGTTAAAATTTTCGGATAACTAATTGTCGTGAACTATTTGGAAAATGATCAATTTTGCTATTTTCGTGTTCGTGTTCGTGTTTCGAGCGCTATAATAATTTTTCAATATCAAAATCCATGAAATTCTGAAGTACATTCTGTCAAAAAAAGTACCAGTAATTGATAATTTAAAATATCTGCTTAAAAAGATTGTTCAAATTTTGTTGTTACTAAGTTTGCACAACTGCTCTTTATACTGACGCGGAGTTTGAACTCGATCTGTCATTTTTTTTTCAATTTTTAAAACGACTGTCAAAATTTTTTCGTAAATTTTTCTTTAAATTAAACAAGAACCACGAAGAATATATGGGAGATGTCAACCCAAATTATTGGGTTAATAATGATTCTAGAACATCTATAGATCATAATCGGCATCACTTAGAAGACCGAACCTAGCCATCGGGGCTCTCTCGGTCAAACAGAGAGGGAATTGTTTTGTTGAGTTTGAATATTGAAGGGATTTTTCAATTATACTTCAAAATTGGCAAGCAAGAACAAGGAAGTGATTATGTTTCAGGAGACTCACACTGCGACGGAAGAACATCTCCGCGAACAAAGGAAATATTGCAGGTTATGTCCTTTTTGATTATCTCCATAGTCCTTTTTATGGCCTAGCTTGCTATGTGAAATCTATTCTCAATTTCAAATGTGTGTTTAGACATATAAGAGTCAGGTTAGGTTAGGTATGATTGTTGAAATATTTTTCTGCTGGTTTTCTTTTTCCATTGTTACAGATTCCGTCCTAATCCCCCTTCCTTTCACCCTTGTCTTCGTCTGGAAATCACGGAGTGTAAATTGAGAATTGAAGCTGCTAAGCAGAAAAATCTTTGGTACTCTTTATGTACACACAACATAAACAGACAAGCTATTGCTTGTGCAATAGCGACAGGGAAATGAGTTTTTCCCTCAGGTTTTTTCACTCGTTTATTGAATCATACACAAGATAGTATGGTTCCCCTGTTACATTTTCCTGAGCTCACACTTGTGTTTTCCTGACACACACCAAAATTATAGATATGAGCATTTAGCGTGGATACAATTATTCGATTTTTTTAAATCCTCTCTTTTTCAAAAGATATATATATATATATATATATATATATATATATATATATATATATATATATATATAGGTTGCACTATTGTGGCGCTTGGGGGCTGCGTGCATGGCGGGCAGATTTGGAAACTTGCTCTTGTCAGGAGGTGTTACTCCTTGATCTACGGATTTTTGAATAATTCGTCTTGTCTCAAATTTACATATATAGACTCCACGCGAAGTTTATCGCGGTAGATATTTGACCATATATATATATATATATATATATATATATATATATATATATATATATATATATATATATATATATATATATATATATATATCGTTGAAAATCTTACAGAAGGTTTACAGTGAATCGACTTCATCAAAACATGTGTACATGTTTGCATTGCATTCAACGGCGGCGGAAATGTGGTGGAAGATGTGACTCGCTCTGGTCTGCCATTGATGTCGTAAACAAGTTAACATCAATGGATTGAAGGTAATGCTAATTGAAAATCGTCATTTGAGTTTGAGAGAGATGAGAAATGAACTTTCTGTATCATGAAACGTATTGCAGCTCGACTACTCCTGACCTGAATTTTCTTCAAAAATTGAATCGCGTAATGGCCGCTAAAGACATGCTAGAACGAGTCAATTCTGATCCCAGATTCATGAAACGCATTGTAACTGGTGATGAGACATGGGTTTATGAGTTTGAGATACTAACTAGTCAACAAGCTTCGGAATGCCGACTTCCAACTGAACCGAAACCGAAAAAGCAACGTCGAAGTCGATCAAAACTCAAGATAATGTTTTCTTTGATTGTAGCGGTGTTGTGCGCTCGGAGTTCTTGCCGGAAGATCAGACGGTTATGCGGCGTTGAAAGAGCAAATTGCTCGAAAAGGACCTGATCAATGAAAAGTAAACTCATGGATTTTACACCACGATGTATCATCTCTCGAGGCTATCATTGTATATGAATTTCTGACCAAACAACCACCGTATTCGTCAGATATGGCTTCGACCATTTTGTATTGATCCGTAGAATTCGCAGCGAGAACTGTAGTCGAATTCGGAAAAAGATTTTGCGTTGGCATAAATGTATTATTTCGGAAAGGGCCTACTCTGAAAGCGATACAATAAATTCGGATGAAAAAAAATATATTGTGTTTCATTGACCAATTTCCGGTTATTTTTCGACACAATGTATGATCAAGGAAAAACAATCGTGTTAGCTTGAATTGTGAAAGAGATTGTGTTTTGTAGATATTGTTTATTTTCAACGATTTTGAAAGTATTTTCGATTTCATCTCGAGCACTCTAATGTGATTCGAAAGCGAAAAAAATGGAATATCTTCGATCGCTTATTGAAACCATATTTCACTTAGTTTCACAAATTTTTTCGGTAAGCTCATTAAGTTTTTAGAGAAAACTACGAATCTACCATAAACTCAACCATTGCGTCGAAGTCCACTTTTACCACCAGTAATTTTGCGATTCTCTAAAATACCAAAATTTCGAAATTGAAATCATTAAATTAATTCTGGCTTTCAAGGCAAGCGGCATTCCCAGAAACAATTCTACGCTTTTGCGTATCGTATATTTAATTAGTTTAAAGATATCAAGTTCTTGTGGCGCCATCTAGCAAGCAGTCACTGAACTTATCCAAAGACCCCGGATATCAACGAAAAGATTGGATTTCAGAAACGAAACAAGTTAAATATTCAAAATTTTATGAAAATCACGAACATAAAATATTTTCAAATAGCTTATTTCAATATATGAAATACAAGGACATTCGTAAAAAACGGAATTTTCTTTGTCATATCATATATTCCTTTCAACTGTTAACTACCCACTCAATAACAATAATTCTCATTTTAATGCGGTAATATCGGAGGTTTTACGCGAAAATTTCCGTGATCTCAACTTGAACACCCAGTCTGAATTATCGCCTAACCTGAATGTCAAAGAGTTAACCTTTATAAATTCGCAACTCAACATGATTTTCAATTTTTAAGTCGAACCATAACTCATTCGTAGTCACCCAACCGCGTAAGAATTTTTCGTTATACTCAGGTTAGTACCTGCGGGTTAATAAGTTTCCACATGACATTATAATGAATTTACTGTTATTGTGGAAATTGCCTCGACCATTTATATTTGCATATTACATCTCCGCATTCGCTGTGAGCTTTGTTTAAAGCAGGCGATCTTTGACATTCAATGCATTTTGGGTGGTTTTTGTTTGTTGTGGGATACGGAGACTTCTTGCTTTCGCAAAGAAAGTTCCCATGGAAAATTTGAACATTTTTAGATGTAACTAATGGCAACATGTGTTTTATGAAACGTTCATGAAGTTTCCAGGAAAGACGTGGCATTGATTTCTGATCCGTCAGGAAGGATGTACGAACAACCAAATTTATATTTCTGTGTGACATCCGACACGAATTCATAGAATACACACAACTAAATTTATATGGAATCCCTGTACTTTGAATATTACCTCAGGGATTTTGGAAATTTCGATTGATTGTTAGAATTGATCCTTTTTGAGATAAATGAGATGAAAAACACAAGGTTTAACTTTAATCTACACTTTATTTGAAAAAATTCGACGACGTTTCGCTGACAGCAGCTTTATCGAGAATGAAAAACATAATGAAGAGTATGGTATTATAAATAAATCGTAGAACAAGTTGGATGAATAACAGGAAAATCCTCACCAAGCCATTGTACATTTAGTATGAAAGGTAATAAAAACTAATTAAACAAATTAAGTAGGGGTGAGTAATTCACATCTACCTGTTCATTCAAAAGCTTGTCCGAATGTTTGTATCTATTTATTTCTAATGCTTCTAGGAGATCTAATTTTGAACTTTTTGATTTTATATGTAATATGTCAAAGTTTTTATTGAATGAATGGTTTTCTTTTATAAGGTGGTTTGAATAATTTGAATCAGATATATTTTTATCGAAACTACGTTTATGTTGAGATGTTCTTATGCCAAAACTCCTGTAGGTCCTACCGATATAAATTTTATCACAAGAACCGCAATTGAGTTTATAGATTCCTGATCTACTTGATTTTTCAACACGAGATTTATTATTTTTAATATGTTTACCTAAGTTATTAGAAGTTTTGAAAGTTATATTAAGATTTTGTTTGACGAGAAAGGATTTAATATTTGTACTTGCAGAACCGCAGAATGTTAAACTGTTGAATATTTTATAGTCTTTATGAATAGGATATACTTCGTTTATTGCTTTCTGATACAGTTTTTACGAATGATTAGATCTATCATATCCGGATTATATGAATTATTAATGGCTATCTGTTTGATGATGTTTAACTCTTCATTATAATCTTAGGTAAATTGAGTAACCGATGTACCATGCTGTTTAAAGCTGCAACTTTGTGTTGAATTGGATGTAATGAGTAGTTATGTATAATTGTATCAGTATGTGTTGGTTTACGAAAGACCGAAAAACATGATTATTATTTTGTTTAGTGATTTTCAAGTCCAAAAATTAATGGAATCGTTCTGTTCAATTTCTATCGTGAATTTAATGATCAAATGGATGGAATTAATGAAATTAAGAAATAAGTCTAATTGACGAGTAGTTCCAATGAAACATACTAAGATGTCGTCAACATATCTATACCAATAAAGAAATTTGGAAATGAGTGGATGTGTATGAATTTTCTGTTCAATATTATTCATAAAAATCTCTGCTAAAAGTGGACTCAAAGGATTTCCCATGATCAAACCATTTTCACAACTGTAATAGATGTTGTTAAAAGAAATATAATTTTGTTCAATGCAAACGTCCAACAGATTCAATATTTCTGATTTAATTATGTGGTTAACATGATTCGAATTCAACATGTTTTCGATTAATATTTTGACATCACCTGGAGGAACACTTGGGTATAAATTCTCAACATCTCATGTTGCGTTAGGTGGTAGGTTAACGTTTTTTATGTTACGTTAACCTACCACCTAACGCAAAACTTATTTCGTTTGATGTTGAGAATTTATATCCAAGTGTTCCTCCAGGTGATGTCAAAATATTAATCGAAAACATGTTGACATGTTGTGTTTTTCATCTCATTTATATCTTGGATCTACATCAAGTAACGACCTTCACAATTCAAATCTTTTTGAGATATTTCAATTGAAAAAAGAAATAAATGAAGGTTTATTTTGAGAAAGAAACAATCAAAAGAAAATAATAGACTCTTGAAATTGAAAATTGGTTTCTCACGGAGAAGGTATTTTTTCTCGACCTCAATAGCTTGTATTACCTCCTCTTGACCTGATTCAAGCCTGAAGCTGTCTAGGCATGCTTTGAATCAGGTTTTTGACCTCCTCTGGGGAGATATTCTGCCACTCCTCTGTGGCGGCTTGGATGAGCTGTTGTGGATGAAGAGCCTTATCTTGCATAAATGAAATTCCCACCGTGGGCACCTCGCCAGAGTCGCACTATGGGTTCCAGCACTAGGTCCACGTAATTTCTAGCCGTTACACTCGTCGAAACGAAATCAAATCTGTTTTGCCTCCCAGCATAATGCCACCCAAAACATCACACTGTCCCTTTGGTATTTCGGAATTTGTCTTGCTGTTCGGAGTCTAGTTCTCTTCGACGACCCCTTAAAACCTGAATCAGGCGGTCATATGATCGAACACCAATTCTGGTCTCATCCAAAAGATGAATATTTCGACAATTCTCAATATTCCAATTTTGGTGCTCGATGCACTAATCGAATCTGTTAATTTTTTGTTGTCTGGTTAGTTCTTGAACTCTTAAGGGCCTTCTGCTGTATAAACCCCTTGACGTATCGTTTCGACTGATACACTGATGCCTATTGCTTCCAGAAAATGCCTTAGGAGTATGGGGTGCGATGCACTAGGATCTCTTCTTGAAATTTGGCACAAAAGCGGTCTTAATCTTCAGAAGTGATCTTTCACGACTTCTTCTTCTATGCCTATTCTGTAAAAATTGTAGCTCCACGTATCTGGCGTAGGTTTTTGAAATCACCCCCTGTGATACCCACATTGAGGCCGCTATATCCCTCTGTGTCACCCCTTTCTCAACGAGAGCAATTATTCCAACTTAAGGCATTTTCATTTATGATTATAGGCTTTTTTTAAATTTTGAATTTCACAGTTTCAAATCTCAGTGACGACTTAGTACAATATCCCGAACATGTGGTGAATATTCAACATTTCTTATCATACTATCCAGTTTTTTACAACAAAAAACTTCATTGTTCACAAGTAGTTGAAAACAATCAATAATCTGAAATATCGAGTGATTCCTTATAAATTTGGTTGTTAGTATTCTTACGCTTATTGAACGTTCTGCATTATATTGATTTTATTATGATGGTCGTAGTTGGGAATTCTCTACAACGATTGAGAGCTTGGATAATATTTATATACACTAATCGCAAAATGTAAGGATATGCTGGAAATTATCTCTCTATACTGGTTTATCCCAGAGGCTTGCTGGATATTGATATTTCAGTTTCTTTTCATTTTTCGTACACTCATAACAGAGATTCGTTCTTTCTCAACTTTTTTTGAAGTGGGGTTCTAATCAAATCAAGGATCCATTTGATTGTTATCGAAATGAGCACTTTGAATTCCAGAGGGTGGAACGAAACCGACAAAAATTGCACAAACAATGGGCATATCGAAGTGTTATTGCTAATAATGGTATAGAAAACAAGGAGTTTGAAGGAACGACATGGACGTGAACATCTTGTGCTTCCGTTCTAGGAATATATCACATCTGCTCACAATTTTTACACCCAGTAAATAATAATAATTTAATTTAATAAAAAACAAAAATTGTATAAGTTTTTCCTAATTTTATCTAGTAACTCTATGTCAATCCACAAAATTCATAAGGAATTATTGAAATAGTTTAAATATATTCTGCGCAGTTATTATAATAGTTCGAAAACTAATTCTTGCAATGATAATTGCAAGTGAGAGACCAATTTTCGACTTGCAAGACAGGCGCTTTCGAGACGTTCGAAAACGTATTTCTAAATCCGAATCTTTCGTTGACGTATATTTTGATATTCCCCCAATTAGAAATTATACCCAATTTTTTTCCAAAATCAAAGTTTTAATCGATAAATTAACTTCCGAAATAATCTCCTTCAGGAATAGAACTCGGTTCAGAGCTACCCTTGTCACTCCATTTAACCAAATCGTTACGTCCAGAAAATTACGAACTTGACGATATTCGAGCTTTTAAAATTGGATTTTTTTTCATTCGTCCTATTTATATCCGGTTACCGGGAGGCATGATTCGCGTATCAAAAAGTTCGTACATATCTCGGCAGAAATGACTTCACGACTTAAATTTCGGATTATGGACCACTTTCGAGTACTAGATTTTCGAGGAAAGAACAGGAAATAGGGAGGCTTATCGAACCGTTCCTCTCTTACTCCTTATAACACTACTTGGGCCGAAAGCTAGTATGAGGAATATATAGAATAAAGTGCTCTCTCTCTCTTTTGAATGAGAGCAATGAGAGGAACCAATAAACATAGTTCTAAAGTCACAAAGTACAAATACATTTTTTCTGTCACAATAATCTATATATTTAGAATTTCACAATAAGATCTACGTTATTTTTATTGCATAAACTTAAAGTTTCAGAGGTGATTTGATGTTTATTTCTTACATTTCATTAGAATGTTAATTTTATTATATATTTAAAGAGAAGTTTTAATTTGCTAATATTATGTGGCTGTCTTCAGGGTAATTGAAGCTGAGGTAAACTTTATAAGAAATGGTAACTATTACCCGACTCTCCCCTACCTATTTTACCTCGCAAAAATCGATAGAAATCGGCCATGCTTACACTTCTTGTATGGTGAAGAAGATTTGGTTCTATAGAAACGATTGATAGCATGTGCTGAGTATCGATGGATAAGGTATAGTTGTTATGAAATCACATACAAAAGCATGGAATCACTGGACAAAAATCCCCAATTCAAGATGCACGGCTATTGAAATTCATTTCCAGATAATCAACTCCCACCAATATCAATCAGCTGACACAAACGTATCATCTATGGAATATTTCAAGAAGTACTATTGCAATTGTTTGCATAAAGTCCACCTCTACCAAGAGGAAATCATGCAGCTAACCGTTAAAATTATATGAAATGGGTACCTTAAAGATGGTCCAGTATCTTGATATAAGATGAGTCTTGGTTTGGTCTGGACACACTCTCTAGGTGAATAGACTGTAGAGTTAACCTGGTAATATTCAGAAAACTTCTTGAAGTACAAAGCTACATAGGAGATACTGTTGTGGTTTGAAGTGGAATCTCTCTCAATCTTCCTTCGGATGACAACTATTTGAATACAAATTTCCACGTCAAGCAGATACTTCAACAATTTGCGCTTTAATATGCTGCAACAATGGGAGAAACTTACTCTTGATATACCCTCCTCACTCTGCAGCGCTACGACTGATTTCTGTGATATATATTGAATCAATATTTTACATCAATTGTTTGATGCAGAATGACTTGGGTTAATATCCTCCAAAAAATCTTTCAAAGTCTTAATTCTGAGAATGTCTAAGAAGTATAATATAATCAATTCACACAGCGCTCAAATTGATAACTATATCTACAGAGACCTGAAGTCCTGCAGGATAACATGTGAACGCCATAAGCCACTGACAGCAGTGAATGTCAGCAGTAATATTTCTATTTGTTGGATAAACAGCCGCACATATGGCAGAGACTACATTGAAGCAGACATATAAGCCAATAGAGCATAAATAACACTCGAACCTTTGGCACCATCATTAACACTAGATTACTAATGTTGCCAACAACCTCAAGTTCAAAATGTAATGAGAAGGATCGATAGGCTGTAAGTTAGCTAGAAAACTCCTGCAGTACATTGGTGAAATAACAGTAAAGGCAATGTTCCTGTCAACACATTGGCTGGTGGTTGACAGTGTGGTAGAATGCAGAAACTAAAGAAAGGATGCACAAAGTGTTTAATGAGATTAAGATGCAGCAGCCTTGTGCACTCCCAATCTCTTCATGAGTACAATACTCACAATCGAATTATCTGTTCTCCTATTCATGAAATTAATTATCTTGATACA
Organism: Cryptolaemus montrouzieri; assembly: GCA_013387265.2. Classification (NCBI taxonomy): domain Eukaryota; kingdom Metazoa; phylum Arthropoda; class Insecta; order Coleoptera; family Coccinellidae; genus Cryptolaemus; species Cryptolaemus montrouzieri. The sequence continues at coordinate 9,248,356 of JABFTP020000144.1, read as the reverse complement.
TTCTCTTAAATGGTGACTTGAATATTTCCAAACCTTCACCCACCAGTCTACGGGACCAATTAGTACGACGCCGTGTCACTTGAAATTTAATTTTTTTTTTTGTGACATTCAACTGACTCATACTTCCTTCCAATTGATCCACATTCTTTTTCATGCTCTAAATTCGCCTCATTCATTTCAGATATTACCGTAACATAGCTCGTTGAAAGTCGTGATCGATATCAGTTTCACAAACCTCTATTTCATTATATTTCACTTGTGATAAAGTGTTAAGGTTAGATCAAGATGACTTTACAAACTAAAATACCATTAACACCTTATTGAAGCCCAACTAAACCATAACGCCTGATCAAAACTGAGAAAACGATAGAATTAGATTCGATACACACGCCGCGCCGCTTTCTATTTTTTACGGCTATGCGCTAGGAATAAAAAGAAAAAGATCGTGTCTATCAAAGAGAAAAGCCTTATATATAACAAATTCGTGCAGGGCGTTACCGACATTTCTGCATGTTCCTTGGGAATAAAAATAACGGTCGAAACTTATTTACGTTCAGACCAATATAAAATATTTACGTTGCATTTTTAAGATCATATAATATAGATCATGATATAAATTAAAATAGAGCTGGTACAACGGAATTACTCGTTATTGGAAGGTAAGAATCACGTTATGACAGCATTTATTTCGATATTGTCGGTGGGTTCAGTTAATATTTAATAAGTTATGTTTGAACATTTCGTGTTGTACAATTTTATGGTTTCGTTTGGTTACTTGTTAGATTTTTGTTTATGTACCACGCTTAGTCCATATCATATACCAGGTGTACCGATATGAAGTGAGCGTTATGATACAAATGTTTTGGGAGGAAACATTTGTTATGAACGACCCTTAATTTTTTTTCTGTTTGGTTGGCATGACATCTGTCAAACATTCAATAACCTTACGGTCATTGAACAAACAACATCATATCTTTTCATTTTGTTGGAAATGTCAAATTTTGTACCGGAAAGTGTTGATTTTCGGAGAAAATTAATTTTTTGTTTCCATTTGAAGAAAAGTGCTGTAAAGTCGCATCGAATTCTTGTCGAGGCAAATGGTGATCATGCTCTATAAGAATCAACATGCAAATAAGGGTTTCAATGGTTCAGAGATAATGATTTTGATCTGGGAAATGAAGAACCACAAAAAACTTCGAACACGTCGAACTGAAAGCAATATTGGATGAAGATGATACTTTGAATCAGAATCAAATGGCAGCCATGTTGAATGTTGCACCACAAACAATTTCAGACCGTTTAGAAGCTATGGAAAAAATCCGAAAGTGACAAATGCTAAACTGAAGAAACTGTGAAATTTCGCCTCAAAGACAGGAAAGAAAATCAGTTTTGCATCGAATCAAAAGAATCAATTCAATTGAAGTTTTGACCATAATGATTAATTATCATCTCCATACTTTTGTAATGGATATTCAGTATTGGCATTAGCAATTTGCCTCTTACAAATAAGACTTCCATCGACGGATCAATTCTACAGTCATCCAAAGCTTATTTGCTATTCTTCACTGAGATTTTTCAAATTAAATATCACGTTTCCAGTGCTTGGTGAAGCCCCATCTTCAATAGATTGAGAATTCAACATTTCCTCCAATCGGTTTCAGTCGAACCTTAATCTTGCGATTCAAGCAACTCCTAAATGTCACTTGATTCGGTCAGTTTGAAACCATGACGTTCTATTCCATTTGAATGTAAACGACTCTCCAAGACGTAGACGATCAAGCATTTCAATAACAACAATAAAATAAGCAAAGCGGCTTTTACCAAAGGACGGACGTCTAATAAATGGCATACTTCAGGCATAAGGTCGCCTTACTTAAGCATTTTGTTTGTTTACATTCTCAAAAACACCGACCGTGGCAAAGGCGGTTTATGTCAAAGGAAAAGCCTAACCAAGGCAGCGACGATATCATTTAAAAACGGCTTTAGGAGTAGTAATGATTAGATCTATTTAATTTTTTGACTAGTCCATTTGACGATGCGTTTACAAAGGATACCGAATCCTATTTATCAATATATACTGTAACGATATCCAATTGTCCCTGCAGCCGACCCTGTCACCGCCCGGTGGACTGACGAGTACGTAGCACTTTCGAGAGACTTTCCGGAAGGTTCTCGAAAGAAGATCTGGAACAGAGCCGAAATTACGCAAATGTTCTAGAACAATCCGTACTTGTCAACAAAAAGAGACCGCGAAGCGTAGAGAATTAAGTTTGAATACAGAGTGGACAGAGTGTTAAAGATAAGTTAAGCAGTATCGATTGTGTTATATAAATTAGTCATTTAGTTTAGTGTTTTAATTGTTCAGTCTACGTGTAAATAAATTAGTTAATGTTTGTAACGTTGAAGTGTTTGATTTGAACCCACAAATAATTTCAAGAACTCAGAGACGCTACAATACATATATCCCGATGCACCGATTAGATCCGCGAATAAAGAAATTTTCAGCCGCGAATATAGGCATTGGGTTGCATATTATTATCTACGAATAGTGAAAATGCGAATAGGGAGCTTTTACTGTACCATACTGATGTTGACCTTGGCAACAGGTTAGAAAACGAACTCTTGTTGGATGGTTATTTGGTAATTTAACTTTGAACCATTCTACTTGGTTAGTTTGCATTCCTGAAATAAGTGAACAGCTAATGATCGCCAGTATCTAATTCCAAACATAAAAATGTTGCTCGTAAATAGAAGTAATTACATCCTCGTTAATTAACTAAATTCATCTATCTCACCGGAGCATATTAAATATAAGAATTGCCTTGAAGTGAGTCATCATATTGTTCTCGGAATCAATAAAGCGATAATAAATCAAAGAAAAATCTATATCATTCCAACGGACCCGGATATACCCATTTTCATTCAGTTCCAACCTCAATCTCTGGTTATAATTATCCCAGCGGTGATAACCGTAACAAGGAAATCTCCTTGAAATTAGCCATTTTTTCATCCTTCTGTCGAAGAATGCAAGCAAAAAATGTTCGCTGATCTGCGTCGATACGGTTGATAATAATTGTAACAATTGCTAAAGCTGCCGGATCAAGAGCTCGAGTCAAAGTCGGTACAAGGTCAATAAACCATGTTTAATTGTCGCGATTGATTATTGAAATCAATAACGATTTCTGCATACCGAGGTAATCATATATTCGTGACTAATATAAATTGTTCTCTTAGTTAATTATCAAGTTGTATGAAAATAAAATTTCGTCGAAATATTTTTGCGTATGAAGTTTGCCTCGGAATAGTTTTCAGTGAATGGAAATGGAAAAGTTGTTGAAAATAAAAAGAGCCAAATGCTCGATAACATGATTCATTTTTTAGTTCAGAGATCAATTTAAGTTTCTTAAATATAAATGTGGAACATTACCGATAATTTAGACGATTTCACCTAAGGTCAGTAAAATATAATCCAGGAACGAAATAAAGTTATCGTTCTTAGCTTACTTTCGAGTAATTTGCATCCATCAGGTATATCAAGTTTCCACATTTTTTCTAACAACACACTTTTCTTAGTACATCGTATTTTCCCAACTAAGATTATTATAATCCGGCTGAACAAACTGATCGCAAATCTCTAACAACTAAAGATCATTCACAACAATCTGCTACAATCTCTAATCTATAAATGTCAAATTGGATCACAAAGAGATAGCCAGACAACAAAAAACAAATTACGCACAGGATATGTGCATAACAAACTGTTGTATCATGAAAATACACATAACCAAAATATGGAATCACTCGATATTTTACATTATTGATTTTTTTTAACCATGGATCTTTGACTACTTTTGAAGAATGAAGTTTTTTGTTGTAGAAAAACTGGATAGTATGATAAAAAATGTTGAATTATCACCACATGTTTAGGATATCGTACTCAGTCGTCATTGAGATATAAACTGTGAATTTCAAAATTTGAAAAAGCCTATAATCATAACTGAAAATGCCTTACGTTGGATTGTCCGATATGCAGAGGGGTCGAATAATTGCTCTCGTTGAAGAGGGATATAGCTGCCACAATGGGAGTATCATAGGGTATGATTTCAAAAACCAACGCCCGATACGTGGAGCTACATAGTATGACGTTTTGGAGTGGCATTTTGCTGGAAGGCAAAACAGATTTAATTTAGTTTCCTACGAGTGTGACGGCTAGAAATAACATGGACCTAGTGCTGGAGCCCGTAATGAGACTCTGGCGAGGTGCCCACTGTGAGAATTGCACTTTTGACCAAGATAATGCTCCTCCATATACCAGCAACCTCGCGCGACCTTTTTTTTTTGAAACAGAGGAAATCGCAATTTTGGTCAGGCCAGCTTGCTATCCAGACCTAAATCCTATTGAACATTTATGTGATAATCTCAAAATAAGATCGCTCCAGGATAATCCCTGAACCCCACAACAGCTCATCCAAGCCGCCACAGAAGAGTGACAGAATATCACCCCAGAGGAGGTCGAAAACCTAATCCAAAGCATGCCTAGACGGATTCAGGTTTGAATCAGGGCAAGAGGAGATAAAACAAGTTACTGAGGTCGAGAAAAAAACACCTACTCCGTGAGAAAACTGTTTTCAATATATTTACTACATGCGGAAAGAGTCTCTTATTTTCTTTTATTTGTTTCTTCCTTAAATAAACCTTAATTTATGTATTTTTTCGATTGAATATTTTTGATATTTCGAAGTGTCATTTATATATCATAGAGATTTCGAATAATTTTAAGTTTTTTTTCTTTAATGGTGGTATTTGATCTTGGAATCTTGAGACGAGAATAATAGAAAACGATTATTTTGCACAATATTTTCACATACTCTTGACTCACTAGACGCGATATTAGACTGATAGAAAAAACAAGTATTTGTTTCCACAAAATTTCACTTGAAATAGTTTCAAGTAAGTAAAGAAAGATTATTTCATAATGCAATTCTGGTTCTTTTTCGAGGAACTCATCATCATCGTTATCATGATATTCATCGTTTTGTTGGATGCAAATGTTATGTAGAACTGAGCAGGCAACTATAACAAGAAGTGTGGTCCTAAGATATATGTCTAGCTCTTCAGAAAAAAGCGAAATCGTCTCTTTAAAACACCGAAACATCGTTCAATTACATTCCTCGTAGATCTATGTGCTATGTTGTATTCTCTTCATGTAGTATTTGTTGGAATTAAAACTGGTGTAAGCAAGTACCTCTTACAGGCATAGCCGTTATCCCTGATGACTAATCAGTGCCGTAGTTGCTAGTAGCAAAATCAGCACATATTGCAAATGGTATTTTCATGAACAGTTCCTAGCCAACGGGCAATAATATTTGTAATTTTTATGTCCGCATCGCAGATCTTTTGCACGTTAATAGAAAAATAACCTTTCTATTTCTAAGGTGCTCTACATTACCACCAGGAGAGCATATCTCAACCCTTAGCTTGGCAACCCATAATTTTGCCTAGAAAAAATTTTTCTGACTTGATTTGACCAAATTTGTGTCAAGTCATTAGGAATATATAAAACCAAAATTTTTTCAAATGGCATTGGTGTATTTTGATGAGGTCTTTCTAGAGATACGTTGTCACGTTCATAAAGACCTAATTATGTATACAACAGGATACAATACAATTTCCTGAGAGAACTGGTTTGATATCCTTGGAGATACTGTGCCTCATTGAAGATTCATAAGTAAACGTGAACTGAAAGATGGGTTTCACGAAAATTCACAAGAAGTAAGCTTCGGAGAAATGAACAAAAACATTTATTGAAAATATTTGATACATGAGATATTAGTAATCAGTTATGAAAATCATGGAAACAAATTCTATATTCAACTAAACACAATCTTGTGTTGCATTTTTCACATATAACACTATTCTGTCCCTTAGGGTAGTTCCTGGACCTCACCTGCTCTGCTCTGATGAAAGTCTTCCTCTATTTTGCCTTTTAGGAGTAAACCTTCAGCTACTTTACAACGGTAAACTTCAGAGGGATTTCATGTCTTCTTGCATTATTGCGAATTTCCGTTCTGTAGTGTCTGCACTATTTGGTGCTTCATATTCGCTCTGGAATTCAAAAGGAGCATAGTCATTCACATTGTCAGCCTCGAATTCAGACTTAACAGCTGAACTAGCGTTTCGTTAAGGAATAATCAGAGCTTCATCAGCTTCTTCACCTTCTAGCATAAGATTAGCGAAGATTTTTATCGTGCGGCTGGACATATGTATATCTAGCAGCGTATGTGAATAGATATGTGGTCATAATTCTACGAAATGTGCAGGGTGTCTTCTCAGATACAAAACAATTAATGTATATCGAGAGATAGATTCCCATTAGCTGCCTACCGAATAATGTATCCTTCCAGGTACGACATTTTGTAACCACCCTATATCATACACTGATAATAGGTCTTTTTAGTTCAAGTTTGAGCATCCTTGATGTAGAAAAATAAAATGTTTATTTGCCGAAAAAAATTGTTTTATTCAGAATGTCACTGACTTATCAAACCGCCCTCGTATAAAAAATAATTTTTCTGGCTCAAAACTTCTCATATATCTTATAACGATAGAGTTTAATTTTATTACTAGCACACATTAAGATGTAACCTCCATTCATTTCCCCAACAACCTTAGAAAATATGCCTACCTCTACTCAACTACATCAGAGTTCACATGTTCCTTTCCAGTACCTGGCGATGATTTCTCACACCAACTGTAAATATCTGAATCAGTTATTATTCAGGTAATTCGATGCGCATCGTGCAACGAGAATATTTGGCGTACCGCCATAAAATATTTTATGGCGAATCACGTGCATTTATTCGCTGTTAGACGCACTCAAGATCGAGAGAAAGTTCTTAATGTTTAATGCAACAGTTCATGCGAACATTTGCCTGTAATTTGTTCTCGAATTACGATTCAGAAAAAGTTCAATATCACCTCGCTCTTCGATTAAGTTTCAAGTTGAAGAAACTCCTTATACATACGAGAGATAAAGAATTATATACGCGTGCTGTTTCTATTCGTGACCGAGAAAATCGTTTTCGAATTTCTTCCATGGTTAATTTTTCTTCTTTGTCGTTAAGATTTCTTAACAAATATCTTTATTGGCTTCCAGAATTTTTTGATGCTACAAAACCAAAAATCCTTTATTTTTCAATCACTATATGACAAACAAATACATTAGGGTGGGCCAAAATATATTTTAATTTTTTTCCTCAGATACCATAAAAATATCTTTCGAAATGACGAAAATAAATTCTGGTAAAGTATGAACTCGTAATATTGATATTATATATATATATATATATATATATATATATATATATATATATATATATATATATATATATATATATATATATATATATTCTCTTGAAGAGAGAGGATTTACAAAATTCGAATAATTGTATTTACAATAAATGCTTATATCCATAATTTTGGTGTGTGTCAGAAAAACACAAGTGTGAGCTCATGAAATTCGATAATTAGTACCTTAGAAATCTTTTTTTTAATCTCAACCAATAGGAAGAGGCGATGACTGTCTTGGCACAGTTATGGCCTCCCAAGATAATTTGAGGTGTATTCACTCGCTTCTTGCAGAGAGCCAATCCTCAGCAAATCCAACAGGGACAATTTTAGTGCTACGATCCACTCCTCCCAATAATTTCAAGCATCCTGACGATAAAATACCCATAACCCTCTTCGTTCTTTCTTCATTCACTCCAGCAAATGTTCATATGAGTTGGGAGTGTTATTTTCATTGAAGAAACTACACGTGAAATAGTTTTTGTATACCAGGAACAAGTTCTTTGTTCTTTCTATAATGTCATGAGTTTTACTCAATAATAAACTTCCAACATATAAGGAAACCAAATAATTACAAATTTATTGGTTAGTTTCAACAACCAAAATATATTTTCAATGAAATAATTTTGTTGAAAGAAATCCCACTAAGGTAAAGAGCGAAAACCAAAAGAATACAATAATTCCAACTGTTTCCCTGCATGAAGTCCCATTCAAATGATCGAAATCTGTAATAAAGAGCCCATATGGAATATGATACCTACCATGGTACCAATAAATTGGCACGCACCCAGAGTACTATATAATTACACACAGAGCTGACAGTACTAGCCATTGAATAGAATCAAGATTCAAATAAATAGATCAGAGTTCGTGAGTTACGAGCCTGCTACAGTCGCTAGCGGCCTCTAGACGTGGGCGTTTCGAACTGTCAATTAAATTTCACTCCTAAATGGAATCATAGAATTCCAAAACAAACGTTGCATTTCAAAATGTGGAGTTTTGTAGGTTAGTTATAGATATCTTCGAATGCTAACACGTAATAGTTGATCATTTGCATAACTCCGGTTTTCCACAGGTGAGTATATAATCTTACGAATACTCTCAGTTTCTGCAATGATTACATAGCTAGAAGTATTGATTCAGTCTTTGTAATTCTAGAATTGTAGTTATAGATCGATATTTCAATTGTTACAAGATAAATTAAATATAGCTTATAGGTTTCATACAAATCAACATGCAAATCTTTGTACGGATTGACGTGTAAGGTTATTCAGATAAGAGTGGATGAAAAGGGAATTAATTTGAAATATAATTGCGAAATGAATACTCTTGGGAGTTCCGATACCACTTTTTTCTGATCTATATGATATCACTATTCCAAGCAAATAACGCACGATAATTCAAATTTCTTTTTTAGTAGGCAACTAATTATTAGCACATTTTTTTGGAATTGTCCGGACATATGCAAATGAAATTCGTTATTTTTTCTTGGCACACATATTCTCCTCGTGAGAGATAAAATGAGATTCTGCAAGAAACCACCTTATATTAATAACAACAGTTGTTGATCAATTTTTACGAGTAACGTTTGTCCTCTTCTTAAATCAAAATGTTTAGGAAGACTAATAATCATGAAGGAAGACCTTGGCACCGACGACCTCTAGCAACAACGGTAGTCCATACCCGTTATTTAAGAATTTCCTCGTTGAGATAACGATTCGCTACTACTAGACACCTTCAAACGCAGCTTCCACAGAACAGTGAAGTGCAAATTAGTACTGAGACGATGGGACAATATCCCAGGAAATTCAGTTTGAGACCTCATGGCGCAGCTCGAGGCTCTAACCACAGCATATAGATGATACCGATTGAATTTTGTCAGGGAACATGTCAATTGGTTAGAAGCTTACAGGAAGAGAATGGAGATTTGGTCTTTTTCATTTCTATTGACGTTGTCTAGTATACAGACCTATGTCAAGGTAAGATGCATTTTTAACACCAAATACCCAAACATAGGTGGCTCTACAGAGAAAGTCATGTTCCTTCAGGATCATTTTGTGAACACTTTTTATCATTTATATACAATGAACTCTTTTCTAGATATACAGTTCGCCAAGAAGCAAAAAATCGAAAATTCAAATTTATTCAGAAGAAAATTGAATACTTTGAAGAATTATTTTCCAGTAATCCACCAGCAATGAGAAATGCCAGAGAGCAATCAAAATAAAAATGGTACTATAACGCTACTGAAACTTTTAAAGCGAATGCTTCTTGGAAGAGTTACAAGTACAGTTTGAATAAATTTATTTAATTATATATATATATATATATATATATATATATATATATATATATATATATATATAAACACCTCAAAAAGTCTAGGGAACACTTCTGAATATCGATATATCGTATCCAGGACGATCAATATGGATGATTTTTTTAGAAATGAACACCTGCATCAATTTCTCACCAAATTATGAAGAGTGCCGCAACAGATTTCAGTTTTTTTTTCATGAAAAACTAAAAATGCAGCAGATGCGACACTGCTTTATAATCATTTCAAGTATTCAGTGTTTGAAATCAGTTAGTTGGCACTTTGTTTCTGTTGTAAGCACAAATAAGATGATAAGAGATGTTACGAGCCGTTGGCATGCTCCAAGCTGGGAAGTATCCAGGGTTCTGAGAAGTAGCCCAAGTGTCATAAACCGTTTATGGTCGCGTTTCAATGAAACTGGTAGCGTAGAAGAACGCCATACAGGTCGTTTCAGGAATACTACAGTCGCCCAAGACCGATTTTTGGTTTTACAAGCCAGAAGAGATCGTACTACCACAGCATCTCAATTAGCTCAAGAGCTATCACGAGTTCAAAATGTACAAATTTCCGACCAAACCGTGAGAAATCGACTGCACGAAGGTCAATTCCACCAGACGTCCTTTAAGAGTTCCACAATCGCACTGCTCGTTTAGCTTGGCACGTAAACTGGGATCAAGAGAGGTGGGCCACAGTTCTCTTCAGTGATGAATCTATATTTAGTTATTATCCCGATTCGGGAAGAATTCGAATATGGAGGGAACCTGGAAAGCAAAACCGTCTCCAGCATGCTCAAGAAGTTGTTAGACAGGGAGGCGGATCAGTGATGTTTTGGGGAGGTATACGCCTTGGTGGATGAACTGACCTCGTTTTCATACAGAACAACCTCACGGGAAATTCTTACGCAAATGAGATAGTTTTACCTGTAGTGGTACCGTATTTCCAAACAATGGGTCGAAATCCACTCTTCCAACAAGATAATGCCCCTCCTCATCGTGCAAGAGTTATCTTGAATGTTCCTGAAGAGAATGATATTGATCTTTTACCGTGGCCATCCTGCTCCCCAGATCTGAATCCCATAGAGCATGTGTGGGACACCCTAAAAAGAAATCTCCTGGGTCATGAACAGAAGCTTCGATTAGCAGTTCAGGGGGCTTGGAATGACTTAGGCCAAAATGTAATAGACAATTTAATATTGAGCATGCCGCGACGATGCCAAAGTGTCATTAAAAACAGAGGTGGACCTTCTGGATACTGGCTTCCATATCGTTTCGAAAATATTAGTTCAGGATTTTTCAAATTCATATTTTAAAGATATTGGTAAGTGTTCCTAGACTTTTTGAGGTGTTTATATATATATATATATATATATATATATATATATATATATATATATATATATATATATATATATATGTTAATTCTTAGATTTTCGTAGACGTATTTCAATGTGGTTTCTTCTTTCTTTCGATTTCTCGTCCGTTAATCGTGGTAATGACCATTCGTTGATTGGTTCTGACGACGTTTCGACTAGATCGCACCAGCCATTCTCAAGTCGGAGTATAATTCTATTTGCTACTGAATATTTATATTCTTGTGGCCTGACCAGTGGGCGTTGCGTGTTTGAGTCTGTCCTAGGTGTTTCTCTGTTTGCGTTCAGTTGTCTTGTGTGTGCTGTTATAGTTTTCATCATAGTTTTCCAGGTGGTAGGTATGTTCAGCGCCTCATCTGTTTTGTTCGTTGTCATGTTTTCCTCTTTCTCGATGGCTTCTAATTTGCGTTCATTCAATCTTGCAGACATTTTTCTATCGGCTTGTTTTCTTGGCATATTCCCCAGGAACTGCAATACACGCCAATTTGATTTTGTACTTAGGGTTCCTCAAGGAGGCTCCAACGGTCTTATGAGATTTTTACGTGGTTGAAAAACAATACATATACATCCATCTGTGAAACTTTACTATAGAACATCATCAAGAATCCTCTAACAAGATATCGGTTATCCTCTTAAAACATTAAACGGGTTGTTGAGGTCGTAACCATTCCAGACGTCGTTGGTAGGCCTAGACATGGAGATCTAACCTAGGACTATCAATTTGGTAGGTGAAAAGTATTCTGACCCTTTCAATGCACCCTTTCTGTCTAATTACAATTCTTCAAAAAAAAAATTACATTATTTCAACCTACTCACTATATTTTGGTGTTTCAATTGGAGATCAAGACAAGCCGTGGACTCCCCATATGTGCTGTCTTAGTTATAGCGAATCATTGGTACAATTAATGAACAGAAGAGAAAAAGTTTGCCTTTTGCAGTCCCTATGGTATGGCGAGAACCCACCAATCATTTGCACAGTCAGAACTTCTTGGTTCCCGTCTTAAGGAATGGAACTTATTAGCCAATTAAAGGAAAATTACGAATTTCAAAAAAACATGCTGGATTTTTTGCATTGTACAGCATAGAAAATTCGTTGTGTTCATGTTCTGATATTGATGGTTCAATACAGCAACTTTGTTTTTAGCACTCCCCCTCTGAGTGGCGTTCATTTATAGATTCATCTAAATGAAATTTAAAAGTTGTGTTATTGCATGAATACAATTCTATACCAGTTGCCTATTTAGTGAGCATGCAAGAATATTATGAAAATATGCGCAGTGTTTTGGATAAAATAAACTAAAAGTGGAAATGGCAGATATGTGGGTACATAGATGAATTTTAGTGGAACTTCAGGAAGGATTTATGTAATATTGCTACTTTCTTTGTCTATGGGACATCCCTGCAGTAAATCTATATTATATAACAAAAATTTGGCCAGAAAATGATTAATTTCAACCAAGATCTCAAAATGTTGAGTTTAGGCCACTTGTTAACTCCAAATATTCTTCTGCCTCCTCACATTGACCTTGAGCTGATGAAAAACTTTGTGATGGCTGGGTACAAAGATAGCGATGGATTCAAATACTTGAAAGAATTCTTTCCCAAGTTTCTTCTTCTTTAATTCCTCAATTCTCTTGAAGGACGTTGGGCCTCAACAAAATTTCTCCATCCGAGCTTGTTTTGAGCCAAACTCTTGATCTCTCCCTAGCTCCTCCCATTTTCTGAAATTTCCTTGTCAATTGTTCTTGGCCTGCCTGATTTTCGGGCTCCTCACGAGATCCAGTCTAAAGCCTCTTTGCTGATTTAATCGCTTCTTCTCAAGGTATATTCTAGCCATCCATATTTTCTATCATGATTTATTTTTCCTACAGGTTCTTCATTGAATACCCTCCATAAGTCTATATTTGATATCTTCTCGGGCCATTTGATGTCCAGGATTCTTTTCAAACAGGAGTTAAAAAAGGTTTGCCGTTTTCAGGTGAGAGTTTTTGTTAGTTTCCAGCTCTGGCACCCGTACAGAAGGACAGATTTGAAGTTGGTTTGGAAGATTCGAAGTTTGGTTTTCCTCCTCAGTTGTGGTGATTTCTATATCGAGTTCAGTTGGATGAACGATACCCCAGGTTTGTTTATCCTCTGTGTAACGTCTTCATCTGCTCCCTCGTTAGTTGTAATGATACTTCCGAGATAGTGGAAGGATTTAACATTTTCTATTTTCTCGCTATTTAAGTATATTTCTTCTTTTTGCAGTTTCCCAAGTTTAGTGATGCCAAATCAAAAGAAGGCATTTTTATGGGACCACAAATCGAAAAATTGCTGTACGACATTAATTTCATAAAAAAGCTCACCATTCAGAAATTCAGAGCATGTAACTCTTTTGTTTGTGTTTCAAGAGATTTTTTGCAACAATGTGGATTCAAACTATCAACAGTTAGTTAATAGGCTTTTAAATATCTACAAATCGCTTGGTTCCTGCTTGTTATTAAAAATTCATTTCCTCCATTCATAATTGTCATTTTTTCCTGAAAATTAGGGAGCTGTAAATGACGAACAAGGTGATAGATTCCACCAAAATGTTTGGATAATGGAAATTTGTTATCAACGACGACGGGATCTGGCCATGATGGATGATTAATGATGGTTTTTGAAAAGAGAAGATATGACTCCTCATGAAAGGCAAAAATAGAATTTAATTCAACTCAATATTTTCAATCCTTGTGCTTTTCTTAAATGAAGAGTAGGTTAAGTGGACGTAGAAGTAAATGAAGTCGATATATACTGTTAAAAATGTTGAGTTTTATATTTGATATTAGATTTTGTAACATTAAATATGGCTCTTTAAATGTAACAAGAGAACCTTGCGTTTTACAACTTTTTTTCTCATTTTTGTATTTAGATCCATTCTATCATGATATGCTTTTCAACTTTATGTTTCATCCACATTATTTTTTGTCGGCTCTATAGTTATTTGCTCATCAAGATGGAAATTTGAAATATTGAAATCGCGAGTTGATTTATTGACGCAGTGTATTTCAATCCATCGAATTCTGTTTTGGATATTAATTCTTGAAAAAAAATCAACTCACAATCAGCTATCAATAGAATCGAACTCCTTTAATGCTCAGAACTTCCCCAGTAAACATCTGAACTATTCGAAAGTTAAATTTAAACCAGGTCATCATTTTTATCATCAAATTATGCACATCAAGAAATCAATCATTCTCATATATTCCTTCAAAATCTAATCAACAAACACCACAGTTTGATTGATGACGCTTCAAAACTCTTAGTTTTGACGGCAATTAATTGCTCAATACTAGGTAGGTATCATTATTCAGTGTGTTTAGTATGCGTCAGGTATTATTGGGAACTTAATTTCAAAAAATTAATGTACCGTTACTTAGTCATCGAGTTGCTCCTGTATCAGGAATTACCATCAGTTCTGATTATTGAAACACGAAATAATAAATGAGTTTTAATTCTTAATTCCGGAACGCGAGGATATTTCTAATATTCAAATTTTTAGTTATGCCAAAAACTTTCTCCTAATTATGTTTTTTTGATGAATGGACTTTATATTTTATGCTTTGACATAGTTTTTGCTGAAAATATATTATATATATTCAACTTCACGAGGTTCAACTTATATTTGAACCCTTGAATGTTCGTTTGCTAGATAGCATAGCTAGATAAGTTTTAAATGAAACATTATCTTATATAGCACCATCTGTTGTAAAATTGCTATAATATCAAATTCAAATAAACCAATATTATCCAGTTCTTATACAACCTCACCATTGTCTGATACAACTTCTTGCTTTCATCCTGTATTGGCATGGTAAAGTAGTTAACATTTCTAAATAACTGAAGAATTAAAATAGTGAAAAAGCTGACTCAATTCTTTTTAGAATCCTGAATCTAGTACATATGCGAACATTTTGCAAATTGTGTCAATCTACACTACGCCAAGAAATTCACCCACAATTTCAATTTATTTATTATATCGAAAAAACTGGAATTGTCCTAATCAGGTTTTAGGTTTATCCACTTTCATTGAGACAAGATTTCAGGGTAAACTTAAAATAGGCGATGTATTTGTAGATCTCTCTTCGGCATATGACACCGTTTGGAAGGATGGTTAAGTTTTTAAACTCTTTGAAGTAGTTCAATGTGGAAAAATTGTGAAGTTGATTGAAAATATGTTATCTGATAGAAGACTTCGAATTTTCATCGGTGCAAAAAGCAGTAGATTTTACACTCTAAATTATGGCCTACCTCAGGGATCTGTTCTTGCACCTCTTCTCTTCACTTTATATATGTCTGACTTCCCTGACAATTCCCCTACAAAGTTTTTTTATGCTGATGATATTGCTTTGGTTTTTCGACACTATGACTTCGGAACAATTGTACAAACACTGTCTTCCGATTTAGAAATTCTGAACATTTTCTTCAAAAAATGGCGTTTATGTCCAAATCCTTAGAAAACTGAGGTTTCTTGTTTTCATCTGAATAATCATGAGAAGGATAGGCAACTATCATAATTTCAAACCAACATATCTTGGTGTAAAGCTAGATCGTTCTTTGACCTTCAAATTTCATATTGATAAATTATGTCAGAAGTTGAAAACAAGAAACAATATACTACATAAACTAGCTGGATCTAATTGGGGCGGCGGAGTTTCTACTTTGCAAACTACTGCTTTAACTTTAGTATATTCAGCAGCAGAATATTGCTGTCAGGTGTTGTTGAATAGTGCTCATGTCAATAAGATTGATTCTCAGTTGAACTGTTCTATGAGAGTTATAAGTGGAATCATCTTGGGATAAGTATCACTCATTTCCAGAAGTTTTCCATGAAAACATTGTACTCCTTTCCGAACCTTGCCTGAATTCTACCTATTTTTCCTATAAACACAAACGTTACAAGCAAACATCGGGATCACCCATGGGATCTCCTTTGTAACCAGTTATTGCTTATTTATTTATGGCAAATTTCGAGAAACAAGCACAACAAATATTCCATCTGAAACCCAAAATATGGCTGAGATACGTCGACAACATTTTTATCATATGGCCCCACGGTGAAGAATCCCTAAACGCGTTCACAGCTCACCTGAATTCAATCCATGCAAACATAACATTCACAATTGAAAAATAATCAAACAGACAGTTGCCATATCTGGATCTCCTCTTAACAAAGTCACAAAGCGGACATTTACAATTCTTAGTATACAGAAAATCAACCCAAACAAATAGACACTTACACCATCACCAAGCTCAAGAGTTATCTACAATAACCAACGCTCTTGAAAATAATGGATATAACAAAAACAATTCTCAGAAACCCAAAAGACCGCATTCTTTTTGAAAATCAGGGAGTTTACTCAATACCAAGCGGAGATTGAGACGAGATATACATCGGCCAAACTAATAGACGAATAAAAATAGAGGAACATAAAAGAGCACTAAATAATAAATCCATCTCATCCGCCATTTATCTACATAAATTACATACAGGTCATAAAATAGATTTCGATAACTCAAAACTAATCAGCACCACACAACAACTTAAGAAACGTCTTATCAGAGAAGCAGTGGATATTGAAAAAGGTGGAACAATGAACAAAACAGACGAAACCCTCGACCTATCGAAAGCTTGGAAAGTTATTTAACCAACTAAGGAACGCCTATAACGAGGACATAAATGTAGAACCGCCGACAAACCGCTATCAGTTACCCTCGAGATATCGTCTACCGAAAGCCTGAAGATGACAAGGGACAACTTATCGATACGTTGCCACAATCAAAATGGACCACGGAATAAAACCCGTAACACACCAAATCATGTCTATATAAATCGTAAAAATTAATCAACCACTGCTAATATCAATAGGTTTCTTGCTAAATCTCTATTTTACGAGCAACAATTTATCTTTTCGAAAATTTTAATTATTATTATTTTTGGACTAAGAAACGTCTAAGACCTATGGATGCCTCAAATTAAAATTACAAAACTGAAATCGCAAAAGCAACAGCAAACAGCAAGACCAAAGAAAATCAATTAAATATGCAAGTGCAACAATATTTAAAATTGATCAGACACTAGTGATAAAGCCAGAGCAATAAGTAAACTTTTAGAATAGAACCTTAGAAGAAGTTACAAATAGATATATATAAGAATATACAAGTAAAAAATTGAATATTTCACTCTTACATTAGCTGTGATGAAGACCAGAGAGAGACCGCGAAGTTGTCTATTTTGGTTTAGATCGAATAACCCAGAGAAGTCACAATTGAATACGTTGTGGAGGATTTTGTAGTTGACAATGAGGTCTCCACGCGAGTATCTGAGGAGTGGAATCCAAAAGAACCATGTCGCGTTTCAGGGTGGGATGCCACCCATTAAATAGCTTCATTATATAGCTATAGCAGGGAGCAAAACATTCCCTCTTGAATGTCTCTAGAATATCTACTTCAGGTTGATCAATAGTTCCATAGTCACTTATCATATAACATCTTAGAAAAGAAACATTCTCCATACGTTAGACGAGATTTCCTACTGCAGAAATGTATATTCAACTTTGATCATCGACCTTCCTGCAGCCTTTATGCCTTAGAAATGTAATCTTAACATTATCTTCAATCTTCATTTTGAAATGAATTCATAATCTTCATCAACCGCGACCAAACAATAGCACATATTGCCGCCTTCTAACGAACTGACAGAGGCTGCTACCAGGTCGACTACTTACCGCACTACAATACACACTATGGCTGCAAGATGCGATCTATAGGAAAGCTAACGCTCCTTGTACTTGTCTTGTTATTTATCTGGTATACATTATATCTTAAGGATGATAACATTCGAAATTTATCACTATATATGTAAACATTGCAGACTTTTATTTTAACCTTCCGTAGAATGTAAAATAGCCTTCCCTAAAGGACTTAGTTTTATTATCATTAATTTCATTCAAAAAACTTAATTGACAATTTAGAAGAAGCTTCACGAAAATTTTATAGTTCCGAAACTTTCATTCATTTGTCGTAAATTAACGCTGAGCTTCAATATTCATCTCGCATCTGGAGATTTTGAAGGCCAATCATTTCTTTTTCGATGCCACGCAAGTTATCCTATCCTTGACAGTTTCAACACGATTTAGTCAGGCAATAACATCAATTAAAATTTGAATTTTTATGCTAATTTCATAATGTTCGTAATTGCATTATCCAAAACAAATTCTAGGTCACACGCAAAGTAAGGCCTAACAGGTTCTGTAAACGCTCAGACATAGCTTCTTGATTCACGCAAATGATATCACAGAATTTGAACTTATTTTTGAAGAGTTAGTTGTGCATTCAATAAAAAGGATTCTTCACAATTAGTGAAGAAAATGGCTACCAATAAAATTTTCTGTTTTGATATGTTTGAGCTTATCACTTTTTGATTAGATTGATGGGTTATCGTTTTCGCTATTTCTTGCAAAGTTAAGTTCTCGTCAATCTGCTGCAGACTAATTTTCTTGTACTGAATGTAGCAAAAGTTTGGAACACTAAATTTCTTTATAAGTTTTACATAAAATGCCAGATTTCGGAATAATTTTTACGGCACCAGAGTTTCTCTATCCTCTTAACGACAAAATCTTACAATCAGTAAACCCTTTGGTCATACACTGCGCGTAAAAAATTAACACAAAAATCCAAACAAGACTGCGATCCTCTGTAGTATCAAGAATACCGGTCTGCTGGTATTGATACCGCTGCTTTGCAGTCCTTTGTAACGTGCATATGATGGTGGAAAAGAGAAACATTATTGACGACAATTGGCACAGTTCTGAATCAATATTCGAGTTTAACCCCTCAAAATAATGGGAAAGGTTCAATCTAGTGACTGAATTACGCAGTTGATTCATTATGACCGCGAAAACTTTTTTAATGTGCTGGAAAACTGTTAATATTTGAAGAAGTCGGCCATTTTGAATTCGAACGGAAATCAAATTTCAGGTTGGTTTTAGTAAAATATGGTTCTTTGTCTTCTTAGAACATCCATGAAAAACACAACAACTTCAGGAGTACCAACGCCATGAGGTGAAAAAATATTTCGATTTCATCTGAAAATCCGAATGAAAAAAATTCTTCAAGCTACTTTTTTACCAATTTTCGGAATATTTTCAAGGTCAATATGTCAAATTGTTCAGATAAGACTGAATTATCGACTGAATTTTTTAGTGAAAAATAAACGTTTCAGCGATCTTGAAATATTGGTCATTTTCGAATGAGTCAGCCATATTTGATTTTACCGGAAGTGCAATTTTGACACAATTTCTGAAAAACCTAGTCCTTCGGCTTCTCAATGAAGCAAGAATGATCTAGCTCCAAAATTGCGAAAGTTATAACGGAAAAAAATTGTCCGGTTTTCTCTGGCGCACTGCTCAAAATGATCTAGGGAACAACAAGATTATTTGAATAATTTCAATGAATACCACTCTGATATCTTAGTAAATGCAGATTTTGCACCTGGTGGACGTAGTTAATCAAAGCAGCCGAGGATGTTGATTCAAGCAGATCAACACATATTTTCATAAGAAAATACAGATGTTGAAGAGATACCGTAAAATGCGATATTTATTATTCTTCAAAAATTCAGTTCATTTCGTTATTTCCTCTGAGTGATACTGAATTCTTATGAGTTAGGATATTAGAAAATGATGCAACGTCGACATTTAACACGAGATGAAAAATTACGTGCAGTAGGTATGATTGAAGGTGGTAGTTCTCAGAGCCGACTAGCGGGTGAATTTGCTATGTCAAAAATGGTGATAAGTCGGTTATGGAGACGGTATCTGGATACTGATGATGTGAAGGAAAGACACACAGGTCCTAGAAAAAAACTTCACCTTCCAAGATAGATTTATTGCGCATCAAGCCAGACGAAATGCTTCAATCACAGCTCGTGAAATTTCTAGAAACTTCCAAGATACACATGGAGTAGCCATTTATGACCAAATTGTCAGAAATTGTCTTCGTGAAGCTGGTCTTCATTCTCATCGACCAATCAGAGTCCCTCGTCTGGGACTAGCATGGGCACAGGAGCATGTTGTTTGGGGTGAACCAGAATGGGTCAGCGTTCTATTCACCGGCGAGTCTCGGTTCGGGTTTCACCCGGATAGTAGAAGGGTAAGGGTATGGTGCCAAAAGGGTCCATTGGAAAGGCGCAGGCATCTCCACGAAGTACACAGTTACAAAGGCGGATTTGTATTGGTATGGAGTGGAATCGCATTGCATGATAAAACAGAACTCATTTGTCTTCAAAGGAATATGGATTATCAAATCTACATTGATAATGTTCTCCAACCTATAGTTTTACCATTTCGAAATACGGCTGGACCAAATTTCTCATATATGCATGACAACGCCCCTCCACACACTTCAAACCCAGTACGAGAATGGTTTCATAGGGAGAATATAAATATTTTACAATGACCACCACAGTCTCTCGACCTGAACCCCATAGAGCATGTTTGGGACATGCTTCAGCGGAGGTTTGATCCTCTTATGGAGAATATTCAAGGTCGTCCAGCTTTTGAAAATGCCTTAATGGAACAATGGAATCTACTTCCTCAGAATGCAATTGATAAATGCAAATTAATGTTCATGGTGGTCATACAAGATATTAGTTTGAGTTAGAAAAGAATTATGAGAAACCTTTTTTTCATTTTAATTGAGAAATTCTTATTTGGTATACGATTGTTTATTTCCTCAAATTCATGGAATCATTATTCGTTTTGTATTCTATTTCGAATTTTTCAGTGACTAGAAAGATGTATTAATTATATCATGTAAAAATTTGAAGTAGTTAATGCGAATTGTATGACCTACGCTTAATATTTTTACTGTTCCTTAGACCATTTTGAGAAATGTATATAATAATATACAAATGCATGTAATATAGTTCTCAATTAAATGTTAAAACTCATGCGGAAAATTTAGCAAATTCTACTATAATATATAATAAATATTCGTTTCCAAAATTTGCTCAAAATATTTGGTTATCTGAAATATCATAAACATTATTTAATTACTGAGTATTTCAACGTATAGCGTAAATTGGGTATGTATGAAATTCATGAAATAATTATTTTGATAAATGTAACTATCTAAATATTCACATTAAATTATTATCGTTCTTAAATTTATTGGTGTTTTCAATTGATTAAATTTTATTTTCGAAGAGAACCCTAAAACACATATTCTTCTACGTTACTGATTTCAAAGCTTAGAACTCTAAAGTGAAGATTTCATTCATAACGAAGACAGCAATGTTTCCAAGCAACAAAAAAGACAAAGAAGATCATATTTAGGTAGTTGGGTTCTTTCTGGAGATTTGTACGAGGGTTTCTATAAAACATCCGGCAATAAATTGGTGCCTGTTCCAAGACAAAATCATAGAACCTACAGTTATTTCTGAATTTACCCACGTACTACATTTGTAAGTGATTTTCATACTTGATGAGTTTTACCGAATAAACTATATCAGGTTTTTTGAGGCTTTCATTATTAGTTTCATCTCAATTTCATTTCGATTTTTCCCAAGCATTCCTTAGTGCTGGTGGATTGCTGGAAGAATAATTCCTCAACACATCTAAACACAATCTGAATGAATTGCAGTTCGTGCTTTTGTGCCATAGTTTCTTGTCGCAGTGTATTTCATTTTCAACAAAATTCAGGTAGTTTCGTGGAATGTATAGTCGAGTTACAACAACTTGGTTCAATAATAATTTATATTTTCAGTCTCACCTTGAAAACCAGAATTTACTCAATACTTTGATGAATAAATAATTCAATATATTATCAACTAACTCAACACATGGATTCGTTACTATTTCTCAGTGCATAGTTTTTGCTTTTCCTTAATTATTGAGGAATGTGGAACAATCATATATCTGCTAAATGCATATTCAAAGACGATGACCCTACAACGAAAACAGACAAATTACAACCATATGAATAGATATAAGGCAAAACTGGTTTTCTGTTGATTCCTTTCGGAAACTCTTGAATAATCTGGGGAATGCGAAGGAAGGAGAAAACTCTGGTTGAGTCGAAAATACTTCAGAGAACTAAAAAAAGTAGGAAGTGAATGCCTTACGTTGACTTCGTTGATCTGTCATCTTGACATCAAAGAACAAATACCATTGCATTGAAGGAAAACTTTTCGCCAAATTCGAAACTTGAGACACTGTGCGAATGTTTTTTTTTGTTTTTCGCTCTATGACACAAGTTTAGAATTTTTTTCATTCTCACCGAGTGTCATGTATCTTCTCCACGATCGCAAAGTATAATTAAAAAACAAATAGATTGAATCTGAAAAACAATAAAACAAGTGACACATTAAAAGGTAAAAGGAAAAATTCAAATATTGTTTTCAATTTACTTCATCTGAATATCAGAAGTATGGCGAAGAACTTAGATAATCTTATGCTACTCTTGCATGATTTTGATCTACACTTTAACGATATTATAATTTTGAGTGAAACTTATCGTACATCCTCCGTAGCCCAATGCAATGTTCCGGGTTATCAACTGTTTTATAATAGTGCAGATAAAAACAATGGTGTAATCGTTCTGGTGAAAAATACAATTATGTGTGAATTTTCAGCTGAAAAGTTGCCAATTTCTCTAGCAACTGTGTGTAGAATAACTTGTGTTGTAAATGGCATTAAGATAGGTATAACGGCGGTTTATAAGCTTCCAACTATACCAAAGAATGATTTTGTTAAAGATATTCATAATTATGTTGAGATAAATGAACTTGGAAGTGACAACAATTTAGAATTACTTGTCGGTGATAGAATATGGATCTGTTGAATATAGATGACAGTTCCTATAACTATTCAATAGCTATGTCATAACTAGGTTGATAGATAAACTTGCCTTGGTGACATATTTGTAAATAACAAATCAAAATCGAATAACTTAGATTTAGAAACTTATGTTTTGGTCACTCATATAACAGACCATCTCCTGAGAGAAAAACCAAATTTCATAAAGTAAGGTTTAACAATTATTTAGCAGAACAGGACTGGACTCAAGTTCTGAATGACCCAAATCCAGAAATTTCAAATACACTTTTCATTGAAACTTTCGAAAGTTTAATGTTGAAGTCAACAACTGAGTATGATGTGAAAATACACACATAAAAAGATCAAAAATGGCTTTCAAGTGGGATTGTTACTTCTATTAGGAATAGGGATAGAATGAAAAGAAAGTTATTTAACAGTTTTAACGTGGAACTTGAGAATAAATATAAACAATATCGTATTCAACTGAATAAGTTAATTCAAAAACAAAAACTGATTATTACAAAACACTCTTGGATAATAATAAAAACGATATGAAGAAGATATATGAAGTGGTGAAGGAGGTTTCCAACGAAAGTAAAGATAAGATGATGTGTATTAAGTTGACAGATGATCGGGGTCTAGCAATTGAGTCAGCTGTGGGTGCAGCTGATTATAGTAACCATTTTATTGTGGGCGTAGGGGCCGAAATGGCACAATCCATTCTGATGCTATGGGGTTGAACAGTAAGGAACGAACAGTAAAAAATTCTTTGTTTTTGTCACCGGTAAGTGAAAGCGAACTAATTAAACATATTGCCTTATTGAATAGTTCTGCGTCTCCGGGTTTGGACGGAATCACAGATGATTTGATAAAGGACTCTCATCCACTCATCATCGAACCATTATTACATATCATTAATTGCATGCAAAATCAACAATTTTTCGATGAGAATGAAATTCTTTCAAAAAATCAGTTTGGGTTCAAAGAGGGTTGTAGTACGGAAGACGCCATGAATAGACTGATATCGGAGATCACAATCCATCTTAATTCTGAGAATAAGTGCACAGCTGTTTTTCTTGATCTACCAACAGCGTTGGACACGGTTCCGCATGAAAGACTTTTGAATGTTTTATGTCACTAAGGAGTACGAGATACAGTCTGGGAATTATTCCGCAATTATGTTTATGACAGACAACAAGTAGTAAGAATTAATGTGGCGTTGAGCTGTATGCTTCCTGTAGAGATAGGTATACCCCAAGGAACGGTCCTGTGTCCAATTTTGTTTTTGGCATATATTAATGATCTGTTGTTCCTTGATCTCGGCGATTCGGTGACTTCTCATGCGGATGATACTGCCATCGTGTTTTGGGGTACAACATGGAAAGAGGTGAAAATTAAAATGTGTAAAGGTCTGAATATCGCTAAAACTTGGCTGGACTCATATAAACTGTCTTTAAATTTGGAAAAAACGAACTATATAGCATTTTCGTTGACTAACGCAAGTAAACTATAGTTCAAGGTTGAGTGTAAAAAGTTTATACACAGTGAGTCAGAGAATCTAGAGATATTGTTTAAGTAAGGGTCGTATGTGGGTGGTGTCTTGACTGTTTTCTATTTATTTTTCTTTTTGTGGGGCCGTATTTTCTTGGCGGCAGTATCGTAGATAGTGTTCTTAAGATTAAGGAATTTTTATGTATTATATTATTTTTGAATTTGGGAAGCTTTTACTTGATAAAATTCCATTATCAATAATAAAAAACAAGTACTGTGTTTTAAGGAATTTTACTTAATAATTGCGATTCGTAACGCGTTTCACTACACCGTAGCTTCTTCAGACGAATAAATATACAGAAAAATATAAATGAGAATATAACTATAAATGTTATTGAGTAATTAAAAGCTTATTGGGTTGCTTCTTCTTAAGTGGTTATTTATGACAGGTATATCCAATAAAATTAAGGAATAGATTGCTCCCCGAAAAGATTTAATAGAGGTGAAGGGCTTAAATCGACTTGTTCTTCGATGAGTCTACCTGAGTGTTTGTGTTTATTGATTTCTAAAGTTTTCCAAAGATCTACCTTCCAATAGTTATTATCTGTATGCAAAATTTCAAACTGTGGGTCGAAAGAATGATTATTTTCTAAGAGATGATTCGCGTAATTTGAATCTGATTTTTGATTTGAAAAACTGCGTTTATGTTCCGATATTCAATATTAAAATTTCTATGTGTTCTACCAATGGAGAAATTATCACAGTCATTGCAATTCAATTGATAAACACCTGATTTATTGTTTTTACCTGGTTTGGTTTTATTATTTTTTATATATTTGCCTAAATTATTATTAGTTTGGAAAGCTATGTTTAAATTATTGCTACTTAAGAATTATTTCAGTTTCTCACTTGTAATGCCAACGTAGGTTAAGGTGTTGAATTTTATTTCAATTTATCGACAGGGTAAACTTCATTCAATGCGATCTACTCTGTTTTTATTTAACATATTAATTAGTTTGGGATTGTAACCAAGCAATTTAAGCTTTATTTACTCAATAACATTTATAGTTATATTCTCATTTATATTTTTCTGTATATTTATTCGTCTGAAGAAGCTACGGTGTAGTGAAACGCGTTACGAATCGCAACTATTAAGTAAAATTCCTTAAAACACAGTACTTGTTTTTGTTATTATATTATTGTTAAATTTTTCAGAATAAAGCACACACAAGTAACTTATTGTTACTTAGGTGTTCTCAATACTATTCAAGTTTATTGTAGACCGAGAGAGTAGACAAAAAGAAAGAAAGTATTATTTAGACATCTTAACTAATAATTGTGAAACATTTTTATATATATTTTAATACTTTGTTCTTTATGAATCTATTAATCTGTCAATCTGTCAATCTGTCAATAAACTATGTGTGTGTATATTTATTGAGACATTTATATTAAGATTTTATTAATATCAATATTTATAGTATTTGAACAAGTATTGAAATTAAAAGTTGGTACAGTTAATTTTTCAAAACGGACTGGTTATTTGAGGTAGATTGAACACTAGTGTACCATGAAGAACTGGAAGATGAAGGGTCGGTTCCTGCCAAATTATCTCCATTAATTGACGAAACTAATTTATTTGCAATATTCATTCGATTTTACAGAGAAGTTTCTATGCATCCTTCTGCTACTCGAAAAGATTTGCAGCCTCCATGTATTTCTAATGTTACTAAAGTTGTCTCTGAAGAACTGTTTAGGCATATTACCAAGTTTATATATTTCAATTACTAGCCGTGTACATTGATTTTTTGGAAGTTAGAGGGTCTCAGAGCCCAATATTTCTTTCCGATATTATAAAAATCACCCTCGATTTTGAACTGTGTAGGCATTTTAGTTTTTGTATTGAGGAATTCAAATCTTCAATATCGGAAATTTCAATGTTATAAAGTTCATTGTTGTAGCAAGTCCCTAAAACACCCATGACAAGGTCGACCTACAAATATAAACTAAATTTGATCAAAATTGTTATTTAAATTTTAATTTTTGTCTTATAAATATTGTCAAACTTTTCATTATGTGAAAATCTTTAATTTCTTAGCAATATAATTTTCAGAAGATCGTTTTAGCAGATTTCAATTTTTTATATTAAGAAATATCGATATGTGTCTCATATTCATTTTTGCTTTTAGGATTGAATAAATTTTCCATACAATTAAGGATTTCCATTTTTTCAATAAATCACCAAAATTGGGGATCAAATATTTTCAGAAAAGGAGTTTATTTTCTTTTCTTGCTGCTAATCTCTGAACACTTGCATAAAACTATTCATATTTTTTTCTCGATTGCATTATGTATAATCTATAATTCGTAAAAATGTCTTTAAATGACTCATCAGACTTATCAAGCGAAAGTCACTGTATTTTATAGGTGTGGGTTTTCTGGGGATTGTCACAAAGGTGGATCTAAGCCAGTCATCTGGGATCATCCCGGTGTTATATATAGAATTAAATGATTTTGTGACTAGTTTAATGTTACTCTGGTTTATGAGTTTCAGTATCTCTGTCGGTATTTGGTCCGGGCCAAGTGCCACAGAGATGGCATGTAGTACACTTCCTCGTTAAGTATTTCTGGGCCTTCCATATTTGCTTCGTTGTTTGGTAAGGGGAGTCTGCCGTCATAAAATTCCTTGTTCATCTATTATAGGTAGATTTCATGAATCGAACAGAATAGTTGGTTGTGATTTCTTGTATATACCAGAAATATCTTTTAGTTTTTTATGCATTCGGAAATAATCACTTTCTTCCAAGTTTCTACATTTCTCGCCACATTTATTTCATCCATCTTTTCTTGGCTTTCTTGACTTCGTACTTGATGATTTTCTGCAGTCTTTTAAATTCTTGTTCATTACTTTTAATCTGTCTTCTCCTTTCTATCAGCGCTAAGATATCGTCGGTTATCCACGTTTTTTCCTGATGTTATTTGATGGTTGTAGGTGACTTTTACATGTCTTGGTCAGTGTGCTCTTCAGTTTCTCCCACAGCAGTCGAACTTCTGCTTTGTCATTGTGTTTCAATTTGCTGAGCTCAGCATTTACCTCTTGCTGAACTGTTTCACTTACTTCCGGTTGTTCTAGTTTCTCAAGATTTAGTGCTTTACAGGGTCTCTTTTTGCACACTAATTTAACCTTAGTTTTGTGTCTGCCACTAAGGGTACATGATCCGAGCCAACATCTGCTCCAGGGTAGGTTGTTCTCTCTTTTCACACTGTTTTTAAACGTTTAGTAACCAGAATGTAGTCTATCTAATTTCTAATGGATGATCTCTTGTGATACTATAATACATAGTTTAATTTCTTACTATCCTTATGATTAACTATCACGTAATAACGGCGGAATCAATTGTATAATGTATAAGAAAGTTTTATATGATGTATGACAAATATTGTTCGAGTAATGGATGCTTTGATGCACCACCATCTTTTAAAACCACTCTGTGTGGACAGGAATCATTACAATGGGATCCAAATCTACGTATAAATTCGAATTCAGACACGTGATATGGTGAAAATAATAAAAAAAGAATATTTTGCAACTGTTTTGATGATTTATTTCAATTGATAATATTAGTTATGCTTATCTGAATTCAAAGAAAAACGTAACATTATAGATTTCAAATACTATACCAATATTGTAAATCTGTCTGATTCGCTTTCACGACTAAACCGCAAAATTTATTTTGATGAAATTGCTTAGGAAGAACCTTGAACTAAATATAGTGGAGCTCTTGAAAAATGCATTAAAATACTAATCTTCTTTAGGAAAAGCACGCCTATGGTAGTCAACAAATGTCAAAGTAAGCAAGTTTATCGAAAAATAACATAAAAAAGCAAATGTCTATTAGGGTATTCTAAGCAAAAACCGACAAGGTGATCCGGTCGCGATATTTATCTCAAGATCAGTTGCTCTCTTTTGCCTTAAGTCATCCTTGCCCAACACAATACACACAGTGCGTTACAATTGAGTTTTTTAAGCAATAAAGTGACAAATTGCTAGACTTAGTAAAGTACACTTCGGATCTAAATCCTAACAATTTCTTTTTCAGTAACTACCTACAGAGTTGCTTCGGGCACACTTATCTTAGTTGAGAATATTTCCAAAAATAATTGAGTCATTAAAAACTACTGCTTAAAAGACATTGCTCGTAAATTATATTCCAGAATAGAATGACATAGCTGTGTCTAATTATATGCATATTCTTTGGGGTCATAGAACTCAAACCAATTAAATCGTAAATACGAATTCATAACATAGAAATTTCAAAATGGCGTGAACACAGAAGTGTACCGGTGCCAAAATCGACAATATGTGTTGGAATTCATAGAATGTAGAATTATGAACTAATTAAGTTCATTTATTATGAATTATTTATTATATTTAGTAGGTAATAACTTACATTCGTGTGAAAGT
This sequence comes from Cryptolaemus montrouzieri, assembly GCA_013387265.2. Taxonomy (NCBI): domain Eukaryota; kingdom Metazoa; phylum Arthropoda; class Insecta; order Coleoptera; family Coccinellidae; genus Cryptolaemus; species Cryptolaemus montrouzieri. The sequence continues at coordinate 9,219,527 of JABFTP020000144.1, read as the reverse complement.
TGCAATTCAAATTTAGCATATCCATTTAAGTAGTTAGTCATTTTCTATTTGTGTAAATTTTATGTGCAAATAATAATTACTAACCATATTAGGCTACTGGTATGTACTGTATACTTAGTCTAATGTTTCCGAGTTCAAATATTTGCGTGAAACACGGCCAAGCGAAAATGCATGGGAAATTAAGGACACCTTTGTTTGTAAGATAATTTTTATTTTATGGAAAACGTCAACATGCAAATATCACTTCTATTGTCACTATCATATCTAACCTAGAATAAAGTTGATTCGATGAGACGGATTCAACAAATACTTCCGATGATTTTGCCTAAATTGTTGATAGTAATACGAGGTGGTAAATAACATAATAAGACGATTCAAATTTTTTTCTATGCGTGCTTCCCAGTAATAGGCGAACCTATTACACCACATGAGTGCTCAACCGAATATCTTGTTCTCTGTAGACGACGTAAGATCGTTTATCTGCAACCGAAACAATGTTTGGGGAAAGAATGGATCCCTGAGGTACTCCTGCTTGCAACTGAAACAATCAGATGTTATACCGTCGACCACAGCTTGTATTGATCTATTTGAAAGAAAGCTACGTATCTGACCCTGCAATTTTTCGAGAAACCCATATGCATCAAGATTATTCTACAAAGCTACATGCCAAATCCTATCGAAGGCCTTAGAGATGTCGAGAGCTATTGCTCTAGATTCCCCATACTTTTCCATCGTTGATGTACAAATACGAGTGACGTAGGCGAGCAGATCTCATGTCGATCTTTGCCTGCGAAAACCATACAGACGGTCGTTAATAATTCCCTGCAACTCAAGATATTTGATGAATTCATCGTTTATGACTCACTCCATCACTTTAGACATAATAGGAAGAAGTGCAACAGTCTTTGGGAGATCTGAATCAGACGGTTTAAAATGGGTGCCAGTCGAGAGCACACTTTCTCAGGACAATTGGCGGTATTTCGTGTATACCAATTGTCTCACAGTTTGAACGTTATTTCTGCCATGGAAGAATTTATAGGCGGAATATTCGGTGGTTATGCATTAGATGAATCTAGCACAGAATTCTTTGAGAACAAGAGAGCAAAGAGATCGGCTTTCTCTTTTGGAGATGATACTTCACTTCCGTCTTCTCTAACAAGAGGCAGAAACGCATATTTGCAGAAATTGGCACTGACTCACCATGGACCAGAACTGTGTAGTCCTGCTTGCCTGTTCAAGGAGATTATTAGATACCCCTTCGTTGAAATTGGCATTTGCTTTTACTCACAATGCAATATTATTTCATTTTTGAGATCCTTTTGGTCTTGGTAAAGGTTTTCAGGAACCATTTTTGCACAAATTTTTCTCATCACTAATTCATTGGTCAAAATCTGATGACCAGAGGTTTGATTCAAATTCAACTGTCAACCATCGATCGTAATGCACAAGATCCCGGACTCTCTTGACATTTTTATTAGTGTTTGCACTTGAAGGCCTTCCGCTTGCTTCGTGGTTCATCTCTTTTTCTTCTGAAAATGCCTTAAACTATCGGAAAACCTGAGCCCTTGAGATAACACTTTCTCCATAGGCTTTCCGAAGTTTTTTCTATTGCACGCTTTGCCGAACTGGAAGCCAGTCTGATTATTTCATTTACGAACCTCGTATATCTAGAACCAATGACAGCAATAATAGTCATTCAATGCGAGTGGAAAGTATAGTATACAATTCATAATTTCTTTCACTTCAGTTTCTAGGAAAAGGTCAGTTTCTACCATGCCTCTTAGTGGGAGTCTGCAAGAAATACATTCTGTCAAAATAGTACTGGATTTGGTCAATGGAACACAAAATATTTATTTTTCATCCAAATTTAGTGAATAGCTTTCAGAGTAGGTTCCTTCCTTAATAATACATTTATGTCAATGAATAATCCAACATTCAAAACAATTTTCAAACGTTTTTTCCGCGTATTCTCTTTTATGTCTTCTATCAATTCAAAACGGGTACCTTGAAGTGGTAGTTTGAGTTTTGGAGAAAGAATAAAGTCGGCCAGAGCAATATCAGGTGAATACGGTAGTTGTTCGATGATATTTGTTGAATTCTTGGTCAGAAAATCAAACCAAAACAATGAGTATGCAGTCGAATGTTCAATAAATTTTCGAATTGGGTGCCATTATCAGCTTTAGAAATAGCCAAACGATCATCGCAGGTGTTGATGACTTTAAGCATTGTTTCTGGGTTGATAAAATTTGAGTCGTTCCTTATTCTCATCCTCAAGTGGTCGAGATTTCATCAACTCAAATTTGTAGTATCCTATGAAAATCAATCACAAGGATTCAAATCCGGATAGCGTGCAGCCTATTCGACAGATCCTCTTCTGCTAGTCCAAGGATTCATGAAAACCCCATCCAAGAAATTGGGCAATGGTGAAGCACGACCGCAGACGCAACACTTTGGTGAAACCATATCGATTCATGAGGTATATCAGGATCGTTATTATTGGGGTAGAGTTCAATCAAAGCGGCAATGAAATTGTTTTTTGTCCTGATTTGTATCCAATTCGATGATCGGTTAAAGAAAGTTGGTCCCAGTTCTTAATACTGTACTTGAGAAAATCCCCATTCAGAAAGAATACGCGTTTAAAGTTTCTGAACATAGATAAGACAGACTTTGGGTGGCCATTTCTGAAACCGAACTGAACTGGATCGATTTCTCGCTCGCATTTGGTGTAGATTCGAGTATGTATAATTCGTAGAAAGGTTTTCAGAACATGCGACATTAGGCTAATCATTCTGTAGTCATCACAATTTGTCACATTTGTCTTTTTGGGCAGGGTGACAAACACAGATTTGAGCCAGTCTGCTGGAATTTTACCGGCTCTATAGATGTTATTAAACAGTGCTGTTAAGAGCTTATGGCCAGCCCCTTCTTGCTATGTCATTAGCTTAAGCGTCTCTGCATACATTCCGTCGAAGGCCAATAGCTTTACCATTTTTTTGAAGCTTTATTGCTCGTATAACTTCTTCCGATGTAATGCAAGGACTAGTTTCATTAAATTCTTCAGGTTGCGGGCTTTCCGTTCGATCTTTCCCAAAAAGTTCTTCAATATAGTCCTTCCATCGTTTCAGCTTTTCTTCGACCCCGATCAGTAGCTCGTTGTTGGTCCCCTTTAACATTCCATTGTTAGCTTTGTGTTGTCTTATTGTTATCTCCCTGATCTTTTTGTGCATGTTGAATAGATCATGCTTTTTTTGGAGATTTTCAAATTTTCTTTTCATATCGTTAGGAAAGTGTTATTTAGAACCTTCTAAGCAAGAGACACATTATATATACTATGTATATTTGGTGTTTCCTGATGCTATCATAGAATAAAGTGCTATGTGATACCAGAGAAAATAATAATCTTAATAGGAAATACATGATGAATCAATAAAGTTTTCAAAAGCAATCAACCATTTCATTACAACTCCATGTGCAAAACTTGAGAAAAAAATCCCTCGTATATCCATAGATGTAATTGAATCGATGAATCATTCAATCATAAACTTCTTCATTCACTAAAAAGCATGTCCTAATATCAAAATGAAGTAATTATAGCCGATGACCAAGTTATAAAATATCCATTCAAATACTATTTCGACCGGACGTCCCTATTTAAGACCGTTATCTCTTCAGCTCTATGACTGAGCAAAATTCAACTGTATCAGATGAAACATCTTAAATCTTCTTTTTTGTTTCAGATAAAACCTGGGGAAGAAATGAATGCAAATTAATTCTATGGAGTTAAAAGAACCTGTGATAATGGACATAACGGAAGCATTTCGCAGTGAAGATATTTCTAAGACAGATTTCTTCGATTTCGTTGTTACACCCGACTCGAACGATTCGCATTCCATACAACAATTCACGAAACAAATGCGAACAGTGAATGCGTTTCTAAGCAACGGAAGTCCAGAGGAGAAGGAAACCAACAACAACACGACGACAGCGAACAACATGCTGGCTACAGAACTGAGTGCCCATATTCCAACAAGCGCAGACTGTGTAACGAGTTTCGACGCGAGTTTTTGGAGCGACAAAGACACTGTTAAGTTAGAAACTGCCATATTAGAAGATCTAAATAAGTATTGTTGGACCACGGATGAGGCTACTAATAGTGTTGTGCAAAGTACGAAAACAAACACTGATGGACAAATTTATACTACTCTAACTGTACTGAACAATGGTATCGACCAAAATGCTACGTGGTATCGGCCGCCACTTGCTGTGGTAAAAGAAGAAGAAACTTCCATTTCAAGTCCAAACTCCATGGAGCTCCAATCTAACTTGGACATCGACTCCATCCTCAGTATTATGCCTGGACAGATAAATGGTTTCAGCAATAGCTACAACGAAAGTAACTTAAGTCCAAACACAGATGGACTCATCAAATCAGAAACCTACACCTATGAAGACAGTGGTTTCGCTGATAACAAAGAAGAATTAGCTAATAGTTTGATAATAGATACGCCGTTGTTAGAGGCTCACGATAATTTTAATAACAATAATAACAATAACGATTGGAAACTCACAAACCAGAACACTACCAATAATGGTGCTGCAGACTCTTTGCTAAGAAGTGCTCTCCAAGGAAAAGCTTTTGTACGCTATAATGGAAATGTGAAAATAAAAACAGAGAACAATTCTGAACTACGCAGAGCCTTGTCAACTCCTCCTAGTAAAACAGAAAACAATAATATTTATTTGAAAGACGATTCTGACCATCACATACCAACCATAGTTGCTGGTATAGATGCTAATGGTAAAGTCATATTCGAAGAACAAATATCTAACAGAGTTGTAAATGACCATGAAAATCCAACCAGTACCCAGAGTATGAACGATCTCCTACTATGTCAGCTAGAACAATATCCTGATGATTTCGAAAAACTCAAGAGAATAGCTGATGAAGTAGCAGAATCCGTAAACCAATTCTGCCAAATCGATACCTCTATGGAAAACACCGTTTATAGTATAAGTCCAGACCAAATAGGTATTCTGAATAACTTAGCCCCAATTCAGATTACAGCACCAGTAGTGTCAAGTACTAAAGCAACTACTAAGAAATATAAGAGATCAAACAGTGGAAATAAATCTCAAACTACTGTTCAAAATGCTACATCAACCAGCAATGGTATCAGGAAAGAAAGATCTTTACATTACTGTAGCATTTGCTCGAAAGGTTTCAAAGATAAATACTCGGTTAATGTCCACATAAGAACTCATACAGGGGAAAAACCATTCGCCTGTAGTTTATGTGGTAAAAGTTTTAGGCAGAAAGCGCATTTGGCAAAACATTATCAGACTCATATCGCACAAAAAAATGCAGCAGCTGCTGGAAATGTACCAGCAACAAAAACGAAATCTAGGTAGCTATTTTTAAGTTATCTTTTATAATTGTATTGTGAATATGGATAACTGATAATATCTTTAAGAAACAGTTGATTTTCTTTTTAATTTAAAATATCATGGTTCGTCTACAGATGAAGTGCAGCAATTTGTCTTTTCGCTTTAAATGTTCTGCATATTTAGAATGATTTAATGACAATGGAAAATCATTTTTAATTGGGAAACACTTCTTAAATTTTGGCATATAGGATTTCACTAACTGCTCCAATTGTCTTAACAGCAAAATATTCACAAAACTACTGGTTTCTAACATAAATGTATTTGAAAATTATGGAGCCAAGGCTTATTCGTTATAGGAAATTGGTTGTAGTTTGTTCTGGTGTTGTGAATGGGCGTGCATACTGACGAGGTCAAGCAAGTGTGTGGAACTGGCTGATTATGAAGATTGGATCGGAAAAACAGCTCCTTCAGGGACGGATATTTAGCATTCTCTACTGAAGGTTTAATATTCTTCCCTGAATAAAAGTCTTCTAGAGTAAACTTCGTAATCCCAATTCAAAAAATTTTTGATTCACCCTTTGTGAAAGTTCCCAAAGAAAAGTTTTTGCTCTGACCTGTAGGTACCATAAATGATTCTTGAGCATCTTTATTTTACTCAGATTTCATGTTCCATTCTTTGTTTTTTGTTTTTCGTTTATTTCATCATACATTTTCTTATCGATTTCTTTTCATTTGAGTCTGCATTTTGTGTTGTGTCAGTATTTATTTCCCTGGTTTGCCTAATTATCAGCGTTTCACTGCCAATTCCCGAATAACTAGGTAACCTGGCTCAACTTTAATGAATCACTCTTGTTCTGAAAAGCCTGGAAGAGCTATTTATTCTTTGGGATTATAGATATGCTTATTTTGTTTGTTTACCCTTCATGCATTACAGAGGAATGCAGTGAAATTAAACAAACTGAAAAAATCTTAATATTGTTTGCACTCTCAAGCTTAGCTGACAATAAGAAGGGCATATTTTTTTTTCTACTAATGGTCACACAATCTATTTGGAGCAATTGCAATTTATCATTTTCATGAACAGTTTTTCTGGAATTAACCTCAACTATATGGTTTCTTAAGGATGTTAATCAATGTTTATCTGAAATGGAACAGATGAAGATGAAATATTGTACCAAGTTCGACTTTGGAAAATCTTACTTATTGTTAAGAAAATATGTTTAATTACAAATCTCTAGCTATAGGATATTGTAAATTTATTTATTTATTTATTTCGATATTGAAAAACAATTCCGTCCGATATACTTAAGCACAAAAATGCACAGATACCCAAACTCTTGAAAATAATTGACAGCAGAGCAACGAAAAGATCAAATACTCATTTTTCATATACTTTAATAATCTTTAATTGTTCCTAATTATTATATTATTGTTTTGTTAATTATTTTCGTACGTGCTGTGATTATTGAATGTAATGAAAATTCAAAAATATTGTATAAAGTGAATTAATAATTCAGTTCTGCCTAAAAACATGTTATGTCTTGCCATTTCTGTATTGATGTATTTATGTTATTAGATTTATTTATACGTACACATGTGGTATGACAAGTAGGTACCCAAAATACTCGATGAATTCGTTTTGTAACAGGGTTGAGCTGATAGTGTATGATACCCTGAAATCGATTTAATATTAAGATATTTCTCAAATATTACAAGTATTATTTGTTGGCTCTTTTTGCGATTGTAAGATATTATCCACTACACACATCACAAAGTGTGAGATGATGTTAGAAACATAAGAAGAAATTCAATATACCACCATTTGAAGAAGATGACGGTTCTATAATTTTCCAGAAATAATTTTATCCAAACTTTTTCAATTTAATGAAAAATCTGTCTATGGAAGAATTATTCCTGATAAGTTTTCAACCAAATGAATAAGCAAATGGGGAACTGAAATTTCTTTCTTAATGGCTTTAGTTAAATAACTTTAGTGCTTAGTTTACTTAACAACAGTTTACCATTATGTCAAGGCATTAGATGACATTTCCTTGCAGTACCTACTCACATAATGAAAATATAAAAGTCTTTCTTTTATGATGTGGGTAAAAGCAACCAAGTTGCAAAATTTTTTAAAAGATATCACATTCTTGTTGTTTAATTTATAAATATTTATAATATGTTAGTTTTCTGTTTGAGACTTCCATTCTTTTCTACCAATCGTTTATTTTACTTCAAACAGTATTTTTGTTGATTTTTGTGAATGGTTCTCTCTATACTTGTTAAGAGTTTGCAACTTTTGCCATGGTAAAGGGATTTATTAATTGTTTTGGATCTCATATGATTGTTTACTATATATGCTTGCTTCCACCTGGTAAACAAACTGCCAAGTTTATTTTCACTTGTGTTCTATCTGAAAAACAAATTTTCTTATACGTACTCTAGATTGAAATATACATTTTATGTAATACGCTGAATATTATGAGCTATATTCGTTTGTATTGCCATAGACATGAATTTTATTCAGTTTCACATGTTATGTATAGTTGTAACAGATTTTATGTCCTCCTATTATTGTATTATTGATTTTATCCCAAGTATTTTTATACTTAAAACCTTATATATTCACATTTTATAATTTTTATTATTATAATTGTGAACTTATTACAATAAATATTACTTGAACGTTAATTTAATAGTTCTTTACTGACCTTTACAAACCAGTTGTTAATATTATGAATATGTTAATTTCTGCAGAAATTTTATTTCTTTTTCCATATTGAACACCAATGATGGAATTTTTATGATCATTTTAATTTCAGTTACAATTAAAAATAATCCTCTTAAGCAAATGTATTTTTATCGATTGAATTATACTCAAGGAAACAATCGTAAATGTCACCAGTTCGAAGTGGTACTTAATGAACCTCATCTCTTGATGCTTTATTATTCACTATTCTATTTCATAGAGAAATACCTTCTCAGGTAAACAATAAATACCTAAAGCAATTTTGAAACAATAACGTCAATAGCTGGGCCAAGATATTTATTTCTCGCTAACTGAATTTTTATTACTATTCTTTATTCAAACTTCCTTCTTTATGGGGTTCGGTCCATACTTGAAGTATCTTGCTTTATGGTCAAGGATTCATACAATTTAAATTCTGCTAAATTATAATAAAGGAAAAATCAACATATTGATATTGATTAAAATTAGTGAAAATGTTTGAATTTTGATACTCTAGCTACTGCACAATTCAACATGAAGTACATTACTTGCTCCGAAATGTCCAGTTGATTATAAGAAAATGTTTTATTGCCAAAAATATTCACTTAGAAAATATACTTTCTTAAAGCAAAACAGTTACATCTGAGTGGTTTCCTCCTGGTTAGGATATTGTGAGAAGCAGTATTTTCATAGATTATTCGAAAAGAAGCCACAAAGCAGTTCCGTTTCACAATGGCAACTTTTTTGCTTCCATTCCTGTCGGTTTTGCGTACACCTCACGGAAACCTACAAGAACATGGAATTGGTTCTTTGCAAATTCAAATATGAAGACCACAGTTGGTAAGTGTGTGGTAATATGAAAATGTTGGCCATTTAGATCGGAAAAAAATATGGGTTTACCATATTCCTTCCTTTTTGTGTGCCTCCTCATACAGTTCTTCTGCCCAAGTTGTGATTGATGAAGCAATTTATAAAGTCACTTCCAGGAGATGAAAATAGCTCCATATACTTAATACCAAGGTAGCCAGGGCTCTTGGAGGCAAAGTTGAAGGAATGTGTTTTCGTTGGACAAGATAGTAGACGATTTATGGCTGATCCACAATTCATCACAGCGATCACCAATCCTTAAGGAAGCCATGGAGAAAGGTTTAGGCAGTAACAAAGACTCTTACTACAAACATATCGTCAAAAGAATGTTGAAAGCATTTCAAGCTTTAGGATGAGTTCAAAAGTCAATTTTCTTCATTCCACCCTCGACTTCTTTCCAGAAAATTTAGGAGATGTGAGTGAAGAGCAAGGTGAACTATTTTACAAAGATATTATGAAGATGGTAAACAGATACCAAGAAAGATGGTGCGTCGCAATGATAGCAGACTATTACTGTTGGACGCTTCAGATATACCTTCCAAATGGTTCCCACAAGCGAAAATGTAGCAAAAAGAGCGTCGCTAAAATGTTTAGTCTTTAATCTTTTATTTCAAGATAATAACAACATCGGTACCAACATTGTCAGAAAACGGGACATTATATAACAAAATGAAAGTCAATTTCGGATTCAGCACACCAAAAACAATAAGAATTACGCAAAAAACCAAAACAGCTCTCAATTTTTGCAGGCTTATGTAATTGAATGAAGTTCCATCAAATGAAACAACAGAATTCACCTAATCTGTATATCCACTGGCACAGAACTTCCCTGAGTACATGTGCGAGGTAGCTGGTATTGGTATCATTTTTCTGGAAGGAAGCGAACAGTAAAGGTGCATTTGATTTAAATATCATAGAATGATTTGCGATACTAAAGAGTCCAACAAGAACGGAAATGCATTCAGCCTCATGCTGAAGTATCCAATATTGTAGCCTTGCTGTAACGAGAATTAGCTCTTCAAAGATCATGATTTGAACATTTAAGAATATTTTTCCTGAAGGAGAGTGGTACAAATCTTCTTCTCCGCCTCATTAATCTGCCAAAATGTTCGCTAGAGTCTGTTAGATTTCTTGATCAGGATCAAATTCTTTGTTTGTAAGAATCACTGGTCCTGTAAACATATAATCTCAACGCTGAAATATTATTTTTTGGTAGAAATGTTCTGTTAATGAAAAATTGTGATGTTGCAATAATTATCGACTAAATATTGAACAGGTACATTTGAAACTGGCTAGATATTATTTCGAACAGATGATGTAAGAAAAAGATGCCATCTATTTAATCAATCGAATGTCATTTTTGTAGGTTATGTCTACTTAACCCTATTCTTCAGTTTTTTCATTCTGAAATTCAATTCAAACTCAAGAAAATGTTTGCGATTAGTTTGTAATATAATTAATTCAAAATATGGCTGCCGTTTTGAAGAAAAGAGCTTTGGCAGAGTATAGTCAAACTCAAACTATACAAGTAAATGTTTGAGACTAAAGATTGAATTGAATTCAACAATAATAACAATTTATGTTTTTCTAGGAACCTGTGCAAAAGATACCAGTGAAAAGATTAAAATTGGTCAAGAAGTCGCAACCATCACCTAGTGGATCAACTCTTGCTCTAATCAGCTGTCTAGAAGGTTGCAAAACAAGTAATGATGCATTGCGAACATTACTTAGAATTTCTGATAATTTAGAGCTGGATTCACAAGATGTCCCTGAAATATTGAAACGACTAAGTGATCACTTTAAAAATGAGGCTGAATCATCAGTGCGAGTTAAAATTTTATCACTATTATGTGACATAGGACAAGAACCAAATGCGGATGTGGTACTCATAATTGATGAAATAATTTCTTTATTGAAAAATGATCATTCTCACAAAGTAATAGCACAAGGAATGAATACAATTTTAAAATTAGGTAAATTGATTACTGATAGTGCTACTGCTGTTCACCAGAAACTGGTGGAGGTTGCAAAAACCTATTTGAAAGATGTAAGCCATGCTGTTAAGTGTAAATGTTTAGAAATTATTGGAGTACATAGTCCCTTGTGTGACAGTGAGACTAAGAGTATTTTATTTTTGGTGAGTTCTTATTTCAATAACGAAGATGCTAGAGTTAGAAGCCAGGCTTTTTCAACAATTATTACTCTACATGAAAGAGGTTTCAAACTGAATCCTGATATCTATGCAGATGTTTCTGAATCTTTGAAGGATGATTATGAAATTGTTCGATCAGTAGTTTTAAAATTGATCTGGTTGCTGGGCAATACGTATCCGGAAAAGTAAGTTTGAATTTATTGAATTGTTAATAGGCATCTGTACATTCCTATAATTTTCAGTGAAATATTTGTACCTGGTAGTGATCATGAGATAAGGCTAATCGATGATGCTTTCGGCAAAATTTGTAGTGGAGTTACAGATCTTTCGATGCAAGTTCGAACGTTATCTGCTAAACTTCTTGGATCTATGACTTTAGTGAGTCCAAAATTTTTGAATCAAACGCTGGACAAAAAATTAATGTCAAATATGAGGAGAAAGGTATGATGATTATTTACTTTTCTGAATTTTCGATAATGTAGAAAAAAAGCTCATTTTAAACCTATCGGTAATTCTTATGGTTTTTATTCTAGAGGTAACTATACAGGGTGTTACACAAAAGTATGTCACAACTTGAGGGGGTAAATCTACGTGCAATTTTAAGAAAAGAAGTTCATATAAACATAGATCCGGAAAAGCTTCCTTACGGAGCTACAGGGTGTTGAAATTTCCGGAAAAAATTGTTTTTTTTTTCAAAACTCCTGCAGTTTCTGAGATATTCAGCCCAAATTTGGAATGCAAGCTATTTTTTACAGCCTCCATCATTACACGTGCTAGATTTCAACTGAAATTAACAAGTTGTTTTCTTTTCCGATGCCATGTCTCCTTTTGCCCTTCAAACTTCGCAGTACGCCACTGATCAGCGTATAATCAATTTTCGTCATCTTCGTTCAATTTAGAAACTTTTTTGACACTTGTAATTTTTTCGTATCTCCAACCGTTTTCGAGTGAAAAATTATAGAACTTGAATTATCTGAATTGTATCTTATTCGCAAAATAAAAATAAAATAATCGAAATACTCAATAGGTATGCCCACAATTTGCTTTTATTTTGATAGCTCGTCTTCTGAGACTCAACTCATACTTATTCACTATCAAACTAAAAGAAAGGAACAATTAAAAACTGAATAAATTGCTGGAAGTATCCTCCACCTGCAAGAATACAGGCCTCTGTCCTTCTTCGCATATTATCACGCACTCTTTCACATATTCCTGGGGTATTTCTTATCGTGCTACAAGAGGTTATTATTCGATTTCTCAATTCTTCTACAGTGTTCACTGGAGCGGTATAAACTAAACTTTTGAGATATCCCCATAAGAGTCTAAACTACTTAAGTCTGGGGACCTAGGAGGCCACAGTTCTGGCCCACCCCGACTTATCCATCAGTTGTTGCTTCTCCACTAGATGTGCTGGTGCTCCATCATGCATGAACCACATTATGTTTCTCACCAAAAGTGGCACATCCTCGAGCAATAAAGGTGATAAATAATAAAATGAAAAAAATCCAAGCCTACTAGTCATTTTTTTAATTAGAAGCGCTTTCAATTCAGCGAATGCATAAAATCGTTTTATAATTTTTTGCTCGAAATCGGTTGGAGATACGAAAAAATTACAAGTGCCAAAAAAGTTTCTAAATTGAACGAAGATGACGAAAATTGATTGTACGCTGATCAGTGGCGTAGTGGAAAAAAGTTTGAAAGGGCAAAAGAAGACATGGCTCCGTAAAAGAAAACACCTTGTAGATTCTAATTAAAATTTAGGAAGAAATAAGCTTGCATTCCAAATTTGGGCTGAATATCTCAGAAACTGCAGGAGTTTTGAAGAAATAAAAAAATTTTTTCCGGAAATTTCAACACCCTGTAGCTCCGTAACTAAGCTTTTGCGGTTCTATGTTTATATGAACTTTTTTTCTTGAAATTGCACGTAGATTTACCCTCTCAAGTTGTGACATACTATTATGTAACACCCTGTATATGGCATACACTTCATATTTCCACTTTGGAAAGGCGTTGTTACTTGGTGTTATTTTCAAAAAAGGTAGGATGGGCAGTGATAGATCCAAGAGCTAAATGTACAATACGTATTAAAAATTTGATGGTCTGATTTACAGCCCTGCCACTGCGGCCAGTGTTCAGTTGTGGCAAACTCTACCTCTATTTGCACCTGTAAGCTCCATTCTTTTTGTAAAGGCTATAAGCTTTGTGGTTGAGAGCTTACTAAGTTCAGTCAGATTCAGTTTGTTGGATCCAAATTCCTTAAGCCGGATTATGTGCCTAGCTAGGGATTCATACATGACGTTCTCTATTGATTCTATCTCCTCTAGCTTGCATAATCTGCATGAAGTGTTCTTGATCAATCCTGATTTATTCACTTGATTTCTGAGATGACCGTGCCCTGTTAATATGGCAATTAGAAGTCTCAGGTCTAGCCTAAAGAGGTTAAGCCAAGCCTTAGTGCTTGTGATGGAAGGTAATCCAAGGGTGTCTCACACGTGTGAAGCCCAGCTAGTGCTCCCATACCTTCAGGTCCTACCAACGGTTATTTTCTCTCCTTGCAATCTTCAGGGAAATTCCGAGCGCCTAGGCTCCAGTCCAGTGAATCCCAAGGCAGTTCCTAGGCCGCCAAAGAGTCCGCCTTCTCATTTACCTCAATGCGTGAGTTGCTTAAGACTCACGGAGCCTATATCTTTCTCCCAGTATGGGAGACCACCATAAATGGCATGCAGTTGCCGGATGCCAATGAATTCAGTGCAGCTTGGTGGCATATCCCACCTCAAGCAGAAGGTTAGCAAAATTGTCAATTGCGAATATTGAAAACCAGTCGCAAACCCGCCGAGACAGATAGAGAACAGGGTGCCTTAAGTAGGCGCTTGTTGGAGGTGGCTCATTCCTGTCTTGATAATCTGGAATGGCAGCTCCATGTTTGTATTTTGGTATTGCTATATCATACTTCATACTCAGCATCTCATTGTCCTCGATTCCAACTTATTAGGCGCCGGGAACGAAGCTGACTATATTTGCTCCATTCTGGGAAGTGTGATGAAATCTGTATCTAGTCATTCTAGCTGATCCTCTAATCACCAGGTGATTAAATATTATAACATACACTTGAACTTAATAGCCTGATTATTACCAGTAGAGACCACAAAAAAGGGGATAAGACTCATTGAAGGCTTCCCTACCATCCCCAAAACTCAGTCAGAGAGAGTGTTGATCACTCTGGCATTTAGCATGTTGCTAATCCATTCTGGGATAATATTTGGTACTCCTCTAGCTCTCGCAAACCCACATAGTAAACGCAATAAATGCACCCTCTATGTCCATGAAGGCTGCAGCTGCACCCTGAGTGATCCTTCCCACTAGATTGTTATGTGCCAGATCAGTTGATTTACCTTTCTGAAAGGCGTATTGATGCATACTCAGAAGCTTCAGGAATAACATCTCAGTCCTGATGAATCCATCTGACAAATTTTCTAAGGTTTTCAGAATGGAAGACATGAGAGTTTGATTCACCCACCATTTGGGATATATACAATCCTTACCTTCCGTCAGCTGGTCGCGACAACATTCCAGGCCAAACTCGACGGGAGGAGCCTAATGAGGTTTGGAAGGAGGATATCCACCACCTACTATAGCCACGCAGGCATGATGACATCCTCCCCAGGAGCCTTAAATGGCTTAAAAGAGCAGATTGCCCCTCTAAATGCTCCAGACTTGATGATCGTTCTTGTAATCGGCATTCTAAGTCTTTTGGCAAGACCTGCGTCATAGCTGTCATTCATATCAAGAAACTGACAATCTGGCGAGTCTTCTCGCTAGAACCACCAACATCTTTGTCCCAGATATATACCCTATCTGACCCTCTTGTAGCCTTGTACAAACGAGTGTACTTTTTACCTGACCGCAATACCACCATGCACCAGGACTTCTTTTTTCCCCTTCAAATTTCTTGATTAATGAATGTGGGAGAGAAAAGGGTTTTCTGGGAAAACTCTTAATATCTACTCTTCACAAAGGCAAAGGAGAGATTGAGTGACACAGACAAGTTTTCTATGAAATTGACAATATGTAAGAATATTTACTGTCTGTGATCACAGAAAGCTGTACCAATGAACATGTTAAATGTAAGGTTGACCTTGAGAGTATAGTTTGCTGAACATTTAAACTTGTTGTATCTGAAGGGGCGGACATTATTTATTTATTTATTTCTCTAAAAAATAATTACAATCTAAAAGAGATGCAATAAGAGTGAAAATGTCAAAACTTGAATTCTGGGAAACAGTAATTGATGAAATAATACTAATAATGATAAATGAAAATACAAAACATGATACAGATGAACATTGAAGGCCATAACACAAATCAGAAAACAGTAGTGTCCATACACTATAAAAAAATTCATGTATGGAGAAGGGTTTACTTTCAATGAGGAAACTGGATTTTCCTTCTGAAGAGTCTCTTTGTGGCGTTTTTCCAATAACACTGCGCATTAGAACAACGATAGTGCATGCTGCTTTCTGCTAAAGTGAACGAGTGAAGCAGATAGATAATGATGGTTTCTGCTAGTATTATTTATATTTTGGAACTGTTCAAACAAACCACTGTTGTCCCTCACGAACATAAGCTATTAAAAATTTTGAGATCCCAGAATGTTAGTACACCATTTCTGCTGGAAAGTGCTCCACCAGACTCCAAGCCTATGCAAAATTATTCGTAGCGCTGGTTTTTGCTTCACGACTGTCCTTCCTGAAAATGAACTACTCCCCCAGGTAGAACAGTACCATATTCTCTGGGTGCTGGTCTCAACATGGTGTTTCAAGACATGCAGTAAATAGATAATCATATTTTGCCTGTCAATAAGATATTCTATGTGATTCTGCCACTTCAGATGCTCTTGAGTCCTCAACTGAGATTGATACTGATATGGGTCTTTTTAATCTATGTTTGTAAATAGACCGCATTCAGTTTTGCTTATATTTAGGCACAGCTGATTCACAGAACACTTCCTAACAACAGCGCAAGAGGACCTGCAATTCGCATAAAGGCATCAAGAGACGGCGACGAAACAATGACATTAGTGTCATCAGAATACACCCTCCATTCCAAAAGTAACCGAACTGTAAAAAACAGTACTAATAGTGCCATCTGTTGTAATATTGTACCCGTCGATAACTTGGTACTTCATTGACAGCTCTTAAAAATTTCATGACATTTGTATGTAAACAACTAGAGTTATTGCGTCATGTTTGTTAGTGCGTTTAGTGCAACGGTCGGAAAATGAG
Source organism: Cryptolaemus montrouzieri (assembly GCA_013387265.2). NCBI lineage: Eukaryota > Metazoa > Arthropoda > Insecta > Coleoptera > Coccinellidae > Cryptolaemus > Cryptolaemus montrouzieri. The sequence goes on along the minus strand of JABFTP020000144.1, from coordinate 9,203,113 downwards.
TTTTAAACAAAGCGTTGCAATTGAGTTCTGTGTTAAACTTGGTCAATCTTTTATCGAAACGCAGCAAATACTACAAACGCATATGGTAACGTTTGCCTATCCCGTACGCAGGTGTATGAATGGCTCAAGCGATTCGATGATGACGAAAAATCAGGATCTCCCAAAACTGGATTATCCGAAGAAAACATCGAAAAAGTTTTTCTTCTTCTCCTTCTTAATTTGGACCTTGAGATCTGTTTTTTTTTCAGGAGATCCCCTACTATTGTTCTTGTAAGATGGACTGCCAACTATCTTTCCAGCGTTTGGGGGCCTTCCCTGTGGCCGACGTGCTGCTATTGGTTTTCCGTCTCGTACAATACGTGCGAGTCTGTGTTCTTCCATCCTGTCTACATGTTCATTCCATCCTCGTCTGCGTTTCCTCGCCAACGTACAATATCTTCAGTGTTACATGCTTCTCGTATAACCTCGTTCCTAATTCTATTTCAGAGCGATTTTCCCGATATTTGCCTTAGCGTCTTCATTTCTGACGTTCTTAGAATTTTTTTTGTTTTGAAGGTAGCTGCCCTAGTTTCTATTACATAGGTGGCGATAGGTCGTACACACGCTTTGTAAATCCTCGTTTTGCACTCAATGCTCATATGCTCGTTCTTCCATACGATATCTCTCAGGTATCCGGAAATCACTGCTGCTTTATTTACCTGCTCTCGGACCTCTCTCGCTAAATCCCCGTTACTAGTTATATCGAAAAAGTGCATGAACTAATCGAAAATAACAAAAAATCACCGGTGAAATTATTAAAATGGAATTAGGCATTCCTCAAACAACTGTATACTGCATTTTGACCGAAGTGTTGAGCCTCAAGGAGGTTCATTCGAGGTTTGTACCACACAAACTCACCGACGACCAATAATCTTATCGAATTGAGTATAGCAAAGACATTAAAAGTGCTCGGAAGGATCCAAACTCTTTGGAAACGATTGTGACTGGTGACGAGACCTGGTGTTTTTAGTATGAAACCGAAGCAGAGCGGCAAAGTGCTGAATGGATAGCGTAGGATGAAGCAAAAACCCAAAAAAAGTCGCTTGAAGAAGTCACAAGTGAAGGTTATGCTGACTGGTTTTACGATTGTGAAGGAATTATCCACAATGCATTTGTTCCACGCGGCCAGACAGTCACAGGAGATTTTTATTTGGGCGTCATAAAGCGATTGCTGTCAAGAATTCGTCGTATTCGGCCATAATCCATAATATCGAGAAAACGGTAGTTGAACTCTTCTGCACGATAATGCTCCATCACATCGTTCAAGATTTGTAACTGAATTTTTGATCAAAAATCACATTATTCTTGCAAAATTCGCCCTATTCACCTGGTCTGGTTCCGTGCGACTACTATAAATTCCCTAAGCTGCATTTGACGATGAAAGAAAGCGGCACGATTCGATTGAGGCCATTGAAAGTGTTGTGACCGATGCGCTAAAGATCATTCGAAAAAAGGCGATAGAGAATTAGGCGTGTGCAAATGTATGTATCAATGCAGAAGGAATGCATTGATTAATAAAAAAGATTTGTATCAAAATTACTTCTGGTTGTTTCTATTGTCAAAAAACCCGGTTACTTTTGGAATGCAGGGTCTACAAACAGAAAGGTTCCAATCTATCAGAAGGTGGTTCATATATGTTAGAAGAAATGGCATCATCCTTTGCATAATTCGTTGTTGAGATCTCCCTAACGCTATTCAAATCTTGATTTTTGTCGAAAAAGTACGACATTCCTTCCTTCTTGTTAAAGTTGGCGTTCTCACATTGCAATATCTTTGATGTTCACCACTATCACTCCACTTGTTTCAATGTCATATGTTGCTATATATATTTTTCAGAGAACAGCTCATGAACTAGCTTGGGAGAATGTGACCAGTGGCGAATGGGCTAGTGGAAAAAAATGGGCAGATGATGCGCCTAGAGAAGTATTAGATGCTGATAGTATAAATCTTATGAATAGCGGTGCCTGTGGTGCCTTTGTACATGGTTTGGAAGACGAATTTCTAGGTAATTATTTAATGCTTTATGAATTAAAATAAAACCTAATTCTTTTTCAGAGGTTCGATCAGCTGCAGTTGAGTCCTTATGTCAACTATCTCTTAATAATTCCTACTTTTCGAACCTTTCTCTCGATTTCCTGGTAGACATGTTCAATGATGAAATCGAAGATGTCAGATTGAAAGCTATAGATAGCTTGAGATTAATTTCTGCACACATTGTTTTAAGAGATGATCAACTAGAGACCATACTGGGTGCCCTAGAAGACTTCTCGCAAGATGTTCGAGAAGGTTTGCATAGAATGTTAGCAGCCTGTAGAATGTCAACAACTTGTGGTTTGAAGATGTGTGTCGAGAAACTTTTAGATAACTTAAGAAAATATCCCAATGATAAGAGATCAACATACAGGTGTCTACAGCAGATAGGGGCTCGGCATCCAGAGTTAGTTTTGCCTCTTGTACCTCAATTTCTGAATATTCATCCTTTCTTTGATATACCAGAACCTGATGTGGAGAATCCCCAATGTATCCTTTTTAAAAATTTAATTTTTTTATTTTGAAAGTGAATATTTTTCGATTCTATGAGAATCTTGTATCTTGGTATTTTCATAAAATGAGATTCTGGGATAATTTTTTGTGATACGAAAATTAATTGATTTTTCCTTAAAATTTTCAAAGATATTTGCATACTCATTCTTATCCTGAATGCTGCAAAAAATTTACCTACTATTATCCCGTTGTTAGAGCCACATACTGTTAGACACTACCAATATCTGAGGGATACCATGACTTCATTTGTCCCTGTACTGAGTTTATCAGATATTGTCATAAGTACAGTAGCAGAACCCATGTCAGTAGATTCAAGCTTAGAATTTCTCAATAACGTTATCAACAACTTGGATATGACTGAAAGCACTTTTAGGTAAGACAAAGAATTTGCTTAAGAGGCTATCTTAAACGTTTTGTATGGTTAAGTCTTTATACTACTCTGGAAAAAATTGGTACATTCATTTTATCTGAAAATTTCTCATCGAGCGATAAAGATATGGAGGATATGCCTAAAATTGACGCGTATTTTGAAAATTCCACAGTTTAAGGATGGACAATATATAGAACATTTCAAAATGAACCGAGAAACAACTGCTTAGTAAACTCGAACTTATTGGTTCGCGGTAACCACAGAAATACCGAACCAATAGAACTTGACATGCGCTTTACGACTGTTAAAAAACCGGTGCAGTTCTAATTCAGGAACTGTATACGCGAATAAAGTTGTAATCATAAGGTTGTATTGAGTAATTGCGAAATATACAGTAAACTCGCGATAATGTGAACTCGAAAAACTCGGGGCAGTCCACACCTTCGACATCTTCACACCGAGAAATGTATGAATCGAATAAAAAACACAGTTACACATTCTTCAATTTTTATTAGGGATGTACATATATATACTGATACATTTTGAAATCATCAGTTTCTATACATACATATGTAGTTATTTAAAAAATTAAGTTACTTTAGCTTTTGCTTTTTCCTGAATTCATCATTTAAAATGTTTTCATTCTATTTTTCAACTTTTTCATTGAGTACTCAGAAGGTACAAGAGCATGTAATAAGTCAAGAGTATCGTTGATCACGGTTTCAAGTACAATTTGAATGAATGCTTTTTCCTGAATTCGTTTTAAAGTCATCATGTCACTGATATCAACATTTCCTTGTTCTGGTCATTGTGAACCAATTTTGATAACTGCAATAGCTTCGAAGTGGGAAATTTTTTGTTGTGATATAATCAAATCTTCACAGTCGCTATCTTCAGAAATATCAGTCCGCTCCCAGGCCAGTCTCATTTAACCCGACGTTGCTGTGGTGAACTTATGTTACACGTTCTGTGTTGTGGGGTGAAATTCATTCGATTTGGTTTTTCGTTTGAAAAAATTATTCTCACAACTTGTTCCGGGAATTTGATAATTGACTGCGTTAACAGACACCATATTCTTTCAGAAAAAAGTGCATTTGATTCACCCACCTACAAAATATAATAGAAAAAAAATTTCACGACATAATTTCAATGAAAACGTATTCATTCAGTAGAATCTGAATATCAAATAAATGAACAAAAATATATGATTCAATCAAAGAGAAATACGCAATCTAGAAATATTGAAAGATAAAAATTTCACAGTGGGCTCTATTAATAGCAATTTTGACATAGAATAAGACTATGCCCCAGACACAAAAAACTTCATATTTGGCACACTTCTTTTGGCACTTGCTATCTTTACCCCTGGGGCACGTGTTCCACATCTTCCAATAGTTTTCTGGCGTTTCAGCTCTCTTTCATTCGGTTCTAATTCGTTCCCATTCAATGAAGATTTGATTGAATTTTTCAATTGCTTAGGCAACCTCTCATCACCTTTACGAGACAGCAGATGCTTTTGCACAAGCTGCAAGCCCAAATCTAAAAGGAATTCTCTTCTCTTTTGTATATTCTTAGTGTTGCTTTGATATATTATTCTAACATTGATAGCCCCGATGTTCATCATTGAAAAAAAAATGGTTAGTGGCCATCTTCTACTGTTACGTGATACGTCATAATTTCCGCATAGTTCGTCGACCACATCTACTCCGCATTTGGTGAAATTATGAAAATCTATTATCTCAGTTTTTCCCGCTTCTCCAGTTCTTTCAGCTATTTTGTCGTCGTGGTGAAGCGTGGAGGCAACCAGTACTACTTTTTTCTTCTTCGGTATATATGATAATATGGTAGTGTCCTTTTGAAAACCAAATTTGGTAGAAAGGACTTCTCGATTTCTAGTATCTACAAACGCAGGTGGAAGCTCACCTTGATTTTTTCTTATGGTGCCAACGGAAGTAAGTTTGTGATTTTTCAACAGATGGGTCATCAGCGGAAAACTGGTAAACCAGTTGTCGAAAGTCACATTTCGGTAAGTTTGACTGATGTGAATTGGATACTTTGAATGGGCCATCTTGTTGATGACCCGCATATTTTCAATCCGTACTTCGAAGGTTTATTTGGCATATATACTCTAAAAGGACATCGACCACGAAATGCAGGCAGCTGTTCATCTATGGTGACGTACTCTCTAGGAGAATAAGCGCCTTAACAGTTTTCAACAAACTTAGTGAAAAATGAATTTTTTTTTTATATCATTTTGTAGCCCAATTTGTCTGTTTTCAGAGTTATCAAAACGCAAATATCTAAGTAGTAATTGAAATCTTTGCAGACATAACTCTTCTGAATATATCTATACCCAAACCATTACTTTTCCATAGGTCCTCTAGATTCAAACGATTCGGTTTGTACACCCCAGATAAGAAAAGTAAACCCAAAAAAACACGAAGTTCGGCAGCATCCACTTCTTTGACCACATATTTGTGCTGATCATCATAAAGATCACGAATAGTAGCCAGACGCTGATTGGTATATCTTATAATACTAGTAATAATTACTTTATCGAAGCATGCTTCAACTGTTTTACGTTTTCTTGCAGCAGGCCGTACTACTGAGAACTCAGCCCTAATTATGTTTTTCGATCTGGTTCGTGCTGCTCGGTTGGGACAAATTTTTGACCACATGGTTTTCTTATCTCTTCCGATGAAACAATTTTCTGATGACGTTGTATTAGATTATGTTGTTTGATTATCATCTTGTTCATCTTCTGAATGAACGCCTCCGTCATCGTCAACTTGTTCCGAATCCTCTTCCTGTTCTGATTCAGAATCATGTGTACTTTCTCGAACTATATCTTCATTTTCAGAACCGCTCGAATCAACAAAGTCTTCATCATTTTCCAGATCATGCCATAAGGCGAGGAGCTTCCTTTGTTGTTCTTCGTAACTCATTTCTCTAAATAACCAACAAAAAATTAATATTACTTAAAAACCAACCCCACATCACAAAACATACCTGTATGACTTGAAGAAAAAAATAGTGTGGTGATTATCACCAAAATTGTCTATAATCGATAACGTCAGTGGTGTTGTGGCGTGAAAATCACCAAGTCGAACTTCTCAGTCGAATAACAAATATGTTAACTCACTTAGAGCTAAGAGGCAACTGAGACAGCAATATTCAGTTCAACATTTGAAGGTACTGAAGAGGTGGAGCGCTAACAGTCTCCGTGTACTTGTGATGCGCAATTGAATAACACTCTGGGTGATTTTAACCCCACCACAACAACGCCGGGTTAAAATGTTTTCATTCCATTTTTCAACATCTTTCATTGGGTACTCAGAAGGTGCAAGAGCATGTAATAAGTCAACAGTATCGATGTAATAAGTCAACAGTATCGTTGATCATGGTTTCCGGTACAATTTCAATGACAGCTTTTTCCTGAATTCGTTCAGTTTCGTAAGTTTGAACGCATTCTGATCTATAGGTGGCATAAATTTGACCAAAATATCACCATCAGGTGTTCTTCACCCCTCTGCTAATGGATGGAATGGAGCATTATATAACAGAAGGATGGCTTTGATAGGAAGATTTTCTCTTATCAAGAAAGTTTTAACCTGTAAATATATTTGTTTGCTAAATTATAAAGTAGGAAAGATATGTGAAAAACTCACCTCCGGAACAAATTGCTAAAAGGACCAGTTTTTATACATTTCTCTGGTCATCTATGCATTTTTAGTGTTTTTGTAGACGAGAGGTTTATTGAAATTCTCAAAACATCTAGATGACTGCTTTCCCGATTATCAACGGTGTTAACTAGGATTCACCTGATGCATTGACTCATCCTAGGAAAGTTATTTGTTGCTTTCCTAATTTCAAACCAGAGGCAGTCAGAAATCGAAACAGGTTTTATCAGGTAGAAGTTGCCAGTACGAACCAGTCCCATCTGCGTTGTTCATCCATGAACGGATGAACTAATTTAGGTTGCGAAGACAGTTTTTCACCTGCAATTTTCAAAAATCGTATCCCACATCGACTTCGGAACGTTACAACCATGCATCGCTTGATGTGAATTTTTCATTAGGTGGCATCAAATTTTCATGCAAATGTTGAGCTTTGCTTTTGAGCATTTCTCCCGAAACGAAAAGTTTCGTTCTCTTTGCTTTACAAACCGTTTGTAGAGTTTGTTTTCCATCCAAGGATATTGAGCTCTTCTCAGAGTACACTTCTTGATCTTGTTTGTTTTAAAAGTCAGATTAACTACTTCAGAAATTCTTCTTTGTCTACTTCGAATGGAGCATATACTGGATTTGGCAACCCCGAACTTTTTTATGAAGTAGTAACACTTACACACTTTCTGAGCTATCCCATAATCACAGATTTCTCATAAAAAGTCAAACACTCTTTTGTGGTTTTAGCCATTATTTTATCAACAAAATCAATTCACAAACACTAAGTAAATCTGAATATGATCTCCAACAAACACACATGAGTACATGCGTATTTCATCCCCGTAATTCTGCAGGTCTGATCTAGTTAATTCCTGTTCACATAGCGGTGCATTTTTCACACAACAGAGCGCTAATGCAAAAGATTCTGTGTTCTCGTTATTGAGTCGTTCACAGTTATGCAAGTTCACATTAACACAAGTCTACATTCTGTCTCAAAAGTACCAGGGATTCGTCAATGAAACACAAAATATTTTTTTTTCATCCAAATTTATTGTATCGTCTTCAAAGTAGGCCCCTTCCGAAATAATACATTTACGCCAACAAAATCCATGAGTTTCCTTTACACAAATCTGACGTTTTTCGACGAATTTGCTGTCTCAAACGCCGCATAACGCTCAGGTAATATTTTTTATTTAACGTCTGACCCGTCAGATATTCCGAGTGCACCACACCGCGATAATCAAAGAAAACTGTCACCATGACTTTTGATCGACTTTGACGTGTGTTTTTCGGTTTCGGTTCAGTTGTAAGGATCCATTCCGAAGCTTATTGACAGGTTTGCATGTCAAACTCAAACCCATGTCTCATCACCAGTTACAATGCGTTTCAGAATTGTGGGATCGTAATTGACTTATTCTAGCATGTCTCCAAGGACCTTTACGCGATTCAATTTTTGAAGAAAATTCAGATTTTTGAACTAGTCGAGCGGCAACGCGTGTCATGCTCAAACAATTGTTTGAAATGGTATAAATTGATTCGCGAGAAACAGAAAGTTCATTGCCTTTCTCTATCAGAATTATATAAAGATCTTCTTCCTTCGCTCTATCGATGTTAACTTCAGTTGAAGATGTTGATGGCTGACCAGAACGAGGCAAATCTTCCCCCACATCTCGGCCGCTTTTAAATGCACTGTACCACTCATGTGCACTTGTTTTTGATAAAGTAGATTCACCTGAAGCCTTCTGTAACATTTTCAGCATAGAAAACAGTTATGCCTACTTGGCAACAACAAAAATGTTGACCATCGTTTTAAGTAGAAGTTTTAAATAATAAATTCCCAGTACTTTTTTGAATGTATACAGGCATTCGTTTGCTGTTGATTTGAATAATTTACGACTACACCAAATCTCGTTGTGTAATGCTTTGTGAGATTCCATATTGCAATAGTTTATTCCATTTCAGAGTTCATACCAGCTTACTCCAAACTGCAAAGGAGCATTTAAATCGACTGAGTAGAATAGATCAGGCTGTAGCAGGAACCGCACAGTTTACAGCGTTGTTCATCGGTGCACAACTGATTTATTCACAAATAATGGAGAAAGGTTTCTGGACCAATCCAAGAACGTTAGCAACACAACAAGCGCATAACCTAAAAACTAGTATTCAAAATCTCCTCGAACATTGTTTGAAGCTACAATTTTTCTTTGTCGGTTTGAGTCCTGCAGATAAATGTGCTGTGAAACAGTTTCATTTGAAAGCTTTGGCCTTGAACTTAGTGTACATTGTTAAAGGTGAGAAGCACAATGGAAACTTAGTTAATAGGAAGTTTAATAAGTTTTTCGATAGGAAGCAATTCGTCTGCATTGGCACCTTGTCATCACTTCTTAACAATGGTTGAAAATATGCAAAATGAGTTAAGCAACTGTGGATTAGAACCAGATAACTTTACTATGGCTGTATTCAGAGAGCTATCCATGATTGAGGAACCTAAACCAGGTGCTGTATCAAGAATCCTAATTCCAATAATATCTGAAGGGAGAATAGGCAAAATACCAAGACCGAATGTACAGGTAATAACAAATTTCCTTGAAATTTCTCATAATTTCCCATAGAAATGTTCATAATTTCATTTCTTGTAGATCAACATGAGTTCAGCGGAAATATTAGAACCTACAGGACAAACAGATACTTCTCTAAAGTTCACAGCAGGTCTGATAATGTCAGTTCCATTCGAAGCGGAACTGCGACATCTCTTGGACCCTTCAAGAGTTCGAATTAAAATTAAATATCCAGACCAGAAAACCCAAGTTATTCTTCCGAGACCTGCTCACATGAAACCATTGGATTTTGACAAGAAGGAAACTGGTAAGAAAAATTGTTCAACTTGATAAGTGTGAGATAAAATGACCTGTGGAAAATTCATGGACATATTTCTTTGTGAAAGTGCATCCTCAGAAAGCACTGCAAACTGAGCATTCAGCATTGAAACCTTTCACTCTTCACCTAGAGCATCCATAGAACTGATAATCGACATTGCCCTCTCTCCACTTGGTCATTAGAGTAGTAGCAAGAATGGCTGCATATAGGTTCCATCTCAGAGTAGATATGATAAACTTCGAGTCTGGCACTCTACATACTGAAACTAATGCCTATGAAGTACTTATTATGAGTTTGACATATCAATCTCTAAAATCAACATGAAGCTGGACTTTTAGATCATCCTTGCAGGCAGGATTAAGCCTGCTCTACTCAACTCCAAAACCCATGGAGATACTGTCAACCGATTGCCAAAGAACCGTCTGTCTAGGCCAACCAGCGACTAGAAATCTAACCTTCTCAGGTGGCAGGTGGCCTCACCCCCGTCGCCCGGTGTGATACCACCACATCGAGCTATAGGTCCCGTGAATTGGATTAAGTTTCGGGATCTGGCGGATGTTTCGGTTTCTAGGATGGGAAAGATTGGCAACGAAGCATGATGAGCTCTTCTGAGACAAAATCATCCGGAGTTAAAATAGTCTCCCATTCGGATCTCCGGGAGGGACTGCCTCGAGGGTTTCATGATGCGGGTAAATCGAGCACTCCTCCGGCGAATTCACTAATTCATTCACGTTCTAGAAAAGAAAGCAAACTCTTGATAGAGTTCTGCAATATCAGAGAACTGGAGCACAATAACGTGAATGTCTATGCAGTCCACCAGCATCTGCAAAACGCACAACCCTATGTGCTGGCCCTAACCGAAACCCAATTAAGTCAAACAACCGACACAACGTATTTACTTTTTAATGGATATGAGTTACATACGAGATTTAGGTTTAAAGGAGGCCTCTGTGTTTTCGCCAGATCAAATGTTGCATGCCAGAGTGAGGACACGATGGAGGACGACGCTTACGACCTTGCGTGGTTTAAAATCTGTTAAAACACTTCTTATGCTCTCTGTATCGCTCGCCAAACGATTTTCACTTCCCTAGACTGCTTCAGTATCTAGGTGATATGGTGAAATGCATTCAGACATATCATCCGGCAGCTGAGATCATTGTACTGGGTGACTTCAACGTTCACAACACCAACTAGATCCGACACTTCAATAGAACAGATGAAGCGTGAGGACAGGCTGAAACTTTCGCAACCAGCCATAGTCTAACGCAGCTAGTCGATGAACCGACAAGAATACCTGATCATCCAACCGACTTCCCGAACACCTTGGATCTTTTTTTGATTTCAGATCCAGATGATTTTGCAGTGGAGGTTTCAGCACCGCTAGGCAAGGCAGACCACAACCTTATATCTGCTATTGAAACCATTGTGCTACCGCTAAACCAAGAACCTAAACCAGCCAGACGTATTTGGAACTATAACCGTGCAAATTGGGATAAGCTGCGTGAATTCTTTTGTGCTTCCCATTCAGTGATGTTTGCCTTTCAGATCCTGATATCAATGTGTGCACTGAATCTGTTACAGAAATCATTCAGACAGGAATGGATCTCTACATCACTCATTCCATGAAAAGAACAACAGCACAAAAGCCATGGTTCAATAAAGACTGCGAAAGAGCCAAGAGCAGAGCTTACAAGTCATGGGATATAAATCCAACAGAGGAAACAAGAACAACCTTCGTACGAATACGGAACGTATGCAAGCTGACAACTGCAAGAGCAAAGGCCAATTTCAACGAAGGGGTAGCTAATAAACTCCTTGAACAGGCAAGTGGGACTAGACAATACTGATCTATGGCGAAGACTGTCAGTGCCAATTTCTGCAAATCTGCGTTTCCGCCTCTTGTTAAAGAAGACGGGAGTATAGCATCGTCTCTGAAAGAGTAAGCCGATCTCTTGGATCTCTTGTTCTCAAAGAACTCTGTGCTAGACTTTAGAGTCCGCACTGTGAGACGGGCTTTCGATCATCTGAACTGCAAGAAGGCAGTTGGTCTAGACGAAATACCGTCAATCGTCCTGAGACGATGGCTCCCGAACTGGCAGCCATTCTTAACCGTCTCTTTCAGATTTCTTATGAAAGCCAGAATTTTCCGAGCACTGAGAAAGGAAAGAAGTCCTTACCCCAAAATTACCGCCCTGTTGCATTTCTTCCCATTATGTCCAGAGTGATGGAGAGAGTCATAAATGATGAACTCATCAAATATCTTGAGTTACAGAGAATTATTAACGACCGTCAGTATGGTTTTCGCAGGCAAAGATCGACATGAGATCTGCTCGCCTACGTCACTCATGTTTGTACATCAGGGATGGAAAAGCATGGAGAATCTTGAGCAATAGCCCTAGACATCTCTAAAGCCTTCGATAGGGTTTGGCATGCATCCTTGTTAAATAAACTTACTGCATCTGGGCTTTCCGAAAAATTGCGGGGTTGCATAAGTAGCTTTCTTTCAAATATATCAAGATCTTCGGTTTTGCAGACGATTGTACTCTGGTTTCGTCATTCAGTAGTCGGCGGCTGATTACAGCTGCGGAATCTCAGCGTCAGAGATGTCAACAAATTAATTACTTAAACTCTGAGTTGCAGAGGTTATCTGAGTGGGGTCAGTTGAACCTGGTGTGCTTCAACGATAGCAAGACGCAAGCAACTACGTTTTCTAGATAGGTCCCCGCTTGACAACCTCCTCTAATGATGCAAGGTCAACAAATTGCATCCAAAGGTTCGATGTACCTTCTCGTAATAACGGTCAACTCCGGGTTTTGCTGGCATGAACAAGTATCAGCAATAGCTAAGTCGGCATCAACTAAACTTAGTTGTCTTTTCAGAGCAAAGCGATACTTCACGTCATCTCAGCTGTTGCTTCTATATAAGGCGCAGATTCGACCTACTTTGGAATATTGTTCCCATGTATGGGGATCTGCGCCCAAACATTCGTTGCGGATGTTGGATAGTGTGTAAAAACGGGCTGTGCGCCTCATCGACCACCCGGAGATCACCCGCGATCTCCAACCGCTGGCTCTCAGAGACAAGTTGCTGACCTTTCTCTGTTTTACAGATACTTCCACGGAAGATGCTCCAAGGAGCTGAAAGACCTTGTTCCAGGAAAATATTTTCAATATAAATTTTTTTTATTCCCAAGGAGGTTACTTTTTACTCCACGTAGTAGTGCAAGAATTTGGTTTAACTCTTGCCTGATTGGTGGAAGAAAACACTGCATTGTCTTCTTAAAAGCTGCCCTAATAAACTCAATTGATCTAGGATCTCTTATGCAAGTTATGGTTAGAATAAGTAATCATGAGCCGAAATCATAATAAAAAAGAATTGAGTTTTTCATTTAATGGAGGATATTCAATATTTCATGAAACAGAAAAATTGTAGCGAATTGAAAATGTAGTGTACCTTTGAGCATATTTAGCCCTTTTGAATTGTACCGGAAATGAAATTTGACGACAATTCTTCTACGCCATCATCCTTTGGCACTGTAAAGAATCTAAAATGAAAGCTGTAACTAATAATTGTGGAAATTAGGTTATGAAATCAATTCCGGTTGTTCGTGGAGCACCCTATATCATTAAGAGGGGTTCCTTTAGTCCGAAAATTCGTTTAAAAAATTCAAATAGGTAATAGCCAACATATTTTGAAATTTATGTATAATTCAGGATCTAGATAGTTATTACCGTTAATTTACATAGATTACAGAACTGATCTGATTTTAACATTGTTCATCTCATTTTTTTAGAGGATAGTGGTTATAACATCAGATTGCTCACTGAACTCCTCATTTCTCATCAAGTGTGGTCCGAAGCTTGTAACATAGATATAAACATTGCTTTGGCTATTCCCGAAGCGGATATTGGACGGAGAAAAGTTATGGATTCTAATCAAACCCTTCTTGATTTGTGTAAACCGATTAAAATAAGTGTTGCCCCGAAGCCCATTAAGAAGAATATTTTAAGTTGAGTTCATATAATAATATAAAAATCAGTAAATTATATTTGATATCAAATAAAATCGTTATTTTATTTAAGACGTATTTTCATTTTTCTTTTATCGCTACAATTGAATTTTCTTTTGACAGATCTCATGTTAGATTAGACCGATAAGTCTTATGTCTTTCGTTCTGCATACCATGGAAAAAGTGTTGGATGGATACATCAGGACCGAGGTGTTATCGCTGAGGCCTCTGAGTGAACATCAATACGCCTATCAAAAAGGTAAATCTACCGATCTGGCACTTAACAACTCAGTCAGAAGGATCACTCAGTCTCTGGACCTCAAGGAGACTGCAGCTGCAGCCTTCAAGGATATTGAAGGTGTGTTTAATGCGGCCCCTACTAGTTCGCTATGCGGGGCTGCGGGAGCCAGAGGAGTACCAAATATTATTGCGAAATGGATAAGTAGCAGCCAAAGTGATCAACACTTTCCTGAAAGGGGAAATAGTTGTGGGGCCGGCAGGAGCTGCCAGGAGGAGTATTATCCCCTCTGTTGTGCTAGTTGATGACCTTCTGGCAATAATTGGCGCACTGGATGTTTATGTACAAGCGTACGCTGATGATATAGTCATCCTGGCTGTCGAAGATGACAGCGATGTCTTTGTCAGACTTCAGGAGGCCTTGTCAGCTAGTCAGGTTGGTGTGAGGGAGAGAAACTCAGCATAAACCTGGAGTGTTTATTCCAGTTGCAGAGGAAGCAAAATATCTGGGGGTTACCTTAGATAGTTAACTCACGTGGAATTCGCACCTGGAAAACACAATACACAAGGCTAGACATGTCAAATGACCTGTGGAAAGAACTGGGGTCTTGCCCCATAGCAACTTCAGTGGCCATATGTGATGGTGGTAAGACCACGTATTATATACGGCTGCATTGCTTGGTGGGAATGCAGTCTTAAGAAGCCATCTCAACTCAAACTCTTAATTTCAGAGAACGGCCTGCATGATGATTACTGGAGCTTTTTCTCTACACCCACTGCGGACATGGAACTGATATTAGGCCTTGTCCCTCTTCCTCTGGTGATCAGAGGAGTGGCTTGAATGGCTTTATACAGATTCCATCACCTTTCCCGAAATGGAATGGGTATGTTCGGCTTCGTGCACGGCGCCTTACAGTCTGAAATCGAGGACAACGAGTTGCTGAGAATAAGGTCTGACATAGCAATATCTAGAACCAACATAGAGCGACCATTCCTGGTAGACAGGAATGGTCCAGAACCAAGGATCGTCTACTGGAGAGACCCTGTTGGTACACGGGCGGCTCAAAAACAGCAAAAGTTGTTGGTGCTGGTGTCTACGGTCGAGATGTTGCCAAGGAGATGTCGATGTGCCTTGATTGAAAGTTTCATATACAATTTAAAATTGGGAACTATCCAAAAATTTCAGCCTCCACAGGAGAAAAAAAACAACTAAATTATGGTGAGGACAACTAGATCAAATTTATACAGCACAGCGAACATTAGATAAAACGTATGACTAGAAGACAGAAATTCGTTATTCAAAAAACAAATAGTATGTACGCCGTACCCAATCTGAGAAATTTATTTCAAAGTAATCCTCAGTAGAGTACAAAACACGATCTATAAGGAGCAGTTTGATTTTGATCTTGAATTTTTTCATTTCAAAACATCTCAGAGCATGTGGAAGCTTATTGTAAAAATCAACAGCTAGAACATTGAAACCACATTGCGGCTTGCTGAGTCTAAAGAAATCTTTCCTGAGGGACATTTCGGCCCTAGTATCATAAGAATGAATATCAGAATTTAATTTGAAAGTATCCGAGTTTGAACAGACATATACCAAGCTTTCTAAAACATAGAGTGCAGGAAAAGTCTTCACGGGTTTGCGACTGTTTTTCAAGTATTGACTACTGGCAGGCTCCGTCTGACTCATTGGCCGCTCTGAGAACAGGCTTGGGTTTCATCGGACCGGAACCTAGGCTTGCAATTCCCCTGGAGACTGAAAGGATGGAAAATAACTGATGGTTGGACCTGAGGGTACGGGAGCACTAGATGAGTCTCCCAGGTGTCAGACACGCTCGACTTGCCATCAGTTGACCTTTCACTGCGAGAGCCAAGGCTTGGCTTAAACTCTCTAGGTTGGACCTGAGAGTCCTAACCGCCATACTAACGTGTCATTGACGCCTCAGAAGGCTATGTGAAGAAGATATAAAATCAATGGAACATGTTAGTGCGAGTGCCATGCTGGGGTCAGAGTTAGGATGGAGGAACTTGAATCTAACAAACTGAAGCTGACTGAGCTTATCAAGCTCTCATCCACAAAACTCATATATTTTACAAGAAGGATGAAGCTCGTGGATCCCTCACTTATAAGCTATATCTCTCTATCTAGATATAAGCATTGCTTTGGCTATTCCTGAAGCTGATATTGGACGGAGAAAAGTTATGGATTCTAATCAAACTCTTCTTGACTTGTGTAGACTGATTGAAATAAGTGTTGGCCCAAAGGCCATTAACAAGAACATTTTAGGTTGAGTTCATATACATACACCACAAAAATTGTCGCATCACCTGATATTTTGAATTCCACAATCGATTAAGCAGCTCGATCGCAGTTTCTTTGTCAACATATGTTTTTGGACATACGAGGGAAAAAAATCCTATCTATGTAGTAACTTTTGTTTCCATATGATCCTCAAACACGTCTGAAATAAGAATGAGTTTATTTGACTATCAGTATTCATTCAATTTCTCTTCAGTTTTCACGCTAAATTAATACAAGTTTTCTGTGTTTCTTGTAACTTTTCGAATTTATTGAAGAGGCTGCGTTCTGGACGCTATTTAATTGATCATGAAGTGATAAGAGTTGTAACACTTCTAGAGGAGCGGCAAAGCCAACGTTACGTGGCTATCTTGTTGAATGTTAACCTAAGCACTATTCAAGAGCAATTAATCAGTACCACGAAACAGGGGAATATGGAAGAAGGGCCGGACAGGGAAGAAATCTGGTAACAACACCAGTTGATGATCGTTGGCTTCGTTTAACTGCACTAAGAGTTCGGCACTGTACGGCTAGTATGCTACAAAATGAACTTGTACTTTGTAGAAATGTGCATATTTCATTGCAAACTATTAGGAACAGGCTCAGAGAAGACGATATCAGACCAAGGGTGGCTTCTACCGGTCCGCGTCTCACCGGAGAGCAAGACTTCAGTTTGCGAGGGAACATGCGAATTGGGGTATTCCAGAATGGCCGAAACAACTTCGGAGGGGGCTCAGTAATGGTGTGAGGAGGCATTTCTTTCTATGGTCGAACTGAGTTAATCCTAGTGAATAATGGAAGAATGACAGCGGCCAGATACATCGCAGATATCCTTGAACTCCATGTTATACCCTTTGGCTCATTGATTGGCGAAAACTTCATTTATATGCATGATAATGCTCTGCTTCATGCAGCTAGAGTAGTTATAGAATTTCTGGAAAATGCCAAAATTGATATTTTAAAATGGCCAGCCAGAAGTCCCGACTTGAATCCCATAGAACATGTTTGGGACAACATGGGGTGGCAAATTCAGCAACGTAGGATGCCTTGTAGAACACTCCAGCAACTAGAAAATCTGCTTCCTGAAATTTGGAACTCAGTGACTCAAGAGTACATCCAAATTTTGTTTGAGAGGCTTTCGAGACCTATACTGGCAGTAATTAGGGCACAATTTTTATGGAGGGTGTATTTATATGAAAATCAGTAAATTATATTTGATATCAAATGAAAATGTTATTTTATTTATGTCGTATATTGAATCTTTACTTTATCACTACTGCAATTGAATTCTCTTTTGACAGATCTCGATGTGTGGAGCATTCTCTTTTTTTTAGTATGTTCAGCGTACCCCAAATCTATACTGCAATCATTATAAAACTATCTTCAGCATATAAAATTTGCTATACAGTGTAATTATTTATTCTTAGAGTTGTGATAGCTACATATAGTGTTTGTCTAACAGGAGCCATTCATGAATTATATACCACGGATGATAGATTCTGATTTCGACATATATGGCAACCCCACTTGTCTATACTCAAAAGAGAAAAGATGTTCAAGGATTATTCAAAATAATTGCTCACTATCTCTCATGCGGTATTTTATAATTTCAATTGAAAAATCCGAATTAGGAGAATTACGGCGCAATTCATATAATCATGGTTTGGAATTTAAAGTGCTGAGAAAATCCCAAAAGTAAACTAATAGTATTGACTAGCAAATGTCCAATGTCATCGAAGACTCGGTCATATGATTCAAGTGTTGTGGACTGTGGACGAGTAATTCGAATTTATAAAATTTGGTTATAGAAAAAAATAAATGAATAATGTTTACATATGAAATATCTAAATAAGATGTTAATCATTTGCTTGAATAATATTGAATTTGTATCAATTTTCTTATTAATAACAACTGCTCATGAGTAACGGTGGAATATGAGCAAAAAATTCTATACTAATGTTTACGTTTACGTTCAATAATTGGATGACTTCACCTACTACGCAATAAAGAGGAAAACATCCCATACTAGATATACAATTTTCACCACAGAAATTTAAATATTACATAAACAGTTCATGCATAGTCCGGGTTTTAAGTAGTCTCAATTCTTCTTAAAAATAAACCACGGTGTTTTCAATCGAATATCGAACCATAATCGAATGAAACAAGTTCAAGATTATAGGAAATATCGTTAAATCTCATTGAATTAAATAATTTCGAAATTAATAATAAAAAACAAGTACTGTGTTTTAAGAATTTTACTTAATAATTGCGATTCGTAACGCGTTTCACTACACCGTAGCTTCTTCAGACGAATGATTATGCAGAAAAATGTAAATGAGAATATAACTATAAATGTTCTTGAGTAATTAAAAGCTTATTGGTTACTCTCTCTTAAGTGGTTATTTATGACAGGTATATCCAATAAAATTAGAATAAATTGCTTCATAAAGATTCAATAGAATATGAAGGGCTTATCGACTTATCATTGACGATATCATTATTTGCTTCACAGGAACAGATTGACAGTTGAAAATTTTCGAAAATCATATAAATTCATTACATCCAAAAATTGCATTCACAACCGAAATAGAAAGCAATAATTCGATAAATTTTTTAGACGTAATAATTTCGAATGAAAATGGAAAACATGTTTTCGCAATTTACCATAAGCCGTCACATACAGATATTATAATACATAACTCGTCGTGTCATCCATATCAACATAAAATGTCAGCATTCAATAGTTTTATTCATAGATTGATTAACATCCCGCTATCACCAGAAAATTTCAACAAAGAACTAAATTTGATTAAACAAATAGCCAAAAATAATGGTTACAATCCCAAACTAATAAATAATATTTTAAATAAAAACAAAGTAGAATCGCATTGAATGAAGTTTACCCTGTCGATAAATTGAAACAAAAATTCAACACCTTAACCTACGTTGGCATTATTAAGTGAGAAACTGAAATCATTCTTAAGTAGCAATAATTTCAACATAGCTTTCCAAACTAATAATAATTTAGGCAAATATATAAAAAATAATAAAACCAAACCAGGTAAAAACAATAAATCAGGTGTTTATAGATTGAATTGCAATGACTGTGATAATTTCTACATTGGTAGAACACATAGAAATTTTAATATTAGAATATCGGAACATAAACGCAGTTTTTCAAATAAAAATCAGATTCAAATTACGCGAATCATCTCTTAGAAAATAATCATTCTTTCGACCCACAGTTTGAAATTTTGCATACAGATAATAAATATTGGAAAGTAGATCTTTGGGAAACTTTAGAAATAAATAAATACAAACACTCAGGTAGACTCATCAATGAACAAGTCGATTTAAGCCCTTCACCTCTATTGAATCTTTTCGGGGAGCAATCTATTCCTTAATTTTATTGATATACCTGTCATAAATAACCACTTAGGAGGAGGCGACCAATAAGCTTTTAATTACTCAAGAACATTTATAGTTATATTCTCATTTACATTTTTCTGCATAATCATTCGTCTGAAGAAGCTACGGTGTAGTGAAACGCGTTACGAATCGCAATTATTAAGTAAAATTCCTTAAAACACAGTACTTGTTTTTTATTATTGATAATGGAATTTTACCAAGTAAAAGCCTCCCAAATTCAAATTTCGAAATTTGTAAGTTTCATTTTCTCAATATAAAATGCATTGCGATATCCTTCGCTGTGTATTAACACAGTGAAGACTTTTACTCGAAGAAGAATATTCAACTTTCCTGAGTTTGTCGAATATCCCTCCTTGTATGGGTATTAAAAGCAGAAGGGCAGGCATTCGCCCATCAGTGACTATGGGACGCTAGAGGCTAGATTAAATTAGAAGATGTGTCCCACTACGCTGGATTTTGCAATGACAGTGGATATTTTTTTCAGCTGAGGGTTCTTCATCAGATACTTCAGACATTCGATTGTTGACATCAAATGAAGCGGTCCACCAAGTTGAATATCTTTTGTGAAGGCGGTATGTCGATCTCTAATAGTTTTGTTGGGCTCTTGTGTTTTCTATTCAGGATCACCAGGTACTCCAGATCTTCGATTATCTTACTTTTAATAGCTTTCCCTTTATGTTGCCATTAAACCCAAACTCTGTACCAAATTTCAGCTCTCTGAGTTTATGGGAAGTAATAGTTCTATTTTGATGATCATGAGTGCGAAACTTTGCTCTCGCTTAACTTCGGAACTAAATTACCTACAGACTTGAAGTTTTAGATTTTAAGTATGTGATTATAGCTTACTGGATGACGAAAATTTCTGCGTTCTGGTCTTATCCAGAGATTCTCTAATAGGGGCCTGAAAATGCGACGAAATGGTTCTAGTAAAGAATGGTACAGCAGTGTTTGCTTCGCGCTCGACTTGGCGGGGGCACGGCAGTGCCTCCCTCCTAATATGATTAGGAGGGTAGCTTAGGTTTTGCATGCTGGGACATAGAGAACACCATTAAATCAACTACCAGTACCAAAAATGAACCTCTATAATTTGTTAATACATTCCTTTTTTCGGAATCGACTTCACTCTTGCCACGAATCCTCTTTTATGTATTCTATTGATTCAAAATGGGTACCTCGAAGTCGTAATTTGAGTTTTCGAAAAAGAAAAAAGTCGACCGGAGCCATATCAGCACAATACGCTGGTTGTTCAATGGTTCGGTACATCAACAAAGGTGAAACATGAAACCGACAACACTAGAAACAGAGAAAATTATCATATACCTATCAGACCACGAAGTCGACGAACATACCACCTCGGTATTAGCCTAAAGTTTCAACTTCACCGAAGGTCATCCGCACGGAAGAAGTTATCTGCAGAATAGAAGACGCCATCACAGAACTACCAGAAAAAGAGGCAGAAATAATAAGACAATACTCAATAATCAGAAATTTCCAACCGTGCAAACCAAATTGTACCAAGGAAGAAATCAACGCCTTGAAAACTATGAATAAGAATGAAAAAATTATAGTACTTTCTGTATTTATAGTACTACAAAACAAAGATGACCAAAATACTGGCAGATCCCATTTATAAGAGGAATAATAACGATCCCATAGCATATCTAGAAAAAAACACAAAAACCAAGATCACCAACACACTACTAGACACCGACACTAAAAACACAAATCAAACATCCTCTCCGGCCAACAGTAAGATCCATTGGATCGCCACTTCAAAAACTGACCAAATATCTAAAAGACATTTTCCAACCTAAGGTCATAGAAGCTGAATCGTTACATAAGAAACTCCTGTCATTTTGTCGAGAAACTACGAAATATACCGATCGAAGAAGATGATCCAGCTTGTATGTAGTATCGTCCGAATACCCCAAGAGAAGAATAATTGGACACTCTCAGCACCGATTTTGAGTTCCATATATTGTGGACCTAACCATATTTTAGATCTTCTTCTTACTGTGCCTTATCCTCACTGGATGTTGGCGATCATTTACTCTATTGAGTGCAGCTCGAAATAATTCCGGAGATGTTTTCCCGGTTCATTGCCTAAGATTGGCTAGCCATGAGATTCGTCGTCTCCCAGGTCCCCTCTTACCGTCCATCTTTCCTTGCATTATATGCCCAAAGTATGCGAGTTTTCTCTCTTTAATAGTTCCCATAACCTCTCTATCTTTGTTCATGCGTTCGAGAACTAATTCATTCGTCACATGGTATATCCAAGATAATCTCAACATGCGACGGTAGCACCATATTTCGAAGGCCTCTATCCTCTTACAAGCAGCATCAGTCAACGTCCAAGACTCCACACCATACAGCAATATAGAGAACACATAGCACCTCAATAGACAAGTTCTTATTTGTAAATCCAACTTAAGATTATATAAAACAGCTCTCATGTTGTTGAAGTAGGCTCTGGCTTTCTCAATACGTATTTTGATCTCTCTAACCTATTCCCAGTTATTATTCAGATACTTTATGGTTGTAACTGTTTCAATGGGAGAACCTCCGGCATAGAATTGTACGTGAGGTTGGTTATGTTTGCTTATTATCATAACTTTCGTTTTGTTCGTACTAAGCCGCATGTTGTATTTTCGCAAACTTATACCACGCTTTCAATTAGCAATTTGCAATCCGTCACTTGTGCTTGCCGAAAGAACCGTACCGTCCGCGTATCTCAGATTGTTGATCAAAGCACCATTCAAGGAAATGTCCTCAATCTCGCCAAGAGCTTCCCGAAACAGTTTTTCAGAATAAACATTAAAAAGCAGCGGGGACAACACACATCTCTGTCTGACGCCCCGATGAATCTGGAATCTTTGCGATTACAATTTATTCTCTCGAACAAACGCCTCCTGCTTCCAATAAAGGTTAGAAATGATACGAAGCTCCTTATCGTCAATTCGCGATACTCCTGCAATATTTCTATTTTCCTCTGATGGTTTACCCTATCACTAATGTCTTGTTCTAGTTTGAGATAAAGTCCAAATAACATTGTACTATTTCTCGCAACAGAAGAGTATTATGCATGTACAATGACAGTATTTAGTGTCGATGGCTATTTGAAAAATTTGGGGTATAATGGAACAAGCTTTAGCCAGCGAAGAAACTTGTGTTTTAAGGTAGTAAAATTAAAGCGTGATTTCATATGCTTCACTAGGTTTTGAAAAATATAAGCTTTTTTGTTAATTCGTTTATTCAAATGATTCGTCGAAAAGAGACTGCAGTTTCTTCTTCATTTTGTACTCATCAGCACCATTGACTATCCGGGAATTATTTCCTATGGCAGAATTATTTGATAATTCACAGAGTAAGTTCTATTAAACCAAATTTGATTATTCATTTCTGCTTGTAGGCGAATATAATTTCAATTTCTTGAATGATATATATTTACTTTCATTTCGAATACTAGAAATACTCTTGTTGATTACAGATGCACGCTGAGTTGTCTCAGCGGTAAACATATTTTTCATTACCTAGTCCTATATTTATAATATTATATAAATAGTTCAATTACGTATAGTGCAATGTTATTTTGTCGATTTTAGACCAGTTGCTTATATATATTCTTGAAATCAGTAACAAATCATTTTGTATTTTCAAATAATTACTCTAAAATAAGTTGAAGTGAAGGACGTCTCACATTGCGGTAGATAGCATTACTGAATTGGAAGATCCATATGAATGAGAAGCCAAAGTTTTAAGACTGTCTTGTTATTTAGGCATTTTAATATACATTCTGTCAAAGTATCGAATAATCCAATCATTCATTCAATTCATGGAATTATCATACAATCTCCCACCTGCTGTATATGGATGACATCAAATTATATGCTTCGAACAAGAAGCAATTGGATGATTTGCTGAAAACTGTCAGTGAGTTCTCGGCAGATGTTCATATGAAATTCGGGATTGAAAAATGTAAGACCCTGAACATTCAAAGAGGGAAAGTCATAGATGGTGAAACACAACTTCCAAACGGTGATATAATACAGTGCATGAGAGATAGCGAAACATACAAATATCTGGGATACCAACAAGCCAGATTGCTCGACCAAAAACAATCAAAGAAGAAGATTCGTTCAGAATACAGTCAGCGTCTGAAGTCTGTGCTGAAATCGATGTTGAACTCGAGGAATCTAGTCAAGGCAATTAACACCTACGCCATTCCAGTGTTGCTTTACTCATTTGGAATAATCAGATGGACTAAGACAGAACTGGATGATATTCAAAGGCAGACCCGAACGATGCTGACAAAGTACAAGAACCATCATCCAAAATCGTCTTTGATACGAACAATTTTGAAGCGGAAAGAAGGAGGACGCGGATTAAAAGATATTATCAATTTACACACCGAACAGATAAAAAATCTCAGAGAATTCTTCTCAGCAAAAGCTCTCACTTCTGACCTCCATAGAGTGGTATCAATGGCTGATAGGGATATACACCTCTAAATCTTGCTACCAGAGATGACCTTCTGAATCTACCATTCCTATCAGATACTGAAAAACAAGAGCAATGGTCAAGAAAGGAATTGCATGGACGACATCACCATGAGATTAATCAACCACACATCGACAAAGAAGCCTCCAACAAATGGTTGATGAAAGGAGAATTATTCGCAGAAACAGAAAGATTCCTTATGGCCATCCAAGACCAAGTGATCGCTACAAACAATTACAAAAAATTTATTATGAAGGACGGAACATTACAAACAGATAGGTGCAGAAAATGCCATATAAGATCGGAGACTATACAGCATATTACGTCCGGATGCGAACAACTGGCCAATACGGAGTATCTTCACAGGCATAATCAAGTGTGCAACATTATCCACCAGAAACTTGCACACAAGTACGGACTTCTGAACACCTTCCAGCCATATTACAAGTATCAACCGGCACCCGTATTGGAAAATGACTCTATCAGATTATACTACGATAGGCCTGTTATCACTGACAGAATGGTGACGAATAATAGGCCGGACATAGTGGTATATGATAAGAGAGCCAGAACAGCAATGCTGGTGGATGTCGCCATACCGAATAATAACAACGTGCTGAATAAGTTCCAGGAGAAAAAGTCCAAATACACTGACCTTGCTATTGAGATCAAGCAGATGTGGCACCTCTAGAAAATAGATATTGTTCCTGTCATCGTATCCTCGACTGGGTTAATACCCAAAACTTTGCATGATAGTCTTAAGAAATTAGAATTGCATAAGAAAACTTATATAGAAATGCAAAAAGCTGTAATTCTTAATACATGTAGGATAGTTAGGAAATTTATGTCAAGTATATTGTAATCGAGCTTATTCCCTTTGATTGCTGAATCTTGGAAAGGTAAATTATATCCAGCTAACAGCTGAGATAGTGCATAAGTCCACTTTCCATGATAGCCTTAAGAAATTAGAATTGCATAAGAATACCTATAAAGAAATGCAAAAAGCTGTAATTCTTAATACATGTAGGATAGTTAGGAAATTTATATCAAGTATTTTGTAATCAAGCCTATTCCTAACTAACCAACCACTTTGCAGCAATACCGCGAATACCACATTTCTCTGCTTTACTAGTTAAAATATTATGAATTACGAGATCAAAGGCCCGACTCAAATCCCAGAAGATACCAACCGGACATTGTCCCGACTCCAAGCCTTTCACCACACCTTTAACGAAAGCGTAGCCGAGCTGTACGCAGAGATAGAGATACAAAGAATGCAAATAATTATCGCTGATGGAAATGACAAGTCATGAGGCTCATATTCATTTGAGCGGTTCGGTTAATAAACAAAACTGTCTATTGGGCAGCACAAAACCCCGCGAACTGCATCAATTCCCACTTCACAGTGGGAAAGTCATCATTTGGTTTGCTAACTGTAAACTCTGAGCTATATGTTTTCATGCTGGAGAACTTTTTTACCCCAGAAATGCGACAACGAAGAATGAACAGAAGAAATGTTTGGTTCCAAGAGGATGGTGCCACGGTACATACAGCCAGAGCCTCAATGGAAATTATTGTGCGTCATATTTTTCCTGGTCATGTAATCTCTCGTTTTGGTGATGTACCGTGGCCCTCTCGTTCCCCAGATCTCACTAATTGTGATTATTTTTTGTGGGAAACCTAAAGGCTAAAGTCTATGTCGATAATCCTTGAAATCTACAAGAATTGAAAGAAGCCATCACAAGACAAGTTAGGGCAATCGACACCGATTTCTTAGAGCGCGTGATGCAGAACTTTGAGAATGGACTACAGCAGTGCATTGCGGAACACGGATGTCATCTACCTGATTTCATGTTCAGAACATGATTCTTTTCAATTTTTTCACGCTAAATGGTAACATTTAAGCTCTCATTTTACTTTATTAAAATTGTTCTACGTTGAAAACAGCTGAGTTATTCTCATTTAAAAACGCCCTTTCATTACACCGCACCCTGTATATTACTACTCTCATTTGATGATCGCAAAAAGCACTATTTCGATGAAAGAAAAACTTAAACTTATTATAATTACTAAGGAGAATACTCTCCCGAACACTCGACAATAAATTTCACTCACATGATCAGGTTCATAGCTTTGGCATCTATTTTGTATGTTTTCTATTGATAACATCCCAAAGAGTAAAGACGAGCAATAAAATGCGTCACAATCGTCACGAATGTAAAAATACCCATTCGTTTTCGTCGCCATTCTTCGCGACGCTTAGCGTCGACTTTGAAAGGTCGTTCAGTATTCCAATCCGTCAAGCTTCGTCGCGACCTTTTTTTCTTTAATAGTGTTGTAAATAAAAATAATTTCGCAATAAAAATCTTGTTTTTGTAAAGCCGGTAATTTTTCGAAAGTTGTTTATTTTTTTTTCGACGTATCAAAAACGAGTACGCTTTTCTCTTTCCGAAGAAATGAATCGGGATGATGATGATGATGGTGTGGGGTATGTGGCTGAAAGTCACTTCCTTAAGAGTCCTTCGATAGTCCAGCAACAGGCAATGGCACTTCTTCAAGTGCCAAGGAGAGAAGGAAGAGAATCCAGCATTTCTTCTAATGTTAGTGATTTGGATGTACCCATATATTCATCGGAAAATTTGACGACGAGGGTCCCAAAACGACAGTTTCATGGGGTAAGATTTTTTCAGTAAGTTTGAAAGATTCCTTTTAATCCTACTGTAAAATATAGAAAATTGGAGTATACCTTTCAGGAACCTATAGAACATGGTTTTACGAAACTTTATTGAAATTGGTTCAATTTTCCTTCACTTTCCTTTTTTATTCTCAAGTTGTTCGTTGAAAAATTGAATAATTGAATAAACACTAGGGCAAGTTAACTGACTAGAACATAAAAAGTTAAGGATAAATTATTAACCTTGAAAGGTTTGCTTTACAACAAAATAATTTGAGTACCTTCTCAGATGATAACGTTGTTGGTTTATTGAAAACTAAATAGAACATTCTTCATTTATACAGGGTATCCCAAGTTGAGTGGCATATTAGACGTTTATGGAGAACTAATAATACTATCGTTCTGAAATTCTGGTAGTTGATTCTGCTGGTCGGGAACTCTATTTCTAAAATATTTTCATCTCAATGGCACTTCCGGTTATACCGGAAGTGCATACTAACTTTGTTATTTAATATAGAATACCCTGATATTGATGTCGGCTTCTATAACACTTGTTATTCCAATCACAAAAGCACCTAACACAGATATATCTCGAGAACGGCGTGAGCTACCATAATAATGAAAGGTAATTTGCAAACAAGAAACCATGCGGGACGTAACTCATATCCGACTGAAACTCAGTCAGTATAGAGAGTGCTCTTTTTTCCGCCTCACATTTCGAAACGAAGTGCCATGGAAAATTACGTTTTTTCAAATTGTAACCCGTTTTTTTTTTCAATTCATTAGATTCGCCATAGAAAACTGAATGAAGTTTGCCATACATACCCTGTACCTGAGATTTACACTTGTAATTTTTTCGTATCTCCAACCGTTCTCGAGCAAAAACTATTAAACGATTGTATGCATTTGCTGAATTGAAAGCACTTCTAAATAAAAGAATGACTAGTAGGCTTTGATTTTTTTCATTTATTTATTTTTTTTGACAGTTGCTAAAGTTGAACCAGTGTCTTCTCGCATTGTTTATCAATTTAATGATTAGTTTCAAGACTTTTGAAGTTATTGCTGCAAGAAGAAATGGCTAGTTTTACTAATGCCGAATTAGCTGATATGCATTACATGTACGGTCTGGCTGACGGAAACACAACAGAAGCTAGGCGATTATATCAGATGCGCTTTCTTAATCGAGTAACACCAGACAGGCGACCATTTTCAAATATCCACAGAAGGTTGAGGGGAACTGGTACTTTTACTGCAAATAATCATTTAAAAGGTGCAACTCAAACTATGAGAACTCCAGATATTGAGAAAGCAGTTTTGAATTGTATTGATGTTCTAGTTTGGAGGATTCTCCACGACTTTTTATTGTACCCGTTTCATATTCAACGCAACTAAACTCTACTTCCTCGAGATTTTCCTTCAAGACTGAATTTCTGCCGATGGTTTTTAGATAAAATTAGAGAAAATGCTCATTTCGATAGTGAAATAATGTTCACAAACGATGCTAATTTTTCAAGAACTGCTATCACAAATTTTCACAATAATCATCATTGGGCTGAGGAAAACCTCCATTTGATTGAAGAATCTCATCATCAAGAACAATTCTCACTAAATGTGTGGGTCGGAATCTAACCTAACAGACTAAACGATCCCGCTTATCGGCAATTTCTTGAGGAGGAGTTAGCTTTGTTGCTCGATGTTGTGCCACTTTTGGTGAGATTCATAATCTGGTTCATGAATGACGTGGCACCATCACATTTTAGTGGAATTCTTGAATTCATTCAACGACCGATGGATAGGTCGGTGTGGGACTGAAACATGGCCTCTTAGGTCCCCAGACTTAAATAATTTAGACTTTTTCTTATGAGGATATCTCAAAAGTTTATTTTATACCACTCCAGTGAGCACTGCAGAAGAATTGAGAGATTGAATAATAACCCCTTGCGACACGATAAGAAATACCCGAGGAATATTTCAAAGAGTGCGTAATAATATACGGAGAAGGACATAGGCATATATTCTTGCAGGTGGAGGACACTTCCAGCAATTTATTTAGTTTTTAATTGTTCTTTTTTTTAGTTTGATATTGAATAAGTATAAGTTGAGCCTCAGAAGACGTGCTTTCAAAATAAAAGCAAACTTTGGGCATTCTTATCGACTAGTTCTATTATTTTTTTTATTTAGCATACATACAACTCAAATAATCCAAATTTGATAGTTTTCACTAGAAAACGATTGGAGATACGAAAAAATCACAAGTGTCGAAAAAGTTTCTAAATTGAACGAAGACGACGAAAATTGATTGTACGCTGATCAGTGGCGTACTGAAAAAAGTTTGAAAGAGCAAAAGAAGACATGGCCTCGGAAATGGAAGCACCTTGTGCATTTCAGTTAAAATCTAGGACGTGTAATGAAGAAGGCTGTAAAAAATAGCTTGCATTCCAAATTTGGGCTGAATTTCTCAAAAACAGTAGGAGTTTTGAAGAAAAAACAATTTTTTTTGGGAATTTCAACACCCTGTAGCTCCGTAACGAAGCTTTTGTGGACCTATGTTTATATGAACTTTTTTTCTTAAAATTGCACGTAGATTTACACCCTCAAGTTATGACATACTGTTATGTAACATCCTGTATATTTGAAATCAGCGACATCAAATTGGTGAACATCAAGTGATATAAGTCATTCATCAGACGAGAAGTGCAATTTTGTTGTTCAGTATAATTGATCAAATATTAAAGTCGCAACAACAAATCGTCCTGTATTTAGAAAACCCGGAAGCTTTGATGTATAACATCTATGGAAGGTTTGGAGATTTCTCCATCCAGTTTCATCTAACCTATTTCCCATTCAAGTTTGTAAAAACCCTGTATAAATAAACTGCGCTCAGTTTGGTATATACAAACTCATAAACTTTTGAACAGTCCTGATAAATTCTACGTCGTAGTTTACCTGCTTTCACGCTGATCTTTCCATTCTAACATTCCTACTCTATTTCAGTCACACCCATCTTTTCGGCCAATAGGGACTCACACATCTACGCAAGCCCCTCTATTGATTTATAAATACGTCTACCTAACCTTATAGTAATATATTTTAACGTAGGTTGATTATCCTTGACTTCCATTAGAGCGATAATAAATTACACAGACATGTATGCCACCTAGATTATATTGAGCATAAATTCATGCTTGCGCTGTTTAATTCATAAACTTTCAAAAATGTTGTTGCGTCACTTTTTAACAGAGGGCACTGCAAAGGTCACATTGCCACGCAGTCTAAAGGTGTTTGTAAGTTCATGAAAGCCGCTTGTCAAAAAAACATTGTAGATTTTGAAAATATATAGAAGGTAAGTATTTTGAATAAAGGTAAATAGATGTAAAATGTCATAACGGCAATATGCACAAGTAGAAAAGTTATGGAAATGTTTTTTGTTCATTACACTAAAGCACATATGGCACACTTAAAATCTGTATTTTTTCAACTCATACAAGAGCCTGTAGAATCTTCTTTATAGATTCGTAGAGAAGTTCACCTATCCAATTTTATATATGAATATCTAAAACTTATTGGAACATATCTTGTATGTGCAGTAAATATAAAATAGAGATTCCTCAATCTCAATTAGATTTAAAATATGAATTGTTGAAAACTATCATAAGAATTCAGAGATTGGAAAAGACTTCTCTTGATTATTGTACCTCCTGTTCACTTAATAACCTATAAGACTTGCTGTGGAATTTTCCCAAAATAATTATTGAAAGAAATTGCATTTAGTCGAATTTTGAGCATCATTGCCTATCTCTTGAATTCTATGGAACCGTCAGAATACTTTCAAGAACTAATTGGTTGGTTATTTTATATATAGCGTAGCAGAATGAATCGAGATTCATTCCTATTTTTTCACTATTTACAATATTTACATAGCTGCTGTCTAATACGTCAAAATCTTGGCACTCTGTATTTGTAACACTGAAAATATGACTATAACATTGCGTCAACAACATTGTCAACTTTGACAAGAGTCTGTAGAACCTGTTTCATAGATTCGAAGGAAATAACTTGTCTAATTTTATATTTAAATATCTGAAAACTTGTTGAAACGGGTCATGTATGTTAAATGGATATTCATCTTAGATATGCATGAGTACAAAAATCTTTTTGAAAGAGGAGCTTCAATCTCACACACTTTTACATTACAAGTTTTTGAAAACTATCATACGAATTTGGAGATTGGAAAAAGCCTTCTCTTGTTAATTGGATCTTTGGTCACTCGACAACTTATAATACCTACTGTAGAATTTTTCCGAAATAATTATTGAAGGGAATAGCTTTCAGTCTAATTTTGTTTATATTTTGGCAATATTATTTTTTAGTTTCTGTTAAACCCTCTGTATGCTTTCAAAAAATACTTGGTTGGTTATTTTGGATATGGACATCACTGAGTCAATCTAATCTAACACTGCAGACAGTCATATGACTTTGCAGTTTTCTGTTTACTTTCTCAGTTTATTGTCAACAAACAAACAACCTAGTTTTCACAACTTATGTACACACAAAATTGTATAGGAAAATAAACAATATTATTATTATTTATTATTGTTGACTTGTGCACTATCTCAGCTTTTAGCTGGATATAATTTACCTTTCCCAGATTCAGGAATCAAAAGGAATATTCTCGATTACAATATGCTTGACATAAATTTCCTAACTATCCTACATGTATTGAGAATTACAGCTTTTTGCATTTCTATATAGGTATTCTTATGCAATTCTAATTTCTTAAGGCTATCATGCAAACTTTTGGGTATTAACCCACTAAAAGAAATGATGACAGGAACGATATCTATTTTATCAAGGTGCCACATCTGCTTGATCTCAATAGCAAACTGTGTATTTGGACTTTTTCTCCTGGAACTTATTCAGCACGTTGTTATTATTCGGTATGGCGACATCCACCAGCATTGCTGTTCTGGCTCTATTATCATACACCACTATGTCCGGCCTATTATTCACAATTCTGTCAGTGATAACAGGCCTATCGTAGTATAATCTCATAGAGTCATTTTTCAATACAGCCGCCGGTTGATACTTGTAATATAGCTGGGAGGCATTCAGAAGTCCGCACTTGTGTGCAAGTTTTTGGTGGATAAGGTTACATACTTGATTATGCCGTATTGGCCAGTTGTTCGCATCCGGACGTAAAATGCTGTATAGTCTCCGATCTTATATGGCATTTTCTGCACTTATCTGTTTGTAATGTTACGTCCTTAATTATAAATTTTTTGTAGTTCTATGTAGCGATGACTTGGTCTTGAATGGCCATAAGGAATCCTTGTGTTTCCGCGAATAGTTCTGCTTTCATCAACCATTTGTTGGAAGCTTCTTTGTCGATATGTGGTTGATTAATCTCATGGTGATGTCGTCCATGCAATTCCTTTCTTGGCCATTGCTCTTGTTTTTCAGTATTTGATAGGAACGATAGATTCAGCAGGTTATCACTGGTAGCAAGATTTAGAGGTGTTTATCCTTTATCAGCCAACGATACCACTCTGTGGAGGTCAGAAGTGCGAGCTTTTGCAGAGAAGAATTCTCTGAGATTTTTGATCTGTTCTGTGTGTAAGTTGACAACATACATCAATCCGCGTCCTGTTTCTTTCCGCTTTAAAGTTGTTTTTATCACAGGCGATTTCGGATGGTGATTATTGCACTTTGTCAGCATCGTTTGGGTTTGCCTTTGAATATCATCCAGTTCTGTCTTAGTCCTACTGATTATTCCAAATGAGTAAAGCAACACTGGATTGGCGTAGGTGTTAATTGCTTTGACTAGATTCCCCGAGTTCAACATTGATTTCAGCACAGTCTTCAGGCGCTTACTGTACTCTGAACGAATCTTCTCCTTTGACTGTTTTTGGTCTAGCAATTTAGCTTGTTGGTATCCCAGATATTTGTACGTTTCGCCATCTTTCATATACTGTATAATATCACCATTTGGGAGTTGTGTTTCACCATCTATGACTTTCCCTCTTTGAATGTTCAGGGTTTTACATTTTTCAATCCCGAATTTCATATGAACATCTGCCGAGAACTTAGTGACAACACTAAGCAGAACATCCAACTGCTTCTTGTTCGAAGCATATAATTTGATGTCATGCATATACAGCAGGTAGGAGATTGTATGATAGTTCCTATCTGTTTTTATCCTAAATCCGTATCCTGTTCTATTGAGCATTGAAGACAATGTGTTCATAGCCAAACAGAACCATAGTGGACTCAGAAAGTCTCTTTGAAAAATTCCACGACGTATGGGTATCTCGGCGGTTTTAATTGACTTATTGTTCATGTTGACCTGCAGAGACATGCGCCAATGTGTCATTGTTGTCTTCAAGAACTCTACCAGGTCTGGATGAATTTTGTATATCAATGAATCATAGCTGTTGCACTGAAACGTCGAAATCTGGCCACCCTGTACATTTGTGGCACTGAAAATTCCTCTGAAGCAGATTGTTCAAAGTCTAAATCTGCACGAATCAGTCAGTAAGTCTATGAAACCATATGCAGAGGACTGAATAAATACAGATTTGAAAATTATGCTAAATATTCAAATTTGAAACCCTGTTTCTCAAGAATTGTTCATAGAACTTCACGGAAAACTTTACATCACATTAATTAATAAGCGAAAAACTATAACAATTATTTCAAATAAGAATATTTAAGCTTTAATCATGAAGGAGAAAAGAATGAAATGTCATATTTTCCAACGAAGATTTTCGTTTGAGGCATTGATGTATTTGACAATTACAAGTTTTTTAGCGAAAATAGCCTGTGTTATCACTAGTGCATAACAAATTACATATAACAACTATTATATATATTATATTTGACAATTATGAAGGTAAATTATAATTAACTAATATGAATAGAACTAATAAGGGAACGTTTAAGGAGAACAAATGGTAACTGGACAACAATATGAGCGTTTCTCTAGAATATTACTAAAGCTTACGATATATTATTAACAATAACAACGCGACATTCAATAATAAATTTATTCATGATAGAATTCAACACAGAAACACATAAGACTTTGACGTTCAAGCGTTGTTTACATTCAATATCTCTTCTACTTAATTTTTCAACTTTGACAAGAGCCTGTAGAATCCATTTCATAGATTCGAAGGAAAGAAAAGAGAAGTTTTAATTTCACTCAGTTTCAAATGATGGGTTTTTCAAAACTATCATAAGAATTTGGATATTTGAAAAAGCTTTCTCTTGTTTATCGTACCTTCACTAGCATTATATTTCTTGTAAGATAATTACAATCTGTTCCACTGTTTGTTGCTTATTTTGAAACATAGTCATTTTTGTTCTTCGAAATATCTCCAATGCTCTAACTCAAGAACAATATCATCTTTTTCCGACCAAGGTGATCCTGAGGGACAAATCCGAATCTTCCAAGTGATGGTAATCAAGTTCAACAGTAGAAGCAGAAGCATTGTACGTGTAGGCCTCAAAAAATAAGTTACCATCTACAATTTAAAGTTATTACATATGTGAGTGGTCAGATTTTTGAATCAACAGAGCAAACATTAAAAATGGGCGTTCCGCAGGGCAGCGTTTTGGGTCCGCTTCTTTTTGTCATATATATAAATGAATTGCCTAATGTTCTCAATTCTAAAGCTACAGGCTCACTCATGATGTTTGGCGATGAAACAAATTATTTAACGTCGGCTGATAAACAAGCAGTTGCGACATCTCGAGCTGAAGGAGCTTTCGGGCAAATAAGAGAATGGTGCAGAGACAACAAAATATTATTAAATTCGAAGAAAACTGAATACGTCTTATTCCAGACAGATCAATCAAAGAATCCACAAATTAAGTCCCTGAAGTTGCATGATAACATTATTTCTGTTGGTTCTTCATGCTGATTTTTGGGTGTTAGTTTAGACAGTAATATAAAATGGGCAAATCATATCGATTCACTCAGTAAAAGACTCCATACCGTTATATATACCCTGAATGCCCTAAAGCATCACGTCGATGAGGAAACCTTACGAATTGTTTATAACGCCAATTTTCAATCCCTATTGTGTTATGGTTTGATATTTTGGGGTAACAGCTCGCATGTTACCAAAATTTTTATAGATCAAAAATGGGCAATCAGGAAGATATATCGCAGAGCCTACAGGGAATCTTGCAGGAATCTTTTTCGAACTAAGGGCCATATGACTCTTATTGGTCTCTATATATTCAAATGCTTGGTTTTTGTTAAACAGCAACAACATTATTTTTCCGAACATTCTCAGCAGAATAACACAAGAAAGATGTCGACTTACCGCTATCCTAAATGTAGTTTAACTCTTTCACAGAGAAAGGTGGAGTTTTCTGCACTTAAATTATTTAACGCCTTACCCAAGGTTATGTCGGTGTTAAATTTGAAACTTTTCAAGAAAAAGGTTCACCAATTGTTGTTAGATTGTGAACCATACTCACTTGATAAATTTTTCGACCATTATAAAATATGTAAGTAGTATCTCAAAACAAAAAGTTACTAATTGCGAGATTTCGTAATGTGTAGACATATCGAAGAAAATTACTTTTTAAGGGACAATATTCAACCTTCCGTAGAATGTTAAATTTCCCCCTCGAAGAAGCTAGTTTTCCGATCTACTCTTCATACGGAAAACTAGCTCCTTCAAGGGAGGATATTTAACATTCCACGGAAGGTTGAATATTGTATTTATGTATTTGTTACTTGTTCAACTTATAATTGTATATGCAATTGTAAATTGCAAATATTCTATTGAATGAATAAATATTTCTATTTCAATAATTGATTAATTAATTCTAAATTATAAATACATGGAAAATTCGTGGTGTTTAGATTAATTTCATTGGGATATATTAATAAAGTGTTGAGATACTAATATACGAGGTGTGTCAATTAAGTTCGCGGAAAAGTGCCCGGACGGAACAGTACATAAATACTTGAAAATACCTTAATTCCTTTGCAATAGTTCCACTCGAGTTCAATGTACTGGCGCCACTGTTGTACCCAGTGTTGGTAGCACACCCTGAACCCCTCGAAGATAGGTCCTTCAGAACCGCCGTCGTGATGCTTTGGACTTGTTTCCTTTAAGGTACGATTTCAACTGCGGGAACAGATGGAAGTCACAGGGAGCCAGATCTGAAATATAGAATACTGCGTTGACTGCCTGACCTGCTGGAACGTATTCGTGGTGTACAACTCCATTAATATCGAAAAATGCGATGTGTAAAGATTTCACTTTCGATTAAGACATTCTGGCTTTCGTGGGGCACTTACCCCCCTTCTCTACCCACTGTATGCTCTGCTTTTTGGTCTTAGGATCGTATTCGAACACCCACTACTCGTCACCAGTGGTAACATTCATCAATTCGAGAAATCATGTCTTGACAGATGGACAATCGGAGCTCTTTCTGCTCAACTTTGAGCACTTTGGGATCCATTTTCGCACACACCTTACGCATCCCTAAATCTTCGTGTAGCATCTGCCGGATCGTCTCCTTGTTGATGCCCAACTCATCTTCAAACATTCTAAGGCTTACCCGACGGTCTCCTAGCACGCGCTAGCGCAGTCGATCGAGGTTTTGTGCGTTTCGAGAGGGGAAGGGAGCTTCCACCACTGACTCTCTGCCGCTTCTGAACCGCTTTGCCCAATCGTAGACAGCTGATTTTTTCAGTCAATCATCCTTATACACGTCGGTTAACTGTTTCATAATTTCCATGGAAGTTTCGCCGCGTTTCACCAAAAATTTAATCACAATTCTTTGCTCAGTTCTTTTATCACTCATCTTCACAGGTCGATGTTCAAAGAACAATAAAACACGAAGTATACAACCGATCAACATGAAACTTGCACAGGCTGACGCAGAAATGAATTCTGTTTCGAATGAAAATAATGCGAACGCTGCAGAGTAACCGACCGCAGCAGCATTGCCAACTTCCCCGAACTTAATTGACATACCTCGTATAAATTTGGTTTAAAGCAATTATCGTTGTTTACATTGTTGGAAGGAGATGGCGATATTTTAGTAATAATTGAAAGCACGCTTATTCCCGATGGAGATGATGACTTTCACTCAGTATTCAACAAGTTATTCAGAAATTATAAAATTTCGAGTAGTTTCAATAATGAAAATTAGGTTAAAATAATGTCATTGATTTGTGGAAACCAAGCCATAGTATTTGTTGAGTAGGTACAATTGTTTCAGACTGAACTTTTTTCGAAAAATCAATAAATATAAACGTTAAGAAAAACTTTTGATGATATGTGTAGATCAAGGGGCATTCCTATAATGTATACAATGACAATCTTAACGATGAAATTGTTAGATGGCGACCTATCCTATCAGTGTAGCTACTTTTTCAAACATAAATGCTATAGAACCTTCCCATCTACAAAATGATATATAATATTTTTGAACCATTAATTCTTTTATTATTTTCCTTGGACGCAGCTCACTATTTTGAATGGAATCTGAGGTGAGGTTTGTAATTCGTTTTTTATTAAATTATTTATATAGAGGTTATTTAATTTTCAAACAACGCAGCATATAAAAGGACTTGAAGTTCGAGATGAAATCGGGAATTCTGATGATACATCGGCTTCAACAGGTCCCAAGAATCAATGGGTAAGATTTTAATTTGTTCTTGTCCCTACAATATGTTACACAGCTCTACAAAAAAAATTTTTTTTATTGTTGCCCTGGATATCATCGCAAATTTTTATGTTTTCAAGTGCCCAGATTACGAATATATTCATGAAAGTTCTCAATGTGCTCGTATTTTCATGATTTTTGCATTTCTTATATTTTGAACAATTATAAGCTCGTTAGAAATAAAATTTAATTTTCCAGTCATGGTTAGGCTTCTGCGCAACTTTTTCGCGCATACAAACATCACCTGATCCCCACTCTCAGACCCCTTGCTCCACAGAACAGCTGAGATCTCAGTTATTTGACAATATTGAAGTACATATACGCGTAAATCTGGATAAAGTGTCATGGAATTAATATTTTGTTTCAATTACTGAATGTCCATTCTTATATATTTGTCTTCTAGTCTAAAATATGAGTTCGTCACGAAGAAAGTGTAAATATTGTAGTGATTTATTTTGTTATATTTGCGGTGTTTATATACCAAAAAACAAAAAGAAATATCACAGACTTTGTCAAGGAGACTTATGTTGAATATTTTGGTTTCAAAATGGACAAATTAGGTAAACCATGGGTTCCTAATAAAGTTTGTAAGTCCTGTGTTGAGTCTTTACGGTTGTGGAAAAAAGGTGAACGTTCTAGAAGAGACTTTGGTATTCCTATGATCTGGATGGAGCCTACGAATCATTTAGATGATTGTTACTTTTGCGTAGTAGATGTTAAAGGTTTTAATCGAAATCAAACGTGGAGATACCCAGACTTACAGTCTACGAAATGTCCGGTTCTACACAGTGAAAATCTCCCTCGGCCCATATACATTTCAAAAGTAATTCGCATGCCCTCAGAAACAATGATGTTACCAAATTCACAGAAATTGGGACCATCTACTAGTGGAAGTGAATGCGAAGGTGAAACATCTACGCCAAAGTTATTTTCTCAAAATGAACTCATCAAAACAAGGATCAGAACTGTAAGCCTCAAGATTGAAAGAAAAAAATTTATTGGCACCAACAGTAACAATTACAACATACAGAACGCGAGAAAAAGAGTTATTACAATTTTGTAGTGAAAATGAAGGATTAGTGTATTGTAATGATATCGCGAAGCTGCTTATAGATATGGGTTTAAAAGAATACAAATCTACTGAATGGCGCCTTTTTCTTGATAGTTGCAAAAGAAGTTTAAAATGCGTCTTATTGCACAATGGAAATAAATTTGCATCAATTCCAATTGCCCATTCAACGAAACTCAAAGAAGAATATGAAAATGTAAAATTAGTTTTAGAGAAAATTAAATACTCTGAGCATCAATGGCCGATCTGTGTGGATTTAAAAATGGTTAATTTTTTACTTGGCCAACAAAGTGGATATACAAAATACCCTTGCTTTATTTGTATGTGGGATAGTAGAGCAAAGCAACTTATTGGGAACAAGATGTTTGGCCTGTAAGAAATTCTTTAACTGTCGGTAAAGCCAACGTAAAAAGGGAGCCGCTGGTGAGCAGAGACAAAATCATACTTCCACCATTACATATTAAGTTAGGTATGATTGAGCAATTTGTAAAAGCGTTGAACAAAGACGGAAATTGTTTTAATTACATTTGCAGAAAATTTCCGAAGCTTAGTATGGAAAAATTGAAAGGTGGAATATTTGATGGTCCTCAAATACGGCAATTGATGAAAGACTCAGATTTTATCAAAGTTATGACTGTTCCGGAAAGTAAAGCTTGGATAAGTTTTGTGCTGGTTGTCGAAAATTTCCTAGGTAACCATAAAGCAGCAAATTATGAAGAAATTGTGCAAAATATGCTGACAAACTTTCAGACTTTAGGAGCAAATATGAGTATTAAGTTACACAATCATCTAGATAAATTTCCGGATAATTTAGGAAATTATAGTGAGGAACAGGAAGAGCGGTTTCATCAAGATCTGAAAGTGATGGAAGAAAGGTATCAAGGTCGATGGGATTGTCACATGATGGCAGATTACTGCTGGTCTTACTTCGATGTATCCGAATTTCTCAAAACATAACTGACATTATAAATATATCTGTTACTTTGTTTCTCGTTTTACGATTTTTGTTATGTAAAATGAAAACAAAGATTTAAAAAGAAATCAGAGCAAATCGTACAAAATCATTGATAGTTTCACGAATTGTGTGCATAAATAGACCCAAAATCATTTTCATATCTAGGGCAACAAAACCATTGTAGACCAGTGTTATCTTCAAGTTATGTAGCATGATTACAATGATTACCGAATATTCTGAATCATAATCTCTTCATAATTGAATAGGAATATCTACTTTGAGAGCAGTTTTTATAGAAAGAGATGTAGAGAATTTATGAAAAATTTATTTGTTCAGAAGAAGTTTAAATGAAAGTAATGCATATTCGTAATATGCATAAAATCATAAAAATTGATGCAAATTTTCATCCAATACTTGGAACAAAAGTATGTAGAACATAAATAAACCACACAAAAAAAACTTAAATTAATTTTTATTTACGTACTAGCGGAACCGACAGACTTCGTCCTGTCAAAAAGATTTGTAGTGTGGCAGTTTTCTGTTTCAACCTATTTTATAGTCGGGGCAAAAAATTCTCCTGAACAGAACAGTCACCCTGGTGATAAGACGTTGAGAATGAAATATAATCAAATAAAACATATATAAGCGTTCAAAAGTAAGTAATCTTTTTTATTTTCATTGTGGTGCTTTGTGATATACGATGTTTTTGTTTGATTACCTGGAGCATAGATAAACAGAATTGATGGTTTTTCAACACGGGAACAGGCAACATACAACTGACCATGTGGAAACATGGGTTTTCCAGATTAATACCACAAACACTTAATGATTGCCGCTGGTCTTGCAAACGCAAGCCGCACTGGAAACTGTAGTCGTTTAACTCAAATGGCACATCAGTCGGAATCATTGGGATAAGCGGTATGAAAACATCTTCTCCTTTATACTTTCCTTTCAGTATAGTTGCTTCTATCACGTTGTTTAATAATTTTTTTATCGTGTGCCGTTGCAAAGACGCGGTTGGTTGATATTTCGTAACATTATAACTACCGATCCAACTTTTAATTGAAGATTGTGAGGTGGCAATCCTGGAAAATCCAGTGAGTTTGAAAATTCCGGTGGATAGTTGACTACATCATCTTGGTTAGTAACCGAATCAGCTGATTTATAGATCCTCGATTCTTCTTGAATTTTCAAATTTAATTCATTTACTTCTATGTTTTTTTCAGTCAATATAGCTCGTTCATTCAACCAAGCATGGTTTCTGTAATTTTGAGAAACATCAGGAGAGTCCTTCTGAATAAGTTCATCTTTTGATCGAGTTAACCGACAAAAACTTTGAGGAAACTTAATGCAGTGTCTATAGGAAATTTGCCATTACCAAAGTCAAAGAGTTGTTTAGAGAATATGTTTCCAGGCTGGTCATTCGGCAACTCGGCCAGCATATTCTTGCTTAAATGAAGTACTTTGACATGTTACCACCAATTGGGGGACTTTAGACATGCATTGAGTTCATTAGCTGGCGTTGATCGTGAAAGCACTGGCAATGTTTGACGAAAATCATTACAGAACCTAATCGGTTATGATTGCTCCGTAGATCTTTCAAGGTTCTGTCGGAAGCCTCCACAAATTTTTTATGTGCCATCGTGCATTCATTCCAAACAATCAATTTACATTTCCGAAAAATCTTTGCCATTGCAGAGTTCTTCGAAATGTGGCAGGTTGGAGTTTCGTTGCTTTACATATTTAATGTCAATTTTAGTGCTGAATGGGCTGTTCGACCTCCTCTAAGCAATTTTATTTTGTGAGGAATTGTTGCTAATATTGATAATGTTGACTCTACGTTTTAGTTAGAAAACGATTGTATGGAAAAAAGAAAAGGGCTGTTTATAGGGTGTTTCCGGCAATTGTTTGAAACTTTCTCGCCTCAAAAACCATCCTTGAACTTCAACGAATATTTAAAAAAAGAATTGGCCAAATTGGTCCAGGTGTTGTTGAGTTATTTTTTGTTTATTATGCGCGCTTCCAAGGAATAGGCGAACCTGTTACAACACAGCTCACCAGCCCTGTAAACGAAGGAATTCTTATAGAGAGTGGCTCGAGGGGTCGTCAAATGTACCGCCATATGATGAGAACTCCTTGCCAGCCTAGTGTTGCGGCAAAACATCAATTTTCCCGGAGCTAGGTCTTTCAGCTCCTTGGAGCATCTTCCGTGGAAGTATCTGTAAAACAGAGAAAGGACAGCAATTTGTCTTCTGAGAGCCAGCGGTTGGAGATCGCGGGTGATCTCCGGGTGGTCGATGAGGCGCGCAGCCCGTTTTTGCACACTATCCAACATCCGCAACGAATGCTTGGGCGCAGATCCCCATACATTGGAACAATATTCCAAGGCAGGATGAATCTGCGCCTTATATAGTAGCAACAGCTGAGATGACGTGAAGTATCGCTTGTCTCTGAAAAGAAAACTAAGTTTATCTGATGCCGACTTAGCTATTGTTGATACATGTTCATGCCAACAAAACCCGGAGTTTTGCGTTATGCCGAAAAGGTGCATCGAATCTTTGGATGCGATTTGTTGGCCAGACTACTGAAAGACGAAACCAGTGTACAATCATCTGCAAAACCGAAGATCTTTTTCTCTGTAGATGACAGAAGATTGTTTATCTGCAACAGAAACAAGGTTGGCAAAAGAATGGATCCCTGAAGTACTCCTGCTTGAAACTGGAAACAATCAGATGTTATACCGTTGACCACAACTTGTATTAATCTATTTGATTATCTTATCTAACCCCGAAATTTTTCAGGAAGCCCATATGCAGCAAGTTTATTCAACAAGACTGCATGTCAAACCCTATCGAAGGCTTTAAAGATGTTGAGGGCTATTGCTCTAGATTCCCCATGCTTTTCCATCGTTGATGTACAAACATGAGTGACGTAGGCGAGCAGATCTCCTGTCCAGCTGTGCCTGCATAAACCATACTGACGGTCGTTAATAATTCCCTGCAACTCAAGATATTTGATGATTTCATAATTTATGACTCTCTCCATCACTTTGGACATAATGGGAAGAAGTGCAAAAGGGCAGTAGTTTTGGGGTAAGGACTTCTTTCCTCTTCTTGGGATCGGTTGAATTCTCGCTATTTTCCAGTGCTCAGAAAATTCTGGCTTTCATAAGAAATCTGAAACAGACGGTTAATAATGGGTGCCAGTTCGGTACCACACTTTCTCAGGACGATTGGCGGTGTTTCGTCTAGACCAACTGCCTTCTTGCAGTTCAGTTGCTCGATAGCCCGTCTCACAGTGCGGACTCTGAACTTGATTTCTGCCATGGAAGAATTTATAGATGGAATGTTCGGTGGTATTGCGTTAGATGAATCTAGCAGAGAATTCTTTGAGAACAAGAGAGCATTTCTTCGTCACGTTTATGCGCATTGATTTTATCGACATTTATACTGAGGCCACGTTTGGAGTCTTCCTCTTCAACTGCCTTGAGAATAGATCGCATATTTTCGTATAATTTGGTGGTCAAGCAAATATCATCGGCATAATACCAGTCCAGTACTATGTTAAATAATAGGGTCGATAGAATGCATCCCTGCTTAACCTCTCTGGAAATGCTGAACTCGGTGCTCTCATGGCCGTTGTGGAGCACGGTACAGGGTGCATTTTCGTAGAGCTAGCGCACGATAGCTATTATTCTATCAGGTACTCCTCTCTCCCTCAGTATGATCCAGATACATCTTCGAAAGATGCTGTCGAAAGCTCTTAGACAGTCGACAAATACCAGCTAGAGCGAGGAGCCGAATTCTACGGATTGTTCTATTATGATTCACAATGTGCCGATCTGATCAATGCAGGAATGATTAGGCCTAAAGCCAGCTTCGTTGCGTCTCATCAGGAGTTCTAGAGCTGTCATGATATGAGCAGCGTTATTCCACGCCAATTTGTGCAATTGTTCGTAGTTTTATCATAAGGCCTTTCTTCCATTGATCAGGGATGTTGTTAGTTTTCCATATTTGTCTCAGGATCGGTTGTTGGAGATCTGAAATGGTAGTATGATCGGCCTTCATCAATTCAGCTGTAATGTTATCTGACCCAGCAGCTTTATTGTTTTTAAGCGAGAATTTCTGCTTGGCTATGTGGGGCGGTG
This sequence comes from Cryptolaemus montrouzieri, assembly GCA_013387265.2. Lineage (NCBI taxonomy): Eukaryota > Metazoa > Arthropoda > Insecta > Coleoptera > Coccinellidae > Cryptolaemus > Cryptolaemus montrouzieri. The sequence continues at coordinate 9,159,601 of JABFTP020000144.1, read as the reverse complement.
CTGATGTTTCTATTGAAGATGGGTGGTTGTTATTCAAGTTCTTTGTTTTCATTGCAGTTCTCTGGTTCCCTGGATAACTCCATGAAATGTTCTCTCCATCTTTCCAATTGTTGTTCGGTGTTTACAAGAATTTCCCCTTTTTGTCATTTACTAGGTTGACTTTTCGGTTCGTTTTTCCACTCAGTTTCCGCGTAATTTGGTTTGCGTTTTGTGCTTCTTCTATGTGTTGTTCTGTCCACTCCCTCTTATCTCTCCTAGCTGTTCTCTTCACCCTTTTGTTTAGGTCTTTGTATTGTTTTCGTCTTCCTTCTTTCTCTAACCAAATCCGCGGTTTGCTTCATCGCTTCTTCCAGATTTTCCCATCAATCACTGGTTCCTCTTGTCCTCTCTCTAAGTTCGGTCTTGTTCTTTCTTCTAGTATTCTCATGATTGAGCCTCTCCAATATATACTTTGGTCTTCTACATTTATTTCTCACTTTGATTTTCGCGATCTTCACCCTGAGTTTGCCTACCAGCAGGTAGTGGTCACTTGCTATGTCTGCTCCTCTTCTGTTTCTAGTGTCTAGAAGTGAACCTCTCCATTTGCCTGGAGTATGTGGTCGATTTGATTTTGTGTTCGCCTGTCTGGCGACGTCCAGATGGTCTTATGTATGTCCTCGTGCGGGAATGTAGTTCTTCCTATTACCAAGTTATTTTCCATGCCGAATTTGGTCAGCATTTCTCGTTCATTATTCCTAGTCCGTGAGTGCCCATTATTTTTTCCAAACCTCGGTTTTTGGTTTCCTACTTTTTTTCTGAATTTGGAGTGAAACCTCGCCGTGATGGTACGGTCTGATAGAGGGTTCCAACTGAGCAACGCTGCTTTTTGTCTTGCCGAGCATGAGTCCAACTCCGCTCTCATGGCGCTCATCTGAGTGTTTCCCTGAGTAGAGGAGAAATTCTCCTGATGATGTTACATGTTCGCCCTGTCCGTTACATCGCACTTCTGACATGCCGAGAAGATCCAGTTTGTAATGGTGCATTTCTTTGGTATCTTGTGCTAATTTTGTTTGTTCATATAATGTCTTAACATTCCAAGTCCCGAATCGAAAAAATTTTTGGCGTTAGCAAGTTTCGTCAACAGTTTATCGGTCCGGTTACATTTCTTACAGGTTTTATTAATCATTTCTAATTCAGATGAGAGAATGATTGGTCCACTTCACCCTAGTTTGATGCTGAGATTGCCAACTCTGGTCCTCAGACTGGCTTCAGATAATTTCACTGGAAAATTTTCAGTTCGCTTTGACATTTCTTTCGAGCTATAGGTATGTGAAGTTGAGGTTATACCGCCTCTCTTCGGTCGTCAGAGCCCCGTTTGTTTTCCAGCAGGGTGCATTGCGAGCACGTGGGGTTGACATTTGGGACACTTTGATGGAGGAGATGTATGCGTGCCCCCTTGCACCCCATATTTATCTTCTGACATTCTGCTAATTTGCATTTGAATTCTAGGCAATCCATTTAATTAGAATTCTGATTTTGAAAATGACAGAAGGATTAAAACCGGTAGTATATCATCAATAAATGTTAAAACTGACAAAAGTGTTATTTTTCATTATTTGAAATGAATGTCCACAAAATATATATGTCATCAACATCATTATGAAGGAAATAATTTTTCAGATATATAAACACCTCAAAAAGTCTAGGAACACTTACCAATATCTTCAGAATATGAATTTGATGATTCGAATTTATAGAAATCTTTCGGTTTTGTTAGGATGTATTGTATATAATGTTTTCTCAAGAAAACAAAATAATATTTGACTTCTCCAAAGCACCTATTATAAAAAAAAATTTGAAATTTGAAAATGACGAAATTTGATAAAACACAAAAAAAAATCCCGAACTAATATTTTCGAAACGATATGGAAGCACTTATATTTTTCAGTACCCAGAAGGTCCACCTCTGTTATTAATGACACTTTGGCATCGTCGCGGCATGTTCAATATTAAATTGTCTATTACATTTTGGCCTAAGTCATTCCAAGCCCCCTGAACTGCTAATCTAAGCTCCTGTTCATGATGGAAGACGTTTTGACGCAGGAGATTTCTTTTTAGGGTGTCACACACATGCTCGATGGGATTCAGATCTGCGGAGCAGGATGGCCACGGTAGAAGATCGATATCATTCTCTTCAAGAACGTTCAAGACAACTCTTGCACGATGAGGAGGGGCATTATCTTGTTGGAAGAGTGGATTTTGACCCATTGTTTGGAGATATGGTACCACTACAGGTAAAACTATCTCATTTGCGTAAGAATTTCCCGTGAGGTTGTTCTGTATGAAAACGAGGTCAGTTCTTCCACCAAGGCGTATACCTCCCCAAAACATCACTGATCCGCCTCCCTGTCTAACAACTTCTCGAGCAGGCTGGAGACAGTTTTGCTTTTCAGGCTTCCTCGATATTCGAATTCTTCCCGAATCGGGATAATAACTAAATCTAGATTCATCACTGAAGAGAACTTTGGCCCACCTCTCTTGATCCCAGTTTACGTGTTCTTGGCACCAAGCTAAACGAGCAGCGCGATTTCCATGAGTCACTTGTGGAACTCTTAAAGGACGTCTGGAGTGGCGTTGATCTTCGTGCAGTCGATTTCTCACAGTTTGGTCGGAAATTTGTACAATATGAACTCGTGATAGCTCTTGAGCTAATTGAGATGCTGTGGTAGTACGATCTCTTCTGGCTTGTAGAACGAAAAATCGGTCTTGGGCGACTGTAGTAATCCTAAAGCGACCTGTATTGCGTTCTTCTACGCTACCGGTTTCATTGAAACGCGACCATAAACGGTTTATGACACTTGGGCTACTTCCCAGAACCCTGGATACTTTCCGTTGTGAGCTCCCAGCTTGGAGCATGCAAACGACTCGTAACATCTCTTCTCTAGTCAAATATCGTCTTTCCATGGTCGAATCACAAAACTTGAATCTTTTATTGGTGCTTACAACAAAAACAAACTGCCTACTAACTGATTTCAAACACTGAATACATGAAATGATTATAAAGCAGCGTCGCATCTGCTGCATTCTTAGTTTTTAAAAAAAAACTGAATTCGGTTTCGGCACTCCACAGAATTTGGTGAGAAATTGATACAGGTGTTCATTTCTTAAAAAAATCATCCATATTGATCGTTCTGGATACGATATATCGATATTCAGAAGTGTTCCCTAGACTTTTTTGAGGTGTTTATGTTCTTGTACCTTCATCTCCAACAATTTTATTTATTATTCATACGATGATTAAATGAAAATGATTACGTTTCATCTAGCACATAACTTCCCTTCAATTGAAACCATTTGAATGAACGACTACAAGATGCGGGTATTCGTATGGTATGCATACGTGATGTGGTTCATTCATTTCTCGGAAATTGCATCGATTCTTTTTAATTGGATGACAAATTGGTTTCCCGACATTCCAAAGTTAAAAAGCCATTGACCGTCTGCTGTAATTCCCAGTGTAATATATTCCACGATTGAACTATTTCTTTAGAATACTTGCAATATTTTCTGCCACAAAGTCTGAGTTCGATTCTGTATCCTGCTTGAGCAGTGCGGCAGGAGTAGTTACCTTTTGGAAAATATATATAATTGTTTCTTCTTTGAATTATCAGACTAATAAAATTCATTCAACTCGGTTGTATTAAACATAATTCTTACTTATTCAATAGACTATTCATTGTTCCACAATGTTATATGTAAATAAATACGGAAACAGTTTTCACACATTCCTTAAATACTTTGTTTCATTCATTACTTTAAAAAAAAAGCTGGAACATTTACCACAAATATGTGCAGGAGTTGACTAAATAGAGACTCGTCGGGTGTGCTGAGTATTATTTTGAAAATGCGTTTTATTAACAACGAATACTCAGATATTCATTTTTGTTTGGATTTCTGATGGAAATCAGAGTTGAAGAAGTGACTAAATTCAGCTAGTAGATTATACACGTCACACCTCTTTGCGATAAACTCACTGAATGCTTCAATCAACGAAAGATAGGGATGAACTCGAATTTGTGAAGAGAAAGATGTAGTATTATAGCAATTCCAATATGAGAACACCGAAAACACAGACACATTTCCATTATTGAAACACCTGGCAAAAACGCGTTAATATACCAGGTGTACCTAAAGCTGGGCCACCCCTGTACTTTTTTCTATTTGAAATATTTCGATGAAATTTGAGATTCGAAAAAGAGAAAACATTTTGAATTTGATAACATTGATAGGTTTGACATTTTGTTTCCGGTTATGCCGGAAAAGATACCAATTTTCGATTTTGATTATCAAATGGGACACCCTGCATTTTTTTTTGTTTATTTTAATTGTTCATCTTATCCTACTTTTGACATATTTGTGAAAGAAAAACAAAACGCAATCTTTTTTTCGCGATTTTCATCTTTCGTTCTAGAAGGCCATGAACAGTGACAATTGGCTTAGGTCAACATCTCCTATCACGAAAATACAAGATTGTATAATATCCGAGAATTTAATTGTTCATTTTTTACGGGGTGTCAAAGTTAATAACGATAGAGCGAACAGCGAAAACGAAATAATTATAATAAATGTTCAAAAATACCACCATTCTCACGAACACAACATAGCACACGATTGATGGTTCCCCTTACAACATTATTTAACTGTTGGGCTGTGATGCCTGTAATAGACTATCTCAAACGGTTCTCCAATTCTTGTTGGGTTGTAACAGGTGTTTGGTAAACCTCATTCTTCAAATGGCCCCACAGGAAGAAATCTAGTGGACTTAAATCTAGCGACCTAGCTGGCCATCTTATGGGACCATTTTTACCTATCAATTTTTCGGGAAAAATTTCATCGAGATACCGCGAGACCTCCCATGTGTTGTGAGAAGATGCACCATCTTGTTGAAAATATATTACATTCACAAAAGCTAATAGCAACTCGTCAAATTCATCTTGTATTTGGGTCCTCAAAAATTACGAATATCTCTCCTTCGTCAATGAACATTCAAAAATTATAGGCCCTATTAAATATATTCCCATCATACCTATCCAGACATTGAACCCAAAACGTTCTTGTAAGTTTCCATCTTGATATCTGTGTTCATTAATGTTGTGACCATTACCTGGTATTTTGCCTATTGAACATCCCATTGTTCGTAGAACGTGATTCGTCTCTGAATAAAAATATCGGTGGATTCGTCAAACTGTAAAGAGAAGTATGTACATTTCATGATATCATGTTTTAGTTTATCTGCCATGTCCTGCTTCCTGACTTTATAACGCCTTGTGACAGTCGTACGAGATAACTGAAGTTCTCTAATAGCAGACATGATTTCTGTTTTATTTCTAAAATCTTCAAATGAAGTCACGCCCGCTTCAATAAATGCTTCCTTCAACCGATCCATCTTCGAATTGTTTCTTGTGTTTCGTCAGTATATGAGATATTTTAATAACTTGAATCGTAGCAGCTTTTGATTGTTTGGCTGGTCTTGTGAACATGATTTGTTCTTTTTGCAAACAAGATATCATATCACGTACTTTTCGTTTTCTTAATTCACTCTGTGGCGGAAAATCCTTTTCATAAATTTTATGAACCGTTTTATGATGCCTCTCTAAGTAACCACGCTCACGTATTGCAACTGAAGCACAACAAATGCACTTCCTTCACCATACAAAAGAAAAATTCTTCCTCCCAATCGTTATTAAAATGACTCCAATTCCCGAAGAACCAACATTTATATCGGCGTGAACGAAAGTCTCGAATGTTCCCGTGAAACGCGCGGCCCGAAATTTATAGAAAACGCGGCTTTCTTTGATAAGTACCTCGCGTTCCTTGATAAAGCCGCTTTTTGCCGCTAGTAGAGTGTTATTTTATTTTGTAATAAATTTTTGTAGTTAGCTACCTACTTATTAAAAATTGTTTTCTTCTCGAGATATACTCAAAAAGCACTCACGATAGACCGTTTGAGCATCCCTGGTGTAAATGAAAAAATTAATTCCCATACTGAATCATTCAATGGCTGAAAATTACTGGATAATTTGAGGATATCCGTATAAACGTATAATAATTCAGATAAATTTTGTTTCCTGAATCAAATAGCGAAACATTGTAATTTGCTTAGTCGTTTCTCAACCAAATCGTTGATCTCTCGCCCTATTCGTCTGTTCAAACATATGTCATCATCATCAATGAGTTCACTACAACTGGACTCCATATACTTAACAAACAATCCCCTCTTTTTATTTCATTCAATACGTTGAATGTCCCGCCAAACAGCTTTGAAATGCAGGCATGAATTCAGTCAGTTTAATAGTTTAGGCCAACTAAAGCTTGAAGAGATAGGATATATCACAAACGGGTTCGCAAATACCTTACCTGACATAATTTAGTGGACTTTTTTTACCTGTTTAGGGGATGGACGGAATTACTATTAACCATTAGTGCACGTTTTAATTTGGAATAAGTTTGAAAGTTCTACAAAATCAGTGTTACAGAAATATGTCGAAGTCTGTACAGGTAAATTATTTTTTTAATTGATATATCATTAGAAACAAATTATAAATATTAAAAGAAATAATTGATAATTAATAGAAGGTTAGAAGAAAAATAAATGTATTTCTCCGTCAATCAAGTTATGTATTACTTTTCATTTTCTATAAGTGTACAGGGTGATTCTTCAACTGAAATAAGGATGATTTGTCAATAAATTTACCCTCTCGTTTGAGATATGGCTGGTCATCGTGAATATACAAAATGTTTTCCTTTCAGAGAACAGAGCAATCAACTTAAAATTCTGTAGAAATCCTTAGTTGAGCAAGAACTTTTATATCAGTATTTTTTTCACACACTCATTCTGAAAATTTGAAATAATTCGCAACCTTTCATTAATTTTTATTAGAACTTTTTCGAAAAATTGTTTGACCATGAAATAATAATTTTTCTATAGCCGTCTATGAAAGACAACTTTTTATATCCTATAATTTCTTGGAAAAATGCACACCACATGCGAAAAAATTTAATTGTTCAACCAAAATTTCATGAAATTCTGAATCGGAAACATTCATGTAGACTCCAGTTGTTTAGAACTAGTTTGATATTATCTCATCTTCTTTCAATGAAATAGGTATTTATTTCAATCATAGTTTTATTTTAGAATTATCCGACTTCATGACGAATAGTAGTATTCTATTCAATTTCATATGAACAAATGCAAACATTAGATACAGGGTATCCCAAATTGAGTGTCCTATTAGACGTTTATGGAGAATTAATACTGCTTTCGTTGTGAAAGTTGATTTTGCAGGTCCGAAATTCTATTTCTAAAATATTTTCACCTCAATGGCACTGCCGGATATAGATATATATATATATATATATATATATATATATATATATATATATATACAACTCGATGATTCTTTTGAAGAGTACTCATTCTGGAAATTTGAAATAATTCACAACCTTTCATTAATTTTTCATTAGAACTTTTTCGAAAAATTGTTTGACCATGAAATAATAATTTTTCTATAGCCGTCTATGAAAGTCAACTTTTATATCCTATAATTTCTTGGAAAAATGCACACCACATGGGAAAAAATTTAATTGTTCAACCAAAATTTCATGAAATTCTGAATCGGAAACATTCATGTAGACTCCAGTTGTTTAGAACTAGTTTAATATTATCTCATCTTCTTTCAATGAAATAGTTATTTATTTCAATCATAGTTTTATTTTGAAATTATCTGACCGCATGACGAATAGTAGTTTTCTATTCAATTTCATATGAACAAATGCAAAAATTAGATACAGGGTATCCCAAATTGAGTGTCCTATTAGACGTTTATGGAGAACTAATACTGCTTTCGTTCTGAAAGTTGATTTTGCAGGTTCGAAATTCTATTTCTGAAATATTTTCACCTCAATGGCACTTCCGATTATACCGGAAGTGTATACCAACTTTATTATTTAATATATATATATATATATATATATATATATATATATATATATATATATATATATATATATATATATATATATATATATATATCTCGATGAGTCTTTTCAAGAGCACGATAAATGTGTTGTCAGGGCCGCTTTGCCTTGTCATTAACAGTTGCTTTAAAGATAGATATTTTCCTGAAGAATTAAGATCGCTCGATACCGTGGAGGATACGATGCTCGTCTCCTGCGCAGAGCTACCTGGGTTCAATCCCCACAAAGTCGGTGCGATTTTTCGGATTCTGGGAATCGCTTGAGCATCCATCTTTCGGAGGAGATGTAAAGCTGTCGGTCCTATCTAACAGAGATGTGTTGGACATTAAAGATCCCTTCCTCGACACGAGAGGGGTTCGGCAAAATTCCCGGGTTAGTGAGGTGACAGAATTCCCCGGCGTGTCATTGGCCGAAAGCCGGAAATAGAGCACGTTAAAGGAAAAACAAACAAAAGATCGCTCGAGTCGTCCCAGTACATAATGGAGATACAAGTGAATGTGGAAACTATGGGTCAATCTCAATCTTGCCGGTTATTTCGAAAATTTTTGAGTCCTTGATAAAATCCAGACTAATTAGTTATCTGGAGTCGAATAATCTGATCAGTGGAAATCAGCATGGCTTCAGAAAGAATCGATCGACTATAACAGCCATGATTGAACTTATTTACTTTGTGTTTGAAGTTCTGGATGATATGGAGGAAGCGATACTTATCTGCTTAGATCTCGCCGTTCTCGAGATATATCAATTTTTTCAAAAAGCAAAAAATCGAATTTCAAGTAAGATTGGGATATTTCATGAACGAAAGTTGATACGCACTTCAGGTATAACAGGAAGTGGAATTGAGGTGAAAATATTTTAGAAATAGAGCTTCAGACCTGATGAATCAACTCCAAAATTTCAGAACGATAGCTTTATTAATATAATATACCACTCAACTTGGGATACCCTGTATATTGAAAGTTGGAAATGTGCAGGCACATGTATAACTATATCATACTAATATGCTATACCTCGAGGTAATGTTTCAAATTATTCGACGATATACTCCCATGTGAACAATAAAAAACCGATCCTCGGAAATTTGTCCTATTTGTACTTATTTTGAAGACAAATCGAAAGCAATGTTTTTCTTGGAGGTCAGTGCAATGTAACATTCTATTCGGTCATATGAGTCTACAGAATAAGAATATCTGTGCTGTTGAGTTTCTTGTAAGATGCGCTTAGAACCAACGAGATAGCAATCAGTGGAAGTGAGATGAATAATACGTTCTGCAATGTAATGTCAAATAGTAACGTAACGACTTTTTGAGAAAACTATCCCTCTTAGGCATATGGAATTTCAAGGTAATCGATTATTTTGATTTCTACTACACAGAAGTAAGTCATAGACTCATCACCAGGTAGACTATAGGAAATTTTCCAGGCAGGGGTTTTTCTAACTGAACCTTCTCCTCATACTCAAATTTTCAAGAATACCTTGAATCTGTACAATAGAATGAAATATAGTAATTGAAGGTTGATATTCAATAGGGATTTGAGGCAAAGGATTGGTAACTATGTTTTTCCAGAGTACTAGTATCTTTGTGATACCTCGATGGGTTTATATAGGATTAACGACATAACAAAGAAAACGGAAATTTCAAGAGGTACAATCGTATTGCGCTATCGTAAGGACGAATGATTCGAATTTACCTGACTGTCAGTTTAATAATACAAATTCATAAAAAAAAGTAAAAACTCATCTAAATAATTTTCGCAAACAATTCAAATATAAAACACAAAATGACTTAAAAATATTCTGTCAGACAGTTCTCCTTCAGAACTAGAAGACTCGCTGTTGCTGTCACTATCTTCTGTTTGCAAAATAATTATGAAATTGTCGATAACGTCACCCAGCATAGGCTCTTGCTCCATAAAAGATTGTTCAATTTTCTGCGTATTGTCCCACTGATCTGAAGAAAATGAAGAGAAAAACTCAACACACAGTTTTCCACATATTTCATTGAGAAATAAACATTTCTGTTAACTGCTCCAAGTCAGGAGGTGAATTACTTCGAAAGAGGCAAAATAGATATTCATGAATGAATAAACAAAACCCACTCTTTTTTGGAACAACCTCGTATGTCGATAAATAATTCAAGGCGTACTGGATCTGAATTCCAAATAATCAAAGCCATTACAGTCATTTGATTTATTATTTAGAGTAGGTAGATAAATAATTTGAACTCATTCATATGAGATGATGGTATTTAACGATGATGACCTCAGAAAATAGGAATGCATTGTAGTATATAGTGTTGAAAAATTTAAAAATTATCCTCATAATTCGGTAAATATGACATGAGACCTGAACTCGTCCAACTTGAAGCCTTCTTCGAAAGGTCTTAATGGTTATTCGGATCTTTTCTACCTAAAATTCAGAAGTCTAAACCTTAATTAATTAATTAAGTGATGAGAACAATCAAATTTCAGTTCTGATACTTTTTGTTACATTTCCACATCATTCAATACTTCTTCTTATTCTTTTAAATAGACCTATTGGCCTGTTACTTGCCGAAGCCGTCTCTGGATGGCTTCTTGCGAGGTGGACTGCCAGCTTTCCTGCCACCTTTTTGGGGGTCTTCCTGGTGGGCGCTTTCCATGTGGCTTGCTCTCCATCATTATGCGCGGTAATCTGTTTTCGTGCATTCTTCGCACGTGCGCATACCATTATCTTCGTCTTTTTCTGTCCCATCTGACTATGTCTACTATGCCGCATTGAGCTCGTATGTCAGTGTTTCTTATCCTGTCCAATCTGGTCTTTCCGAGGATAGTTCTTAGGGTTTTCATTTCGGCCGCGCGTAGCATACTTTTAGTTTTGTTTGTGTCTTCGCGTGCTTCTATGCCGTAAGTCATGATAGGTCTGATTCAAGTCTTATAGATCTTCACCTTGCTATCTGTTCCCATGTACTGGTTTGACCATATCACATCTCTAAGACACCCTGACAAAGCTGCTGCTTTAGTTATGAGGCTTCTTACTTCCTTCGCCGAATCGTGGTAGCTGCAGATGTCCATGCCTACATATTTAAAGACATTGACTTGCTCGATTGACTTGCCTTCCACACCCAGTTTACACCTGACAGGTTCTCTGGAGAATGTCATGGCTTTGGTTTTTGATATTGAAATTACCATGTTGAGCTGTTGGCTGACTTGAAAGAATTCAAAAAGCTGTCTCTGAAGATCGTTTCCCGTTTCTGCTATAATAGCTGCGTCGTCAGCATAGCAGACCACAGATATTTTAGAGTGGCCCATTCTGTATCCCAAATCTAAGGATGTGACTCGTTGTATTATTTCATCCATCAAGAGGGTGAAAAGGAAAGGGCTCAGGCTGTCACCCTGTCTAATTCCGCCTGGTGTTTTTATTTTAGGTGTAGTATCTTCGCCTGTCTTGATCTTTGTCACATTTCCGGTGTTTAAGTTAGTAATTAGTATGGTGATTTGGTACGGGGACTGTCTTTTTATTAGAATTTGTAGGATGTCTGTCAAGCGCACTTTGTCGAATGCCTTTGTTAAGTCTATAAAGCAGATGTAAGCAGGCTTGTTGAACTCTATTGATTTCTCCTTTAGTTGTTTCATTATGAAGAGAGCGTCCGTTGTTGATCTATTTGTTCGAAATCCAAACTGTTCTTCGCTATTCTCGATACGTGATTCCAATTTGTCTTTTAGGATGCCAGTGAGCAGTTTCATGGACGTACTTAGCAGGGTTGTACCCCTGTAGTTTTCAGGTGATGTCTTTTCCCCTTTTTCAAGATAGGAATAGTGATGCTGCTGCGCCATTCTTGAGGAATCTGTAATGTGTTTAAAATTTATTGAAAAGAGTTTGCAGATTCTCGGTGAGTTTCTTTCTCCCATATTTTAGCAATTCGTTTGGGATGTTGTCTGTTCCCGCGGCTTTCCGGTTTTTTAGCTTTTGTATTCTTTTTCTCAGCTCTTCCTCTGCTATCAAAACATCATCTGGTGTTTCGTCTTGGTTCACCCATGTATCAGTTGTTTCTTCATCTTGGTACAGCTCTGTAAAATATTTTTCCCAGATGTCAGGTGATATGATTTTAGTTTGAACTGGCTTTTTCCTGTTTTTCAGCATCTTCCATACCATCAATACGATAAGCATAAATTTACACATTCCAAAATCAAACATACACTATTGAAGAAACATAAAATATTTTCATCTTACATAAACCTTCTTCGGATTTTAAAGAACCCTGTATCTTGAGAACAGAGAACTATTGGACATGTTCATGGGTTCTTTTTTCATGTTTTTTGATGGGGAAACTCTTGTGAAAATCAATGTATCCTGTACCCTGTATATAATTTTCTACTAGATCATTTCTATAAGAAATTACCGAAGATTAGGCATCAACTGAAATTAGTTTATCAATTTATATTTTCTTCCAAGACCCCTTCCATGATAAATTGCTCACATATGAAATTATTCCCATCCTAATTTATATTGTTTATAAATAGATGATAATTGTATTATTACATTTTCAACAATTAAAATCTACTTGATGAAAACACTATCTACGTAACAGACTTGCCTCCATTTCAACCAATCTTTATTCAGAATGTTAACATTAATCTGTCGGTAGCATTTCCGTAGTACATTTATATAATGATAAGAAAGCTTTTCCATGTAGTTGCGACCACAATGTTTGGCATACAACTTTACAACCTCAAACACAAATGATGATACAAGTGATAAAAATTTTCTTGTGAATTTTAATACAACTTTGGGAATTATGGGAAAAGGTGGTGAAAATCTTGATACAGAAACTGTTAAGTTTACACCAGAAACTCTAAACGTAGATCCAAGCGAAAAAAGTTCAAAAGTTTTCTTTGTAAGTATTCATTATTTTAATTAAATATCCGGAATGAAGTTCATTTTCGTGTTCGTTCACCGTGAATCTACTCTTTCTATACTTCAATATAAGTTGTTACATACTCCATTATTATCAACTTCATCATTGTTATTCTGAATGTGAACTATGCATATGAATATGAATTTAAATCGTTGACGTTGGGGCCCATGAATTTATATCCATGATGACTGAATTTTATTCTATTTGTTTCAATAACGCAGTAACGCTTACAGAATCTACTTGTTTTTTAATTCTTTTTCAAACTCGATACCAATGCAGTGGCGGTATCATTTAAGAACTTAAGGTGTAGTAGTTGATAATAAGGTCTATTTTACCTTTTAATTAGTCCATTTGACGACGCGTTTATTAATACATATGTATTTACTGATGTACCTATTAGATCCAGAAATAAAGAAATCTTTAACCACGAATATAGGAATTGCGAATAGTAAAAATGCAAATATAGGAAGGGCGAATAAAGATCTTTTACTGTAAAATAAATAAATATAAATAATATAACTAAATTTTCAATTTCATATTCCAATCTTATTTAAATTCGCTTGTCATCATATTATCTATTTATACAAGGTGTTACCTAATAGTATGTCTAACTTGAGGGGGTAAATCTACGTGCAATTTCAAAAATACGAGTTTATATAATCATAGGTCCGCAAGAACTTTATTACGGAGCTACAGGGTGTTGAAATTTCCGGAAAAAATTGTTTTTTCTTCAAAACTCTTGCAGGTTTTGAGATATTCAACCCAAATTTGGAATGCAATCTATTTTTTACAGCCTCCATCATTACACGTCCTAGATTATAACTGAAATTCACAAGGTGTTTTTTTTCGAGGCCATGTCTCCTTTTGTCCTTTTCAAACTCTTTAGCAGTACGCCACTGATCAGTGTACATTCAATTTTCGTCATCTTCGTTCAATTTAGAAACTTTTTTGGCAACTGTAATTTTTTCGTATCTCCAACCGTTCTCGAGTGGAAAATTATTAAATTTGAATCATTTGAATTGTATGTTATTCGCTATATAAAAAATATAATACAAATACTCGATACGTATGCCCAAAATTTGCTTTTATTTTGATAGCTCGTCTTCTAGACTCAACTTATACTTATTCAATTATCAAACTAAAAAAAAAGAACAATCAAAAACTGCAGTGTCCTCCACCTGCAAGAGTACAGGCCTCTGTCCATCTTCGCATATTATAACGTACTCTTTGAAATATTCCTGGGGTATTTCTTATCGTGTCACAAGAGGTTATTATTCGATTTCTCAACTCTTCTGCAGTGTTCACTGGAATGGTATAAACTAAACTTTTGAGATATCCCCATAAGAAAAAGTCTAAATTATTTAAGTCTGATGACCTAGGGGGCCATGGTTCTGGCCCACCCCGACCTATCCATCGGTTGTTGAATGTATTATTCAAGAATTCCCTAGCTTCTCCACTAAAATGTGATGGTGCCTCGTCATGCATGAACCACATTATGTTTCTCACCAAAAGTGGCACATCCTCGATCAATAAAGGTAACTCCACCTCAAGAAATTGCCGATAAGCGGGCCCATTTAGTCTTTTTGGCAAAAAATATGGCCCAATCAAATAATTTCGAATTATTCCAATCCAGACATTCAGTGAGAACTGTTCTTGATGATCAGATTATGATTTTTGTGAAAATTTGTGAGAACAGTTCCCGAAAAGTTAGTTCGTCTATGAACATTATTTCACTATCAAAATGAGCATTTTCTCTAATTTTATCTTAGAACCATCGGCAGAAATTCAGTCTTGAAAAAATCTCGAGGAAGTAGAGTTTGGTGTGTTGAATATGAAACTGGTACAATAAAATGTCGTGGAGAATCCTCCAAACTAGAACATGTGAAATATTCAACTCTTTCCATTTTTCTCTTACTCACATGAGGATTCAAATCAATGGAGTTCTTATAGAGCTATTTTTTCTTACAGCAATAACTTCAAAAGTCCTAAAACAAATCGTTAATTTAATAAACAATTCAAGCAGATACTGGTTCAACTTTAGCAACTGTTGAAATAAATAAATAAATGAAAAAAATCAAAGCCTACTAGTCATTTTTTCAATTAGAAGTTCTTTCAATTCAGCGAAAGCATACAATCGTTCAATATTTTTTTGCTTCAGAACGCTTGGAGCTACGAAAAAATTACAAGTGTCAAAAAGTTTTTAAATTGAACGAAGGTGACGAAAATTGATTGTACGCTGATCAGTGGCGTACTGCAGTTTGAAAGGGCAAAAGGAGACATGGCCTTGAGAAAGAAAACACTTTGTGAATTTCAGCTAAAATCTAGAACATGTAATGATGGAGGCTGTAAAAAATAGCTTGCATTCCAAATTTGGGCTGAATTTCTGAAAAACTTCAAGAGTTTTGAAGAAAAAACCAATTTTCCTGGGAAATTTCTACACCCTGTAGCTCCGTAACGAAGCTTTTGCGGACTTATGTTTATATGAACTTTTTTTTTAAATTGCACGTATATTTATTCCCTCAAGTTGTGACATACTATTATGTAACACCCTGTATATCAGATACAAATATATTGTGTTCCTTTCCAGTGTGGTTTATTTTCAACATTTCAACATTTCATGCATAGGATATTTCGAGGAAACGAATTCCTCTAACGAACAAATGTTACATTGTCATACTAAAACTTTATAAGCTATTCCGTATTAAATTCTTCGCAAACTTGATTTTCTTCATTTATGCGTAGGTGCAACAGGAAGGCCAGGAAACTGGTTTGATTGTCGCGCGCTCTAAAAATCAAACAATTTATTGCTTCTTTTACGCATTTATAATTGATATAATGAATATATTTTCATTCGATTATCGCTGAGATACAGCCAAATGTGAGTTAATGTATAAATATCAAAAAATCACTTAAGAATAATGCATAAATTAATTAATTAATGTTTTGTGGAATGATATTATATCCATACTTTCGAATAAGAAAATTATAATGTTACTTTTTGATTGATATTTCGTAATTTAAATATACTAAAATTGTGTGCATTAGAATATACTATAGTAAAGTCTAACGCATTCTTAGGTTGTCTTTTAAATTTTGCGCCTCTAGCCCTTTTACTGTTGTCATCTCCCATCCGTCAAATGCGTCATGTATTTTGACATTTTTCAACCTAAACGTATTTACAACACTTTGACGTACAAGTGAGTTGTATTTTGTTTATAGGCTTTTGAAAAATTCACACCACAGAACAGACCCTAATGAGAAATACATACTTAGTGCCCGGCATAGGAAACAATATGGCCTACTCTACATAGAAACTAGCGCGACGCGTGCCATTATGGAAAACTAAACCGAAGGGCGCCTTGTTTGAATTCTAGATTTCCCACGATCAAATTTAACTTGACTGAAATGGGGTATTTGAACTAGTCTAATCGATGCGGATTATTTCTGCCTCAATTAGACTGTTCAAAAGTTGAGAGAATAATTAGTATTTTTTCACAATAACTCTTTTATTTTAAAATGAAAAATCTCTCAAATCATTTAAACAGAAAATGTAGCAATACATTTCCAAGTAAAATAAATTCTTAACACATGTCAATCAAGAATATAAATCACATAACACAGAAAATAGGAACATTCTAACTTTCAAAATAAAAAAGGTTTCTGGAATATTGTTGTCAGCCAGTAATATTGGTTCTCCATTGCTACCATTGGTCCCCCTTTGGAGGTAAACTGCCTTCACCGCCATCTTCATGGCAGTTTCTATATACTGCTTCTGAAAATAGAAAAATACGCATCACTAAATGTCCCAAAACTTTTAATTTAAATGAATTCGAGATCACTCAAAATTGATGAACATGGTAAAAATAGGCAATTTCATTACTAATCTTGGAGCTTTTTGAATTATAACAATGTATGTATCACAAAATAAACATGAATTATAGATAACAGGAGGAATGTAGGGTGTAAGAACCCAAAAATTTACGTGTTTGTAAATTATAAAAGGGTGTAAAAGCCCAGACAAAACAGTTCTTATACAATCGGTGGTATCACCGATCGAAGTGTAGAATTAAAGTCACAATAAACACCTATAAATGAACCATCAAAGATTGATTCCCTACTTATTTCTGAACCTTTTGGATTTGTTTTCAGTCCAAAAGCACAGTTTCCTACGTTTTATCCTTAATGAATTTCAAAATTAGAAGACGAGTAACCCTTTCAAAAATTGTAATGTAACTGACAAAAATCTAATTGAGAAAAATGAGACTTGTAACTAAGTTTGAATCTCAAAGCAAGATTTTCCTGATGCCCCTGACTATGCAGGAAGGATAAGTTAACTCAACCCTTAAATACCCATGCGATTGAAATCATCGTAAATACCCAAGCAAGGTCCTGCAGAGACCCCAGCTTATAAACAGGTTTCTAATGATGGCATCGTTTTTTTTCAATAAAAATCAAAATCTAAGGCATTTCTCAAGTATGATTTCATAATAATAATTTGAATTCGCCACAATAGAAATGAAAAATTCGGACAAAAATAAAATATAATTCTTCAATCGTGAAAAAAAGTAACAACTGAATCATGAAAAGTAGAAAAAAACCATAACATCAGATTATGAAAAAAACAAGTGGTTCGAATGTTAGTCCAACAAGCAATCATGGTACAAAACAGAAGGTTGTTTTCTTCTATGCTCTTCACATACAAACTGCTTACATTGTGCACATTTTGTATTCACTTTTTTGCCCAAACTTCTAGGGCATTTAAAACACCTGGCGCGTTTTTTAGCTGCAGCTTGTGCTTCAACCTCAGCCGGCTCGGTGGCGTATGGGATATGATGCTCGTCTCCTACGCAGAGTTACCACTGCGTAGGAGACGTCCATCTTTCGGAGGAGATGTAAAGCTGTTGGTCCTGTCTAACAGAGATGTGTTGGACATTAAAGATCCCTTCCCTCGACACGAGAGGGGTTCGGCAAAATTCCCAGGTTAGTGAGGTGACAGAATTCCCCGGCGTGTCATTAGCCGAAAAGCAGAAATAGAGCACATTAAAGGAAAAACAAACAAACAGGAACCTCAATTCCACAATCTTTCAGGGCTGATTTTATGTGAGAGTTGTGATGTTTATTTGTTGCACGCGTCTCCATGTTGGTGTGAGCTAGTTCATCTCCGAACTTCAGCAAAAAGAAACGCCGTCTTAAAAGATTTTCTTTTTTCCAATCATGGTTTTTTTGTATATGTATTACGAAAGCATTTAGGGCAGAAATATCTAAGATGTTCATAAAAAGTCTATACGGCCATTGGGCCGTTCTTCTGCTACATGAATATTCCCGAATTAGTTTATCGGCATAATCAACTGCGCCTTTGTTTCTGTTGTAACCCAAAATCATATATGGCTTATTATCGTGTTCTTGAGATACACTTTCATCATCTTGTTGACTAGACAGTAGATGTACCATTCTATTTTTGTTTTTGGAACATACGAAAGCTTTGTTATATTTCGAGTAAATGCAAACATTGAAGAATGAATGGGCCTAGATTTTATACTTAGTTCGGACGGAGTATCAGGTTTATTCTTACGGACTGTCCCTCCAAATCTCTGATAACCCGATAACCTTTGTTCTTTTCTGCTACGCCACCCGGCAGTTTTCCTGCATATACCTAGAGATTACACAAATATGAGGTTGACGTCAGCAGCTGTCCAAATTTTTATACCGTACCGACCAGGTTTTGATTTTATATATTGCCTTAAGGGACACTTTCCGCTGAAGCAAACCAATTGCTGATCAATGGTAATAGTTTCATACGGTTCGTATTGCATTCTTGCAGTTGCTAACGAACATCTCCCAAATATCTCTTATTGCTGCTAATTTGTCTTGTTTCGCCTTTCCGCTCTCGTCGATTTGTCATCAAATCGTAAAAATGTTTGAATTTCCTCAAATCTACTGCGAGAAAATGCTGCTGGAAAAAAAGATCTTCGAATTGCTGTGTTTGTAGTCCACATTTCTCGTGTCGTTTCTTTCCTACATCTCAAGGCACCAGCTTTTTTCAGTTTGCTGGGTTTTTTGATTACAGGCATCAAAATATCGGGAGGCTTCTTGATTGGTGTGAAGGCATATAACGTCTTTCATTTCGTCAGTCAAAAATAAGTTGAAAGATTCTAAAATCGTACTCACATTTTCACTGTATTCGGTTAGACCGGGAATTGCTTTTACGATGTTTCTTGCTAATATTTTGCTTTGATAAAGTGGTTGTTTGTTCCATTTCAGACCAGATTTTGATATGAAAACGAGAAGGTCGGATTGCACAATGTTTTCTTCGACTTCCGAAGGTTCCTCATCAGATTTTTCCTCTGTCAGTATTTCCGTGTTGTCCTCAGTTTCAGATACATCTTCCACTTCATCGTCCGACAAATTTTCATCGCTATCATAAGTCGGTTCTTCATCCAAAAATTCATCCAGATTATTTGTGACGTATTACAATTCAGCTTGAGTCAATTTTCTATTTCCAAAGCGTTCTATTTTTAGTAGTACCATAGTCAAAAACACAGAAATTAATAAAAAAAAAATATTACGTACACACCCAAAAGGGGTCCCTACGAGACCCCACGTACCTAATTCACTCCTAGACCCACACGATCACCACGAAACGTCGCGGCAGACTAACAGGATGGCCATGATGTATTTCCTGGCGAATAGCTGGCAGCGGGGTTGCCAATATGTAACACAAAAATAGTTATGAGGTAAATCCTGATGTTGGGGTCCCTGGAAGACCCCGCTTGGGCGTTTACGGGTTAAACTTATTATCACAAAATTCCTTGAATGTAATAAAAGTGTGTTGTTGTTGGGTCACTCCGCAAAAAAGGTCTTAATTACATACTTGACATTCTGGGACTGTAATTTTTCGCAAAAGGTATCTTGCCACATAATAGGTAGCGTAATTGTCAGTTATTGGAGTTGGTAGATTTCCAAAGATCTCATTATATTCTTTATGAACAGAAGGTTCTAGAATCATCAGAACCAATAAGTATGTTCTGAGAGCTAGTCTGCAAAAAAAAACAATCATTCAAATTCTCACAATCATGTCTTTCACAATTTCCATTAATTATGGGCGATGTTAAGCCATTTATGACAGAAGTTTTTAAAGCAACAATAAATTGGTGGCAAGTAGGGTTTGTGTTTCCTACACCATGCTCTCTAATAATACAAAATGAATTTTTTAAAGCATCCTGGTTGAAGGACCGTAATAAATAATACTTGAACCCTTCGTATCTCGACAAAAGGCTTTCTCGCCTACTTTTCTTTCCTCACCATTCACAGGGGTCCTCTTCAATGCAGAACGCCGAACTAAAAAGAAAACCAATAAGAATTGGATATAATCTAATTTAGGTACCGTAGAGTCATTCAAAGCTCAAGCTGCACAAAGAATCAGCTTAAACTTCACAAATTCAATTTACTTACCATAAACTTAATTCGAAGACACCTGCAACTGCAATACCCGAAAAGAAAATGATTTTGGGAGCGTAAACCGCAAAAATAAAAGGGTTTACCGGAAAACTGAAAACTTTGACATTGACAGACATTTGACAATTCATTTATCGGCGATTGAAATTTGATTGACAGTTTGACGCTTGACGTGGTTGAATTGGTGCCATCTATATGTATTATGGGTGACTAGATAGATAGGTGAGGGGTCGTGAGGGGGTGTTGAATGATTTGGTCGGTAACTCGGCCTTCTTAATGGATCTTTTCTCTACTCCACACTTGGCCACTGTGAAACGCTGGTAAAACGAAGTCTATCGGGGACGTCCACTCAATGACGAACTTGGTAAAGGGCCGCGAGCTGAAGATAACCCTACATATTAGCTCTACCAGCGTACATGCAATATTGCATGAACATTTGGCTGTCAAAAAGATCTGTTCGCGTTGGATTCCATACAACTTAACGAATGCTCAAAAGAAATCTCGTGTCTTCTGATGCAAAGAAATGTTGAAAAAATTCGACCCCGTTGCTTCAAAAGACGTTTACAGAATTGTTTCAGGTGACGAATCTTGGATATATGCTTACGAGCTTTAAACTAAACAACAATCCACATTATGGGTCTTTCAAGACGAGCCAAAACTAACAGAAGTTGTTCGTGCACAAAGCACTTCAAAGCAAATGGCGCCTGTTTTTTCATGAAAACTGCACATGTCGCCACTATAGCATTAGAGAACATAGAACGGTCAATCCTGAATGATATACAGCCATTTATTCGCCGCAATTTTCTCTTGATTTGAGGAAATCAAATCGAAGAACTAAAATTACTCTGCATCATAACAATGCGAGCTTACACACATCAGTGCATACGATTGAGTATTTGAACACCAACACATTGAATTGATGGGCCATCCCTCTTAGACTTCTGATTTGGCACCTAACGACTTCTTTTTTGTCTGCGCACATCAAGAAAAAACTGCGTGGGCAGCGATGTTCGACTGTACAGGTGTCCTAAATTCGATGTATTTGAATGGAATTTTCTAAACTACAAGATACAACGATCCGGTTTGCGCGAAGTGTTGAAACGAAAGATGTCATTCACAGAATTTTTATAGCCGTCTTCGTTTGCAAAATACAGGCTGTTTATCGAAATGTTCCATTTTCGGAAAACCCTCGTATCTCAGTCAATCCATTACTAAGCGCAAAGGTGAAAACTGATTCTTGTAGGGATTTTCATGTTGAATTCATTGGCGTGCACAACTTTTTTTTAGGGGAAGGTTTTGAGTTATAACCGAAAATTGAAGTTTTTTGAATGGAACATTTTGTATATTCCACCATCATTGTATTCTAGTCGCAGTTCTGAAAATTCTACTCAATCCGTCCGAAAAGGCGATTATATCATTAAAAATTCGATTTTTCTTAATATTTTGTATTTTGATTTGATCGATATTCCATAGGATCAGGAAAATATAATTATTAACCCTGCAGTGGTCGCCCTATGTTTTGTAACAACAGAGGTCGCGCGCGGAGTGAAAATCCTCACCGCTATTTTCTCTTTTGAATGAAAGAATAATATTTGAATCATTAATTTTATTTGAGTAACAAAAAAATAAGATGAAAAGGGACTGGAACATAGAAAAATATCAAAAAACTTCAACTTCATTTTCATAAAAGCTGAAGAAAGTGATTAAATTAACTAACTCAATCGGCATCCTCTTGATTGTCTTGAAAGCATTCCGAACACACTAAAGTGGCATGCTCAAGGCACAATAATATTTTACAACTCTTGCAAAAATATCTCGTGGGTCTGTTCTTCACCCTATCGCACACCCCACACCGCCCTCGTTCATTTTCTCTCGGCTCTGGTCGTTGCTGCTTCGCCAAGTGATTTTCAGTTGGATTCTTCTTTTTGAGGATTTCATTCATTCAGGGTTTCATGAGCTCAAAAGCAAGATCACTCGAAAATTCCCTACGCTTAATTTTTTAATTCGGATCATTGCTCTTGAAGATGATGAGGGAATTTATGCCACCAATATTCAACAGAGTAAAATATAACCATTGGCCATTGAAGAGGAAGAGGTTCGAGAGGTCCTCTTATCCCTTGACATGTCGAAGGGTTCAGGTCCAGACAGCATTCCACCAATTTTTCTCAAAAATTGCGCTCACAAATTAAGTAAACCACTGCATATTTTGTTCAATCAGTCTCTGATTAATGGTGTATTTCCAAAAAAGTGGAAGGAGTCCGCCGTTGTCCCAATTTTCAAAAGTGGAGATAAAAATGATATTTCTAATTATAGACCTATTAACAAGCTTTCGATCATTGCTAAAGTATTTGAACGTATAATTCATAAGTATCTTTTCTCTCATGTGAAAAATTTCATTATCCCACAACAGCACGGATTTTTTAAGGGTAGGACTCTGGAAACCAATTTGATCGTTTATAGTGAGTACCTGCAGAGTGCAATGGATTCTCAAATTCAGACTGATGCTACTTACACAGATTTTTCGAAAGCCTTCGACAAAATAAGTTTCGATATTCTCATTTTTAGACTAGCCGAAGCAGGTGTAAGTGGTTGGTTGCTTGAGTGGATCCAATCGTATCTACTGAATAGGTCACATTTCGTTAGTTTAAATGGTTTTAAATCTGAATCTTTCATTGGTACTTCTGGGGTACCGCAGGGAACTCATCTCGGTCCTCTTCTTCTCTTAATTTATATAAATGACATAGATAAATGTTTCCGGCATTCCAGATTCTTGCTCTATGCAGACGATCTGAATGTTTTAGATCTATCACATGCTTAAGGGACTGCCTTGATCTTCAACTAGATTTGAATAACTTGGTTGAGTACTGTAGAAAACCAATTATTTTGAATTTAAATAAATGTTTCACGACAACTTTTACTAGAAACCATTCCCCTATCACTTTTCAGTACTCAATTGGAAATTCATTGCTGCGACGTGTGTCCACGGCTTTTGATCTGGGTGTCACTTTCGATTCGAAGTTGCTCTTCGATGCACACATAGATCGCATAGCAAATAGTTCAAGTCGAATGATGGGTTATATTTTCAGGAAAAGTAAGGAATTTAAATATGTAAAATCACTTATCACTTTATATTATGCTTACATCTACAGTAAATTAAATTTTGCCTCATGTATTTGGAACCCTCGTTATGATTGTTATTCCAACCGACTTGAACGCATTCAGAATAGATTCATTCGGTTCATATGCTTCAAAACTAACTTTGTTATCCTGAACCACGACTACGCTCCTGCCCGTAAATATTTCAATTTATTGTCACTTGAAAATCGTAGAACTATATCTGATATTTTGGTTTTGTTTAAAATATTGAACTGCGTCGCGTATTACGTGCACAATTGTATGTAGAACATAACTGGTCGACAGTATCAACTCCTCCCTTTGTTGTGTTATACATCATAATCATCTCTGGTTTTCCAGTAGTGTCATCAATTTGGTCGACATGGTGCATAATAAAGACGAGTAATACCTTTTTTTGGAATATAAGAAATGAGTGTCACATTTTTGTGAAAAGCGAACATTGAACTTTTTAATGGTCTTTTCACAGGACAAGAAAAATCAAGTGGCAACTCTCGCTTATTTTTTCTAATAGTTCCGACCACAGTGAGCTTGAAATCCTTCTTGAATTGTTCCAGAAGAGCAAAACATGTGAACCAGTTATCCACAGTTACGTTTCTTCCAGTTCCTCTTATTGGTTCGCTCATTCTTTCCATTACAAATCATGGAGAATTGCTGACTTTATACGGCCCTGAAGGCTGTTTTCCAACATAAACTTCCAAATTTACCGTGTAATATAGTCTTGAATCACATAGCGCGACTAGTTTGATGCCGTATGCACTGAATAATGAAAGAATGAATAAAGTATGCACACCAAAAATTTCACCTATGATTGTTTCAAAGTCAACGAGATATATTGGATTCATATAAAATGGAAGCTATGTAGTATCATCATAAATGCCCAAACATATAAAATATGAAGATATACGCGTGCATAATTTCAACAAGATCGTAAGTGAACATAGTTTCATTATTTTCAATGATATTTCACCTTTTGAATTGTGGAGGCCGTTACTTGATGTAGATCCATGATATAAATGAGATAAAAAACACAAAGTTTAACTTTAATCTACACTTTATTTGAAAAAATTCGACGACGTTTCGCTGACACAGCAGCTTTATCAAGAATGAAAAACAGAATGAAGAGTATGGTATTATAATACCATACTCTTCATTCTAAACATTCTATGGTATGAATGAAAACAGAATGAAGAGTATGGTATTATAATACCATACTCTTCATTCTAAACATTCTATGGTATTATAATACCATACTCTTCATTCTGTTTTTCATTCTTGATAAAGCTGCTGTGTCAGCGAAACGTCGTCGAATTTTTTCAAATAAAGTGTAGATTAAAGTTAAACCTTGTGTTTTTTATCTCATTGATATTTCACCTATTTCAAGGAAGTGATCGCTCTTTCGGTCGCATATTATAAAAGATTGAGTGTTATATATATTTGTAGATCTGCCTGCAAATGGAATACGATGATGGTGAAATACAGGATGTAAAAAAAATACAAGTTTGGGTTATAACTCAAAAGTCGTTCCCCCTAAAAAAAAGTTGTGCACCCTAATGAATTCAACATGAAAAGCCCTACAAGAATCAGTTTTCACCTTTGCGCTTAGTTATGAATCGACTGAAATACGAGGGTTTTTCGGAAAGGAAATATTTCGATTAACAGCCTGTATCTCGAAAACGAAGACGGCTATGAAAATTCCACAAACGGCATCTTTCGTTTCATTAAAAAGTAGCAACACTTCGCGCAAACCGGATCCTTCTATCTCCATTAGTTTAGGAGATTCCATTCAAATACATCGAATTTGGGACCCCCTGTACCGAATCCTGTACACTAACTTAGCAATATGTTGGCGATTGTAGAATGGAAAATTGAAAACTCAGCTAAAGAGGCAGTTGAAGTCTTCCAAAGTCATGTTTTGAAGATATCTCATTCAGAGTAGCAAAACTGTTCCGAAAATACTTTGAATAACAATAAATCTACTATTTTTCCCCTTTTCTTTTTTTGTCAGGCGCAAATTTTGAAAGCCAATCTACGTAATGTTCAATTCCACGAGTGCAACTTCTGCAATAACAATATAATCAACATGAAACATATCATGCCATTAATTAGCGATAACAAAATATGGTTGTAGAATCTTCTTGGCCATCTGTAGATCATACATGATACTTTTCAAATCTTGTTATTATATATTATTTTTTACAGGGACTCAATGGAAAATTGGTGTTCGCCATTTCTGCGGCTTCCTTGGGATCTGCATTCCAACATGGTTACAGCACTGGCGTAATGAATAACCCACAAACGGTGAGACGATATCAAAGAAAATTAACCGCAATCTAGATAATACGTATTCGAGCCTTGAAGTCGGAAACTTAAAACTTGTTTTTCCGGTCGCAATGAAACAGAGATATTTTCAAATGTACTAATCAAATGACGAAACAAATATTTTTCAAGGAGAGAGTAATTCGGAATTTGAGTATAGAAAATGTGAAGATCGAATTCGATCGAATCAATTTGGTCCAAGACTAGGTCGAAGATATGGATCTTGCTAATCAATTTTAGTTCTTTTTTTAACTTCACACCATATTTGCAAAGGGAATGGATAAAGCTCATGTTACATATTCGTTATTTCAGATTTGAAATGTTTTTGACCATATTGATTAATTATTATCTTTAGACTTAGGCAATGTTTTAAAGATTTTTTTCTTGCTTGACACTTTTTAAAAGTTCCTTCAATTCAAACCGATATGCAGCAGTGGCATTAGCAATTTATCTCTAGAAAATAAGACTTCATTCTATAAACGGACCAATTTTCATAAAGAAATCACTAAGCCTATTTGCCATTCTTAAACCGTTACTAAGATTTTTCATGTTAAATGTCACGTTTTCAGTACTTGTGGATATATCGTCATAAATACGCTGTGAATTTAACATTTCCTCCAGAT
This sequence comes from Cryptolaemus montrouzieri, assembly GCA_013387265.2. Taxonomy (NCBI): domain Eukaryota; kingdom Metazoa; phylum Arthropoda; class Insecta; order Coleoptera; family Coccinellidae; genus Cryptolaemus; species Cryptolaemus montrouzieri. The sequence goes on along the minus strand of JABFTP020000144.1, from coordinate 9,133,158 downwards.
GGGTTTCAATCAAATGTTCATCTGTCGATTCAAGCAACTACTGAATGTCACTTGATTCTATCTCTTTGAAGCCATCTCGTCCTATTGCATTCGCAATTTCAGCAATGTTTGCAGTTGAAGTTTGAATTTTCACAGATTCGTTGTCATTTTCTCCAATAAAGAGCTTTCACTGTATACATGGTGTTATATAATAGTATGTCACAACTTCAAGGGGTAAATCTACGTGCATTTCTAAGAAAAAAGTTTATATAAACATGGGTCCGCAAAATTTTCGTTACGGAGCTACAAGATGTTGAAATTTCCGGGAAAAAAATTGTTTTTTCTCCAAAACTCCTGCAGTTTTTGAGATATTCAGCATAAGTTTGAAATGCAAGCTTTTTTTACAGCCTCCATCATTACACGTCCTAAATTTTAACTGAAATTCACAAGGTGTTTTCTTTTCCGAGGCCATGTCACCTTTAGTCCTCTCAAACTTTTTTGCAGTACGCCACTGATCAGCATACAATCAATTTTCGTCATCTTTGTTCAATTTGGAAACTTTTTGACACTTGTAATTTTTTCGTATCCAACCGTTTTCGGGTGAAAAATTATTGAATTTGAATTATTTGAATTGTATGTTATTTGCTAAATAAAAAAAATTGTAATACTCGGTAGGTATGCCCCAAATTTGCTTTTATTTTATAGTTCGTCTTCTGAGACTCAACTTATACTTATTCAATATCAAACTAAAACTAAGAACAATTAAAAACTAAATGAATTGCTGAAAGTGTCCTCCACCTGCAAGAATACAGGCCTCTGTCCTTCTTCGCATATTATCACGCACTCTTTGAAATATTCCTGGGGCATTTCTTATCGTGCCACAAGAGGATATTATTCGATTTCTCAATTCCTCTACAGTGTTCACTGAAGTGGTATAAACTAAACTTTTGAGATATCTTCATAAAAAAAGTCTAAACTATTTAAGTCTGGCGACCTAGGAGGCCATAGTTCTAGCTCACCCCGACCTTTCCATCGGTTGTTAAATGTATTATTCAAGAATTCCCTAGCTTCTCCACTGAAATGTGCTGGTGCTCCGTCATTCATGAACCACACTATGTTTCTCACCAAAAGTGGCACATCCTCGAGCAATAAAGGTAACTCCTCTTCAAGAAATTCCTGATAAGCGAGACCGTTAAGTCTATTAGGCTGAAAAAATGGCCCAATCAAATATTTCCAATTATTGCGACCCAGACATTCAGTAAGAATTGTTCTTGATGATGAGATTCATCAATCAAATAGGGGGTTCCTCAGCCCAATAATGATTATTGTGAAAATTTGTGATAGCTATTCTCGAAATATTAGCTACGTCTGTGAAAGTTATTTCACTATCAAAATAAGCATTTTCTCTAATTTCATCTAAGAACCATCGGCAGAAATTTAATCTTGAAGGAAAATCTCGACGAAGTAGAGTTTGGACGCGTTGAATATGAGTACAACAAAAACAAGAACATGTGGAATATTCAACTGATTTCCAATTTTTCTCTTACTCACGTGAGGATTCAAATCAATACAATTCAAATTGCTTCCTCAATATCCGGAGTTCCCATATTTTGAGTTGCCCCTTTCAAATGATTATTTGCACTAAAAGTACCAGTTTCCCTCAACCATCTGTGGATATTTGAAAATGTTCACCTATCTGGTGTTACTCGATTTGGAAAGAGCATCTGATATATTCGCCTAGCTCCTGTTGTTTTTCCTTCAGCAAGACCGTACATGTAATGGATATCAGCCAATTCGGCGTTAGTAAAATTAGCCATTTTTACTTACAGCAATAAATTGAAAAGTCTTGAAACTAATCGTTAATTTAATAAACAATTCGAACAGCCACTGGTTCATTTTCAAAATAAATGAATAAATGAAAAAAAAATCTAAACGTATTAGTCATTTTTTTAATCAGAAGTGCTTTCAATTCAGCGAATGCATACAATCGTTTAATAAATTTTTACTCTAGAACGTTTTGAGATACGAAAAAATCACAAGTGTCAAAAAGTTTATAAATTCATCGAAGATGACGAAAATTGATTGTACGCTAATCAGTGGCGTACTGAAAAGTTTGAAAGGGCAAAATAAGACATGGCTCCGAAAAAGAAAACACCTAGTAGATTCTAGTTAAAATTTTGGACGTGTAATGATGAAGGCTGTGAAAAATAGCTTGCATTCGAAATTTGGGCTGAATATCTCAAAATCTGCAGGAATTATGGAGAAAAAAACATTTTTTTCTTGAAATGTCAACACCCTGTAGCTCCGTAACAAAGCTTTCATCAAAATTGCACGTAGATTCACCCCCTCAAGTTGTGACATACTATTATGTAACACCCTGTATAAGGCACATTGTTCTTTCAAATATACTACTTATCTGAAGAAGCCACTGTGTGATGAAGTGCATCATAAGCTGGTCAATATAGTGAAAATTTGAATATCATTATTTTATTCAATTAAAAAAAATAAGATTTCTAAATTGACAAATCATTCTGGAATATTCAGCGAAATCGAATTGATATGAAAATATTGTTTGTTTGTTATTTCTTTAACGTGCTTTATTTCCGCCTTAGTAGTAGTAAATTACGATAGTTGATAGCTGTGTCTGAACTTACCGAACATAATCTAAGCTTATTTGGCTATGGAAAGATGAATAATGACTTGATTCCATGTAAATTAATTCAACCTGACATGTGTTCGTTCAGCTTAAAATGATTGGCAACATTTTTGTTGACTGATTTCTATACTGACGAGGAGTTGAACGCGATTTGTCATTTATTTTGTTAACAGTGCTCGATTTTGTCAGTTCTCACGAGTGTATTTTGCGATCTTTACAATAGATAAAAATATCGAACAAAGAATTCGTGCCAGATTTTTTATTGCAAATGGAATTTCGTATGCTGAATCGCTGAGAATATTGCAGAAGGCTTACGGTGAATTGACTATCAAAAATACGAGCATATGAGTGGTACAGTGCATTCAACAGCTGCCGATATGTGGTGGAAGATCTGCCTCGCTCTGGTCGGTCATTAACATCTTCAACTGAAGTTAACTTCGATAAAGTGAAGGAAATGGTAATTAAAATTCGTCATTCAAGCTTGAGACAGATAGACAATGAACTTTTCGTGTCTCACGAATCAGTTCGTACCATTTCAAACGATTGTTTGGGCATGAAACACGTTGCCGCTCGACTAGTTCCAAAAGATCTGAATTTTCGTCAAAAATTGAAACGAGTGAAGGTCGCTGAAAACATGCTGAAATGTATTGTAACTGGTGATGAGACATGAGTTTGTGAGTTTGAGATGCAAACGGAACGATGCCTTCCAACTGAACCTGAAACAGAAAAAGCCATGTCATAGTCGATCAAATGTCAAGGTAATGTTGACTGTTTTCATATATAATCGCGGTGTTGTGCACTCGGAATTTTTGCCCGTAGGTCAGGTCAATGATAAATAAACACATGGATTTGGCACCTCAATAATGTACCATCTCAACAGGCTATCATTGTAAAAGAATTTCTGACCAAAAATTCAACAAATACCATTGAACCACCATATTCCAAGATGTGGCTCCGGTTGACTCTTTTTCTCTTTCAAAATCTGTTAGACAGGACCGACAGCTTTACATCTGCTCCGAAAGATGGACACTGAACCCAGGTAACTCTGCGTAGGAGACGAGCATCATATCCCATACACCACCGAGCCGGCGTTAGCGTAAATGAATTGTTTCGGAAGGGGTTTTCTTTGAGGGCTATACAATAAATTTAGATGAAAAATAAATATTTCACGTTTTATTGACTGATTGCCGGCACTTTTTCGACAAAATATATTGCATATTATAGAATAACGTTCCACTGTTACGAAAATCGACATTATCTTGTCTTCGTTGTGTAAATTCATCATTAATGATTGTCTCAATTAAAAAATTCTTTTCTCCTTCGCTGTTTCTGTATATGATTTTTCATTGAAAAACAATTTATCATTTTACATTTACCTTCATTTCATTCAATTTATAAACTTAAACAGAAATAATCATTGAAAGAACTTCAAAGCAGTTGCTTGATCCATTTCCATTACAAATAAGAAGACAAAAGTTAAAAATGGAATGTCAAGATTGGCTATCAATCTTCCACCCATTTTTAACGCAAATCTAACTCAACTATCTCCATCGGTTGCACTATTTGATTTAATTCGGAATATTCAGAAAAATCCATTGACGTTTCCGAAGATATAATTATTGAGATGGGATTTCCATGTGTTGAATTTTAATAGTATGATTGGAAATTTACGGTCATGGACTTGGTCTGAATCACTAGTTTCATTTCATTTAGGAATTTTGCCTTGAATTATTTGTATATTCCCAATCGAGCCATCAGAGGTTAGATTCGTCTTCACTATAATATGCGCTTTTAATGAGTGCAAAAGTGGAAGAAAAACCTTCTCAATTTTTTTTTGGTCTATATGTACTAATAATCTGAGAACGATATTACTTCAGAAGTACCAACGTGAAAATACAGTCACCGTTAAAAAATTCTATCAGTTGTAATTATCCCCTAGTTTAAATCACCATAAATCTCTGATTTATCGTTCGATATTCTTAAATTTGTATATGTTACAGATTATTCAACACAGAATAACAATTGGTGATGGGTGAGAATGTATTTGAAATTGCAATATACAAGCGTAAAACAAACTTTCTTTATTGTCACGAATTTTGAATCGCCCTATAGAACTTCTGAGCATTTGTCATGAAGCTATACTTCATCCCAAACTGCATTTGTTCTCAATGACGTAGTTTTTGGTTCGAAATGCTAGCTGATTTTTCGAAGAAAATACAGTTTTCTCATCACCATTTTCAATAGGTATAATGAAAATTTTTGTCTACATAAGAAATAAAATAGTAAACACCTGAAAGTATATGAATAGAAAGTTATTGAATAAACCCCCATTCTATAGTTGGTGTTAAACCCTCGAACTATTATTAACTGTAAATAATTCTTTCATATTACTTGATGAAAACCCTTACCATTTCGTCGATAAATCCTGGGTCGCCCATTTGGAGATTTTAGGCAAAACCTGGATTTGTTAGTGAACAGAATGTTCCTCATTCTTCATTGCCCTGATGCTGGTTTTCTTTGGTGAATTGAAGACGCGCCGTGCGGTCTATTCTATTCACTTGTGGACCTATTGCAGGTCAATTCCTCTCAAACGTCTCCTTACTTTTACCTCACTGACTAATACTTGCCTCACTTCCTCGAACCTGTTTCTTTCTGGTTCAGCGATACTAGATTAGTCTCTCAAAACACCAACACTTAAGAAACGATCATCGAGGGCAGCCGTTTTCCTTCTTCCCGTTCCTCTTTACCATCTAATTCACCAGTCTCTTTGAAACGCTCCAATATCCTTTGTATGATACTCCTCGAAGCACCAATTTGTCTAATGGAACAATTTTGTGATCTTCCATCCATCACTAATTGTACTGCTTGCGCATCATCAACTGTTGAAAACACTATAGATGAAAAATTACAACAGAAAAAATGTTTTGTATCTCGTATTATAGTAATATATTTCGTCATTAATTGTCGGAGTAATGGTTACAGAGTATCAGATTTAAGCGCTTCTATTATATTTAAAATTGTATTATGTTTTATTTGTTAGTAAAAGCATGAATCATCAGGATACGAGATAACCCAAAATATATTATTAATGAGAAACAATTTCTGAACATATTTAATATATTATTTGCATATCTTCTCACACCTCTAAGAAGTTGTAGGTACTTGTCATTTATAATCTTTAACTTTTTCAGGTTCTAGAAGATTGGATGAGACACGTTCTGAAAGAAAGAAATGGAGAAACACCAGATAAAGCAACAATCACCCTCTTATGGTCTGTTATCATCTCTATTTACTGTATTGGTGGAATGGTTGGAGGGTTGATAACAGGTATTAAGATTACCAGCTTCTACTGAGATGACTATTTATTTCTATTGATTTTATTTATTGATTAATAATCAATTTTGTTTTCAATTCCGATCGGTTCGTCGAAAATCGGTATCAAAATAAATAATCGGCCTAAAACTACTACTACATAGTCTCCAAACCTATTAGAAATAGTTGAAATTCGGAAAAACTAATTTTGAATGGAAATAATTCTTCAAACAATAGTAATAAACAAAAAGCTTGTTTCGTTCACAGTTTTTCTCAAGGGTTGTAGTGATATAAGTCTGTAATTAAACAATACTTAATTTTTAATTAAGTTTATTATTTTACTCTGTCTCTTCAAACTCTGATAATTATTTATTATCTTTGGGAGAGTTCATTGTTGTAATGTTTATTGTTATTTGTTTCGTGAGAAATCGAGTATTCCTTTAATAGAAAACAAACTGATAACAATAAAACAAATATCCTGAATTTAAGATCATTAACTACTATGATCCCAATATCATTGATATTTTTATGAAAAGCTAGCTAATCGCACAATATGGGCTCGTACAAAAAATAAATGGTGTTTCCTCAGTACACGAAATTACTCAGTTTGTTAATTTAGTTAGAAAATACCTTCAAGATCACTAAATCACTTCAATGGAGTGGTCTACACTAAGTCCAGAGATCAATCCCATCGAACATGTATGCGGCATTGAGAAGCCAGCAAAACCAGCAAGATACTGTGAATGACTGTGCCGTAATTCTCACCAAGGGTAAGAATATCCGGTAATAACAGGTTTTTGTGGACTTTAATTCTTTCCAAAAGTTTTACGTTTTTCATTATTCGTTTCTTTCCGTACATTTCTTCATTTCCCTCTTCACATGCTTCCAGCTCTACCCCGCTTCTTTCTGTCAAAATTTCCCTCCGCTTTTACCGCACTCATTTCTTTGGCATTTTACTCTTGTGCTTTCTTCTCGCACTTTCGTTCCTTTCACCTATTCCTAACTACTAGTTACAAGCTACTAGTTCCTCGTGAACTTTGTTCTAGCACTTTTTGCTATAGCAGCACAAAATTCTCCTGTTTTTTTCTTTACGCACTCAAAGCCCGCACTTCCCCCTTGAACTTCTATCCCGCTCTCCTCCTTAGAACTTGGCTGCCGTAATCCCCCATAAAATTCTTTTCGTAAATCTTTCACAACCCACTTTCTTCATATCCCACTTCTTCTCGTACTTTCACGCTTCACATTTCCCTATAGATTTGCTCCCGCATTTCACTTCCGCTGTTATTATCAGGCTCACTTTCGTCTCGCACTTTCTTCTTTCTCTTTCCTCTGAGAACTTACTCCTGCACTTTCTTCCGCTCGTCCCTTTCTCAATTTCCTTCTGCTCTTTCCTCCCGTTCTTTCCTTCCGAACATTCCTGTCGCACATTCTTCTCTCATCCAGTTCTTTTCTCAAGAATTCTATTACCGCACTTTTCACCAGCAATATATTATTTCCTTATATTTCACCTTTATGTCCTCTTCCAAATCTTTCCGCTCTCCTCCAGCTTCTTCCTGTCAAAATTTCTTCCTGCTTTTTTCGACCGCTTTCATCTCCTTAACTCTACTTGCACACTTTCTTGCCGCACTCTTTTCTGAACTTTTCTCGTGAACACTACTCTTGCGCTTTCCTCTGACCCTTTACAACCGCACTTTCCTCCTTTGCCCTTACTCTTCATTTTCCCCCTGTATTGTTATCTACACTTTCATCTGTGCATCTCCTGCGTTTTCGTCCCGCATTTACAAGCTACTAGTTCCTATTGAACTTTCTGCTAGCACTTTCCTCTCACTCTTTCGATCCGGGTATTTCTGTAGAGTTCTTTTCTCGGAGTTTCCCTCCGCATTTTCGTTTTGCACCTTTGTCTTTCTCTTGCCCTGCACTTTTCGCTAGAATTTTTTTTTTCTTCACTCACTTGAAACCCGCACTTCTCCCTGGAACTTATATTCCGCTCTTCTCCTTAGAACTCCGCTGCCATAATCCCCCATAAATTTCTTTTCGTGAATCTTTCCCTCAATTTCATATTGCGCTTCTTCTCGTACTTTCACGCTTCATTTTTCCCTATAGATTTGCTCCGCATTTCATTTCCGCTGTTATTTTCGCACTACTTCGAAGAACTTTGCTCCCGTAATCATCTCCTGAATTTCTTCTCGCTATTTTATATCCCTTACCACCTGCACTTATCAGGCTCACTTTCGTCTCGCACTTTCTTCTTTCTCTTTCCTCTGAGAACTTACTCCTGCACTTTCTTCCGCTCGTCTCTTTCGCAATTTCCTTCTGCTCTTTCCTTCCGAACATTCCTGCCACACTTTCTTCTCTCATCCAGTTCTTTTCTCAAGAATTATTATTATTACTATTACCGCACTTTTCATCAGAAATAATTTATTTCCTAATATTTCACCTTTATGTCCTCTTCCAAATCTTTCCGCTTTCCTCCCGCTTCTTCCTGTCAAAATTTCTTCCCGCTTTTTTCGACCGCTTTCATCTCCTTAACCCTACTTGCACACTTTCTTGCCGCACTCTTTTCTGAACTTTTCTCGTGAACACTACTCTTGCGCTTTCCTCTGACCCTTTACTACCGCACTTTCCTCCCTTGCCCTTACTCTTCATTTTCCCCCTGTATTTTTATCTACACTTTCATCTGTGCATCTCCTGCGTTTTCGTCCCGCATTTACAAGCTACTAGTTCCTATTGAACTTTCTGCTAGCACCTTCCTCTCACTCTTTCGATCCGGGTATTTCTGTAGAGTTCTTTTCTCGAGTTTCCTCCGCACTTTCGTTTTGCACCTTTGTCTTTGTCTTGCCCTGCACTTTTCGCTAGAATTTTTTTTCCTTCACTCACTTAAAACCCGCACTTCTCCCTCGAACTTATATTCCGCTCTCCTCCTTAGAACTCCGCTGCCATAATCCCCCATAAATTTCTTTTCGTGAATCTTTCCTCAATTTCATATCGCGCTTCTTCTCGTACTTTTATGCTTCATTTTTCCCAAGAGATTTGCTTCCGCACTTCACTTCCGCTGTTATTTTTGCACAACTTTGAGGAACTTTGCTCCCGTACTCATCTCCTGAATTTCTTCTCGCTATTTTATATCTCTTACCACCTGCACTTATCAGGCTCACTTTCCTCTCGCACTTCTTTCTTTTTCCTCTGAGAACTTACTCCTGCACTTTCTTCCGCTCGTCCCTTTCGCAATTTCCTTCTGCTCTTTCCTCCCGTTCTTTCCTTCCGAACATTCTTCTCTCATCCAGTTCTTTTCCCAAGAATTCTATTACCGCACTTTTCTTCAGCAATATATTATTTCCTTATATTTCACCTTTATGTCCTCCTCCAAATCTTTCCGCTTTCCTCCCGCTTCTTCCTGTCAAAATTTCTTCCCGCTTTTTTCGACCGCTTTCATCTCCTTAACTCTACTTGCACACTTTTTGCCGCACTCTTTTCTGGACTTTTCTCGTGAACACTACTCTTGCGCTTTCCTCTGACCCTTTACTACCGCACTTTCCTCCCTTGCCCTTACTCTTCATTTTCCCCCTGTATTTTTATCTACACTTTCATCTGTGCATCTCCTGCGTTTTCGTCCCGCATTTACAAGCTACTAGTTCCTATTGAACTTTCTGATAGCACTTTCCTCTCACTCTTTCGATCCGGGTATTTCTGTAGAGTTCTTTTCTCGGAGTTTCCCTCCGCATTTTCGTTTTGCACCTTTGTCTTTCTCTTGTCCTGCACTTTTCGCTAGAATTTTTTTTCCTTCGCTTACTTAAAACCCGCACTTCTCCCTCGAACTTATATTCCGCTCTCTTCCTTAGAACTCCGCTGCCATAATCCCCCATAAATTTCTTTTCGTGAATCTTTCCCTCAATTTCATATCGCGCTTCTTCTCGTACTTTCACGCTTCATTTTTTCCAAGAGATTTGCTTCCGCACTTCACTTCCGCTGTTATTTTCGCACAACTTTGAGGAACTTTGCTCCCGTACTCATCTCCTGAATTTCTTCTCACTATTTTATATCCCTCACTACCTATACTTATCTCGCTCACTTTCCTCTCGCACTTTCTTTCTTCTCTTTTCTCTGGGAAATGACTCCTGCACTTTCTTCCGCTCATCCCATTCGCAATTTCCTTCTGCACTTTCCCCCCGCTCTTTCCTTCCGCTTTTTCCGACCTCTCACATCCTCATATCTCTACTCGCGCACTTTCTTGCCGCACTCTTTCCTGAACTTTTCTCGTGCACACTACTCTCGCACTTTCCTTTGACACTTTACTACCGCACTTTCCTCCCTTGCCCTTACTCTTCACTTAACCCATGTTCTTTTATCTACACTTCATCCACATTTACAATCTTGAATTTCTATGAGTAACATTTTCATTGCGATTGTTCTCAAGCGCTCAAGCATTCCTTAGTGCTGGTGGTTCACTGGAAGAATAATTCTTCAACATATCTTATCTGGATAAATTAAAATTTTCGATTTTGTGTGTACTGTAGAAAATTCTTCGAACTGTAATAGAATTGAGTTACCCAATGATATGGTGGATTAGAGCTTAAATGGCAGTAAAACAAAATTGTTATAAATATTTCGTTAACAACTTTTTCCGAAGGTAGAAGTGATATAACTCTCTCATTAAGCAATCGTCTCTTTGTTATGATTAAGTTTATTATTTTACCATCTCATATTTTCCATTATTTTATTGTTTTTGGAAATCTTTTTTTTGCTACAATAACGTATTTTCAGTCTTTGAAACTGCTATTCATTGTTACCCTTTTAATCTCCAAAGGAACATAACTTTAATAGTTATTTGAACAATTAAATTATTTTATTGTTATCGGTCTTTGATGAGTGTGGAAGTTTTAATTTGATCTGACTTAGGAATTTCTACAATAAACATTTTCATCAAAAACCATTGGAGAAAAATGTAGATACTCTTCGAAGAAGCATTTTTACAAACTTTTAGATGATATACAGCTTTTGTTTTTATAATATGTGGTACATACATGACGGTCCATTTTAGTTTGATGACTCGTCAAAATGAATGAAAAATCTCCACGTCCTTGGATAGAACGACTGTGATCTCAACATTGGCTAGGTAGATTACCCGATATCAACCCATAAGATTTTCTTTGTTATTCGACAAATCTTTCTAATTCCTGTATCTGAGGAATCACCACCTGAAGAAACTCCGCGTAGTCAGGAAACACCCTGTATATTTAAGTACCAGACCATAAAGTGCGATAAGCTGGCTTTTCATAATGGTATCAATGATATTCGGATTATAGTTGTTAACGATTATAGATTTAGGATACTTGTTATCTCATTATCAGTTTGTTTCCTGTCAGAGGAAAACTTGATTTGTCACAAAATAAATAACATTCAAGGTAAATATATCAGAAATGATAAATATAATAAAACCCGTTCCTGTCAGTTGGGTTTTGAGATCGTCTGAAATTGAACACCAAAATTCAAAATTATTCTTGAGGTTTATGGGCATAGTAGCTTAGAAAAGTAAATTTTGGCCTATGTAGAATTTCCTGAGATTAAATCTAATTTCGAAAATGCAATCTTCATCGAGGTTAATTAATAATTCCTTTTGTTAATGAATTACCCATTAATTCTTCATTAAATTATTATCTTTGGTAACATTCAATATAAAGTATTTCCATTATAGACAAGAAATTATCTGCGTTGAAGTTTCCTGTGTCAATTTTTTAGCTAGTATATGCTTCTCAACCTGAAAACTTAAGAGCTGCGGAGAAGAATCCTCCTTAAATTTTGATAACAGAATATCCTTAAAATATTGGAAGAGAATTCGAGAATAATTTGTATCACTATATGGTGATAGAATGAGGTAATTTTGAGCTTTTAATTTGATTTTTGGCATTGTCAAATTTTCGTTGGAATACAAACTTTCATCTATATGATATTGAATATTCATAAAGATACTATTTTGAATAGAGAATTAAAAGACCTTACCAAAGATATGCCACTCGATACACTTTCCCTATAATTAATTTCGACTTAGGTGCTGCTGTGGGTAGGGGGTTGATTTTACATGCCTCAAGCCAACTCCCTCTTCAATCAAATTGACATGTCTCAGCTTTTCCCGCCAAAATTAGTCCATCTTGCAATAGAGGACGTGGAAAATTTTCGTTGGAACACACTGTATGTGAGAGTTACAGGCAATAGACATACGGAGTATATAGTCATATTTGCTCTTACCCATTTTTTGAATTAATTTTAGCGCCTGCACAGTATATTAAATAAAAACAAATAGATACACATGATATGGAATAAGAATAAACTAAGAGTAGAAAACAAGTCGATACATTTTTCACAGAAAAAGTTAATTATATTAAAAGTGATTTTCCACTATAAAGCTAATCTACAGTTATTTCTACTAAATATGAATTATTTGATCCTACATAACACGCTTTCATGATCTACCACCTGTGATTAGCATTTTTCTAGTACATGATAAGTGCGTGTGAATTTCCTACAATTTGGCATAGTCTATAATAATATGTGTGATCCCATCTGCAGTCATATGAATTGACTGGTAATTTATTATATAAGTACACTTTTGGTTCCTGACGAAATATTCCACAAGGACGTCTACACGATTGATTACATAATTCAAACAATATTAGTAGATTTTATGTGTATTGGTAGTGTAAACATACCCTTGAAGGTACAAAAATATGTTAAAATGAAGATAATCCAGTTTAGCTCATAATCATTCAATTTATTCGATTTGGATATTCTGCATAATGAAATGTTTCTATGAATATGTTACATATTTCCTAGTTTTTATATTCTCTACAAAGTGCGATTAGAAAAATATACGAAATTTCTGGTTTTTCTGGATGTTTAATAGTGTTCTACAAACAATCTCATATCACGTATCATCATCTAGGTCTAAGCCAGCAGTTGGAGACAATATAATTCAATAAAATAGAAAACTTCCTTTAGCAAGTATGTAAGCGAGGTTTATTCGCTCTCGTTCTTAATTCACATGGTATATGTTCCGTAAATATGCCACGAATACAGAATTCGTAATTCTGAAATGATAATTTATGTGGGATGCGTTCCTAGGTGACAATTTAAGAAATAATTGAAGTTTTTGACCATACTGATTAATAATCTTTAGGATCAAGCAATGATTTGAAAATTTTGTAGTTTTTTCTTGCTTTTCAGTTTCCGAAAGTTCCTTCAATCCAGAGTAATATGCAGCAGCAGGATTAGCAATTTACCTTTTAAAAATAAAACTTCGTTCCATTGACGGATAAAAATTTTCATGAAGAAATCACATAGCTCATTTGCCATTCTTCACTAGTGCTTGTTGAAGTCGTGTCTTCAATAGGCTGTGAATTTAGAATTTTAGAAATCAACAAACGCAAACACTCAGGTAGTCTCATTAATGAACAAGTCGATTTATGCCCTTCACCTCTATTGAATCTCTTCAGGGAGCAATCTATACCTTAATTTTATTGGATATACCTGTCATCAATAACCACTTAAGAAGAAGCAACTCAATAAGCCTTTAATTACTTAAGAACATTTGTATTTATATTCTCAATTGTATCTATATATAGTTGTCATAATTTGTGTACATTAATTCGTCTGCAGTAGCTATGGTGTAGTGAAACGCGTTATGAATCACAATTATTCAAAAAATATTACTTTTTTTGTTACCAGGACTGATGCCAAGTTTTTTATAATTATTTATTATATGTTCGCACCATCTACAAAATGAAAGTATTCCATTAGGCGAATGAAAATTACCTACGAATATTATCGGGGTGGAACGGGGTATAACCCATTCACGTATACTCGGAATGTGAAACTGGTTGAATATTTTTATTTTTAGTATAACTACACTATTAACTACAAAGCAATACGCTTGAATAAACATGTTAATTGCTGTACGAACACGAAATTGTTTATAGGGTATTTACCTTGCTGTTGCACGTCGAAAATTAGAACTTGCAGGGTGTTTCGACGAATTTTCATAAAATCCTAACCAAACATTCCACTGGGAACATTCCCTTCAACGTACTATATCCGATTGAACATTGTGGGCAATTTTCTCCTGGCTATGAAGTTTATAGCAGGTACGCCACCCCGTCTCCGTTCTGCCCCGGTACCTCGTTCTACTATGGTTTCCGTTACACCTAAATAGGCGAAGAAAACACCCTACATACCCGTTACCTTGATTTTCGTCGTTATTCACTCGATTGATCGGCAGATTTCTGTTCGATGGTATTCTACTGGTCAGAAATAAATTTTTCACATACGTTAACACGAGAGTCTTCTTCCAACAAATCGTGGTACATTAGCACCAAACTTGATGAAAACCACCTGATGATGTCAACAAGGTTAGGTTAGATTGTTGGGCAATCTTGCCTTTCCCAACAGTTACTACGTTTGGAGAACTACTTTTCAGACAAACAACTTACAACTAAACAACTCACTAACAATCAATGCATTAAGTCAGGCAAGATTAGACCAGCATAAGAAAACAAATGCCCATTATATTACTTTTTGATTAAAAGAGTGCAGTTTTCATCTTTTCCAATGATAGGACTTTTTTGGGTTCAAATTTGTGCAAACCGATATGCTAGGTAAAGAAAAATATTTCTGAAGTGACCCAGTGAATCAAGATAAAAATTACGTTTTCTTTAATTCGACCATTGACAAAATATATTTTTTTTAGGTCTTGTAGCAGAAAAACTTGGTAGAAAAATAGGACTTCTCTTCAGCAATATCTTCATCGTCTTAGCAGCCATCTGTACAGCAACCGCCAAACCATCAAGTTCGATAGAATTAATCATCGTCTCTAGATTTCTAACCGGTATCAACGCTGGTCTCAATGCAGGAGTCACGCCGATGTACTTGGCTGAAATATCTCCCACCAACTTGAGAGGAGCAGTTGGTTCAGTTTATCAACTTGTAATTACCATTTCCATCCTTATTTCCCAAATTTTGGGAATTCGTGGCGTATTTGGTAATGAAGACTCATGGCCGATTCTACTTACCCTTATTTTAATTCCATGCGCTTTTCAAGTGAGTCTATAATTGAATATAATGGTTATAAATACTGATTCTATCTTATTGTTACAGCTTTCTACGTTTCCTTTCTGTCCAGAATCTCCAAAACATCTTTTAATCTCTAAAGGGCAAGAAATAGAAGCACAACGTGCCCTCGTGTGGTTGAGATGTTCACATGATGTTCAAGACGAAATGGAACAGATGAAAAATGAAGCTGAAGCCATGAAATTAGTTCCTAAAGTTACTGTTACAGATTTAATTGTCAATGGTGCTCTTAGACAGCCTCTTATTATTTCTCTTATGGTGATGCTTGCCCAACAGCTCAGCGGTATTAATGCGGTAAGACGATATTTCTTTTGAGTAATATTAATGATTTATTTATTTTATACTTTCCACAATTTTATTGTCACAAACACATCCGGTTTCGACCGTCAGGTCATTTTCAGGAGGTCAACTACAGGAAATGAACTTACTTATATAGATACTAACGTAATTTGATATTAAGTAGTGGACATCTATTAATGGCTAGATAGCTATTAAAGGTGATTTCACTTGGGTATTTATGAGTTTGTTGATTTTCAAACATTCCAACAGATCATTTTCTTTCCTTTGTCGCAATTTAGAAGGTTACAAATCTCATCAGCAATGTGTGTCTTATTTTTGGTAAATATTTCTCACTTTCAAGAATTCATCTGTTGGAGTATTTGGATACATATTCTTTATATTAAATGAATCTAAGATTTCGTGTGTTTTTGTTGCTAGAAAGTTTTTGTACAAAAACTCAACTTTGCTTATTTACGTCAAGTTTTATTAGTCCGTATAATTTTGGAGATTGAGCGTTCATTGGAATCAGTTTTCTTTTTTTCCATTCTGTATGTGCTGGGTAATCTGTATTTTCCAATTCTTGTTTCATGTCTGTTATTTTTTCAGATTTAGATATCATATGAGTGAGGGCTGCCTAAAAGCCCGGCCACTGCGAACCAGCGGTCTATTGTGGCATAATATGTCCTACATTTCATCCTCGAACTCCATCCTTCTCGTAAAGGATACGCGTTTCGTGGGTGAGAGATTAATAAGTTCTTTCATCCTGACTCTGTCCTCAGCTAGACACTCGCACATATAATGTTCCATTGATTTCATATCTTCTTCACATAGCCTACATGAAGGATCCTCAATCAATCCTAACTTATTTAGGTGTTTCCTGAGGCGATAGTGCCCCGTTAGTATGGCAGTTGAAACTCTTAGTTCCAACCTAGAGAGTTCAAGCCAATCCTTGACTGTCACAGTGGAAGGTCCACTGATGGCACGTCGTGCATGTCTGAGACCTGAGAGACTCATTCAGTGCTCACGTACCTTCAGGTCCTTGCAGTCTCCAGGGGAATTCCGAGCTTAGGCTCCGGTCCTATGAACTCCAGGCCAGTTCCTCGAGCGGACAATGAGTCCACCTTCTCATTCACCTCAATGCCCGAGTAACCGGGCACCCATATTAAACGGAGCCTGCTCTGCTCTCCTAGTTTGGCAAGAGTGAAGCGACATTCCTGCACCATAAGTGACGTACAGGTATCGGATGCCAATGATTTCAGTGCAGTTTGGCTATCGGTGAGGATTGACCTATTTGTTGATCTCCCCGCCAGCAAGAGGTTAGCACAGTGATCAATGGCGATTATTTCTGCTTAAAAGACACTCGCATGCCCACAAAGACAGATCAACTATTCCTTGGCAGCACCTCGACCATAGACACCAGCTCCAACACCTTTTGCAGTTTTTGAACCATCCGTGTACCAACAGGGACCCTCAAGTCGACGGTCCTTGAAGCTGGTCCATTCCTGTCTATCGGGAATGATTCTCTGGAATGGCCTCTCCATGTTGGTTTTAGGTGTTGCTTAGTCAGACCTTATACTCTGCACCTCATTGTCCTCGATTTCAGACTTTACAGCGCTGAGCATAAAGCCGAATCTGTAGTAAGCCATTCTAGTCACTGCTCTTATCACCAGATGAAGAGGGGCAAAGCCCAATATCAGTTCTATGGTCGTAGTGGGCGTAGAGCGAAAGGCTCCAGTTATCATCATGCAGGCCGTTTTTTGCAATTTAGAGAGCTTGAGTTGGGATTGTTTCTTAAGACTGCACTCGCATCAAGCAGTGCAGACGTATGTAATACGTAGTCTAACCACCATCACATACAGTCACTGAAGTTGCTTTGGAGCAAGACCCCATTTTTTCCACAGGTCATTTGACATGCCCATAAAGATATCTAGCTTGTGTTTCGTGTTTTCTAGGTGCGAATTCCACGTGAGTTTACTATCCAAGGTAATTCCAAGATATTTTGCTTCCTCCGCGACCGGAATAAACACCCCACCCAGGGTCGGGGGAGAAACAAATATCCTCTTTTCCTGGTGAATGGAACCATAAAGGTTTTGTAGGGGTATCTGCAATTTCTGAATGAAGTTCACCCAACATTAGGTTTACATCAGAAATAGAGATTAATACGTAAATGAATTTTTTGGACCTGATAATAACAAAATGGACTAACAATTTCATTTATAACATCTACAAAAAGAAATCTCCACAGACTCAACCATTCCCATGGACTCATTCAATCACTTAAATCATAAACTAGCAGCTTATGATTCATTGATCCATATCTCCATTCCACTGTCACCAACAAACTTCAAAATTGAAATAGATACGATCAAAATAATTGTCGTAAGTAACAAAATTCCCCCAGTTTTGACAGATAAAATTATCCAAAGTAAAGAAAAACATCAAATAACACAATTATTATATTATATTCCTTAAAAGTTACTTCCTTGAAAAAATATTCTAGTTTTAACTACGCTGGTCTTCTTTTCAATAACTTGTGCGGCTAGTTTTCTAGATTTAAAATAACCACCTCTTTCTCAAGTGGTCTGAAATCAGGAGTTTACAAAATTGCTTGCAATGAGGATACGGTATCTTATGTTGGGTAGACAAGTAGGAATTTCGAAACCAGATTTAAAGAACATTGATCCTCTGACAATAATTCTCCAATATGTGGACATATAAAAGATACAAAATATTCAATAATATTAAATACCATGGAAATTCTTCATAATTGCGCCAAAAGAAAGAAAATTAACCTGTTGGAATGTTTGGAAATCAATAAACTCTTTAAAAACCCAAGTGAAAGCACTCTTAATAACCAGCTAGAAATTAATACATCTACACTACTAATGTAATCTATAAGAGTAAGTTAATTTCTGTAGCTGACCACTTGAAAATGACCTGACGGTCGAAACCGGTCGTGTGTATAGAAATATAATTGTGGAAAGTATAAAATATATTTCATTTCATCTTCGTCGATATTTCTTCATTTTAAATAAGATTTTTATGGGTTTAGTGTCTCCACCTTCGATTCAATTGCTACAGTGTTAGCCGTTAGAGATTATCTGGTGCTTATAATTAGTCTAACAATAATAATATTTACCTATTTCTATTGAGATCAAAACACATAACATCTGATTTTTCAGGTCATCAACTTCTCTACTGATATCTTCAAAACTGCTGGACTAAGTGAAAATGCTTCAACAGGAGCAACTATGATCATCGGATTAGTCAATGTGATAATGACGTTGATTTCAATGATTCTTATTGAAAGAGCTGGTAGGAAAACCCTCCTCATGGCTGGTTTTTCAGGAATGATAGTGGCAACAGTATTTTTGACCATTTCTATAAGTTTCGCTGTGAGTATATACAAATGATATAGTAAATGAGTTTCTCTCTTTATTACATTCCATGCATATCTTTATACTATAATTAAACGAGACGGTTATTATGTATGAGTAATAATAGTTGGTATTTCCTACTACAAGTACGATATAGTTAACTTATAGTAGCGATTATATCAAGTGGTCTGGCATATCGCCTATTGAGTCTCCCTTCCTAGCAAATCAACCAGCCTTGCATTAACAGCATGCTGAGATCTCGACCACGAGCCCTGGTACTGTTGTAGTATTCTGAGCTTCTAGGCAGGCCAGCTCATTCGCAATTTCATCACCTCTATTCCCGGTGAGACCCGGAGCCAGAGGAAACTGTTGTTCCAGTGCCAGAACGCACTCCCAGACCACATAAGAAATAATCTTGTTTGTGCCTAGGGATCCCAGAGCAGCCTGACTGTCAGAGCAGATCATGATCCACTCATTAATTGAACGTAGTTCTCCAAGCCTTTAAGAACAGCCAATTATCGCTATGACCTCCGACTGGAAAACTGTTGTAGGTTTATCTGATGTCAGGTAGAAACCTCTCCCATTTCTCCAGAAGTAAACTCCGCTACTTGATACCTCTTTGGTCTTCGAACCATCCATGTACCCCTCACTAGGCAAGGAATCCTTCATTTCCTCCCACTCTTGTGTGGATGGAATTTTTCCCTCGATTTTTGACCGAAGTAAATTCATCCAGAAAAGGTGATAGCTGTTAAAAGCTCCAGAAAACCGTGTATGTCATCACCGATCACTAGTCTCCCTCGTTCTTAGGCTATAAATAGTCGAAATTGCCCTGCTTATAATTATGAGGTGCAGTGGTTCGACTCTAAACAGTATACCTAACGCTGCAGTAGGGGTGTTTCTTGGGACATTAGTGTTCTGAGCCTCTCTAAAACCAGCTCGTCTCACTATTCCTGTGACGGTGTGATTTCTGATCATGGAGGTAATTCTCCTACCACCCAAAAGCCTCAGACGAGGAGTCCTGAAACTAAGCCCTTCCACCTCCTTCAGAAGCAAGTTCGGTAGTGAGTAGTTCAAAGCTCCCTCAACATTCCTAAACGTCGCCACACAAAATTCTCTCTTATCCAACTACTGCTCAATGATTCGAAGCTCATCAGTATCTTATCAGGATTTCTACAATTAATCAAGTCTTCGGTGATACCTTTTTTTTCATTTAAATTATAAAATAGCATAAAGAATACATACCATATCTACAATGAACTCCCCGTTGAAAACATTGGACAAATATCATATAAAGGGTGATACACTGAAAGGAAATGATTCTATAAATAGAAATGAACATACGTGAAGCTCTAAAATTGAAAAATAAACTCCAACATGACGTCTGTTATTGTAAATGCCTTGTTGCAGCTGAAAATGGAAACTAGGTTCTACTATTTCCAATAAAGTTGTAATGATTCGTGCAATCTCTTTACAAATTGAGATTTTCTGTATATGTATTGTTATTTATGTACTTCCATTAATCATGAGTCCTGCCTCTGATCCCAAAAACCTAGAATTTTGAAAAATAGTCTAATCAATAGGTATAAATAACCAAGAAACTTATAGTCGATTAAGTAAAGCCGTATACACATAGTAATAAATGTTTAGGTGACAGTATGGTCGTTGAATATATTCTTCTTACATATTATAATCCGGAGTTTATGGGTATAATATTGGCAATTCTGGTGGGTTTCATCTCTATTTTCCTAAAAACTCATAAGCACTTAGTTGAATACCCATTAACTGATATGGAAACCGTTTTCATCTTACACAATAACCTGTATATATCTCATATATGAGATCATTATAAAAGTAAATTTGATGAGTAGTGTCTATCTTGAATGATTTACAATGAACAAAACAGTTTTGATTACTCAGCGGTACACAGGTACCACCGCCCGCCAGGTATGTTGAGAAGAATGTCCGCTCGGATAAGGGTTGAAGTGTATAATTCTATATTCTCCGAATTTAACCCCAAGAAAGATGATTATTACATAGATATATAATAGGAAAAGTTCTTGAAGTAGTTTTATCATTCGTATGCATCAGTCAGTAGTTGGTGAAAGTGTTTTGTTCATTTCATTAATAATAATAAAGTTTCCCAATTTTACCCCTGTTAAACGTGCTAAAAATATACCACTTTCCAAAAGTGAAAAATGAATGATATTGAACGTATACGATGCTTTAAGGCATCAAGGCCATTTACCTTTTATCGATGAAAATGTTAAAATGTGTTCTGAGATGACGGGAATTGGACAGAAAATCTGAAAATAGTTAGTGAAACCTCCAAAAACTTCTCCAAGAAGGCCCCGAATGGTTAGTCTTCATCATAGTGGATCTTTATTATCTTCCTTAACGTAAATCTTAAAAAAGTGAATCTGGTTGTTTTGGTTAAGTTTTCTTTGAATATTTTTCCTATTTTTACTATTTAATTGAATAATTGAACTATTACATCAAAAACTGAGAATTTTATGTGTGATGAGTGATTAAACTATTGGGACAAATTATTTATTGTGAAGGCTGAAAGTTTTATTGATTAATATATGATTTATAATTGAAACTACTAAATTATCTTTTACTTTGCAGAAGGATTCCAGTGTTGCAAGTGTATTCTGCATAATTTTCGTTGTTTTATACATCATAACATTCGCAACTGGACCCGGTTCAATTCCCTGGTTTTTGGTATCAGAACTGTTCAGCCAATCGGCAAGACCAACAGCTGCGTCTCTCGCTGTGTTCACCAATTGGTTCGCCAATTTCTTGGTAGGAATCTCCTTCTTGCCAATCAAAGTAAGTATTAGATAGGCTAACTAAGGGCTTCCCAAACTCATTTTTACTGTGACCCCCTTGGGAATTTGTCATTTTTTGTGACGACTAATAATCCTCCCTGTTATCAAACTGCCTACCACTCTCGAATTAAGAGCTGTGACTGATGTGTCAGTGCTCGCAATGTTTTAACAGAAAAGTCCCTTGGCGTGCCTTGTAGATTACTGTGAGGTGTTTCCAAATGACTTTTCACTTCATTAGGAATCATACTTTCAGATGTCTACACTTTATGACAAACAATACGTTGGGGCAATTCTGCATTCCTACTGTAGGTAACACCCAAAATCCAAATATCAAACATCGGTGGTCATGTTTTCTACATTTCTTTCCTAAAGTTTCTTTACTACTAAAGGTTCTTTCAATAGGGACTTCCGAATGAATTTATTGGAAGCGGCCATCTTGTTGTACCTACATCTGTCAAATTAGTTGTCATTCATTCAATCTGTTTCGCCAAATCACCATAGACAGATACAGCATTCAACGAAACGTGCGAAAAATAAAATTGTTTCATCAAAATGGGTGTTCAGAAAACGTAGCATGTGCTTCGCCCATTTTACGGTCGCCATAATCGTCCTACCCAGAGGACTATTCGCAATGTGGTGGATGAATTGGATACCACTGGATCAGTAAACGATCAACCAATATCCGTACGTCAACGAAACGCAAGATCTGCCGAAAACATCGCCGTTGCTCGTGAGAATGTGCAGGAGAATCCGAGACAGTCGGTTTAACGTCGCTCACATGAACTCGGTCTTTCACAGATGACAACTTGGCGAATTTTGCATCGTGACTCAGGCCTGCAACCGCACAAAATTCATTTGACCCAGTAACTGAAGCTAAACGACCATAAACCACGACGTGTGTTTGCTGAATGGACTCTGGAACAGTTCTCAACTGCCCCTTATTTTCATCGAAAACTCATCTTCAGCGATGAGGCTCATTTCTGGATGAATGGGTACGTGAAAAACAAAATTGCCGAATTTGGGATGATACCAATCCACATGAGATCCAAAAGCGTCCAATCCATCCCGAAAAAGTTACTGTTTGGTGTGGATTTTGATCTGGCGGAGTCATTGGTCCATATATCTTTGAGAACGACGTTGGCAAGGTCATCACTGTCAACGGCGAACGCTATAAGTCGATAATTACCAATTTTCTTTGCCTGAATTGGATGCTCTGGTTACCAACGAAATGTGGTTCTAACAAGATGGCAATACATGCCACACATCTCACGCCACATTGGATAGGAGCGATTTGGGGGCATAGTCATCTCACGTGGAAGTAATGTGAACTGGCCATCGAGATTGAATGATTTGACCCGGTTAGACTATTTCTTGGGGTTTCCTGAAGCGAATAAGCCATGAAGTCAACATAACCCATGCCATGGGTCAAATTCAGCCTGATTTATGCGCTAGAGACATGGAAAATTGGACATTCGGATACGCTCATCTAGAGAAGTCACGGTGGTCGTTCGAATGACGTTATATTCCATACATAATAGCATCAATAGGTTTTTCAAGTTAATACAAAATTTCGATATTTCACACACACTTTCTATCATTTAAATTTATAGATAGAAATCGCTTAATAAAAATCTCCTTATTATTTCCATTTCGTTTTCTATTTCTTTGAATATAACTATCCATTATCAATACCAAAAGTCCGTTTCCGTAATTGAACAAAACAACTCTTCACTAAACGACGTGAATACGCGGGAAACGGAAACGAGCGGGCGAGGGAAGTTGAGAGCCTGCGGGAGCGGCCCGCGCGCCTACCGCTCGCGTTGCTACGAAAGAATTCGCGCGGTGTTTAGTAATTTGTATCATATTTCTTGAGATAGCCTTGAGATAATGCTGGGACGCCCCAGGGCGTCGCGAAGCACAGTTGAGGAAGTCATGGGAGGTAAAGTTTACTTGAACAAATTTGGGAAAACTCTTTACTAAACGCAGAGTTTGTTTCAAATTTTTCGGTTTTATGATGTAAAAAATATTTGGTTTCCATGTATACTGTACTTTCATATGCATATATTCTTTTTTTAGGAAGCAGCAGGTTCCAACGTTTTCATCCTCTTCATTATTCTCCAGATTCTATTCCTGTTCTTCATCTACAAGAAAGTACCTGAAACAAAGAACAAGTCGATTGAAGAAATATCGGCGTTATTCAGACAAAAATCATATGAATAAATTTTTGCAAAATTTAAATGTTTTTAACAACATAAGCCATCTATATGTATTGTTGATGTATTAAATGACTGAAAATATATTTATGTAAAGCTATATTGAAAAATCATATATAGGATATTTATTTTGATTATGGAATTGAGAATTAACGCTCCTTGACAATTTTCAAAAATACTCATCGAGTATTCGTTAGACCAAACTATAATACTACTTATTGGGAAAAATTGTGTAAATGTGACATTAGTATAGTAAAATTCATTCCTTCGCCCTTTAAATCTGCGAAATTCTATGTTGTTCTTCAATTCCTTGAACAATTTCTTCCAAGGTTTGTTTACTTATTTTACTACATTAGTTTCCTCTTGAAGTATTTTTGAAGTACTACACTAGTGTATATTTGACTTTTATATGTTAAGAACAAGATCTACTTAGTAATTTTATTTAATAATAAATTTAAGATTTTTAGAAATGCCTGAATTGTCAGAATGAAAGTGTCTTTGTCATTTCTTAAATATGCGCTTAAAGAATCAGGAAATCTTGAAACAACTATGTTGTAAAAATTCTCTTAGTTCAATTATTCATCACATTGTCTTATACCTCTATTTTATGACTATTTTCAACAATATTTATTTCAATAAAATATAATAAATAAATGAATATGTGTTCAATGTTTAATATGAGATGTTGATATAATTCACAATTAAGCAATGATTTTATCAGGAAAATCAATGAGATTATTAAAGCAATTCTATTGATTTTAACATTGTTGTGAGTTGAAATTAAGTTTTCTTTAATTTCGACAAAATAATTTGTAATTAGTTACATTATAAATTCAATAAATGTTGAGTTTTGAGTACGTTTTTTTAATTTCGAAATCTGTTTATGAGAAGTTTCATATTTCAAATTTCGTTGCTGTATTACCGCAAATTAGAATTTGCTAGAAGAAGAAACGTAACTCGCCAAAATGATCAACAACTATAATATGTATAGTCTATTTGATAAAGACGTAGAGTAGTAAAAGCTTATTGAGTATGCAAATCCCTAAGAAATGTAAAATGTGGCAAATTCAAAAATAAATGTAGTTCCTATAATTTTGTCTTGGAACAGGCACCAATTTATTGCCGGATCTTTGATGAAAACCTTCGTTTTAAGGGGTAATATACAGTTAGAATTTTTCTGAAAAAAATTTTTAATTTATCGATCCAAAAATTTGTACACATATTATGGTATCTTTCAACTATATTTTAAGACTTAGTATATTCATTTGGAAAAGAGCTACCGCTGATCTCCGGGAGCTCATCTCAAAAAAGACGTTTTGCGGTAACCACTATATCTCTGAACTGAATCCTCGGAAATTGAAAAACCAAACAGATTTCGTTAATGTAATGTTATATTTAATACTCAATCGAAGGAATAAGCAAAATAAAATTTTTTGACAAAATGGCGGTTTCTCAAAGGAAAAAATTGTCTGCGGCCATTTTTCTATCTCGTGTGCTCTGAGATCGGAAATATTCACGCGCTGCTCATCTTCTTTTTCGGCATATAAATGAGCATTGTGCCCAAGTGTAATTTCGATGGGCTTTGTATAATACAATAGTGATTCGAACCGGACATAACAATTTTGCTAGAGATTTTCCAAATCAGTTGATTGTAGCTCTCGTTGTTGTTTTGGTTAAAAGCACCTACACATGTTTCTTATAAATTCTCACTGCTAAGATCTATAAAAATCGGACGTGTAACCTCAGTAACATCTTCTGGTAGTGGCTCATTATCATGTTTGAAAGTGGATAACTGATTGGCAGCTGCAGCCCCCTGCCAGCTGCACCATGAGTCTAGTCCAACCAGGTTTTTCGTCAGTTGAACACTGATGTTAATATGTGCTCCAGATAGCTTTATACATTCTTTCAACAGAATCACAATGTCTCCTTATTGCTAAGCCATAATAAACTGTCAACTTATCGATTATCTTGTTAGAAAATTAACTTTTCTACTGTTTAAGCCCAGAGAAAAATGAGCAATGAGACTCTTATTCAATATTCTTCACTGCTTGGAAGAAAAGTCAAGAAAGTTTTACTTAGATATTTAATTAATTGCATAAATTATGATAATGATACATAGTTACAAAATTTTTGTAACAAATGGAAAAATGAAACAATGAAAAACGCAAAGCCGATTTGACCAAAGGACGGAACTTCTAATAAGTGGCGTTCAGTTATATACTTCATACATTGGGTAATAGGTCGATTCACTTAATCATTCTGTTTGTTTACACTCTCAAAAACACCGACTGCGGCGAAGGCGGCTTTTGTCAAAAGAAAAGCCGAACCAATGCAGCGACGACGCGTTTACAAAGGATAGCAAATCCTATTTATTAATACATACTCATATACCGAATAGATCCGCGAATAAAGAAATCTTTAACCGCGAATATAGAAATTGGGTCGATTTTTTTCTTCCGCGAATAGTGAAAACACGAAGGAAGTGCGAATGAGGAGCTTTTACGCATACTTAACTAACAAGTTCTGTAATTTGTATTGAAGAAATTTAAGATTTAAGAGAATCATTGTTTCTTCTTACCTTGAATTTTGACAACTACTGTCAGTTACAATATATGAGATCATAAATGACAAATATGCAGACGTAGATAATCGAAAGCAAAAGTATTCAAGTAAACAGTTTATTAATTGATTAGTCGATGAACAAATAGAATATCTAAAGTCGATGCATATCAGAAGAGAAAATAAGTCATTTTTCGTGAGTATTTTCTAGTTTACATTTTACTTTTTTCAAACTTCTCACACTTTTCAGGAGAGATTGCCATCAAGAAATCTAATTTATGTTACTTTTTCGATGACTTTAGGTTCAGCTTTTCAGCACGGCTACTATACAGTAATTTTGAATGCACCACATGATGTACGTAGCAGACCAATTCTTAAAATTTGTTCTTCCTGAACTAGTCCAATATTTTTTCATTCTAAAATTAACGAGAAGGGAAAATTTGATTCCAGGAGGTTAAAGCATGGACTGCATCGTACCTTAGAAAGAGAGGTATGGATGCCTTGGCTGATTCCTTTTTATTCATCAATCTGATATGGGCTCTTGGTACCTCAATTTATTTTTTTGGTGGTGCCTTTGGGGCTTTAATTGCAGGTAAGGAAGACCTGGTAATTCTAAAAATATGCAACCAAAGAGTTGACAAGCGTTACCAAACATTCTGTGTTTTCATTGACTTATTATAACGGACTATAATTTTTTTTGTCTTAGCTCTGTTTGTGTCTATGGTCGATGAAGTAGGTAATGTACAGTATATTGTCATACGTCATTTAACACATCATTTCCGATTACCCTCAATTCTAAATTGATCATTATTACAATAACATCAATGCTATTGCACTAGCAAATATTCTGTGTTTTCATTGACTTATTATAACGGACTATAATTTTTTTGTCTTAGCTCTGTTTGTGTCTATGGTCGATGAAGTAGGTAATGTACAGTTTATTGTCATACGTCATTTAACACATCATTTCCGATTACCCTCAATTCTAAATTGATCATTATTACAATAACATCAATGCTATTGCACTAGCAATAGCTTGTCTGTTTATGTTGTGTTTGTGTCGTGTGTACATAAAGAGTACCAAAAATTTTTCTGCTTAGCCGCTTCAATCTCTCTTGCATTCCATGATTTCCAAACGAAGACAAGGGAGAAAGGAAGGGGGTTTTGGACAGGAATCTGTAACAATAGAAAAAGAAAACCAGCAGAAAATATTTCAACAATCATACCTCTTATATGTCTAAACAAATCTAAGAAAAATTTTACAAAGCAAGCAAGGTCATAAAAAGGACTGAGGGGATAATCAAAAAGTACATAACCTGCGATATTTCCTCTTTCGCGGAGATGTTATTCCGTCGCAGCGTATAATCGCAAAAAACCTTTCAATATTCAAACTCAACAGAAACAATTCCCTCTCTGTTTGACCAAGAGCCCCGATGGCCGGGTTCAGTCTTCCAAGTGATGCCGATTATGATCTGTAGATGTTTTAGAATCATTATGGACCCAATAACTTGGGTTGACATCGCCCATATATTATTTCATCGTAAATCTTGCTTAACATAAAGAAAAATTTGCGAAAAAATTTTTGACAGTCGTTCGAAACATATGACAAATGTCTATGATGAATACATATAGAAAGATCAGCGAGAATCGATTAGAAATACTGCGGGTCATTAGTATATTACTTACTTAGATATTGTGTGCCTCATAGAGTATTTAAACTATGCATTAAACATTTTTGGCAATGGTAGTAAAGGGCACATAAGTCTTTGAAGTTTTGTGTGCGTATGATATGGCGAGAGGAAAAAAATGGTATGACGACAGTTCTTTTGTATGGCTTATATAGTGAGCATCAACAAAAATCGCCATAAACGGATATTCCCAAATATTTCTGCAGCATTAAGACCTATTTCTTATTCAGAAAACGTTTCAATACCAGCTTCTCACCAGGTAGTGCAATCTCAGAAGGATCAAGCTCAAAATACCAATTTCTTCGTAAGTAGATGATGACTGAATACTATGGAAACGCCCAAAGACCTCATCAGACACTTAGATCTTTCTGAGAACCGTGCTAAGTTACTAGTTTCAAGATTAAATAAAAGAAAATTGTCTTTACTCAGACGTTCTTGTGTCTACTGATCTCACGAGAGAATGAAGCTTATTGCAGTTTTTCCATTTAACGAAAATTTTGTGTACTGCTGTAATGTGAGGAGTTTGCTGAGTTTCATGGACTTGACGACCCATCAGTGTCTCTTTATTGACATAAGTAAATGAAGTCTCACAGCACAGACAATAAAATAATTTTCAACATGACTGGATGATCTGCGTCGACTTGAATATGGTTAATTTTTTTTAGGGCCGTCAGAGTGATTATACTAAATACCAATGTAAATGAGATAAAAACACAAGGTTTAACTTTAATCTACACTTTATTTGAAAAAATTCGACGACGTTTTGCTGACACAGCAGCTTTATCAAGAATGACAAACAGAATGAAGAGTATGGTATTATAAACAAATCGTAGAACAAGTTGGATGAATAACAGGAAAATCCACACCGAGCCATTGTACAGTTAGTATGAAAGGTAATAAAACTAATTAAATAAGTTAAGCAGGGGTGAGTAATTCACATCTACCTGTTCATTCAAAAGCTTGTTCGAATGTTTGTATCTATTTATTTCTAATGCTTCTAGGAGATCTAATTTTAAACTTTTGATTTTATATGTAATATGTCAAAGTTTTCATTGAATGAATGGTTTTCTTTTATTAAGTGGTTTGAATAATTTGAATCAGATTTATTTTTATCGAAGCTACGTTTATGTTCAGATGTTCTTATGCCAAAACTCCTATAGGTCCTACCGATATAAATTTTATCACAAGAACCGCAATTGAGTTTATAGATTCCTGATTTACTTGATTTTTCAACACGAGATTTATTATTTTAATATGTTTACCTAAGTTATTAGAAGTTTTGAAAGCTATATTAAGATTTTGTTTGACGAGAAAGGATTTAATATTTGTACTTGCAGAACCGCAGACGGTTAAACTGTTGAATATTTTATAGTCTTTATGAATAGGATATACTTCATTTATTGCTTTCTGATAGAGTTTTTTACGAATGATTAGATCTATCATATCCGGATTATATGAATTATTAATGGCTATCTGTTTGATGATGTTTAACTCTTTATTATAATCTTCTACTGATAAAGGTAAATTGAGTAACCGATGTACCATGCTGTTTAAAGCTGCAACTTTGTGTTGAATTGGATGTAATGAGTAGTTATGTATAATTGTATCAGTATATGTTGGTTTACGAAAGACTGAAAAACATGATTATTATTTTGTTTAGTGATTTTAAGTCCAAAAATTTGAATGAACAAAATTATTGTTCATTCAAATCAAAATTTTCTATAAAAATTCTTTCGAATTGATAAATAACATAAAAACGTTAACCTACCACCTAACGCAAAACTTATTTCGTTTGATGTTGAGAATTTATACCCAAGTGTTCCTCCAGGTGATGTCAAAATATTAATCTAAAACATGTTGAATTCGAATCATGTTAACCACATAATTAAATCAGAAATATTGAATCTGTTGGACGTTTGCATTGAACAAAATTATTTTTCTTTCAACAACATCTATTACAGTAGTGAAAATGGTTTGATCATGGAAAATCCTTTGAGTCCACTTTTAGCAGAGATTTTATGAATAATATTGAACAGAAAATTCATACACATCCGTTCGTTTCCAAATTTCTTTATTGGTATAGATATGTTGACGACATCTTAGTATGTTTCATCGGAACTACTCGTCAATTAGACTTATTTGTTAATTTCATTAATTCCATCCATTTGAACATTAAATTCACGATAGAAATTGAACAGAACGATTCCATAAATTTTTGGACTTAAAATCACTAAACAAAATAATAATCATGTTTTTCGGTCTTTCGTAAACCAACACATACTGATACAATTACATCCAATTCAACACAAAGTTGCAGCTTTAAACAGCATGGTACATCGGTTACTCAATTTACCTTTATCAGTAGAAGATTATAATAAAGAGTTAAACATCATCAAACAGATAGCCATTAATAATTCATATAATCCGGATATGATAGATCTAATCATTCGTAAAAAACTCTATCAGAAAGCAATAAATGAAGTATATCCTATTCATAAAGACTATAAAATATTCAACAGTTTAACCGTCTGCGGTTCTGCAAGTACAAATATTAAATCCTTTCTCGTCAAACAAAATCTTAATATAGCTTTCAAAACTTCTAATAACTTAGGTAAACATATTAAAATAATAAATCTCGTGTTGAAAAATCAAGTAAATCAGGAATCTATAAACTCAATTGCGGTTCTTGTGATAAAATTTATATCGGTAGGACCTATAGGAATTTTGGCATAAGAACATCTGAACATAAACGTAGCTTCGATAAAAATAAATCTGATTCAAATTATTCAAACCACCTAATAAAAGAAAACCATTCATTCAATAAAAACTTTGACATATTACATATAAAATCAAAAGTTCAAAATTAGATCTCCTAGAAGCATTAGAAATAAATAGATACAAACATTCGGACAAGCTTTTGAATGAACAGGTAGATTTGAATTACTCACCCCTACTTAACTTGTTTAATTAGTTTTTATTACCTTTCATACTAACTGTACAATGGCTCGGTGTGGATTTTCCTGTTATTCATCCAACTTGTTCTACGATTTGTTTATAATACCACACTCTTCATTCTATTTTTCATTCTTGATAAAGCTGCTGTGTCAGCGAAACGTCGTCGAATTTTTTCAAATAAAGTGTAGATTAAAGTTAAACCTTGTGTTTTTATCTCATTTATATCATGGATCTACATCAAGTAACGGCCTCCACAATTCAAAAATAAATACCAATGCATTATTTGTCTCTGGAACAGTCAAGCCAAATCACTTCATTGTTCTCAAAAAAATTGCCCTATGAGAGATGCTCTCGATTTGAGGAAAGATATGTTATAAATGTACCCTTAGCTTCGAAGGAAAAAAATTATTCTTCCACCATAGCATATAAAATTAGGGCTTATGAACCAATTTGTTAAGATTCTCGACAGAAATATTTTCAGTTTATTTCACAGAAATTAATGAAAGGCACCATTAATTTTGAGACTTCTATGAATGTTCTGGAAAGGCTGGAGAGGCAATCTTACCTTGCAGTTGTACAAAATTTCCCTGGAAATCATAAGACTGACAACTATATAGAATTAGTAGACGAAATGCTGCTTCGATTAAATTTCAAAGATTTAGGCTGTAATATCAGTATACAATTACACTTTCAATAGTCATTTAAATCAATTTCAATACAATTTATGAGATATAAGCGATGAACTAGGATCATCATATGAGGTGGAACACTCATATGATGGCAGACTATTGCTGGGTAATTGAAGGAGATTGCCCAAGTCAGTTTATTCTATAAAATTTCTGAGAAGGCAATTTCTTGGTGTTCAATGCCAATAAAATATATTTTTTTTTGTATTTCGGGAACTAGAACTGATTGATAAAAACATATTTGATATCGCCATCTTAAGCATGCTTAAAATGAGATCTAAAATCCCCGACATCAGAATCGTTGTAGGCCTGTGTTCTTTATATAGATTATTATATCTTGAATAACAGGCACTTAATTTTTTTTAATATGTTTTATTCATGAGTCTCAATCTATCAATAATTGATTGGTTTTTAACGATGGCATGAAGCATATGAATTGCAATAAAATTTAAATCTTCTCAATTTTCAAATGAAATAATCAGTTGGTAGTTTGGCATCTCAACATGAACACATATATCGCAGCGGTTTTCACGTTGGATATTTTAGAAGTATCTCAAAAGTTGCTTACAGCTTATCGTTTTACCCCACAATATACTGAACTCTTCTAGGGGGTTGCTTGTGATCATTTGTGCTCTTGTTAGTCTTAATGACAAACTAGAAGGCTCTACGATATTCAAGTCGTCCTCTCTGCTTTGATATTACCCTTGTACTCCGAATTTTTAGCAGAGACCTTTTTCATTGCTTGATTACATTCTCATCTTAGCCTAAAAGATACTCGATAGCTCTGATAAGATACTGTCTGGCTATGCCCTGATGGTTTTTCTTTATAACTTGTTTCGAGTTATCTCTTAGTCCATGCCCGTTTAGGGATCTCGAGTATACTCCACATCCTGCTCTCACCTTGTTCTTCGAATTGTCTATGTAGATTCATTTAGAAGCGATGACATTTTCACCCTGTATCAAGAGAATGTATGGCTTGTTGCAGATGAACTGAGGTTCAGTAAAGGTTTTTCAATAGTTACTCCGAAACATAGACGTCACCACCGGTTTACAAGCGTAAGGTTCATTGCTTGTTTGACTATTGTATACACAATTCCGGTTATATTTAAGAAGGCCATCGACAAGTTTCTGCTTCATTTTCCAGGTCTGTGCTCTTATCCTGCGGCTATGTACTTAAAATATATCTCTTTGAACTTTCGTATCAGTAAACGTAACAATCAAGTTTGGTGTCATAATTCTCTCTCTCTCTCTCTCTCTCTCTCTCTCTTTCAACAGCAGCAATGATTTCGTCTCTCCTACTGACGAAGATACCTTCCAAGTTCACCATTTTTGTAATTCCAGATCTTCCATTTGTATTGCGATCAAAAGTGTCTGTAACTAGCTGGGTATTGTAATCTATCAAGAATTTCGAATACTTCTCTTTATTTCCCTATTCACTGTTTTATAGTTCCCATCCTATCGACTTATTTTTCTTCGCTTTACAACAAGGAGTCCTGTACTTCGACTAAATTTTTCTATACTTTTATGGATACTGCACGTCTTTTCGTTACCACTTGCAGACAAATTGTAGTCTTTTGAGTTGAATAGATTCATAATTAGGGCAAAGTATTTCACTTGTGGAAAGGAACCAAGCTTTTTGTTGAAGCGAATTGATTCCTATACTGGTTCCTATATTCTTTTCTTCTGGAAAAGTATTTTCGTCTTCTACGGATTCACAAAGAGAGCGTATTCCCTGCACAAATTTTCTATCATTTGAAGAGCCATCCGTATCCAAAGCCCGTAAAAGAGGCTCCCTGCGAACAGCCTCTAGAATCAATTCCTCTTACTATGAAATCTTCAACTATTGTTTATACCGTCTTTTGGACAACATAAATTTTGGAATGTTGAAGAAGGTGGCTTTATATAAAGCTACTTATATGACCTCAAATGCTGCCAGAGATATCGTCTTGATGTCTGAAGAATTTTCAGTTTTCCCGACAACTGCGTGAAATACCTTGCAAGTATAAATACCTCAAAAAAGTCTAGGGAACACTTACCAATATCTTTAAAATATGAATTTGATGATTCGAATTTATAGAAATCTTTCGGTTTTGTTAGGATGTATTGTATATAATGTATTCTCAAGAAAACAAAATAATATTTGACTTCTCCAAAGCACCTATTATAAAAAAAATTGAGATCTGAAAATGAAATTTGGTAAAACACAAAAAATCCTGAACTAATATTGACGACACGATATGGAAGCACTTATATTTTCAGTACCCAGAAGGTCCACCTCTGTTATTAATGACACTTTGGCATCGTCGCGGCATGGTCAATATTGAATTGTCTATTACATTTTGGCTTAAGTCATTCCAAGCCCCTGAACTGCTAATCAAAGCTCCTGTTCATGATGGAGGACGTTTTGACGCAGGAAATTTCTTTTAGGGTGTCCCACACATGCTCGATTGGATTCAGATCTGGGGAGCAGGATGGCCACGGTAGAAGATCGATATCATTCTCTTCAGGAACGTTCAAGACAATTCTTGCACGATGAGGAGGGGCATTATCTTGTTGGAAGAGTGGATTTTGACCCATTGTTTGGAGATACGGTACCACTACAGGTAAAACTATCTCATTTGCGTAAGAATTTCCCGTGAGGTTGTTCTGTATGAAAACGAGGTCAGCTCTTCCACCAAGGCGTATACCTCCCCAAAACATCACTGATCCGCCTCCCTGTCTAACAACTTCTCGAGCATGCTGGAGACGGTTTTGCTTTCCAGGTTCCCTCCATATTCGAATTCTTCCCGAATCGGGTTAATAACTAAATCTAGATTCATCACTGAAGAGAACTGTGGCCCACCTCTCTTGATCCCAGTTTACGTGTTCTTGGCACCAAGCTAAACGAGCAGCGCGATTTCCATGTGTTAATTGTGGAACTCTTAAAGGACGTCTGGAGTGGTCGTGATAGCTCTTAAGTTAATTGAGATGCTGTGGTAGTACGATCTCTTCTGGCTTGTAAAACCAAAAATCGCTCTTGGGCGACTGTAGTAATCCTGAAACGACCTGTATGGCGTTCTTCTACGCTACCTGTTTCATTGAAACGCGACCATAAACGGTCTACTTCCCAGAACCCTGGATACTTCCCGTTGTGAGCTCCCAGCTTGAGCTCGTAACATCTCTTCTCTAGTCAAATGTGGTCTTTCCATGGTCGAATCACAAAACTTGAATCTTTTATTTGTGCTTACAGTAGAAACAAAGTGCCAACTAACTGATTTCAAACACTGAATACATGAAATGATTATAAAGCAGCGTTGCATCTGCTGCATTTTTAGTTTTCCATAAAAAAAACTGAAATCTCTTGCAGCACTCTACATAATTTGGTGAAAAATTTATTCAGGTGTTCATTTCTTAAAAGAAATCATCCATATTGATCGTTCTGGATACGATATATCGATATTCAGAAGTGTTCCCTAGACTTTTTTGAGGTGTTTATTTACCAAGAGTTTATGCGTATTGGTTGGGAGGTAGTAGATTGATGGTTACCATGTAGACCTTCAGGTATGCTCACGAAACGTCTTAAGGGTTTTCATTGAAAATGATATAGAGCGCTGGAAGATGAGTTTCACAGTCTTTATTACTTGTCAAGACGTTTATTTCGTCTGGCCGTTTCCTTCTGTTCATAGTCATGGCTTGTGGAAGTGAATATGCATAATCAAATCCAGGATCTCCTGAAAATAGGATGTCCTATGCCATCGTCTCTCTGGAGTAAACCTATTCTACGATTCCTATTTTTAACAAAGGTGTTGGCTTGACTAGCAGCTTGCGAATAATCTTGGGCATCCTCGGCCACTCTTCATATTTCTCTTTGTTTCCTTTAGGTTAGTTTTTGTGCTTCTGGTAGTCATTGTCTTTTCATAATGCAGCTCTTGCCTTTTGTATCATTTTGGCTTCTCTATAAAGTTGCCATGTCTTCAGAAGGATTTATATTTTATAAATTTTCATTATCGAAGATTTCATCACGGATATCTATAGCTTTGTTTGACAATTACAGTTGGCGATTTCCGATTTACACTTTAATACTTGAACAATACGAGAAGGCATCAAGCTATGAATGATATCCCCGGTTTTAATAATCGTATCTTTGAATCTTTTCCCAGGTTCAACTATAGACAAATACGATAGGAAGAAAGTGGTATTTGTGAATTCGGGAATGATTGTTATTCCTTTTGCAATAATGGTGGTTGCCTTCTTTAGTGGTGTCACGCTTCTCTTCATTATTGCTAGATTTCTCTTGGGTATAATTTCTGGTATATTTTCGTGTGCTGTGCCCATCTACCTGGCGGAAATTTCTCCAACTGGCCTTAGAGGAGCAGTGTGCTCTTGGTACACTGTCATGTATGCTTTTGGCGTAATTGCAGCAATCGCTTGCGGACATCCTGACACCTTAGGTGATGATCCATGGATCATCATGATGATGCTTCCAATAGCTCCTATCGTAGTACAGGTAAGCTTCAAATACATACCATTGGACTATATTGTTTTTCGTAAAGAATAGTCTTTTTTTACTGATTTTAGGTTTTTCTACCAACTCACTGAATTCTTCAATTAATAAATTAATTTCCTTAGATGATTCTGATGCGTTGGTGTCCGATATCTCCAAGATTTCTACTTATTAAGCAATCGAAATACGATGCTGCTTTGAAGGTTCTGAAATGGCTCAGACATACAGAAGTAATGGATCCCTTAGAAAAAGAGTTGGAGGAAATTTCGACAGAACTAGAAGACTACTTTCTGTACAGAGCAGTACGTTATGTTCAATGGAATCAATTATTCAAGATGAGATATATGAGGAAGCCTATGCTTATATCAATAATGATCATGTGCGCGCAGCAGCTCTGTGGGATCAATGTGGTAAACTTAAACATCAAATTCGTAACACTTGTATAGAATGTGCGATTATGCTTCACACTAATTTTTTTGTTTTTCAAGAAATACATAAATTCGAAAAAAACATCATCGTAATGAAGGTCGTTAAATCTTTAGGGTGCGCTAGAGAAAACCGGACAATTTTTTCCGATATAACTTTCGCAATTTTAGAGCTAGATCATTTGTTCTTGCTTCATTGTAAAGCCAAAGGACTAGGTTTTTCAGAGATTGTATCGAAATTTCACTTCCGGTGAACACCAATATGGCTGACTCATTCGAAAATGAGCAAGATCGCTGGAACGTTTTTTTTTCACTAAAAAATTCAGTGGATAATTCAGTCTTTTCTGAACAATTTGACATATTGAGCTTGAAAATAATCCAAGAACTGGTAAAAAAGTAGCGTGAAGAATTTTTTTCATTCTGATTTATCGAAATATTTCTTCACCTCATGGCGTTGGCACTCCTGAAGTGTTTTTCATGGATGTTCAAGAAGACGAAGAACCATATTTTACTAAAACTAACCTACAATTTGGTTTCCTTTCGAATTCAAAATGACCAACCTCCTCAAATATTGACAATTTTTCCCGCGCATTGAAAAACTTTTTACGGTCGTAAGGAATCAACTGCGTAATTCAATCACTAGATTGAACCTTTCCCATCATTTTGACGGGTTGAACTCAAATGTTGATTCAGAACTGTGTCGATTGTCGTCAATAATGTTTCTCTTTTCCACCATCATTTGAAGCTCCCATGACCTTGTCTGAAATTTTTTCTCAAGATAATAGATTGTACTTCTTTTGTAATATGGCAATGCCAATAAAACAATAAAAAAATATAGGTAGTGTAAGGAGGTGGCACAAGGGCAGGTTTTATTAAGAGAATACTTTGCATATAGGGTGGTATGGGCAGAGGCCACACAAGTTATAGCAAGCACATCATTATTATTATTATATTTGGAATAAGAAACAGAATGTCTTAGATCTCTTAGATCTTCTGGGAAACTACAAGACTGAAATCGGGAAAGTAGCAGCGAGAACAGATGAAATCAATTGAATATACAAGTTTAACAACATTTAAAATTGATAAGGCGTTAGTATATATATTCTTTTGAAGAAGAAAGGATTTACAAAAATTCGAATAATTGTATTTACAATAAATGCTTATATCTATAATTTTGGTGTGTGTCAGAAAAAACACAAGTGTGAGCTCAGGAAAATGTAACAGGGAACCATACTATCTTGCGTATGATTCAATAAACGAGTGAAAAAACCTGAGGAAGAAACTCGTTTCCCTGTCGCTATTGCACTAGCAATAGCTTGTCTGTTTATGTTGTGTTAGTGTCGTGTGTACATAAAGAGTACCAAAGATTTTTCTGCTTTGCAGCTTCAATTCTAATCTTGCACTCCATGATTTCTAGACGAAGACAAGGGTGAAAGGAAGGGGGTTTGGGACAGGAATCTGTAACAATGGAAAAAGAAAACCAGCAGAAAAATATTTCAACAATCATACCTGACTCTTATATGTCTAAACACACTTGAATTTGAGGAAAGGTTTTACATAGCAAGCAAGGCGATAAAAAGGACTAAGGAGATGATTAAAAAGTACATAACCTGCGATATTTCCTCTTTCGCGGAGATGTTCTTCCGTCGCAGTGTGAGTCTCCTGAAACATAATCACTTCCTTGTTCTTGCTTGCCAATTTTGAAGTATAATCTCGCAAAATCCCTTCAATATTCAAATTCAACAAAACAATTCCCTCTCTGTTTGACCGAGAGAGCCCCGATGGCTAGGTTCGGTCTTCTAAGTGATGCCGATTATGATCTATAGATGTTCTAGAATCATTATGAACCCAATAATTTGGGTTGACATCTCCCATATATTATTCCTTCGTGTTTCTTGTTCAATTTAAAGAAAAATTTGCAAGTCGTTTTGAAAATATGACAAGTCAAAATGGAATATTTCACTCTTTCATTAACTGTGATGAAGACCGGAGATCAAATCTGTTTTCAAACGCATTGACAGATGGCGCGTTGATAATGGCTAAGAGCAATTTAATTCACAACTCAAAAATCCTATTTGGTGAGAAATGCTGCCTTTGGGATGTCTGTAAATTCTCTCTATATAGTTTCAGCCCGTGACCGTAAAGTTGTCTATTTTGATTCAGATCAAATAACCCAGACAGGTCACAATTGAACGTGTCATGGAGGATTCTGTAGCTGACGATAAGGTCTCTTCACGAGCATCTGGAGGAGAAGTATAGTAACTCGAAAATACTGAGTCGTTCTTCATATGGAGGACGTGTGATGCAATTGGGTATTTTTGTTGTCATACAATCTCAAAGGTAATGACCAGCCAATACATCACTAGTCGATGTCCCGTTGGAGAGAGTGTCAGCATCATCGAGAGGTGTGTTGTAAAGCTTAGAGTCATCGGTAAACATTGAGCAATTAGACTGAATTGAAACGAGAAGATCGGCAGTATATAGAAGAAGGAGCAGTGGACCAAGAACAGATCTCTGTAGAACACCACTGGTGACATGTCGCTGAGAATATCGTGAATTTCCGACTCTAACATAAAATTATCTTCTAGACAAAAAACTTTCTATCCAATTCCATGATTATTACCTCTGATACCAGATACTCCAGTTTAGCCACGATCAAAAGTACGGGAAGAATCTTAATAAATAAAATAATACCAGCCTTTGACCAGTCACCCGCACAGAGGAGAGGATTCATGATCGCCCTGGCAGAAATCCATGTTGTGTTTCAGGAATCAGTTCATTCGTAAGAGCAAATTTCATCACCAAACTGATTGGACGGTAATCAAAGGGAATTAAATTTTCACCTTTTTGTAAACGGGTGATACAAATGCTAGTAACGAATTGCTCGGAAGAGACTGAGAACGAAGTGATTCAGAAAAGATGATAGAAAGTGGATGTGATAGATTGTGTGCACAATGTTTCAGGACCAAGGAAGAAAGCCCATCAGGTCCATCAGGTTGTTTTTCAACGTACAGATCTATTTTTAAACAACGTTAGGGCTGAAGATAACATCACTGAGGCCGTAAGGGCTATAAGGAGTTTTGAACTGGAGGAGATGAGTTGTAGGTTCATCACAAGAGAATGTTGAGAATGTCTCTGCAAAGATCTCTGCAGTTACAAGTCCACAAGCGCTCCTTCGATTACCAGTATTACGTACAGTTAGGGGTGATACCTTCGTATTCATAGAGTCTGTGAAGAATTAGAGAGAGTAATAGATAGCATAAAGTATCGAAGATCGTGGTACGTGAGGAAGAAGAGGTTAGGTTAGATTTCAGCAGTTACAAGTCCACTAGCACTCCTTTGACCACCAGTATTACGTACAGTTGAGGGTACTACCTTCGTATTCATAGTCTGTGAAGAATTAGAGAGTAATAGATAGCATAAAGTATCGAAGATCGTGGTACGTGAGGAAGAAGAGGTTAGGTTAGGTTAGATTTCAGCAGTTACAAGTCCACTAGCACTCCTTCGACCACCAGTATTACGTACAGTTGGGGGTAATACCTTCGTACTCATAGTTTTTGAAGAATTAGAGAGAGTAATAGATAGCATAAAGTATCGAAGATCGTGGTACGTGTGGAAGAAGAGGTTAGGTTAGATTTCAGCAGTTATAAGTCCACTAGCACTCCTTCGGCCTCCAGTATTACATACAGTTGGGGGTAATACCTTCGTACTCATAGTCTTTGAAGAATTAGAGATAGTAATAGATAGCATAAAGTATCGAAGATCGTGGTACGTGAGGAAGAAGAGGTTAGGTTAGGTTAGATTTCAGCAGTTACAAGTCCACTAGCACTCCTTCGACCACCAGTATTACGTACAGTTGGGGGTAATACCTTCGTACTCATAGTCTTTGAAGAATTAGAGATAGTAATAGATAGCATAAAGTATCGAAGATCGTGGTACGTGTGGAAGAAGAGGTTGGGTTAGGTTAGATTTCAGCAGTTACAAGTCCACTAGCACTCCTTCGACCACCAGTATTACGTACAGTTGGGGTAATACCTTCGTACTCATAGTCTTTGAAGAATTAGAGAGAGTAATAGATAGCATAAAGTATCGAAGATCGTGGTACGTGTGGAAGAAGAGGTTAGGTTAGGTTAGATTTCAGCAGTTACAAGTCCACTAGCACTCCTTCGACCACCAGTATTACGTACAATTGGGGGTAATACCTTCGTATTCATAGAGTATTTTAAGAATTAGAGAGAGTAATAGGTAGCATAAAGTACGTGAGGAAGAAGAGGTTCCCATTCCACATTTTGTTAGGGGCTGATGCCTCCAAAGTCTTCTGGAATAAAGATTGACTTCGTGTAACCCATTGCATACAGCTAATCTTAAGATATTGAGGTTATGCACTGTACGATATACGGTAATATTCAGATAAGTTGAATTTGTAACAAATAAACAGATATTTGGTTTAATAATGTGTAAATTTCGTGGAGAAAATGGGCTTCATTCCCCACGCAGTTTCAAAATTAGGGAAAATTTTCAAAATATCTCTACATTTTGCATCAAAATCATTAAAGTGCTCTTTCAAATGATTTCAGTTCCTTTTATATTCTTCTGCGATTTTTGAAGAAGCTGGTCTTCCTGGGTTCTATGGTGATCTCAGTACAGTGATACTGGGAATAGTTTTCTTCGTTACGAGCATTATTTCGATGTTTCTGATAGAGATAGCTGGAAGAAGAATGTTAATGTTGTACGGATATGTTGGCAGCTTTATATTTTCGGTGGGACACTATCTCACTTATTTGGTAAGCAATCAATTTTCCCACGTCTCGACTTTAAGAAATGTACAATATAATGTTGTTTTCAGTACAACAGTACCAGACACGAATGTATTGGGGCTGTAACAGCTTTATTCATGTGGTTTTATATCATTCATTATGCATTGGGTCCAAGCTCAATACCTTGGTTTATTGTATCTGAAATGTTCAACCAATCTTCAAGACCGAAGGCGATGGCAGTTGCTGCTTGTTGTAACTGGTTTCTAAATAGTCTGGTAGCAATTACGTTCTGGCCAATTAATGTAAAATAAATATTATAGTGGAATCTATGTTATCACCGCCATATTTCTCTTTCAGACAAACATCCAGGCTCACGTCTTTTTGATTTATTTATTTTGTCAGATGGTACTTTTCATACTCCTGCTGAAATATCTTCCAGAAACTATGAACAAATCTATTACTGAAGTTACTAAGTTATATATGTAATTAAAACTGTTGAATAAAATGATTTAAGTGATTTTAGATTTAGTAATTTGAAAAATGAGGATGTATTTTACGCATAAACATAATATCGTATGTTCTGAAAGTTTTGAGGTGATATCAGATGATTTGTTTGATAAAATCGTAATCGTAATACTGTGTCAAGTTCGCAATGAAATGTCTTTTCTACCGAGGCGGTCTATATCGAGTTTTTTATAACCATGTCAAGATTTACTTAAACAATTTTAGTGATTTTTCATGGTTACGGAGTTCAGGTTTTTCTTCAAATTTTCGAATTGATATCACAGTGCGTGAAAATGACTCTTCAAAATTCTGACACGCGGGAGACATACCTAGTAAACCTATATCGGGTACGCTGAATCCAATGGTAACCACCGTTTAGCTCTTGTTTAGGAGATATTCGCCTTTGAAGTTAGCTGATTTTAGTAGGGTTCGTCGCTTATGACTTCAGTACATTCTATTCTTGTAATTCCCAAACCGTTCGGAATATCGCTTTACTGTCTTCGGCAAAGTTTTAGCTATTGTCATGGCCAACAACTTTACTGGATATACCAACATAGAAAAACCTCATTTAAACACCGTTTCTTAACAAAATGTGCAAAAACTCCATTTCTTTGCCATTTTTCGTTAATTTTCGTCTGAATAAGAGAAAAATCAAGGAATTTTGCTTTAAAATCTTAAAATAAGAAAAGAAAACACATTTCCTATAGTTAAATCAAAAATTTAAACGCATAATCATGATTATAACTCAAATTTCTCACAGATATCACTGTAAATACGTATTTATTAGTATTGTCACTGAAGTTACTACGTATTTTGCTATGTATTTGTGTGCCTTTTTCATAGTCTCAGTTCTGATATTTTTAATTTGACATTTCTTGTTGAAGTTTCTTCGTTTACACAAGTTATATATTTGGTAAAAATATCAAAAATGAATTCGTGCAGTAAATTTAATAAATTTTGCTACATTTGTGGAAAGTTTACTATAATGACAAGCAAGCGTTCAATTTCTGAAGAAACTGCTGAATCGTACACACAATATTTCAACCAAACTGTAATCAAAGATGTGAACTGGGCTCCAAAAATCGTTTGTACTGGTTGTGTCATAAGATTGAGTGGATGGAAAAGAGGTAAAATGAAATGATTTATCATTTATTTCAAAATAATATCAATTGAAGCTATTTTATGGTGAATTCCAATCTATGCCTTTTGGCATAGCATTCCAAATCCTCAAGAACATAATCCAGATGACTGTTTTGCTTGTGTTAATGAAATTGTCGGATTGAGCAGAGCTTAAAAACGTAAAGTTGAACTCAGAGGAACTCAGTTTGTTCAGTTACCGTTACCACATTCGGAATCCATTCCAATACCCCAGTCCGACAGAAGAGTACATTCCATCTACTTTTGATACGAATTTTTGTCTCAAAAAGATCTGGATAAAATTATTCGTCGATTGAAATTATCGCAGTCAGTCCATTATTTTGACTCAGGAATTGAAAAAAAGTCTTAGCACCTGATGTGAAAGTATATGGAGCAATCGGCCGTCATAGACAGTTCACTGCTTTAATCAAATCCATCGAAGACAATTCATTCGCGTACTGCACTGATATCAAGGAATTGGTATTAAAAATGCATCATGAGTATAAACCAGAAGACTGACGTCTTTTCATCGATTCGTCCAAAAGTAGTCCCAAGGCGGTTTTGCTTTATGTTACAAAATCAAAAAACAGTGTCCCGATTGCCATCAGCACAAAAACGAAAGAAAATTACGAATCATTGAAAAAAATCCTCGATTTGGTGAAATATGAAGACCATCGTTGGAAGATTTGTGCAGATTTGAAGATGATAACTCTTTTGGTAGGAATGCAGACGGGGTATACGAAAAACATGTGTTTTATATGTTTATGGGATACTCGATATGCCGGCGACCAATAATCCAATAAAAGCTGGCCAGTGAGACAAGGATTTAGGTTGCGTCGAGAAAAC
Organism: Cryptolaemus montrouzieri; assembly: GCA_013387265.2. NCBI lineage: Eukaryota > Metazoa > Arthropoda > Insecta > Coleoptera > Coccinellidae > Cryptolaemus > Cryptolaemus montrouzieri. The sequence goes on along the minus strand of JABFTP020000144.1, from coordinate 9,089,357 downwards.
GTCGTTGAAATTCCACTTGTGCCAATCGAAATAGTGTTGCTTCCACCTCTGCATATCAAGTTTGGGATTGTTAAAAATTTCATCAAGGCCCTAGATCCTGAAGGCAATGCATTCAATGAGTTGAAGCCAATATTCCCAAGATTGAGTGGAATGAAAATAAGAGAAGGTTTGTGTGAAACTATAAACGTACCAATCAACCTAACTTATTCAATATTTAACACATATTTTTTCGAATTATTTCATTACAGGCATACTCAATGGACCTGATATTCGACGCTTGATGAGAGACCGACAATTTAAAAACAGTTTGTCGAATTAGCAGATCCTTGCTTGGGATTGCGTCAAAGGAGTCATCGAAAATGTACTTGGAATTCATCGTGACAAAACTGTCGTTGAAAATATGCTAGTTGCTTTCGGTGTAAAATGTCTGTGAAAATTCATTTGAAAATTACAATGCAGACAAGTTTGCCGAACAATCACCATGTGAATCAGATGAGCATGGTGAACGGTTTCATCAGGTGACGGCTAGGCTTGAGCACTGGTATAGTGGGAAAAAACTTGATTCTCTATTAGGAGACATTTGCTGGAATTCACAGCAAAATGAAGATGGAGAAGAAGAATAATGAACATGAATTTATATGTTTATTTGTTGAAAATTGTTGGAATCAGAATAAAATTTGAGTTTAAATCATGATTGTGCGTTTAAATTTTTGATTTAACTATAGGAAATGTGTTTTCTTTTCTTACTTTGAGATTTTAAAGCGAAATTTCCTTGATTTCTCTATTATTTAGACGAAAATTAACGAAAAAATGGCAAAGAAATGGAATTTTTTGGACATTTCGTTAAGAAACGGTGTTTGAATGAGGTTTTTCTATGTTGGTATATTCTGAGAAGTTATTGACCATGACAGTAGCTAAAACTTTACTGAAGACAGTAAAGCGAGATTCCGAACGGTTTGGGAATTACAAGCATATAATGTACTGAAGTCGTAAGCGACGAACCCTACTAAAATCAGCTAACTTCAAAGGCGAATATCTCCTAAACAAGAGCTAACTTTCAAAAACAGTGGTTACCACTGAATTCAGCGTACCCGATATAGGTTTACTAGGTATGTCCCCTCTGATACCAAAATGCTCTAATTTATGAAGCAATCGACGGTGAGGAACACGGTCGAACGCCCGAGCGAAATCAAGGTAAATGATGTCGAGAGGTATGTTAGAATCGATGGGTCTTGTCCACTTATCGAGGCAACTGAGGAGACATGTGATGACAGATTTACCAGGAGGAAGCCGTACTGTTCATCTGGTATGATTTTATTGGTGTTGAGGAAGTTCAGCATGTGTTGGCAAACAATTTCTTCTGCAATCTTTGAGACAATCGGTAGAAGACTAATAGGTCGATAATTGGAGGCCGAGAGGCGGTCACCCGTCTTGAATATTGGTGTTATTTTAACAGATTTCCAATCAGTTGGAAGCCTACCAGTACGGAAAGGAAGTTTTAGTAACTTTGCATTCGTTTCTACAGTAATGATATCAAATGAAAGGGCTTGCCAAGAATAACTAGAAAATAAAATCAAGGTAAAAAAAATCCGTTAAAAACAAGCTTTCATTTAAATGCGCTAAAAAAATTAACTCTTACACTAAAACTTTTATTTTTTCAAATTTAACACATTTGACACAATTTATATGTTATAACATAATATAAAAGCTCGTCGTGAGACATAAGTATCCTTATTTACTTGTTGCCTATTAATATTTTAAAACTGAGAAATTAAATACGAGTACTTATATCTCGCGACAAGCTTTTATATTATTTATAATATATAAATTGTGTCAAATGTGTTTAATTTGAAATGACGTTATAAAGTTAACACGTTATAAGTTAACAGTGAAAATTTTAGTGTGAAAAGTCTATTTTTCTTCTTTTTAGCGCATTTAAATAAAAGCTTGTTTTCAAAAATTTTTTACCTTAATTTTATTTTATGTTATTAATCAAAATTTTCAGCTAGTAAAAGACTCAGAAGATTACCCATTACTCATGTAAATTGCATCACTGAAATTAAAATAATTTTATTCTGAACCTACTGCTAAAAGATGCAGGTTTTGTTGTATAATAGACTTCAACTTATTTTTCTGCAGAACTTAATGAAATTCAATGCATTAGGTTGAACACAAGGGTAGATATTAACTACATGTTCATATCAAGCACCCTCCGGGAATGTTTTCGATTGTTCAGGAAACATCCATTATTTAAAATTTGAAAAGCATGGTTTTAGTGAATTCGCAAATATTTATTTATTATGTGAGGCGAAAAGCTGAAATCGATGATTTGTATTTCACTGCCAATATATCGAGAGCTCTTTCTGTTGACAGATCTGTTCACGTCAAATATTTTTCACTTCACTGTTTTTGTTATATATTTCTGTATATCATTTTGAAGTGAAAATAGATCGAATCATATGGGGGTAAGTACAATATTCTACGTCTACTAGCTTTAAGGCTGATTTTTCAATTTTAGATTTTCCTTCCTCATATGATACAACAAGCTCTATATATTATTTCGGTCCATAACTTTGTTTATGTTGAATTTGTTGAAGAAGCATATATTGAAAATGATTAGATTCCTAATTTGCTTTATGTTCTGAAAATGTAATGGATGTGAGATTTTGTTTTGGTTTAACTTCGTTAATTTTCTTATTCCAAATTATATACTCTATATTTATTGAATGCAAATCAGAAACAATTCTTATATTTATTGAAATGCATTATGTATCCCAATACTCATTCTCAATAGATTCAGAATTAAAAAAGATTGCATCTTTTTGATAAAATAATCTTATCAAATTTTGTATTTAAATTCTCAAACAAGGCCAAGCTAGGAACAACTGGAGACTGGTTTCTTCTGTTGAGATAAACTTTTCGTTCTTAGTCGAGTCATTAAAGAATGAACTATTGATTTTTTGCGCCGTAAGATTGATTTTAACCCTTAACTTGGGACGTGGTTGAAATAGGATGTAACTAGTGATGTGAATGAATGAATGAATGAATGATTTATTCAGTAAGGCCACAAAAGTGTGGATGTACACGTCAAGTAATAAATAACAAATAAATAAAACAATAACATACGAAAATACAAACAATAGGATCAAAAGGAAGATCATCAAATCAACTGTCTTTCAGAATTTCTGCTACAGTGTAATAACTCTTTGAAATCAATAGCTTTTTAACGTTTCTTCTAAATGGCTCATATGCCGGAACTCTGTACCTAACTGGCAATTTGTTGAATAGTTTTGATCCCACATATACTGGTGACTTCGAATTTGCTAGTGTGATGGAGCGTGGTTCTAAGCATATTTCCAGATCGAGTACCATAACCGTGGCTTGCCGAGTTTTTCATTTATTTATTTATTTATTTTACTACTTCATACATTTCTTTGTAAAGAATATTTGTAGAGTAGATAATTCATACGGGGTACCCCCATCTAAAAAATAAGACCTCGAAATATTATCATATACTTAAATAATTATAGTACAATAGATTCCGAACGTAAAACAGAAAAGACACAACGAATAAGGGCATGATATTTTAAAACAGAAAATTGAGAATTACAACTTTCTAACATTCTCCAAGCTGTAGAGCAACAGATGTCCTAAAATTAGCCAATGACTTGGGAAAAAAAATTGACGCTATCACAGACTGAATTTGCGACTGACAATGTGCGATGCAAGAATGATCCACAAGGATAATTTGTTTTACTAGTAGTGACTCTGAATAAGGGAGTTTTTCTTGTTAGTCTACCAAGCAGGTTAAATGGGAATGCACTGCAGAATATCAGAGCAGTCAACAAGGCCGTTTATTAGTTTAAAAAGCAAACATACATCCGCAATCCTTCTACGCGACTTCAATGATACAATACAAAATTCTGCACCTATCGTACTTATTAACTGTCATTCGCGAAGGTGAACTTCGCTTATATAACAAGTATTCGAGAAACTTGCGTTGTATCTTCTCCAATATATTGGAGTCGACATTGTATAAGGGTGACCAGATCTGGGAGGCATATTCCATTACAGAACGAACTAACGCACAGTAAATCCCCTCCAGGATAGACTCTGAAAAAGATGTGCAGTTTCTGATCAAAAAGCGGAGGCTTTTGTAGGCTTTTCGGGATATATCTACAACATGCTCCTTAAAAGTTAGTTTTTTGTCCAAGAGAACACCAAGGTCTCTAACATTCTCTACCTTACCAAGCAATTCAGTGTCCATACGATAGTCTAATAAAATATCATGTTTTTTTGTAGAAAATGTGATTACAGTGCAGTGTATGAGGTTTAGATACACAAAACTGTGAAATCTGGTGTAACCGTTCACAATCGTCAATGATTCAATTCGTGAATAAATCTTTACATCATCAACAAATAATAAATAATTTGTCGAAATAACGGAAGATATGTCGTTAACGAAAATATTGAATAGAATGGGCCCAAGTGTGACCCTTGAGGAACACCAAATGGTACTAGTATAGGACTCGAGAAATAGTTCTTATATTTTGCAATTTGTATTAAACCACAAAGAAAACTGCGCAACCACGCCAACAGTGGACCAGATACTCCCAAAGCCGAGAATTTAGGCAACAGTAAGTTATGATTCACGCGATCGAACGCCTTACTAATGTCTGTATACACAGCATCAATCTGGTGGTTCGTCTGCAACTCATTCAGATGTTTCTTGAGAGAACAGCCAACATGTAAATGCAGGAAAAAGTGAGAACTGAATTTTGCATAAAATATGGTCTACAACTATCTGTAGGCTGTAATCCAAAAATTACCTAAACACCCGGTCACGTCCCGCCGAGCCCCCCCCCCCCATAGAAATACATTACTTGATAGATGACGGTACGCTAAGGAATGATAAATTGATAACAAAGTCCTCTGATCTAGTACATCCCTCAATTTCAGAATGGCAACCCCAAAAATCGAGTTTGAGGACTAGATTGAATATTACTACCATTCAACTGAAAAATTCCTCCTTGACCTGATCTGAGGGGGAACCTCATCACAACAGTTTTGCTCTGATTCATCATCGACACCATGTGAAGTACCGCCCCGCCACACTCTTGACTTTAGCAACAAGCTTCTCAGGAGTGCTAGAGCCACTGAAGTACCATCAGTAAACATAACCATAACATCACTACGAATCACCTCGAGTAACTCGTTGACGAACAATAAAAAAATTAGTGGCCCCAGCACAGACCCCTGAAGAACGCCTGTGCCTACTTCATAACTCACAGAATGCGAACTGCCCACCTTAACGTAAGATGACCTATTACTCAAATAAGATCATAGCCAGTCCTGCATAACACATTCAGTATAAAGTTGAAGAACAAAACCTTGAATGCAATTGAAAGATCGAAGAAAATTCCTGCTACTGCTAGATCCTGATTTACATTATTGTAGACCAAGTAGTGATTCTATTCGTGAATTTTTATTGACAGAGTTTGACAATTGACGTGGTTAAATTAGTGCCATCTATATGTATTATGGAGGACTAGATAGGTAAGTGAGGGGTCATGAGGGGGTGTTGAATGTTTTGGTCGGTAACTCGGCCTTCTTAATGGATCTTTTCTTTGATGTACTGAGAGTTAAACTAATGAATCGCACATAGTTTAAGACACAACTCTCTCCGATCATGCGCACATCGGATATGGCAACATATTCATTAGGTGGGGGCTGAAATGGCATCACGTCACCTCTTAGATTCGTGAGAATCTCTACAAACTGTGAACTAATCTAATCATGAAGATATCCCAAATTGCATTTGTGCATTAGAAAAATGCATTTCAGAATTGCATTTCGAAGTAGACAATTATGAAAAATATGAAAATCGGTAAATAATCGTGCAAATGAATTCAAATCTCGGGAGTTTTCGGAGTTGCTTAACACGAGGTCCGCGAGACACACCAGGGACGTGGTGCCCGCAGTGGGTATTTTAACATCTTCCTCTTGGGTACTATGACAAATTGTCATAGAATTGTTAAACGCTCGTTACTTGGGTGGTCTCTGACTTTACTCGTGTCCGAAACGAATGACATCTTTGTTACACCCTGGAATTTTACGAGAGTTTCTTCAGAATGAAAAGTAAAATTTTATTATAATTATCTATTTAGTGTAAAAAAAAATGCATCATTTTCGTTGTCGTCTTTTTCTCTCCTTCTTCTTCTTTTTCTCTTGTAGAATTTGTTTCACCTTTCGGGGGTGACTCAATATTCGTGCAATCCTGGACAATTTTCGCGGGCTAAATTATAAACTAACCAATGCTTTCTGCACCCGCAATTCGTAATGATGTTTTTTCATTTATTTTTGTTTTTCAGTGCACCCGTCAACTTCTTTTCACCATCTTTGCTGCAGCTATTGGTTCGGCATTCCAACATGGTTACCATACTGGAGTTATGAACAATCCCCAGCAAGTATGTATGAATGTTGTGAAAAACTAACTATATAATTAATTGATTCCCCATTTACTACGTGGTAGTTAATCATCATCATAATAAGAAATCAAACTATGTATTATAGTATCACAAGAGATTCATTGAAAATCAGGATAGCAATTTCGGTCGTTTGACCATCTTCAGTTGATAACAAGTACTGAACTAAAGTTGAAAATACACACATGCATAAACAGATAGATACAAAATTATCAAGACTGCAAACAAGAACAATAAGCGAATTATGACAAAAGCAGGTATTAAATTTAGACGAATATGCCCAGCCATACTGGTCGTTCAGCAGATTATCTATATGGGGAGTCTGTTGGGGTTCGAAAATTTCGATGGATTATAAGAAAGCAAACGTTTGTCCTTCAAATATTCTATGAATGATTTGAAGTTGATCTATGTGTGGAAAATAATGGTCAATACAATGTAAATTGAAAGTAGATTGGTTGGTTGTCTGGTTATTGTAATCTGATTGATGCTCTTTGTATATAGTTTTGAATGAACAATCAGTCTGTCTATACAGACGCCTTCACAATCCATACAGGACAACTAGTAAACTTCAGTATTGTCGAACCTATTACTTTCATCTTTACTATTGAAAAATTGTCAGAATAGTTTCATAAGGGTTTTGGAAGCTACTTTTTTATGTTGTTTTGAAATAACATTTGCAATCTTTTCGCCGATATGGCCGAAATATGTTGATGAAATGTATTTATCATTATTAGTTGATTCTATAAGTGGGTGAATATTATGATATGCTATTTGTGTTTGTTTTTTCTGACTATCCCGTTTATTGCATTTGAGGGATAACCATTGTTCTTCGGTATTTCTTTAATAGTTGACACTTCCTTGGATATATTTCCTTCGTATGATGGTAGAGAGATTGCCTTATGAATTATTGAATTAAACGCAGCGTATTTATCAGATTTTGGGTATGGTGAGTCATAAGGCAAAAATCAGCATAAAATCAGTTAAGATAGGTTTATATATATATATATATATATATATATATATATATATATATATATATATAAATGATTATTAGGTCTAAAACTCTGACTATCGATTTTTATTTTCTCAATTTTGGGATGAATACTTTTATTTTGAATTCAATTTTGGGATGAATACTATTGATATAAGTTTAAAATTGATCTAGTCGTCATAGTCATTTCATCGAGATCATTATATCTAACAAAAATCACAGACTTTCTACAAAGAAAACATCAGTGCACTGAGAGAAATATTCGATGTTTGTTAATGTCTATGTATGGCCACCAAGGAAAAAGTATACTGAAAAATGGGATAAGTGTAAAAGTTTATTGACGATTAATAAAACGATTTGCCAAACACGACATATTAGCCATCTAATATCTTGAACACCAATGAAGCTGGATATCAGACCTAATAAACTGTTTAGTTACTATTATCTCGTTTCCTAGTTTTCTGAGCAATAGTCATAATATTTTGGTTTATTAGCCCTTAGTAAAATATTATCAAGACTTGTTTGAAACTCTGTAGGAAAAGTTGTATTAGGTATAAAAAACATGTAAACCCTTCTTAAGTTTAATATATTTGTTGCCAATACACAATTTTCAATTTTGAATGTCATTTCAAAAGAACATAAAAAAATAGCTTTCGGTATCCACATGGAAGTTTCCTAAGAAATTTTCGATGAAGAAGATAAAACTGATAGATTTGACAATACTGGAGTTTACAAATTGTCCTGTATGGATTGTGAAGGCGTCTATATAAGTCAGACTGGTCGTTCATTCAAAGCTAGATACAAAGAGCATCAGTCAGTTTACAATAATCAGAGAACTGACGAATCTACTATTGCTTCACATTGTATCGAAATTGACCATCATTTTCACCCATAGATCAACTATCACAGGATACCTGGAGGACGAAATTTAGATTTCTTAGAATCCATCGAAATTCTGAAACTCCATTATACACTCCACTCGTCTATATTTAATACCTTTATATAATACCTGTTTTTATCATAAAACGCTTATTACCTCTTGTTTGCAGCCTCATTAATTTCGTATCTACCTGTTTATGTATTTATGTATTTTCAACTTTGGTTGAGTACTTGTTATCAGCTGAAGATGGTCAAGAGACCGAAATTTAATTTTTTATTATCATCAAAACTACTGTGAAGCAGTTTCTGTAACCAGATTTAATGTCTACAACTTTTTAGCTTCTTCAGAGTTTCGACTCTTCAATTAGTCCATTCACAAAGTTTGTCAACGATAAGAGGAGTTATGAAAGACTGGAAACATATCTCAGTATCTTTGCTCTCTCCGAAATCGATAGCCGGATGGAAATGGACATTGTTGTTTTCTGGCACTGATCTTAGTAATCAATCTGCTGATAGGTCGAGGACAGTTTTTCATCCATGGAAATCTATATTCTCCATAACTTTATCTCCTTCCGCTTTACAATAATCAGTTTCATCTTCACTCTATTCGTCCGAAAACTCACACCCCCGATCACTGTAATCATCACATTCCGAGTGAAAATCCATTTGTTTTTATTACAGAGACCTCTACTATGTTACAACCAGACGATAACAACCAACTGAGAACAAATATCAGCAAAACATGTTCAAAACGATTCCATTGATTATTTCACTATATTTCAACGAACTTGGAGAAGACTTCAGCTGAATACTCATATGTGGATATCCTAGAAATCCTATACCTAAAAATATCCATTGATATTTTGTAGCGGAAGGGGTTGAAAAGTAGTTCCATGATCGAAAGCCTAGAATCCAAAATTTGGTGATAATTGATCCTGCCGTTTTCCGTATACAATGCAACAACCATTATATATAGATTTTCCATAGTTGTCCTAGAAATGTCGAAGAATATTTGTAACAATTTCTCAATAAAAGATGGGAACTTATTCGAAAAGAAACCATCAGATAATCTATGACTTCAATTACTTAAAATTGAGATCTATACTATCTGAAGCAACATCAATAAGTATTTCTGAGATAGGACGTTAGCTATCATTTCTCAGAACTCTTCTCGATTTTGGGTTGTTCGAATGTAAGGTTTGTCCATGCCTTGATGTTGCGGTACCAGGACATCTTCCTTCTTCCGACACCTCGTTTGTCTTCAAATATCTCTTCAATTATTAGTTGAACAAGAATATGACCCATATTTTCAATTTTAATCTTCTCAATTTTTTGAAGAAGTTGGCAGTCTATCTTCATCAGTTGCAGAACCTCTGCGTTAGTTTTTCTGCTTGTCCAAAATGTTCGAAGCATACGCCTGTAGCATTACATTTGAAAAGCCTCCAATCAATTTATGATGTTCCCCTTCTACGCTATATAAAAGGGTGGACCACACATAGCACTTTAGATATCTGGGTCTTGTTTTAATATTTAAATTTTCATCGCAGAGGACTGTTTTGTATTTGATAAAAGCAGTCCTAGTAGTAGCGATTCTTGTTTTGACCTCGACATCTGAGTTTGTATCCGCCCTGAGGGGCTACCGAGATATTTGAAGCTGTTGACTAATTTTCTCTTCATTTAATGCTGCGTCTGGTTGTTCATTTCTGCTGACTACCATTAGTTTAGTTTTTTCTTCTTAATCCAAATCGATTGCATACGTTATTTGGTCGATTTAGTAATATTTGACGTTCTTCTAATTAATTTTTATTCCTTTATTCTGTTCTATCACTCAGAGCCTCTTGGAAATGTGATCAGAATATAAATTGAATCGGGATGAGGATACATCCCTGCCTTACGTCCTTATTGGAATAGATTCCGATTCTTGATGGTCGATCTTCAATTCGGCTCTTTGCGATAGTTTTCAATATTTCATTGTTAATTCAGTCAAACACTCTTTTCAAGTCAATAAAACAGATGAACACGTCCTGTTTCATGTTCCAGCATCGTTGATTCGAAACGAAAATATAGGGCATCTCAGGTACCTAGCCCGCTTGTAAATACAAATTGTTCTTTACAGATCCTTGATGCACGTTTATTGTATATAATATAAAAATAGTAACCAAGTAAATTTTCAGGTTATGACGGCATGGTTAAGTAATTCTATGGAGGGGAGAGGTCAGACTGTAAATGAATTAACAGTCAATTCGATTTGGTCAGTTATAACTTCAATATATGCCTTTGGAGGTATGATAGGGGCTGTCATGGTGGGTGAGTAACTTGGTGATAAGTAAATCAAACCAATAAAATATTAGGGTTTAAGAATTACGATGCACTTTATTCACTCTCCTCTTTCGATGTGTTCGGAATAAATTGCAAAATAATAAAGTATGTGCGCGGGATCATAAAGCTTCCTCTTTGCACTTTATGCAAAAAATACATGGAGGAGCAAGTGTTTCCTCTTGTTTTTAGAGGGCGACAATCATTTCAATTTTCAGAAAAGATGATCGTGACGACGTAAATGATCACAGACCTATTGCGATTGCAAAAGTATTAGAACATTTATAGAAGAAACGATTCCTGAATTTCCTGGAGAAATATTCTATATTTAGGCTAGTATAATTCGGATTCCGATCTAGTCGGTCGACAATCGAAGCCGTCATCGATGTCATGGGAAAAGTTATTTCCGGCCTAGAAGGTGGCAGGATTATTGATCTGCAATTATGCTATTCAACGAAGGCTTTCGATATGGTTGTACATGGATGACTTATTTTTAAGACCGAGAGGTGTGGTTTCGGAGGAATAACTCAGAAATTACTGACCTCATATCTGTTTGATCGTTCACAGTGTGTTTTGGTTCGAGATGCTGTCTCCGATTTTATGACTTCTAACTGTGGAGTGCCCCAGGGATCAGTTCTGAGGCCTCTATTATTTCTAATACATATAATGATCTCGCGCATTATCTCGATCCAATTGAATGTATCTTATTCGCGAACAACACTACATTCATGACTTTAGGCGCCGATGTTCATTCAGTTAATGACTTGACGAAAGAAGCGACCATGATTTTCCGTTGTGTTCATAACATGTTTTCCAAAATTTGAATGGCGGTCTAAAGTAACTTCTGAGTACTTAAGTTGGCCGTGTGGTACAATCTCTGTTGTTCCTATTCCTAATTTATTACCGTGACATTTTTTTCTTTCCTGACAACATTATGGCTTCTGTTTTTTCCAGAGCAATTTTGAGTTTATTTCTTTTCATCGATTCGTTGATTCCACGCAGGCCCTCACTTCCCACGTGACTAAGAGTTTCTGCAGTTTTGGCCGTGATGATCTACAATTCGACTCGTTTGGGCAAAAATCCATAGTGCAGCACTTTCCATAGGACCGATCCTTGCAGAACCCCTGCAGTAGAGCGAATTCGGGTATTTCGGTCTACTTCCATCTCCCTGTCCTTTAGATAGCTATCTATAATTCGGAGTAAGTAACCCGGCAGATTTCATTTGACCAGATCATATTTTATTGAGTTGCAGTTTGCTATAATGAAGGCATTTTTGGCGTTTATCGTGATAAGTGCAAACAAATTTCTCGTTTTCACAGTTTAAGCCATTTACTTTTTTTGCTGTATCGTAAATTATATTCGTATCGTTCAAAAGATGTTTTCTTTGTAGTTTAATCTCATATTTACTAGTTCTTCAAATAGTTGGCCACTGTATCTATTAGGCAGATGGGTCGATGTTTAACCGGTTCATTGCTACATTTTTGCGGCTTTTCAAATTTTCAAAATTTTCCATATTTTGAGAATTCTCCATTCTTTTTCATAATTTTCTGTATATAGTTCGAAATGACAACTATTTTGATCAAATCAAGCGGAATTCCGTCTCTACAAGGCGATGCTTTATTTTTCATTCCGTTTTTGGCTCTTCGAAGCTCATCCAATGTGAAAGGTTGCATTTGTAGTGTTTGCTTCGAAATTAGGTTCTTCTTCTTTCGGAACAAGCTCTCTTACTATTTCGATTTTAACCTTCCTTTCTATGGGTTTCTTTTTGCGAATCTTTTTCATCACGATTTTATATCCGTTTCCCCAGATGTCAGCGTCTATTTCCTGACATGTTTTATCCCACTGTTCGTTCTTCGATTCTACTATTGCCTTTTTCGATTTCAGCTTGGCGATTTTATACTCGTTTCTCGTTTCTCCATAGTCTTCGATTGTTGCTCTTCTTCTTTTTGCCAGCATCTCTCTACCACCAATATACCTTCTTCCTGGATCTGGTTATTTTTACCAGGATAGCTTACTCGAAATGCTATAAGGATTTTTCTTTATAGGCTGTTATTTATGTACTCCTCGTTCCTTTGTGCACTTTCGTGGAAAGTTTTACTGAACCTGTATACATTTATTGGATCTTGATTTCACCGAGGAAATTTGGAGTCTTTTGTTTTTGGAATTCTTTGCAATTTCGACATGAATATACTTATGGTCACTCAACGACCCCTCTTCCTTGAAATGCCAATTTTTTATTTCATTCAACAAACTTGCTGAGCTTTGAATCTATGATAGATGAGCTCTGGTGTCTTTCGCATGTCGGAGTGTTGCCCACGTTCTGAATTACCAATCGGTTTTGCGCAATACATTCCCTAATGAAGTGTTCTTTTTTGTCAGTTTTCGTTTCTCCCCAGTTGGTCGCCTTTGCATTAAAATCCCCTGAAACAATTTTCTTATCCTGTAAACAGTCTAAACTGCCCTGCTGATAAATGTGAGGTGCAGGGGTTCGACCCCTAATGCTTCTAACGCCACAGTAAGGGTATTTCTTTAAACAACCATGACGCTTCCCATCATCGAAGTTCCGACTCTCTCTTTCATGCTTCCAAAGTAATCTGCTGTGTATTCATACATGCTTGTAGATCTCTTCCTTTGCTAAGAATGACGAAGTCGTCCGCGTAAGGTTGCACATAAACTCCCTGTCACACAGCGTCCGTAAGAGACCATTCGTCACCATACGCCAGACAGTCAGCGACACCACGGCGTCCTGCTGACAGCCTCGTCTCACTTCATCTGTGACGATGTGATTTCCGATCGTCGAGGTGAATCTACTACAGTCGAAAAGCTCCATGAGCCATCTAAGCTGATTGATCTCATGAAAATAATGCCTTAACTAGATGTAAAAGGTTTTGGATACTTTATGTCTAATTTTTCTGTTTCCATTTAATATGATTCAATTTCATTTCAGGTTTTGTGAATCATTGCATGAGAGTAAAATGGTCTTTAGTATTGAACAATATATTCGTATTCGTACCTGCAGTTCTCATCTTTGTGTCAAAATATACTGGAATATATGAACTTTTGATAGTGGCCAGATTTCTTCTAGGAATTAATAGTGGACTTTACGCTGGTGAGTATATCAACAGAATGAGTTGTGAAGGTTTTGACGGCTGCAATAGATAAAGAATGTTCGTGGAATTAATTCTAGTACCAGAAGCTATACAGGATGTTTGAAAATGATACGGCAATATTTAAGAAGAAGATTGCTGAAGTAATTTCATGGAAAAAGTTCATATAAACATAGTAAATCGATTCCGGCGTTTCTACATGTTAGTTAATCATAATAATTAAACTATGTATTATACTATCACATGGCATTTTTCTGGGAGGCAAAACAGATTTGATTTCGTTTCCTGCGAGTGTTACGGCTAGAAATTACGTGGACCTTGTGCTGGAGCAAATAGTGAGACTCTGGCGAGGTGCCCAAGGTGAGAATTTCACTTTTATGCAAGTAGATGCTCCTTCGCATACCAGCAATCTCCTGCGACATTATCTTGAAACAGGGGTAATCACTTTGGACTAGCCAGCTTGCTCCCAAACCTTAATCCTATAGAACATTTAAGGGATAATCTCAAGAGGAAAACTAGATCGCGCCAAGATAATCCAAGAACCCCACAACAGATCATCTAAGCGACCACAGAAGAATGGCCTAATATCACCCCAGAGGAGGTCGAAAACCTAATCCAAAGCATGCCTAGACGGATTCAGGCTTGTATCAGGGCAAGAGGAGGTAATACAAGCTACTGGGGTCTAGAAAAAAAACACCTATTCCGTGAGAAAACAATTTTCGAAATTTTTCTACATGAGGAAAGTCTCTTAATTTCTTTCATTTGTTTCTTTGTTATCATCATCATCATCATAGTCACAATGTCTCAACAGACATGTTGTGAACTCGTAAAATGCATTAAGTCGGAGCTGGAACGCTGCCGATACGAAGATTATCAATTGTTTTCGAAATTGTAGCACGCGATTTCGAGTTAGTTCGGTGGCTTTTGTGACACTCACATCCATCAACTGTTTCGTTGCATCCACCCAGCTTGTAGGGGAACGGCCATTCGGAGCATGACCTTGGACAACAAGTTTCTCCATATTATCGCTTCTATGAATGTGACCGAAGAACGTCAGAATTCGCGTGAATACAATGGAGGAGAGCCGCTTTGGATTACCAATTTCATTTGAAATCGAAACATAAGTTCGATGGGCGGTAGAAGGAATTCACAACATTCTCCTCCAAGCCCACATTTCGAGTGCATCAATGTGAGTGCGATTTCTCTTTTTAATAGTCCAAGTTTCAGAAACATATAGGAATATAGAGAAAATAAGAGTCTGAACTAACGGCATTTTGGTGCTTTTAGTGATATTGTTGTCACTCCATATTTTAGTGAGCTTCGCCATGGACGCCCGTGCTCATTTCCACAGTCACCAGAATTTTCGATCAAAGAACCGAGATACACAAAACTTTGAACTACTTGGCAATGGCCAACAGACTTCATTTCAGGATAGTTGTTATGTTCCCTGTCTACGATCATAACCTTGGTTTTATTATAGTTAATACTAAGACCATACGCTGCACTATGCTGTTCTCGGTTACTCAGCAAAGCTAACAATTCTTCCTGAGAAGCAGCAATAAGGGTAGTACCGTCAGCAAACCTCAAATAAGAAATCTTTCTACCACCAATAGTTATGCCGCCATACCAGTTGTCAAGTACATGTCTCATTACAAACTCGGAGTAGATGTTAAATAACATCGGAGATGTTACGCATTCTTGACGTACTCCTTTTCTGGTTGTCATTTGATCAGACAGATTACCGTCAATTCTTACTTGAGCAGAGTTGGACATATACAGTTTCTGAATGAGAAAAATTAGGTAGGGAACTGCCATAGAACGCAGGATTTCCCACAGTTTATGCCACTTTACGTTATCAAAAGCCTTGGAGTAGTCTACAAAGCAGGAAAGTAAAGTTCCCTGGCCTTCTCAATGATCTGTTCGCGCGTACCACGTCCTTTTTCGAATCCTGCCTGCGGAGAAATTTGCCAGCCAATAACACTCTCCAAACGAGATTGTAAAATATATAGTAACACCTTACTTGAATGAGAGATCAACGAGAGTAAACGATAATTGTCTGGGTATGTGGGAGAACCTTTTTATGGAGTGGAACAAAAATAGACGAGCACAATTCATCTGGCCAAACATTGGAGGGCCAGACTTTATTACAAATACTATGTAAAAGAGAGATGCCGTCATTGCCCAAGCGTTTTGAAGTTTCGGCAAAAATGGCATCTATCACTGTAGTTTTGCCCGTTTTTAGTTTTTTCAGGGCATGTTCCACTTCTGTAAAAGGATATTAGGCTCATGTTCGCTTTGGTTGAGATATTTTAGCAGCCTGTAAAAGTGCACTTCTAAATGACAACCACATATTATTAGAACTGGAATGATCCGTCATAGAAGCATCTTGGGAAAGTCTAGATAATTTTGACCGAAAGGAAGCAGGTCAGAGATTTTCCTTGTAGCTATCCGCTTAGAGTGGTGACATATGTCAAGTTTTAGTTGGAGTTCGCAAATTAGAAGTTGATAGTCTGAGCCACAATCTGAACCTGGTAGTTTCTGGCAAAGGGTACCAGATGACGTCCACCGTGTTCCAACTAAAATGTAATTAATTTGATTACGATGTTGTCCGTTTGGTGAGGTCCAAGTATATAAACGTCGCGGATGCTGGGTGAACAAAGTGTGGGCAATTGAATAATTATGGACAATACAAAATTGAAGTTGTCGTTGGCCTCTTTCATTTCTGACACCAAGTCCGAATTTACCAATGTGTGCCGCTAGATATTCTTCTTCTACTGTTTTACTAACTTTAGCGTTAAAATCGCCCACAATGAGGACCATCTCGCGATTCGACAGAGATTCAAGTGTAGCTTCGAGATCGTTATAAAAAGATTTCAGATCCTCCTGATCGGAATTAGATGTTATAATAAACTCTCAATTTATTTCTTTCTTCAATTGAAATATCTCAAAAAGTATCAATTCTAACAATCATTCGAAATTTCCAAAATTCCAGAGGTAATATTCAAAACATGGTGTGATTCCATATATATTTGGTTGTGTGATGATGGAAATGAATGCGATTATTTGAAGTTTTTGGTTTATACTATTCCGTGACAAATGTTGAGGACTTAAGTGATAGAATCATCGCTGGGTGTCAATATTTTAATCACCACTTATTGTATAAACCTTTTTTCAGGGTTATGTCCGATGTACCTCAACGAAATATCACCTGTGGCACAGCGAGGTGCAATTGGCTCAGTGTATCAACTCATCATCACAATATCCATCCTACTTTCCCAGCTTCTCGGTTACAATCAAGCGCTTGGAAGCGAGAGCATGTGGCCCTTCCTTCTAGGTGCTGTAGTATTAATTCCCAGCATATTTCAGGTGAATGGAAAATCTTGAATTATTATTAATTATTTTCGTTCAGGGAGAAAAAACCACTTTGATTAACTCTCGCATTTCAAGAGTTTAACACGTTCATTTATATAAGTATGTACACTGTGACCAAAAAGTATCAGAAAATTTGGAATAAAACGCAAAAACCTTAATCTACTTCAATAGTTATTGAATCTCCTTCAAAATTCGATCTATTTAAAGCGATATACATGTGCCAACGTTTTTTCCAATCATCGAAACATTTTTCATAGGCGTTTTTAGGGATGGCCTTCAACTCCTTCTGCGAATTTTCTTTTATGTCTTCTATGGAATCAAATCTGTTTCCCGGAGCGGCAATTTCAGTTTGGACAAAAGAAAAAAGTCACACGGAGCTAGATTAGGAGAATAAGGCGGCTGCACGATGGTATTTATCCACGAATTGTTTTGCTACAAATCTGGCCGTTTACGGCGATTATTTTCACGCAAACGTCTCAAAACGGTTAAAAGGTAGAGAGGTAGACTGGTTTCAACAGCTGTCGTAAACAAACTAGTTGACAGATCGAGCTCATGTTTAGCATAGTAATTAAAGACAGTCCTACCAATATCCAGAAACTAATTCTTAAAAATACTTAATGCGGGCAATGCAAATGAGAATTTCCGGATACTTTTATGTCACAGAGTATGCATCTAGGGATCGGGTTTACGAATCAGTTTCGATCAACAATTCGCAATTATTTTCAGAGCTACATCACTTCGGACTACAACTTTGCTATTTCAAATGGCATGGTGTACTTTTCGATTTTTTTTATTAAAGGGCATCTTTTTCGAAGCATCTGTTCTTAAGATTTGTCCTTTCTAAAATTGAACACCATTGAGCTAAAATTTTTCATCAAAATTTTCGAAATTACAGTACCATTTTCTTTGGCCTTAAAAATTGACTAAAATTTGAGTTAGATTATAACTATTTTTTATCAGAACCGTATTTTAAATTAGTATTGATTGGTATTAGGCTTTCATATACCTAAAGTGGTTCGTTTTCATTCGGTATTTTATCGAAAACTTGCAGTTCCTTCGAAAAATCAAATCATTAGGTCGTGGAACAGAATGAGTGTATTTAATTTCGATTCTATTGTAACGATATCTAATCGTCTCTGAAGCCGACCCTGTCACGACCCGGCGGAGATACGAAATGCAGGGCACTTTCGGGAGAATTCGACGAAGATTTGAAGGTTTCAGCGCGCCGTATTACGAAGGGTTGCCGTTTCCGGAAGGTTCTCGAACGAAGATCTGGAACAGACCCGAAGATACGCAAATGTTCTAGAATAATTCGTACTTGTATATAAGAAGAGAGCGCGAAGCGCAGAGAATTAATTTTGAATACAGAGCGCGAATGAGTGGACAAAGTGTTAGAGATATAAATTAAGGAGTATCGATTGTGTTATATAAATATGTTCCACAGTGTTTCATGTAATTTCAAAATAACAATAACACTAATTTTATTATGAATTGCATCATTCATGTTCTATGTTAACAAACGAAAGTCGAACTTGCTGAACGTTTAGCGTGAAGTACTTGAATGTACAACTTATTTGCAAATAACAATTTAGAAAATTACAATCAATATTTGTCATAGCTCTACGAAATGCGAATAAACCCAATCTTATTCTCCTTGCAGTGCATCACTATGCCCTTCTGTCCAGATTCCCCGCGATATCTTCTGATTATTGCGAAGGATGAGGAGAAGGCAAAAAAAGCTTTGAAATATCTAAGAAATACGGATGATAATGCCGCGGAAATTTCTGAAATGCAGAAAGAAGCTGCATCACAAGAAGCTGCTGGGGAAGTACCCTGGAAAGCATTATTCTTTAAGAAGTCTCTGAGAAAGCCCCTGATTATATCGCTAGTGGTTATGGTAGCCCAACAATTCTCTGGAATTAATGCAGTAAGTGCAGAAAACTTAAAATTCCTAATTTTAGAAGATAGTCTATTTATGTTATCATTAAACATGTGAGAGGAGAACATCCAAATTTTGAGTTTCACTTGTAAATACTTAACTATAAGCATGAATATTGTGGCGAAATTTTTTTTCATTCTTAACTCTTAGGAGGAGGAGGCGATACCTGTCATGCCACGGATGTGGCCGCCTAAGATGATTTAATGTGTGTGTTCACTCACTTCTTGAAGAGGGACGAATTGTAAGCTCTGAAAGCAAGTTCTACAGCACACTAGCCCTGTAAACAAAGGAATTTTCAAAGAGAGAGGTACGTGGCGAAGCTAGTTGGACTGTCCACTGATTCCCATGCCTGGTTTTTCTTTGGGACTGGATTCTTTCCGCGACCAAACCTTCCAGTTCTTCAGACCATTTACTATGTAAATACCTGCAGAGAAGAGAAAGATCAGCAACCTGCTGCTTTAGAGCGAGAGGCTGGGTCTCCGGGTAGTCGATGAGGTTTACTGTTCTGTTCTGGACACTATCCAATGGATGTAATGAATATTTAGGTGCGGAGCCCCACACATGGTAACAACATTCCAGAACAGGTCGCACCTGTGCTCTGTATAAAACCATCAGCTGTGATGGCGTATTGCTTAGCCCTGAAAAGAAAACAGTTTAGCAGAAGCATATTTGACAATGGTGGATACATGGTCATTTCAGCAAACTCCGGTGTTGACTGTGATCCGAGTAGGTTTTTTCTGAGGAAATTCGATGATTGAAGGAGGTTCCCAGCAGTGGTTTTTATGGAGAACGTTGTTGATAGCGTCTTGTTCACGCTGAAATTGACCAAGTTCAACCTGCCCTATTATTATATCTTCTCCAAGTCTGATTTCAGTGACATGCTCTGTTGGTATCTTTGTCGATGTGAATCCTCAGCAATTATAGGACGCTGAGTAGAAAATGAGGGTACCAGAGTACAGTCGTCTGGAACCTCAATATTCTGTTTTCGGTGGAGTGAAGCAGAACATTCATCTGCAACAGAAAAAGAGTTGGCGAAAGTATGGGGCCCTGGGATATTCCTGCATTTATCTGAAAAGATTCACTCATTACAACCGAATAGATTTACCAACACTCCGAAAACATGCGGCTCTCATACGACATCTGGAACAATCAATTAAGAACAGTTGCTAACTCTGAGGCACAGTTGGTGGCGTTCCATCAAGACCGACTGCTTTCTAACTCTTCAGTTGTAGAAGAACGCGAAAGTTCTAGAATTCAATAATATGTTTTTCTTTTCCAGATAATTGTATATTCTAACGAAATTTTCCGAAACGCAGGTTTGAATAATTTTTGGGCCCAAATTGGTACTGTAATCATGGGTCTGGTAAATGTTCTAATGACGATAGTATCTTTGATACTTGTGGATCATCTTGGAAGAAAAACACTTCTCTTAATTGGATTTTCTGGAACGACGATTTTTATGACACTTTTAGCGGTCAGCATTAAATTTTCCGTAAGTATTTTGGTCCAGTAACGTTAGAGGTTTCACTTCGAAATGTTGTTTCAGAAATCACATGTAATAACGTAAGCCCGTCTTGAGATATTGAAAAATAATTGTCAATTTTCTCATTAGATTAAAGATTTCAAGATGGCGGAAACAAGATGGCTGTCATTTGAACATACATTTGATATATGATATAGAAATAGTTCAAGATCTCATTGCACTTGCGTCACCTTGCGCGAAAAGTTCGGTCAATATTACCCTTACCTGAAAAAGTTGTTTATCTCCAATTTAAGTCGCTGGTGGCACAGTGCCGCATTCAGATTCTAGCTATCCGTGTTTTGAAACGTAAAATATATATATATATATATATATATATATATATATATATATATATATATATATATATATATATATATATATATATATATATATATATATATATATATATATTTAGAATAAAAATATAGAGAATCGCTCGGACCCATCGATTTCTGATTCGGAGGGGAACAACTTTTCCGATTTTTTCATCCTCGTAACTTCTTAACTTCAATTCTTTAACGGGGGAGCACAACCCCCTGATTTTGAAAAAGGATGAGAGGTGTTGCGATACCTCATTTTGAAGATCTTATCGTGAACTATCTGTGCCTAAATTTTCGCATCAAAATTTTCATCGTTAACAAAATGGCAGCTAAAAGAGTGGAAGACAACTTACTTTTGTGATTAGTTTATTAAGTGCTGAAAAAGGGCACCATTCACTTCCATGCAGAAAAATAAGTTTTGCTCAAATCATTCACGTACATTACCCAACATTTCTGGTTCAATTTGACGGCATGCATTAATGATCCGAATTCGCACATCATCCAGTGACTCAGGTTGGGTAGTGTAAATCTTAGATTTCAGGTGACCTCATAGAAAAAAGTCCAGTGGTACCAGATCAGGTAATATGGGTGGCCACTCAATATATCCATTTCTTCCAATCCAGGCTTCCACTTCAATTAAATTGATTTTTTATATATTTATTTTTCATTTCGTCACCTAGGAACGTATCCCCCATAATCCCATAGAAATTACCATTCCATATAAACGGTTTCTATATTTGCAGTATATTCATGGAACATAGCTATTCTTCGAAAAGCAAAAGTAGATAGGTTCAGTGAAAAGACCTAAAATCTCCTCAAAAGAAGGAAAAACCTGCTCTCCCAAAACAAAAGGAACGCTCAAGAATACCAAGAAGTGAACAAAGCAGCACAAAAATCAGCAAGGGAGGATATACAGTTGCATAATGAGAGAATAGCACTACGTACTTTTGAAGAATTCAAAGTCATACAAGTATTCAGAGGAAAGATGACGAGAACAAAGGAAATGATAAGACTCAAAAGATCAAATGGCACAATAACGGAGAACAGAGAGAAAATACTCAAGACTGTAGAACAATTCTATAAAGATTTCTACACCTCGAAAAAGACCAGTGACCTGACTCAACAAGAAAAAGATGTTAGAGTACTCAATGTCGGTACTGAAGATATCCCGCCAATAACTAGAGTTGAAATCGAACAAACGATCAGTCAGTCTAAAAACAACAAAGCGGCAGCACCAGATAGAATAATAAGTGAAATGTTAAAGCATGGTGTCGACAAGCTTCTTGATGATCTGGAGACACTTTCCAACAGATGCCTAGAAGAAGAAGACATACCAACCGACTGGACAAATGCGCTAATTACTATATACCACAAGAAGGGAGTCACAGAGCAACTAGCAAATTATAGGCCCATTAGATTATTGTCTCAAACACACAAAACATTCTCCAAAATCATAGTGAACCGCCTAACACCAAAATCAGAGTTTTATCAGCCAATAGAACAGGCCGGCTTCAGAAATAATTTTAGCACCAATGAGCATTTACAAACTGTGAGAAGTCTCATAGAGAAATGTACTGAATATAATATCCCTCTCTGGATGGCTTTTCTTGATTAGAAGAGAGCATTTGATACAATTGAATTATGGGCAACAGAACAAGCTGACAAGTTGACCACCGACATCAAAAGAATCTACAAGCGAGCCACCCTACAAGTACAACTTCATGATGTTACCAATAAAGTGAACATAGAGAGAGGGGTTAGGCAGGGTGATACCTAAACTTTTCATTACGGTTCTTGAAGATGCGTTGAAAAGAGTAGAGTGGGGCGACAGAGGTTTAAACATCAATGGAGAAAAACTAACACACCTAATGTACGCAGATGACGCTGTTGTGATTGGTCAGACCAAGGAAGAACTGAGTACACTGATATTCGTAGAACAACAGAAAGGGTGGGTTTGCAAATCAAGTATGAGAAAACTAAATATATGTCAAACCAAGAAGAACTTGAGGAACATCTTATAATAAATAGCAACGAGATAGAGAAAGTAGAGTGTTTCAAATATCTAGGCCAAAAAATCACTATTGGAAAAACGAATCAAGAACTCGAGATTGATGAACGAATAAGAATGACCTGGGCAGCTTACTCGAAAATAAAAGATGTGATTCAGATGCGTATTCCACTACATCTGAAAGCTGATCTCTACCACCAGTGGCTCTTACCTGTAACAACATACTTCGCAGAAACATAGGTCCTCACAAAAGCCATCCTCGACAAACTGAGAGTAAACCAACGGGCTTAGAGAGAGAGAGAGAGATCATAGGAATCACATTGAGTGATCGTAAAATGAACAATTGCATAAAAGAGATGACTGGTGTAGAGACGTGGTGAGGAGGTCTGCCAACTTGAAATGGAAATAGCTGGACATGTGGCTAGACACCCGGAAAACTGAAGTGGAAAAACAATAAGGTAGAGGCCGTGGGATCAGAAAAGAGGAAGAGGATGACCTCAAATGAGATGGAGTGATGACCTCAAAAGAACTGCAGGTCTAAAATGGTCCCAAGTAGCAGAGAGTAGGGAATTGTGGAGGAGTAAAAGGGAGGCCTATACCCAGAGGTTAGAAAACGACTGACAGGACAGGATATCCCGCAAATAAAGAACTTATACTGTATACTTTCTATGATATTAGTGAAACATATACAACGGTTTTTAAAATATGTCGTTACCCGATGTCGAGATACTAAAGGGTTTCAAATTAACAGGGGTTCCACATTACAACCCTTTTTTTCTACTCGATTATATCTACATTTTGTGTATTGAATATTGAAAAAACGTAATAAGAAATTCCTTTTTTAGGAGAGTTACAAATTTATGGGAATACTATGTATCATCTTTGTGTTGGGATTCATAGTAAGTTTTGCCACAGGCCCTGGATCTGTACCCTGGTTTCTGGAAACTGAGTTATTTCGTCAAGATGCTCGACCGAAAGCTACTTCCCTTGCAGTATTCATCAACTGGTTTGCCAATATGCTTGTTATGCTTACATTTTTACCTATCAAGGTATGAATTTTTAGAATGAAAATCTTGTTTCATAGTATATATACAGGGTGGCACGAGGAAAACAAGTGGTCTATAAAAAATGATTAAAACCTTTATGTGATTCCAAATAAAATTCATGACATTTTGCTGATTATACGTAGGTTGCCTTTTGAATTTTGCGCCTCTGGCACTTTTACTGTTAGCAACTCCCATCCGACAACTGCGTCGTATTTTGACATTTTTTAACTTAAACGTACTTACAACACTATGAGGTACGAGTCAGTTTTGTTTTGTTTCTAGTCATTCGATAAAAAAAACAACAAAAAATGAAATTAACATTTTCGTGCGATGATTTTCAACGATTTTTGACGACTCGACAACAGTGCTACGATCACTTTTGTTGATGAAGCTCCACGCTTGAGCACTGTGAAACGAATTCTATGGGGGTAGGTTATTTCGCCACAAACCAATGATACACTGTGCGAAATGATGCACTATGATCGCCATGTGACTTACTGTGAGATTGAGACAACCCTAAACATTAGTTTCACCAGGGTACATTCAATATTGCATAAAGTTGGCTGTCAAACTAAATCTGTGCGTTGGATCCCACACAACACAACAATTGCTCAAAAAAGGCTCGTGTCGTTTGGTGCAAAGAAATATTGAGAAAAATTGACTGCGGTGCTTCAAAATACGTTTACAAAATCGGTACAAGTAACGAATCATAGATATAAACGTACGAATCCGAATCTAAACAACAATCGACAGTGTGGGTCTTCAATCAATTAGATGGAAATAATTCCCCATTACCTAATCTATAATAACCTCATTCCCTCCTGAGCCTAGCAGTAATAAAAATAACGAAACTGCAATGTAGCATTAACACTTGAAAATGAAGTAATATTCGAAACTAGTAGTATACCTAGAAAAAAGGAAATAGTGAAAATTTGAAAATAAAGATATCATTTACCCATTTTCAAGTGCCTCATTTTCATTAGTTTTGTGAGGTATCTTGGTTATAAGTAGAGAAGGAGCGTTGGGGGTATCCCAACCCCGCGCTACTTTTCAAAGTAACCAAAAATGCCACCAACAAATCTATATGCCATAGTTTCTGGTTTACAGGATGAATATTCGATGTTTTCATGTGCGTTCATGTCTTAGCGCAGTATAGATTTAGGAATCAAACTTGAAGTTTCAAACTTTACCTATTTAAGGAACTAAGCTTTATAGTATAACTATATAGATTATATGAATGCAATATATGTACATAAAAATATTTTTGTTGCAGATGAAAATTGATTATTTTGTATTCGTCATATTCATCGTACTCAATATATTGTTTGTCCTGTACATAATCTTCCAAGTTCCAGAAACCAAGAATAAATCGATCGATGAGATCTCAGCACTCTTTGCAGACTGAAGAATCAATAATCATGTAATAAACTACATATTATAGATTATTTATTTGTAATTGAAGTTTTGTTTGAACATAACTGAATTCATAACTAACTGAGACGTTTGTAATACGTATCTCAGATTATGTATTGGTTTTCGTGTTCCTCACTTGAACAAGCTAAAGCAGAATAGCCTGCAACATGTCCAGAATGCATGCTGTTGATTTGTTGTTTGCGGCAATACGATAATAATAAGAATAATATTTTATTAACGGAGATATACATATAGGTACAGAGAATAAGTAATCACACACAATAAAAAACATCAGTAGTGAGTGTTGCAATTTTTAAAACATATTAGATTCAATTACATCTACCTTCATTTCTGTTAATATTTTCAACAGGCTTAAAGAAGTATTCCGAAAACATCAAATGAAATTAAGAAACTTAGTTTTGAAGAAGCTGCAGGATTTCGTTCTTGATAGTTTTGTAATTAGGAATTCTCGGTGTATTTTATTTTATTATCTATAAGCATCTACTGAACAAATTATATATATATATATATATATATATATATATATATATATATATATATATATATATATATATATATATATATATATATATACTACAACTACTAGGATACCTATTGCGTTGAGTCTACATAATATGAATATTTGGAAGAATGAGAAATATTCAATGATTGGATTACCACTGGAATTCTGGCCCTTGTGGGCGGCATGCATGATGGGCAAATATGAAAACTGGCTCTTTAGAGAGGGATATTCAATGATCTTAGGATTATTGAATATTTCTCCTAGTTCCTAGTTAATTCTATTTGATATTAAATAGAATATATAAGTCTAGAATAGTATAATTGATTTGATTGATTCTAAATTTCAAATAAACTCATACCATATACCATTCAATATGAAAGTTTACTCTGTTCAAGAAATAATAGACAGATTTTTGTCGATTGGTGAATGCATAGATATACGTTGGCTGAGATCATCCCTGAAGAGATTCGTTTGAAACACTCCTAGAAGAACAAAATACAGGTAGTATTGCTAACTCAAAACAAGCCGAACGAATGGAAGGTACGAACAATAATGAAAATTAGTTTGCAGCACAAATGTTGGGACTGACATCCGCGAATAGGTCTGTTGGATACTCAAAAACAGAATCACCAGCCGTATCATTTTCAAATGCACTAGAACTTTTACGGCACAGATTTAAAAACCTACCCAGTTTTTAGTTTATGGGCATTTGCGAAAAGTGATGAGATAATTTTTTGCTATGTACAGATAAAAGCACTTTTCATAATGAAGGTCCTATAAACAGGCACACTATTATGGCAATGAATATCCCAATGTATTTCGCACAGTTGACCGTTAAAACAAATGGAGCGTCAATGTATGAGTGGTCTAGTTGGTGGTCAAGTTGTCATTTCATACCTTTTAACGCACATTTGAATGATCTGGAATTTTTACCCTTTTTATGAAGATTTTCCGATAGTTTTTGAAATAATATCACTTAACGCTTGGAAATAATCTGGCTATAGCGATGTGAGAACCTTTACAAACAGGTTGTTTTCTAATAGATGAATAGGAAGAGGTGGACCATACAACTGGCCATCGAGATAAACAGACCTCACTTGACTGGATTCGTTCCTTTAGGACTATGAGAAGAGCATAGTTTACACAACTAGTCCAACTACTTCGGAAGATATAAAAACCGAAATAATATTGCATGTGTGCTGCATTGAACAATTATCAATATGGTTATTATTTCTATTCAAAAATGATTTCTTCTGGACTGTTTTTGTTTGTTCAATGTTCATACTTTTATGTGCTGTATTTAAAAGTAATTTGAAAAAATTGATGATATTGCATTCGAATTGAACAAAATTAATCAATAATATGAAAACCATTGATTTGATTTCTTGATGAAAATTGGTATACATTTTTAAATTGAATGAAACAATGCTGTTCTAATTTTCACTATATTTTTGCTTTAACCTCTTAATCGCTATTCAAAATGTCTCTTTACAATTTATTAATGTTAAGAATATCCTACGATTAATCAGAAATTTATGGGGTTTCAAAATAGAGGATAAATTCTGCTCAATCGAATTTTTTGCCGGTGAGTGTAGTTTTGTAATTAGGAATTTTTTAAAATTTATTTGATTACTTGACTTGTTGATTACAGATGACAGTGAGAACGATTCATACAGCATGAAATATATATAATCCAGGTTTAAAACAAATATATTGAATTATACCTACCTTCAAGAAAACGTGCATTTCTATGCTGTTAATAGTTTCAAGAAGTTTCCAGAAGTATTTCGAAAACTTCAAATGAATTTAAGAAACTTAATTTTGAAGAATCTGCGGGAGTTCCTTGATAGTTTTGTAATTAGGAATTTTCTATGTATTTTATTTTTTATTTGACGTGTTTCACATCTATAAGCATCTACTGAACAAATATATATTACTACAACTACTACTACGATACCTCTCGCGTCGAGTCTACATAATATGAATATTTGGAACAATGTGAAATATTCAATGATTAGATTGCCACTGGAATTATGGGCCTTGCTGGCGGCATGCATGATGGGCAAATATGAGAGGGTTATTCAAGGATCTTAGGATTATTGAATATTTCTCTTTGTTCCAAGTTGATTTCATTTGATATTAAATAGAACATATATAAGTGTAGAATAGTATTATTGATTTGATTAATTGCTGAATTGTTCTTAAATAAACTCTAATTATATACCATTCATTATGAAAGTTTACTCTGTTCAAGAAATAATAGACATATTTTTGGCGATTGGTGGGTGCATGGAAAGTTTCTTCTTAGCTTCAAAAGTTTATGCATAGATATACGTTGGCTGAGATCATCCCTGAAGAGATTCGTTTGAAACACTCCTAGAAGAAAAAAATACAGGTAGTATTGCTAACTCAAAACAAGCCCAGCGAGTCCAAGTTCAAACAATAATGAAAATTAGTATGCAGCACTAATGTTGGTAGTAGAAAATACTGCAAAAAGCATTAGAAAAATTACTAATAGGACTGGCATCTGCGAAAGTAGGTCTGTTGGATACGAAAAAACAGAATCACCAGCCTTATCATTTTCAAATGCACTAGAACTTTTACGGCACAGTTTTCCAAACCCACCTAGTTTTTAGTTTATGGGCATTTGCGAAAAGTGATTAGACAATTTTTTGCTATTTACAGATAAGAGCACTTTTCATAATGAATGTCTTGTAAACAGGCACATTATCATGGCAAAGAGTATTCTACTGTATATCGCACAGTTGACCATCAAAACAAATGGACGTCATTATATTATATATCAGGTTGTTTTCGAATAAATGATTAGGAAGAGGTGGACCATAAACAGTCCACCCATGACTGGTTTCGTTCTTTTGGGACTATGACAAGATCATGGTTTATATAACTCCTCCGATTACTTCGGAAGATATAAGAACCATAATAAAAAACGCATTCACATTAACTACATGTTGAATGGTATATATATCACGGTCGTTTGCACACCGAATTCAGTGCTGCATCCAACAGTCACTGAACAAATGTTATGATAGTGTATGTTGATTTCCTTTACTGCTTGATTGCTTATTCTTAAATTATTAATATAGTTATTGTTTCTATTTTTGAATTAATCTTCCGTTCTGGCCAGTTTTGGTTTGATAAATGTTCATACTTTCCTGTGCTATAGCTAATGTTAATTAAAAATTTGAATTGCATTCGAATTGAATAAAATTAATCAATAAAGTTAAAACTAGATTTGATTGAAGAGGTAATTACTTAATGAAAGTTGATATACATTTTTAATTAAATAAAACAATGATGTTCAAATAGTCACTATATCCACAAACTTATGACGCATTGCACCAAACTGTGGCTTCATCAGATAACTAGTACACTTAAAAAGATGTGCCTTATATATTCTATTGGTGCAAGTAGGTACTTAGCTAAATAGGAGGAAAATCCAAACAGACTTTCTTTAAGATCTGAAAAGATTTAGAAATGGTGCAGAATGTAGGTTTGATTGATTATTAAGTTTCCAGAATTTTTCTGTTTATTAATTTCAAGCGGAGGTTCAGTTTTAATATATTACTTTCTCTATGTAAAATAACGAAATTATTATTGAAATTGTGTTTTTTCTTCGGTAAATGATTTGTTGCATAGTAAGACTTGTTTGTCAAAACTGCGTTTGTGCTCTGGTAACCTAATATATAAATTTCTACCGATATTAATTTTATTATAACTTCCCAAAAGAGCCTATAAACATCTGATTTGTTCACTTTATGAATTTTTGGATTAACCGTTTATATTATACCTGCCTAGAGATTTATTTATTCGTTCTGAAAGCTATATTTAAATCTTGAGATGAGACGAAAGACTTGAATACTGGGTTTACCAATATAAATTAATATATTAAATTTTGATTGGTCTCTTTGATACTAGGAAAAAGCTTATGGGATACATGATGAAATTAAATGCTTTAGAAAGCATGTTGTCAATTATACTAGAATAATAACCGCTATGGACCTGTATTCGTTTAATAATTTCAAGAAATTATCTTCGGACATTGGTGTCGTGGTGAATCTATGTATAATACTGTCATAATGTTGATGTGGATGTGCGGAAGAATAATGAATGTTAATAACTTGGTGCGATGATTCATGGAAAATAGAAAAATCATGTGTGTAGTCAATTTTGGCTATAGAAATCTGAAATCAAATTAGATTTAACTATAACCACAATTTACTGCAGATGATTTTTCTGTTTTCCATAAACCATCCCACAAGAAATTACCATTCATAATTCTTTCACACGTCCACATCAACATAAACTAGCAGCTCATAACTGTGTGAAACATAGATCCACCATGATATCAGAAAGTAATTTCTTGAGAGACCTTGATATCATAAACCCAATAACGGTCAATAATGGTTATAATTTTAGTATGATACACAGGATGCTTTCTCGTAAACAGTTTTAACATCATAAATTGAATAAAGCTTTCAGAACGGATCTCTCTAGGCAGATGTATTAAAACTGTAAATCCTAAGTTCATAAAAGAATTAAATACGATGTTTATAAGCTCTCTACTGAAAGTAATGAGTTTTTAGAAGAAATTTCGATATTAGGATATCAGATAACGCATTTTTGACAAACAAAAATCAGATTATCACAATGCAAATCATTTACTGGAAGAAAACCATTCGTTTAATGTTAATTCAGATATTTTGAGTAATGAAAATATAACCTGTAAAACATTGCAAATACAGAAACAGAAAAATTGCGGAAGTTTACTTAAGTCAATTACATCTAAATTTGTCACCATTGCTAAACCTTTTCAGTTCTTAAAGTAAACCTGTTTGGACTTTTCCTTGATTGAAATAAGTACCTGCTTTTACTACTGTAACATATAAGGCCCATCTTCCTGTTAAGTGTACTAGTTATCTGATGAAGCCAGTGTGGTGAAACGCGTCATGAGTTTGAGAATATTTTGAAGACCATCGTTTTATCCATTGAAAAAAGAAAACCATTGAATGTAATGTAATTTAATTTCCCATTTTAATCGCATTAAAAAGCAGGACGTTCTATTTGAAATAAGAAAGTTAAATTTGATTTAATTTCATATAGTCTATATGAAACTGGTTTATGGTAAACATGACCATAAATAGTCTAAGGTATCTCTAGGTTAAAATAAATAATAAATAATTCACGCAATTTGAATTATTTAGGTGATTCAACTTTTTTAGCGGAGTTGTATTTTTAAAATATTCAGAATAATTCAAAAACTTGGGTTTAGTAAAATGCTTCACTTTAAGATCGACGTATTATCCGGAAATGTGCTAAAATTAAGGTATTCTATCAGAAAATATAATGATGTGCCACACGAAAACATACTTCAGGTCTATGGAGAACCTTTGTGAGCCTTTCCACATTTGATTAGAGATTACGGTTCTATCGCATCATCGCCTAAAGCAAAGGCGGATCTTCTTGCAAAAATGTTTTCGCAATATTCTGTTTTAGATACATCAAACGCAGTGTTACCAATCATCCCACATGTTCGTACAGTGCGTACGGTAAGGTGCGTTCTTCAACAACTGAATTATCAGAAAGTCTTAAAAGAATGCGCTCCAGAAACTGAATTATCAGAAAGCAGTGAGTCCTGATGGATCTAACCAACTGTCTTAAAAGAATACGCTCCAGAGTTAGCGCCTGTTCCTAATCGTCTATTTCAGATTTCGTATGAGAGCCACACGAGTACAACTAATTCCGAAGAAGAGGAAGAAATGCCATGATGGATAAATTAATCGCATACGGAAATTTTGCGTGGTTGCATTAGTAGTTTTCTATTCAGTAGATCGATTCGGGTGGTATTTGATCGTTCAAGGAGTGAATATTTACAGGTTAATACAGGAGTACCCCAGGGCTCCATCTTCTTCTTCTTCCTGCACGGCCTCCTCATGGGCAGCACTCAGGCTATTTGGTCCATGGTGCTTGCCGTATGCAAAACCTTTTTGATGAAGTTTGCAAGACTGTTGTAGGGGACCTCCTGGATCATCCGGGCGCTAGGTGTTTCAGCGCCCAAGGTCTAGTCATCTTATGAGCAGGACATTCGAAGAATTTGTGTTCTCTTGTTTCGTCATTTTTTAGGCAACCACGGCACTGTGTGGTTTCCGATAGTCTCATGACGTGTAGGTGTTTATTGAGTCGGTGTCCCGTCAATAGGCCAACTACCATTCCAATAGACTATTTATCGAGGGACAATAGTTCATATACCTTCATTTATGAGTCTTTTTGACAGTCTCAGTCCTGAGATGTCTGCCCAATAGTTCAAGGCCTCGGTAGAGTTCCACTTCTGAAAGGAGAGTTTGCGGGTCCACGAGATGGTCAGAATAAGTTCTGGTCCCATCGGCCTAACAGCTGTTGCATTTTTGGCAAGACTGTCTGCTATCTCATTTCCTTCGATATCCTGATGGGCTGTGCACCAAAGCAGAGTAATTCTGTTTGTAGCACTGAGTTGTCGAAGTGCTGCTCTGCATTCGCCAACTAGTTTGGATGTTAACTTCGTATCTTTCAGATATCCAAGGGCGTTTTGGCTGTCAGAGTATATTTAGATAAATGTAGCCCCTCGATCAATCGTAATGTTTGCCCTCGGGGCGTCCAGGGCTCCATACTCTCCCAACTTTTTCTGTTACAGACACACCGACAAAGACACTAACAGAGCATGTCACTGAATTCAGACTTGGAAAATATATTAGAGTTGGACCAGTTGAACTTGGTCAATTTCAACGCGAAGACGCAACGCTCTCCAGAATAGTCACTGCTGGAGAAACTCCTTTAAGCATGCAAGGACATCGAATTTCCTCAGAAAAGGACATGCATCTACTCGGCATCACAGTCAACATTGGAGTTTGTTGTCATGATCAAAATTGCTTCTGCTAAGGTCAGTTTTCTTTTCGGGGCTAAGCACTTCTTCATGCCATCACAGCAGGTGATTTTATATGAAGCACAGGTGCTACTGTTCCCATGCGTTGGCCTCCCCACCTAAACATTCATTACATCTATTGTATAGTGTCTAGAAGAGAGCAGTGCATTTCATCGACCACTCGAAGATCACGCGTAATCTCCAGGCTTTCGCTCAAAGGCGGCAGGTTGCTGATCCTTCTCTTTTCTACAATTATACTACTTCCATGACAAACGCAGAACTGAAGGGCTTGATTCCAGAAAAATCCAGCTCCAAAGAAAGACCAGGCTCGCGAAAAACTCATCAGCTACGCGATACGTAACCTCTCTCTATATGAATGTTCTGTGGAACTCGCTTTCACCGAACAATTTTTCGATAACTTACAATTTGACGCTCTTCAAGAAGCGAGTGAACAAACAAATTAAATCAACTTGGGCGGCCACGCCTGTGGTATGACGGGCATAACCTCCTCCCAAGAGCTGAGAAAAAAACACAACTTTGCGACACGTGTATAGTTCAAAATAACTAAAATTTTCTATAGACCATATTTTGCATCTATAACTTAGTCCACCACTTCAACTACTAAAAATACTTGAATGAATCATTTTCTATATTGTTCGGTTCTTTCATTATAATTCAATGTTGCTTCATGGAAAAAACCTATTTTTGAGTTTTCTTCAGAAATCTTTTCATTCAAAAGCGACGAGCATAATAGTTATTAAGGAATATTTTGTGTTTGAAAAATGTGCATCTTCATTCTCAATTCCATGTACTGAAGGACATTTGAATGCTGCATCTAAGAATTAACAAATTCCAAAGAAAAAAAATACTTCACGGGTAATAACTTTATATCACATAAAAATATAAATATCTCAATTAATTACATAGTTCAACTAACTAAGATGAAACACATTAATTTAATGGTCTTCGGGAACCGAACAATTTTTTAATTTTTCTGAACAGGCAACAGGTTTTTGATGTCAGGCTTTGAGATAAACTAAAAGCGGAAATTATAGGTTAAAAAGATATGTCTACCGCAGTATTTCAACATTTTTTTCAATGTATTCACGAGACGAATATCTAAAGTCACTCTCCAAAGTCTTGCATTATTTTCCCCTTGACTTAAGGAGTAGTGTTATTGTAAACAACATTTTCAATATGATGCGATCAGAAACAGCCAATCAAAATAATCAGATCAAAAAAAAATAGTGTAAAACTCGAATAATACATCTGTGAGGGTCAAAAGCGCCTTCAACTATTGCGCACGCAGTTTACAGCTTTTTATCCTTGTTTATTCCACTTTTTCGTTAAGAATTGTCTAACCATTCTGCTCATATGATTATCTTACCCTCAGATATATCTGTTAGAGAGTAGATAATCGCTCTGACTACACACTAACTCTAGTTTAATTTGAATTGTGCAAAGTGACATAAAATACAAAACGAAAAAATAATTCAAGAGATTATTTCATAGAAAAGACTATTTCTCACATATGATACATCAGGTTATCGTGGATATAGCAATAAGAAAAACAAAAATAGAAAAAAATGTTGGTAATGTGATCCTAATAATGTATCTTCAGTGATAGTATTCAGAACCTGAATAAAACCCTCTTTGTTCAAATGACTGGAAAAAATCAAGTTCAAACTTTAAACATGTTGAGCAATCTAAACGTTTGGGCGTTTAGTTAGAGATATGTTTTAAAATTCTCGACGTTAATTTTTAGATAAACAAGCATGCAGAATTATTTCTAAAGATATATGCAGAAAAAACACATTGAACTATTTCAAAACCATTCACATACAGAAGTGGAAAATGGATAGAATAAAGCAAAAGGTTTAGAACATTTTCTAGCTCAGATCACATCTACAATTGAAGCTAGTTCGACCAATTGGAAAAGTCAAATTGGTTGAGCATTCTTCCTTATTTTCTTATATAAACAGTGCACGTTTTTCGTGATGAACTCTTGAAGATGCTGGAAAGTTCGTAGGCAAATACATAGATGGTATTATTACAATTCAATCCATATGATTTATCGTAGTAATCATCTTCAAATGACATGTGCATGAATTTGACAGCTGGCGGAAAAATTGATTCAAGTAATAGATAGTTATTGGGAAAAAGAGGAGAAAGCTTCATTTATAAAGCAAGCGAAGTGGGCGCCGAAGACGATGCACGCAGTAGACGCTATTACGGCAAATAAACTCCCAAAGTAATTATGAATAACCGTAAAGGATCCTTTTCATTAGAGCGTTTTGACGCTGATTAGGAAGGTCACGTGATTTTCACCATTGACGCTAGAAAGTTGGGAATTTCTGAACTTTATAGCGGCAAACGATAGAAGAGACAAGTGACAAGTTTATAGTCTCAGTAATCAAGGTTTACCAATAAAAAACTTAAGACAACCAGTTTTCTTCGATACGAAATGGCAAAGTCTCTTCTTATAATCGTCCAGTTATTACGCCATATTAGCTATGGATACTCGAACAACATAGAAATTTTGAAAATTCAATTTCGCAATACACAACACTAAAGATTCCAGAAATGATACCAAATAAATAAAAAACAGATTTTATATTAATGAATTGAGTATTTTAACCTAAAATAAGTGACAACCGACATATTTTGAAGCTGATAACCCCTTTTCATGGGAACGTCAAGATTTCATTGAAAAGTGGGTCACATGACCATTTTGAAGCTCAAAACTAGTGTCAAAAGGCTTCAATGAAAAGACACCTTAAGGTAAATTTTATCAAGGTAGCTGAGACTGTGAAGATATCAAAAGAATGTATTGTATATAGTATCAAAGAATATTTGGACATGCGAAAGCTGTGTTCAAAGGGGGTTAGCACTTGTCGATGACTTGCACCAATTAACGGTATTCAACCGCAATAAAAAGGAATTTTTTCTTCGATATGTGACAATGGATAAAATGTAGCACGATCAGTACGCTCCAGAGTTCACCCGACAGTCAGCCGAGTGGATTTCACGGGCTGAAGCGAATGCAAAGCGTGGAAAAATCCAAAAGTCCAAAAGAAGAGTATTCTGGGATGCGCAAGGTATAATACACATTGATGACCTTGAAAGAGGCAGACCATTAATAATGATCATTATATAACGCTCAAGGAGCGTTTGTAGGATGAAACAACGAAAATGATGGCCGTTTTTGGACAATATGTCAACAATCAATGACAACGATGGCAAAATCGCATGAAATTAATTCCCCATCTACTGTAATCTGCAGATCTGACTCCCAGTAACTTTTTCATATTCACAGACCCTACAAGACTGTTAAATAGAAAAAAATGTGCACTAGTGGAGAATTGATTGATGAACCAAAGGTTACTTGGAGGCTAAAGAAAAAATGTTATCGCAAAATTACATGAACGCTATTATCGTGGTATCCCCTCACAAGCAAATTGAATTTTACCAAAAAAATGTTTTACTGTTAGCCTAATAACTTTTCATCTGACTTGTTGATAAGCGAAAACCGTGAAAAGTCCAAAAATGAAGAATTGATGTATTTTGTTTGATCAAAATTTTAATTAAAAATAGGAAATTGAATCTAACAGTTTTATTTGAAATATATTATATGTTTGAATGTATAAGTAAGAATATTACAGAATATTCTCCAAATAACCACTTACTGATAATTTAATAAGAAACACTGATAACAGCTATTAAATAACTTCACAAATGCAAGACTTGAAAGATTCTCTCAAAGCATATTCAAAACTACACAATAAAAAAATCTTTGGTAAGCTGTATACCTCTCCCAAACCAAATAAAAATTATCAACAACATACTAATTTCGAATAAAATCAGCATAAAACTTATTTTTTGATTTTTTAATACCCTCAACCTAGTCTTTCTCTCAAAACTGCATGTAATGTTAAGATAAACATCTCGTCATTGACAAAAATATTGAAATACAGCTTTGCAGATTCCTCTGAAAATTTTCAGGATAGCTTCAATCTGTTCCTTGTGAAGTATGTTGCATGACATATTTGACAGTGAAGGCAAACGCCGCAAAACCTATTATAACTATTAAATTTGTAATACAAGATTGAATGCTACTTGGTTCAGCTACTGACCGGCTATTGTTGTTTTGATTCTCCTTCATAGTTGATTGAAGAGCATTCCTTTTGTTGAGCTCAACCTGAAATAACGAAAAGAAAAGCATTATATAATTTTCATTGTTTTGAATCAGCAAAAATTTCCTCAAATGTAACTTATATCCAGGAAAATAATATTATTTTACCAAGTTAGTTTCCCTTCTATCACTGTAAGGTCAAAATAATCTAATTCATTTTAAACTATTTTTTTTCTGATTTTTAAATATACAATACAACCTCTATAATCTGAACACACTCTAATCCGCACATCCAGTAATCCAAACGAAACTTTGAAATCACCCACCTCTATAATCCGAACTTGCAATATCTTGTCTGAATACTTGCTTCACTTGTGCAGATTAGATTTTCTTCTCATATTCAGCGCCTGATATCCGTACTAATCATGTTGTGTCGACATAAAACGTTAACATTGCAGCAAAAATGCGAAATTTTGAAAGAATTAGATAATGGAAAAAGTGTTTCTGAATTGTCCAGAATACACTCAATTGGAAAATCTACACTATGCGATATAAAGAAAAAAAGAAAATCAATCAATCTTTTTCAGATTCTGGTCCTGGGGAACGGCATACGCTTAGAACTATTGAAAATCCGAATGTTGAAAATGTTCTTTACACTTGGTTCTTACAAAAACGATCTCGACATACACCTTTATCTGGTGATCGCATATGTAAGAAAGCAAGATTTTTTTAGACCAGTATAACAGGTAGAGATGATTATAAGGAAAGTCAAGGATGGTTGGAAAAATTCAAAAAAAGACATGGAATGGACAACTTACCATATCAGGAGAGAAATTGTCTTCAGACGTTAGTGCGGTAGAACCATTTAAAAATAAATTTCTTCAAAAAATACGGGAGATGGATCTAGTGCCCGATCAAGTTTACAATGCAGATGAAAGAAACACTAGCCCATGCTGCTGAAAATTCAGCTCCAGTTCGGAAGATGAGTAAGGACCGTATTACATTCATGCCATCCATGCTCTAATGCATCAGTATCTCATAAAATGAAATTGTTGGTCATTGGAAAAGCCAATAACCCCAGAGATTTCAAGAACTGCTCCAATTTGCCTGTTTATTATAAGGGTCAAAGAAAAGGGTGGGTAACTAGAGAACTTTTTTATGAATAGTTCCACAAAGAATTTATTCCTGATGTTAAAAATAAAATGAACGAGCTGAAATTGCCACAAAAAGCTTTGTTCTTATTAGATAATGCTCCTGGACATCCAAGAGAAGAGGAATGAATCAGTGAGGACGGAAATATTCAGGTCATGTTTCTACCTCTTATTGGACTCCATTATCACAACCAATGGATCAACATGTAATACAGAATGTGAAATTGCATTATTGCATTATCGAAAATCTTTGCTACTGAATATTGTGAGAGAAGAAGACAATAACGTTTTGCATTTACTGAAGCAATTGGACCTCAAACATGTGGTGTTTTCTCTTGAAAGAGCCTGATCATCTGTGTCCCAAGCGTTAATTCAGAAATTATGGAAGAATTTATGGCCCACAAAAGATGATGATTCGCGAATCTACGCATGATGACAGATGTGCTAACAAATGTATCTGTTCAAGAATTAACAACTGAAGACATTAAAGAATGGGTTATAGGAGATAATGAGAATTATATCTCTAAAGATGAAATAATCAACATAGAAAGTGACGAGGATACAGAAGAACTTGAAGAAGGCGATGTCACCATGAATTCAGTGAAACATAAAGATGCTCTCTTTGTGTTTCAACAAATGTTTGGAATGGTGCACAGAAAATGATATCCCTCAGCACCAAATATCATTATTGAATTAATTGAGAGTGGAAGCTGCAAATTCTCATCTTCGTTCGTTAAAACAGAAAACAATCCAAGACTTCTTCAGAAGCTAAAAAATTATCTGTGAAATGTATCGCTTACATTAAGAAGATTAGTAGTTAGATTTTTATGTTTTTCTGTGAATCACAATAATTTAGAGTTTTTCAATTAATATTTTACGTTTTTCAATAAATATTTCACGTTTTCGATAAATATTTCACATTTTTCAATAAATATTTCACGTTTTTCAGCCCTGTATTTTCTTTACTATTTCATTTCAATTACCTCCATAATCCGAATATTTCAGTAATCCGAACAAGCCCTGGTCCCATATGATTCGGATTAGAGAGGTTGTACTGTATTATATGGTGATCTTGCTGTTTGCGCTGACCACTTTCGCGCATCCAGTATCGAGTCGAACAGATGTTTCCCGAAGTATTCGAATTGATGCCAGTGTTGCCACAATTTATCTCACGTCAGAGATTTGATCACCTATCGTTGAAAATAAAATTGCGAAGGATAAAATAAACTATTGACGTGAAACCGATAGCAAAAAACTCCTAAGGGACATGTGCGACTCGTATTTTTACGCAAGTAGACTCAAGAACCCGCGCTTGATTATATAAATAAATAGATACATATTTTGACTTCTTCCAGACTTCTTCTAGTGTGGTATAGCACCAGATGTTTTCAAAATCTAAAGAGTTTCCAGAATATTTATGTTATATTCGAATCTGACCTATCATTTCAGTATTTCATTAAGTTCAACATGATGGATGAGGTTGAAGGAAAATATTTCCCCTTGTTTGGTATAAATTTTCTGAGAATCTGAGTGCAGAATATGAATTGCTTCAGAGTTTTCTTGTGAGCTAGAACCTATACTATTTAGCTCATACTACAGGGTAATCAATTGCGAATTGTACACTGTACAATATATTGATAATAATAATAATATTGTTTATTTTCCTATACAATTTTGGGTGTACATGAGTTGTGAAAACCAGGTTGTTGATAATAAACTCAGAAAATAAACAGAAAACTGCAAAGTCGTATGACTGTCTGCAGTATACTAATCTAATTTTTTCCTTAAGTAAACCTAACACACCGACACTGATCCGCTAAACAAAATAAAGAGTGAAAACAAAACTAAAACAGAAAAACTCAGATTCAACAAAAAATATATTAATTTCTCAACTCTATGATGTCATGAATTTTATCCCTACCATAACAAAGGATAATCTTCTTCAGCGCAAATTTAAACTTTCTCATGTTAGTAACATTTTTTATTAACAATGCCAAAGCATTAAACAGTCTAGGCCCCAAGAAAGAAAAATTTAACTGGCCAATGGATTTATCTGCACGAGGTGTCTCATAAAATTTATTTTCCCGTATGGTATTATAGGTATGATGAAACTCCTCCAGTAAATATGCATTCCGGTACAAATGTTTTATACATAAGAATGCAAACATTTGACGAATATTCAAGATCCGAACTTCATTATACAGACGTGAAGTAGGGTAAGTATTTTCCTTATTGAAGATGACTTTTAAAAACTTTCTTTGTAGAACCTAAATACAAGCCAAATACTCAGCCCTTGCAGCCCCCCAGTTCTGAATACCATAGCATAATCTAGAGTGTACAAGTCCAGAGTAAATCTTTATCAAAGCTTTTTGATCGAGAACATTTTTGAGGTAACATCTTAAGTTCTAAAAGATGGCATATTGCGGTTGTAGCATGAAAAAAGTAAGAATTTAGTCTTATCAATATTTATTGTAAGCAGCTTTGCATTCATCCATCTTTCTATAACTCTCATATCCTCTTCCGCCTTTTCCTTTGTTTCATCCCAACTATC
Source organism: Cryptolaemus montrouzieri (assembly GCA_013387265.2). Taxonomy (NCBI): domain Eukaryota; kingdom Metazoa; phylum Arthropoda; class Insecta; order Coleoptera; family Coccinellidae; genus Cryptolaemus; species Cryptolaemus montrouzieri. Next base: position 9,048,683 of record JABFTP020000144.1, on the reverse strand, counting down.
ACCCTCAACTATTAAAGTGGAATCGTCTGCAGAACTGACTATAGTCCCATTTAGATTCAGCTGAAGCAAGCCATTAATATATATTGAAAAAATTTCTGGGCCTAGCACGCTGCCCTGTGGTACACCAAATTTAATCATTTTTTCATCACTCATTTTTCCGTTTAAACTAACAATCTGCTTTCTCTCATTCAAGTATTTCTTAAAAAGGCGTAGAATATTCCCCCTTATTCCAATCTCATCCAAGGCTTCCAATAATTTTTTGTGGCAGTGTCAAAGGCCTTAGCGAGATCCAAGAAACACACATAACCTTTCTACTGTTATCCAGACCCTTATGTATTTTTGAAGTTATACTTGAAAGTGCATCTTGTGTGGATTTATTTTCTCGAAAGCCATACTGATTTGAAGAGATGATGTTAAATTTGTCCAGAAATTCACCTAATCGTTTTTTTATAACCTTCTCAAACATTTTTGCCACATTAGACATTACCGAGATTAGTGAATTTTCTAATTCAGTTCTTTTCATTCATTTGGAGGGTGTCACTAACATCTCAGTTATATTAATTCATTAGTACTCATAGATCTAATAAGATATTTCTCATGTGATTTTCAAGTTATTCACGAATTTTGATAACTCCCTAATTTCACCCATACTCGATATCTCCCGATATGAAATTTACGTCAAAAATGATTTCACATTATTTAAACTTTTTTAATTGCCGAAATTGCTTTTCCCCCTTAGGTTGACAGATAAATACATAGATTTGTATTTTTTTTTGACAACACACTCATTTAAAAATCATCTAACATAATCATATCATCATCAAATATTTTTCATGAAAAAAAACTGAATATTTTTCGCATTTCCTCCCGCAAAATTAAGATGCCTTTTTATTGGAGCGTTTTGACGCTCGTTTCGAACGTCAAAATGGTCATGTGACCTATTTTCTATGAAATCATGACGCTCCTATGAAAAGGGGTTTTCAGCGTCAAGGTATGTCATTTGTCACTTATTTTAGGTTAAACCACTTGATTGATGAATATGAAATCAATTTTTAATTGATTTGGTATCATTTATTTTTTCAAAGCCTTTAACTATGTTGTTCGAGTATCGACAATATGAGGTAAAAACTGAGCATCAACACTCCTGTCAGTATTGAAAATAAAGAGTAGAGAATTTTCGATAAAATTCTCTGCATAGGCTCGGAAGATGCCTACCACAGCTAAAGGTTACATATCAAATAAAAATCTTTCGATATCACCATGAACAAGCCCGAAACCAGAAATTCAATGACAAAAATTGAAATTACACTTTTATGTTCACGTCAAACCAAATAGAAAAGAATTTCGGCTCATCCACTGTAATCTATTCAAAAAAGTGGCTGAACAATGTGAAAATATTTTTAACGTAACTTCAATAATAACCGAGATATTGAATAACTCGAAATTCACTGAAGTTGAAAAAATCCTCCAGAAAAAGGGATCTGGCAACACTGGCTGAAATTTAAATCGTTCAGCAAACATTCTTATCGACAAGGTACTGGATGCGCGAAAGTGATCAGAGTAAACAGCAGGATTACCTATTATATTATATTATTATGTAAAGAATATTGGGAAATTCAATCAGATAGATAGATAGATTAAATTTACATTAAGAACGAGTGATAGGAAAAACTAGATAATAACACAATACACATAATAACACAATACACAATAACATTGACATTCATCTATATTATTATAATTAACATTTTCACTTACTCGAATTTCAGCAACAATATCTGGAAACAGATCACAGAATTCCCTGCTCTTCAAATTATATTCTAAGGAATTATAAGCAAACTGTCTCTTATCATGATCCGTTGTTTCAACACTTCCCAGAGTAGGACATTTCTCATTCTACAAAAGGAAAATCTTGGAAAATTGATAACATATATAGTTATATATACCATAAAACTCAGAAGACCAGTTAAAATAGTGGAAACACTCCATGCAGGATTCCATGTATCTGGGTGAAAGTCAGAAATACTGAGACATAACTTCTTGTTTGTTTTGAATCTGCCATTCGGAGTAAGCATATAAATTGCTGGTGGTTTGAATGGGAATTCACTAGGAAAAACTAATTTCCCATGGTAGTAGCCTCCTTCATAAGGTGTGTTTTCTGGACCACTTACTACGTAATGCCTGCAGAAAAGAAGTTATACAAAACCTAATTAAGTATGATCAGAATTTTGAAAATTATAAATCTACCACCATAATGATTTACTTGCCATTCTAATATGTTGGAAGATAAGGGTTCCGCTGTAATATATGGCACGGGATCCTTTTTCAACCTCAAATAATCTTGTTTCAATCTGGAGTTTGAAGCATTCAGTTTTCTACCAGACATATTTGAGCCTTTATTTGGTAATTTCCATAACAATAATATTTAGTAGAAAACAACTTATCTGTAATAAATAAGTCCTCTTTACCTGTCCTTAAATTCAATTATTTGTTATTTTAATGACAGCACACAATTACTACTATTTAATTGAAAGTTATTACAATATTATTAGTATCATAGCAAACGTAATGTCACAATATGACAATACTCAATACACATAATACTGATGCACCAATGAAAATTGATTCTGTGTACGAAGTGTCGTCGCAGAACTGTCATCCACAGAATATATCTAGGTTAAAGGTATGTTTACACATCATATACCTATGTAGGTATATATACAGAATGTACCTCGATAAAATGCTTCTTCACTTGAATAATCACAAGAGTATTCTATCTGTAGGAAAAGAGAGAATATGATCTTGTTTTCATTCACTTCATTCAATCTTAAATTACTTTACTGAAGTTAAACTATTCAATTGCATCCGTGTCAATATCGACTGATCCTACGGCATGATTTAAATTCATTTCAATCTGCAAGTTTCATGTTGGCCATAGACAAGAGATTTATGGGTTGTTTTGATTAATTTAGTATTGGCACGATACTGGGTTAAGATGTTGTCAAGCTATACTTTCCGCGTTGCTATATTTGGTTTATTGCCCATTTAGTCTTTAAATTATATTTTAGTCTTGATATCATGAATAATTGATATGAAAAGTCTTTGACTTCACTTTTCTTGCAGCATTAACTTCCACAACCAACCATTTTAAGTGGAGAAATAGCAACTGTTAATTTCAGATAACCAAAGCTTGCGCAAGATTCATTGAAAGTATTCATCGCTTTAAGACGTGAAGGTTAGAATGAACCACGTTCGGAGTCTAAATTCTATTAAATCCTATCTCTATCCACCTATTGAAATTTTTAAAATCCAACAATCTGAGCTATAATGATTGTAGAAGTAAAAAGTTTAACGAAGTCGTCTAGTGTTTAGTATCTGCTGATAAAAATAGTGGGGGTAACTGCTATATCTCCAAATACATCCTAGTCGACCAGTACAAAAAGAACAGTGCTCCAAACAATGTCGATAATAGACATTGTCGGCCAATCTGCGACTTTACTAGAGCAACGACAGAACGCGACTGCCCCGGCCTCGTCACCGCGCCAAATCACAGCTGCGATTTTAATATATCAATGACGGACTCGACTGCTCCGTTCTTATCTTGTAGCAGGGACGAAATGCGTAGTAGAAATTCTTCGTGTCGGTTCGGCAATTCTATCATTAGTATCATTCATTTATTCGTGTCCGTTAGATTGTTACGCTTATATATCTATAGAAAGCAAATAATCCAATTCCAATACATCATATTCACTTAGTATTAAAGACTTTCCTCGTAATTGGTAATTTGTTATTATTATTATTATTCTATCCCTTTCTTTCGAAAAAAAAAGATACAAAATTGACTTTGTAGCATATTTTATGAGAGGAAAACAACCCGACACAATAATAATTATAAATCAAAGTTTTGTCAACTTTTCACAATATATTTTTACAATAACAGCGGTTTCGACTCTGAGGGCGTTTTTAAGTAAATACCTATCATGTGAAAATGACCGTGATTCTAAAAATAAAAGGTCGAAAGTAGACAACATTGTCCCATTTTGTTTTATAAGTCAAATGAATTTTCATAATAATATTAGAAAGAAACTTTTTTCAAATAATAGGTACATGCAATAATTATTGATCATCTAAAACGTTTATGATATATTGAATATTTTTTTCAGCGAATGGAATGATGCTACTCATTATAATTATTTCATTCATTTATTGACATCGTACATTTTACAGAGATTCGTTCGAAACTATATCAACATATGAGTCACGTTTCCATTTTGTATTTGGTAACCCTAGATTCTCGAATGAAATATAAACACCGCTCACCGCTACGTTTTTTCGATTCATCTCGGAGCGGAGTGGGTCCATCCATAGCCTAGAATACGAGGACGCTTCGAGGCTAAAAGCTCAGTTTCTTAAAATGCGACAGAAAATCGCTGCTACTTTTCTCTGTGCGAAGACTGCTCACCTCTTGTCGCAGAGCCAAAGTAGCAATCAGGGAAATCGCAACCCACCTCTAGTCGATAATAAACAAACATATACAAAACATCTAAACTTTGGATACCCCTGACAGGAATGACAAGGTGTAATGTTATGTAAACAACATCAGCCATTCATATTCAATTAGAAAATGTCATTGTTTGTTTAACTCGAAGGTTGAAGTGCAAATTCACCATTGAATAAGTGTAATATATTAAAATTCACCCCACGGGGGTATTGAGGAATTGAGTTAAAACGCAAAATGTCTATTAGAATCCTCACACGTTTATTCAAACATGGTACATCATTATTCCGGAATATCGCTAGGAAAGATTTGCATACAATCAACATTGCCGACAAAATTAATGCTGCTTCAAACGTCCCAGCTGCATCTCATCAAATATCTCAAGTCTCCAATCGGTTAATTCCCCAAAATTTCGTTCGGAATGTAGGTGTCCAGATTGGGCTTCAAGCCCGAAGAATTCTAATTGATAATGTTCTGAATAGAGTTACCAATAGTCTTGCGGCAGATTTGAGAAAGAGAGCAGCAAAACGGTGAGCTTTCATTGTATAAAGTGAAGTATTTTAGTTTAGAGAAATAACTAACATTAATTTTCATAAGTAGGTATAATATGTAGACGGTTTTCATCTTGAGGGGAGTGCTGGACTTGGGCATATCAGGCATTTCCAATAAACATAAATCATATTTGAAAAATGATATAATTATATAATAGTCTTAGGTTTTCTGCTCAATCGAGATTATAGTTTTTCGAATTCCATTTTTATTGTATAACAGGTAGATATGCAACCAAAATAAATAACACAATCTTACATATAGTGATTTAAGAATTTATCATGTTTCACAAAAATATAACAATGAAGTGTATTATGATGTTTGTGCATTCTTGAATTTTTTATTTTTTTAATATTCAAGATAGAATTTGTGTTGTCAAATCCTTCTTCTTCTTTCTGCACGGCGCCCATATGGGCAGCACTCAGGCTGTTTGGCCCATTGTGCTTGCCGTCTTTTGTTAAGTTGTTATTTGTCTTGCAAAAACTTCCTGATGAAGCTTGCAAGACTGTTGATCCTCCTGGATCAAGGTGTTCAGTCTGGTTTCCTTATGAGCGGGACATTCGAAGAGTATGTGTTGCGTAATTTCTTTGGCATCTACGGTACTGTATGGTTTCCGATAGTTTCATGACGTGTAGATGTTTGTTGAGTTGGTGTCCCGTCAATAGACCCACTACCATCCCAACAGAGTTTTTTTTGAGGGACAGTAGTTCATGTACCCTGTCCTTTGGTTGCGGCCCCTTCATGAGCTTTTTTGACTGTCTCAGTCCCGAGATGCCTGCCCAATAGTTTTGGGCCTCGGTGGTGTTCCAGTTTTGAAAGAAAGAGAGCACATAGGTACATGGGATGGCCAGAATTGGTTCTGGTCCCATCGGCCTGACAGCTGTTGCCTTTTTAGCGAGGCTGTCTGCTATCTCGTTTCCTTCAATGCCCTGATGGGCTGGGCACCAAATTAGAGTAACTCTGTTTGTAGCACTGAGTTGTCGAAGTGCTTTTCTGTATTCGTCAAACAGTTTGGATGTAACCTTCGTGTCTTTCAGATATCCAAGGGTGTTTTGGCTTTAAAGTATATGTAGAAGTATGCGTCTCTATAGTTTCTGTGTAGGTTTTCCTGTACACGGTAGAATAGCAAATATTTCTGCGTGTGTTACGGTTATGTTGTCTCCCAGAGCAATCATAATGTTTTCCCTCGGGCCGTGATCGCCGATGCCTGTACAAATCCCGGTTTTGGACCCGTCTGTAAACCAGGTGGGACCCTGTAGGGTGAGTAAGGCGTGAGGTGTGGTCAAATCCTTAACATGCTAGAATATTCAATTAAATGTTGGTAAACCTTGTTGGAGATTTTTTGATAGACGCAGAAACTAGCTCCTCCAAAGAATTTTTTGGGTTTTCCATGCTATATGTTTGACTTTACAAGGTGTTGTGTAATGAGTTTGAAAAAGCACTAAACAGCCTCTAGAATGAGTAGGGAGGAGAGTGGGTTGATGTTTGGCAGGAAGGACGATGCCATTTTGAGTAGGCACCATGTCAGGTAGCAAGAAGGGTTTGTTGCAGAGTCTTTCTTCAAAAATGAAGGACGCGTAGTAGTTACGTAGATGATTTGGCGCAGCCCGTCCTGAAACAGTTTCTAATCTTCAAACCATTCGGAAATGGATTAGTCCATATCTAGAAAATCAGTTTGGCGACCTAAAACCGTGAAACATGCATTTAGAAGATCGTCCAGAGCAGTATGACAAATTTTTCAGTTAGACTCTCAATTAATTGCAAATGAAGAAATGCCTGAAACATGAAATTGATAGAATCATTAAAGAAGAGGATGCAGAAGCGATACGAAACGCGGAGAATAGGAGTGAAGAGATTTGGAAAGTGATAAACTCAAACATAAAAAAACGAGCAATAAAAGCGATGATACTCTTTTGACTGCGGGTGAGTTCAACTCTTATTTTGCGAACATCGTAAAAGAACTTTCAAACTCAGTGAATTCTGTATACTCCAACGAAAACTTGCTAAAACATAAAATAGTTACGGAACCAGCTTCCATGTTTCTTTCACCAACAACCCCTCAAGAAATCATAAGAGAGGTGGCACGAATGAAGAATAAAAATGCCCTGGATGTTTATGATTTCTCAGTAAGTCTGCTCAAGAGAACTATTGAACATCTAGCAGAACCCTTGAGCTATTTGGTGAATATCTGTTTTCCAGCAGTTAACCCTGCTTTATGGAATTAAAGGTTGCCTGGGTGGTACCAATACATAAAAATGGTGATATCAACGATTAAGGAAACTATAGACCAGTTTCAATTTTGCCAGCACTCTCCAAAATTTTCGAAGCCCTCATAAAAACCAGATTGTGCATTATATATAGACGAAATCCAGATAATAGAATTCGTCTTCGAGGCATTTGATCAGACAGAGAAAGCAGTCATTACATGTCTTGACTTGAGCAGGGCTTTTGACTGTGTGAACCATGGCAGGCTTGTATAAAAATTAGAATACATCGCGATAAGGGGATCTGTCCTTAAGCTGATAGCATCCTATCTGAAGGATAGATATCAACTCGTTGATTGGAGTGGAGGCAGGTCTACGAGGAGAGAGATTGTATGTGGGGTCCCTCAGGGCTCGATCCTAGGACCAATTCTGTTCATAATATATATAGATGATCTCATCTCCAACGTAAGATTAGACAGTACGAAAGTGTTTGCCGATGATAAAGTTTTGTGAACAGGGCTTGTAACGTTGGAAATCTCAACAAACTGTCCCTGAACAGAAATGAAACTCAAGAACTGATATTCAATACGAAGTGGACGGATGGGACTAGGACTCTTTCAATATTAGGGTTCTTGCTGGATAAAACGCTATCTTGGCGACAACATATAGGTCTGCTCTGTGGGAAACTTGCTGAAGCCATATTCACAACCCGGAGGATATACTCTATTGTAGGATTAAATGAGGCTTTGCTTACCTACCATGCCCATTTCCATAGTGTCGTCACTTATGATTTAATCCTTTGGGAAACCTCAACGGACGCTGATAATGTATTCCTAAAACAGAAAAAAGCATTGAGAGTGTTGGCACGAGTTCCCTCTACCTTCAGCTGCAGACAACTGTTCAAGCGCTTCAACATACCTACTGTACCGTGTTGTTACATGATGGAATGTCTTACTCACTTCCATAGAAATACAGAAAAACATCAAAAACATGCCATCTTGCACGAGCACTTTACGAGGATCCGTGATAGATATGTACTACCAAAGCTTCGCTCAAAGAAAACTTAGAACGCGTTCAATTTTATTGGAACCAAATTATACAATAAACTACCTGATTCTTTCAAATCCCAAAGTCCCGAGCATTTTCGGAATAATGTGAAGAAGATCATGATGGAAAATACGTTTTATTCGGTTGGTGAATTTCTGGATCACGATATTTCAGTGTATATTTTTAATTGTTTTATTCGAAGCAGAAATATTTTGTTATTGACTCATTAGATGACCTACCTTGTATTATATTTTGAAGGTGCAAATATATATCATATCATATACTCCTACAAAGTATAACAACCTCAGAATTGCACCAAGACTTTAAGAAATGTGCAGATGCAATTCAATTTTAACCGCGATAACCCGTGACGCGCAATTCCTCGTTTCCGGCACAGTAAACAAATTAAAGTTTTTAAAGGTTAGAAAACCCTCAAACAAGGGAAGCTTTAAAGGGTCTATTACTAGTTTGGTTTGAAAAGTTTTTTGTGTAGCCACCTCAAATTATTAAATATAATCAGTTTCTGTCAAGAGAGTTCAAAGTTTCATCTAGTGAACTTCAGGGGTCACATTTGGGATCGATTATGTTCAGTATTTTCATCAATGATGTGAAGAATGCAGTGAACATAACAAACATGTATCACAAGTTTTTTTCAATTGAACATAATCAACTGCTTTAATCTGAATATTGAGAAATATCATGATAGAACTTTTCTTGATTTTGAAGAACATCTTCATAGCATTTCCTATAGAGGGTTCTATATATTTGGTTTCATTGTTTGATATTTAAGTGAATTTTCTTTAGCCAACTTTAATAGATTGTCTGGACATTTTGGAGGGAGTTGATTTTAACATTCCAGAAAAAGTCACTAGATTTACACCCATGTTTCGAATCGAAACTTATAGACACAATTATAGTAGCATTCATTGATTATTTGCTGCATATCTCTAAAAGAAGTGATGTTAGATGGGATTTATATTTATTCCCATTTTAGTGCTTCAAACTCAAAGCAAGATGTTTGGTATTGAATTTTCAACACTGAAATATTAATTTGCGGGGTTACAATGAGGTCATCATCATAAATTTGATTTATTTTCCTTTGTTTTATACAGTTTTTTTGTATTTCATATTTTATTTGTTCTTTGTATAATCTCTTATTTTTAATAGTCGGCTGACTGTCTATTGCTTTCTGAAGTATAGAAATGAATCCATGTTTCATCCATTCATTCAAACAATGCTCTTAATCATCGACTCGTTGTTTTTGATCAAGAGTAAATAAGCGCAGCACCCATTTTACACACAGCTTTAGCATGACCAAACATTCTTTTAAAATGAAACCAGCACGTTCCTTAAATATCTTCAGGGTCTCAGCTATGTCGATCAATTTCATTTTTCGATTATTCAAAACAATTTTATGTACTTTAATGTTTTCATCAATTATAGCCTCTTTGGAACGACCACTGCGTTCATTATCTTGGATGCTCATATCACCTCGTTTAAACTTTGCTAACCACTTTTGATTTTCCTGGTGCAGAGTCCGAATAATGTTTATCAAGCCACACTTTAGCTTCAACTGTATTTTTTCATCGAAAAGCAATGTTTAATCAACATACGGAATTCTCTTCTATCCGTTTTTCCAACAATAACAAAAGTTGATTCACTTTCAATGCGATATCTGGCGAACCAACGGTCGGACAGTTGAAATCTTTTTACTCGAGTCTAGTTAGGGTTGGTATTAAGCCTACAAACTTTTCAGCCCACCTGGTATTACTTGTCGAGGCTGCCACTTAAGTGATACAATTTTCAAAGCTTAATGAAAAAATGGCTGTATGTAAAGCTTCAGAAATGAATATGTTCCATTCATCTTCAATAGTCTTCCAACAATTCATCCATAAAATCAAAGCCTTGTACTGTCATTAATTTTTTATATTTCACTATTAAGTCTTAACGCATCTGAATCATTATAGAACAATAAATGTTATTCCTCATTATATTTGCAGAATGCCATGAAACAATGAAACAATTGAATTTCGCTTTATTCATGTTCATGAAATGTTTCGTCTCTTTGTGGAATCGCTGATAATTACTAAGGTTGAAAATATGTAGTCATTATTTTCAAGAGATAGTCTTGAATAACTGTCTTATGTTGAATAATTTTTTTAATTTTGCTTATCATCATTTTAACACCACAAAATGGTCAAATTGTAGAACATTTACATATTTACAATGGAATTCAATCTCGAAGAACAAATAATGATTTGAATAATTTCAACAGTTGAATACTTCCTAAGATTTTTACATAAAATGTTGAGTATATTGAGAACATTGTAATGCAGGTTTTATTATTGTGATTTCTCATACAGATTTATTTTGTTTCAAATATAACTCAGATAACAATATCTTATCTAGATTTCTTCAAAATACTGACCTTTTTTTCTGTGATATAGATAGGTAAAATGATAATTAATATATTATTTATTTTCTTTATTAAATGATTGAATAAATTAATAATGTGTGAGTAATATTTTGTCAAAGTTAAAAATTCCTAAACAAATTGCTTCACTCATTGAAAATGCAACTTGAATATTAGTAGCATGGTAGCACTTATATTTCAAATTCAATTTTGTGAAATTATATTGTGGAAATGTATTTACGTACAGGTGGGGCGTAATGGAAGGGCGTTTTTGGAACGGGTAGTACACGTAACAGAATGTGAGTACACGTAACGGTGACACAACCACCCGATGGGTACAGAATTTCAGAACGACTTTATCAGCAATAAATCCGAAACCTCAAGGTCGTCTGCGAAGTGTAAGGACACCAGCTTCCGTGGAAAGAGTGAGACAAGCTGTAATTCAAAACCCCAAGGTGCTCCGTTCGAAAACGAGCTGCAACACAAATGAGTGATCGCAGACCAAGACCTCCTCTTGCACCCCTATGAGCTCATGATTGTCCAGCACCTGAATGAAGGAGATTTCGCACCAAGCCAGCAGTTTGACGAGATAATGCAAATGATTAACGCTGATAAAAATGAACCAGTGATAATGATGAGTGACGAGGTTCATTTACAGTTGAGCGGTTCGGTTAATAAACAGAACTGCCTATATTGAGCAGAAGAAAACCCCTGCGAACTGCATCAATCCCCACATCACAGTGAGAAAGTCACCTTTTGGTGCGCTATGGGCCGTCTTGGGATGATTAGACCGTATTTTTTCGAGGATGAGAGAAAGGCACCCTTAACTGTAAACTTTTAGCGATATGTTTTCATGCTGGAGAACTTTCTCATCCCAGTTTTGTGACGGCGAAGAATTAACAGAAGTAACAGAAGAAATGTTTGGTTCCAACAGGATGGTGCCACGGTACATAAAGCCAGAGCCTCAATGGAAGTTGTGCGTCGCGTTTTACCTGGTCATGTAATCTCCCGTTATCGTGATGTGCCATGGCCCCGTCGTTCCCCGGATCTCACTGCTTATGATTATTTTTTGTGGAAAAATCTAAAGGCTACGGTCTACGTCGATAAACCTCGAAATGTGCAAGAGTTGAAAAAAGCCATCACAAGAGGAGGTTAAGCAATCGACACCGATTTGTTAGAGCGGGTGATGCAGAACTTTGAGAATCGACTACGGCAATGCATTGCGAAACACGGATGTCATCTGCCTGATGTCATGTCAGAACATGATTCTTTTCACTTGTTTTCACTAAATGGTAACATTTAAGTTTTCATTTTACGTAATTAAAAATGTTCTTCGTTCAAAAACGCCCTTTTATTACGCCCAACGCTGTATATCTGAAGAGCATTCCTACTAAGTAAAATGTTAAATTGTATATAAAAATGGCAACTCAGTACAAATGAGAATTTTAAAGGATTCCTTCTTCTAACTAGATTCTGAACTGGCGTATCATCAAGTTCAAAGGGTCAAATGACCCCAATTTTAACTAGCCAAGAAAAAATTTTTCAGAAAATTGTATTTTTTTAGGATATTGTATGGGGACTCGGCCCCGTTTTTTGCTTTGGTTGGGGTTAGTTTGGCATCAGGCACAGGAATAATAACAAAGGAAGAAGAATTGGAAGGAGTATGCTGGGAGATAAGGGTGAGGAAATATTTTCATTTTAAACTCGAGATTTAGCGTTATTCGACACTGAATTTTTCCAATATAAATCTCATCTATACATAGTGAAGTATTGTTGTGCTATTTGCAATTGCAATTTTTAATTGCGATAATACAGAGTGATGACTTTCTGTACTAAACATGTACTAAGTTATTTTTATTTCAACCTATTAGTGTAGCTACTGATTTCCAAAACTAATAAGATCATTATTTTCTCGAAAACTAGAATGTCTTTAGCGACCTTTACGCTATTCACTTCTGAAGAAGATTTAGGTCTTTAGGAACTAGCCGTCTCATGCCCAAACAATCATTTAAAATGGTACCAATTGATTCGTGAGACACAGAAAGTTCATTGCCTATCTTTCTCTAACTTAAATGACGATTTTCAATTACCATTTTCTTCACTTCTCGATGTTAACTTCAGTGTAAGATGTTGATGGCCGACCGGAGCGAGGTAAATCTTCCACTACCTATCGTCGGCCGCTGTTGTAAGCACTGTACCACTCACATGCACGTGTCGAATCACCGTAAGCCTTTTGTAACATTTTCAGTGTGTCTTCAGTTTTTTTAGTCCATGGTTCAGTTTCAATGATGTTACAAGATATTCTGAAATTTTTTCTTCCTCATCAAATATTTTAGATGATATAAATTTAGAAGAAGTATCTTTCACGACGCCACCCTGCTCTATATAGCTTCCAATGCGCTTATTCTTCTTTTCAAATGAAAACGGCATTGTCCTGAAAAGAAATGATTAACCATGCAATCCAATAGGCATAACAAAAAAAGCACAAAAGTATGACACCAAAATACACTAACAGAGGGAAAACTAACCAAACCTCCCTCTTACCTGCCCCATGCTCCCCATAACCTCATTTTTCAAATAGATTTGAATAAGTTTATTTTTAACGAATGTTGAATTGACAGGTAAATATAATCTTCATTAAACACAAAAGAAGTTAACACAGATACTTACACTCCGTTGCACATTTCTTTGTTTGTTTGTTATTCCTTTAACGTGCTCTATTTCCGCCTTTCGGTCAATGACACGCCGGTGAATTCTGTCACCTCAGTAACCCGGGAATTTTGCCGAATCCCTCTCGTGTCGAGGGAAGAGATCTTTAATGTCCAACACATCTCTGTTAGACAGGACTGGCGGCTTTACATCTCCTCCGAAAGATGGATACCAAGCGATTCTCAGAATCTAAAAATCGCACCGACTTTGTGGAGATTGAACCCAGGTAACTCTGCTCAGGAGACGAGCATCATATTCTCTACGCCACCAAGCTGGCTTGATTTCTTTGTTATTTCTCTTCAAATCACAAACAAAATATTTACTGCTGTACGCAACAAACCGGTAAGCGCATGTAACTTGACAACCAAGTAAAATGACAGCTGACGCTTTTGATAAGCGGTGTTGCCAGTTATCAAACTATAGTGATGTGGTAGAAAACAAAAAATATCTGGAATACATTTTCAGAAATGAGGGGGTGCCCAAATCTCCTGACTGCCGAATGGTCCCCTTATTTTAGTGTATTATATTGAATGACTTATCATGTAGATATTTTCATGTTCGAATAAACTAAAACTATTGTTTGGAATGTATGAATTTTTAAAATTCAGATATAAATTTCTGATTTCATATCAAGTTCTCCAAATCTATATTGATCAACATCTTTCAATAACAGAATAAGGTTTGCTTATCAACTTGCTCCGTACCTTCAAGTAATTGAGAATCTAATTTCTTCTTGGAAGACCAAATATCTAGTTTATATGAAATGAACTTATAATTTTCAATGTCATTCATCAATCAATCCTCTTTAAACCTTAAATTTACTACATTAAATCTTTCACATTTTTAGGAAGCCATCTCAAAAATGAAATGGAACTACCACGATGTTAATATCGATGAAGTACAGTCTGAAGATAACCCTATAACTTTGAAGGATCTTTCATTTGGAAAAGCAATTGCTAAAGGTTCGAATGCTGTGGTTTATGAAGCAAAACTTAAAGAAACAACCCTTACTGAACCAACTGAAGAACATATTGACACGAAAGAATGTAACGAAACAAAAATCGAAGACGATAATCAATTTCCTTTCGCTTTGAAGATGATGTTTAATTATGACATCCAATCTAGTTCAACAGCTATATTGAACGCGATGTACAGGGAGACAGTACCGGCTAGAATGTACTTTGGTCAAGGGGAAGACTGGGAACTAGAGTGAGTAACTATTTCCTATATCGGCCGTGTTAAATTAATTGAATAAAAACAAACCCGATTCATTGAGGTTCTTAGGATCGTATAACTCACGAAATTGGTCAGATCTTACCAGAATCGAGTACTACGAATAAGTATCCATTCTGAACTTTTTTTCGTTAATTTTTTTTGGAGTTATAAGACAAAGTTGTGAGTTAGAAATAAATAGACCATTACATTTGTCTTGAAGAGACCATTCCAACCAGGTGAAACAACACATCACACCATTGAAAAGAAGTGAGGTTCTCATACTTCTTTTTGACACAAGAAGAACGAAATTACACACAAACCTTGACTGACTAAAAATACAAATTGACATGTAAAATTTCAAAAGAAATATTTAAATTTAATCCATTCAAAGCCCCCAGTTTATAGATAAAAAAATTCATAATGCTGTTTTTTCAGATTTGCAAATAGAAGAAGGTACTTACCACCCCATCCGAACATAGTCGCCATATTTTCGGTGTTCGCAGATTTCGTTCCTGAACTAGAATCTTGCAAAGGATTGTATCCAGATGCTCTACCCCCAAGGATTAATCCCGATGGTTATGGAAGAAATATGTCCCTGTTTCTTCTAATGAAGAGGTAAGAATAAAGCAGCTGATAGTTTGGGTGGAGAATATAAGATATTATTTCAGGTATGATATGAGTTTGGATCAGTATTTGGAAGATCATGTAGTCTCTACAAGAACTTGTATTCTGCTCTTCTCGCAACTGTTAGAAGCGGTAGCTCATATGACAGCTCACAAAATTGCCCATCGGGACCTTAAAGCCGATAATCTTTTGATTGATGCAACTGAACTTGACGCACCTATTCTTGTTATAAGCGATTTTGGATGTTGTATTGCTGACAAATCGCATGGCCTCTTACTACCTTACAGTAGTTACGACATCGGTAAAGGCGGCAACGCCGCTCTCATGGCACCCGAGATTTATACTCAACAACCTGGTACGTTCAGCATATTGAACTACAGCAAGTCAGATCTTTGGGCTGCTGGATCTATTGCTTATGAAATTTTTGGAACGACTAATCCTTTCTACGGTAGAATGGGTCAGATAAAACTGAAAAATGCTACTTACAAAGACGAAGATTTGCCAGAGTTACCCGAAGAAGTGCCTTTGATTATTAAAATGCTGATTAAAAATATCTTGAGTCGTAATCCGAACGAGGTAAACTGAAGTAAGTACGATTGTCGATGTTTTTTAAGTTGTTTTCTTTTTTCAGCGACTCGATCCAGAAGTCGCTGCAAATGTGTCTCAGTTGTTTTTATGGGCGCCGAGTTCGTGGTTGAGGGAAACTAGAAAACTGCCGTCCTCGGCTGAGGTATGTTGAATTTTTATTAAGTTCCCAGCTATAAGTAACCATTATGATGAAATTGGTCAACGTTGGCAAATATAAAGAAAATAGCGTAATATTGGGTGCTTATTATATAGTTGTCAGTTGGCGCTAATTACATCCAAATTCTAACCACTGGAGATTGACAAACAAAACATAGGTACACCACCGACTTGATCAAAGTTTTGTATAATTTTTTTATTCAGCATATAAAAATACAAATTTTTTTGCCTTCGTGGTTTTTTTGGTATTTTAACATCGTTTCCGTGGGAAAAAATCAAACCCACTTCATTGCATGTCGACAAATTGTTATTATAAATTCCTCGTTACTAAAAAATGTCGTTTTTGTTGTTATGATGAAATATAATATCTTTGTGACAGTTTTAGTCCGGTAAAATTAACCGTAAGAGTACAGCTACATAAATTCCAAGCAATTTTACCGAAAATTGTTTAAAATATGATTCAAAATAAAATTCCGTATCTTTCCCCTGTATGGAAAAAAATTAATTCAAGGTCAAATGTAAAAGTATGAGTTTTTCGCCATTTTCAGCTAAACCCTAAGTTTTATCATACCATACCTCAGACCAAAATTGTAGATCATAAAATTATCTACAAAAAATGTATTAATACTTTATTTCCTATGAGCCACTGGTTTTGAGATTTAAGGATTCAAAAAGTTGTTCACGGGTCAGTTGTGAACCTGTTTAATTTAAAACTATTCCAAAATAATGGATATTGGCAGAGATTGAAAAGATAAAAGCAATCAGCTACCCTAGCCATTCACACAATTGAACAGGGACAGATGTTGTCTCAAGGTAAAAATGACGTCTAAATTGAGGGACTGGGTTTCGTTTTACCTGATGTTCTTATGGTTAGTTTATGTGTATTTTATATTATAAGTGTAAGTTACAATGACATATTTCAACATAAACACCTCAAAAAAGTCTAGGGAACATTTCTGAATATCGATATATCGTATCCAGAACGATCAATATGGATGATTTTTTTTAAGAAATGAACGCGTGCATCAATTTCTCACCAAATTATGTAATTTCAGTTTTTTTTATAAAAAACTTAAAATGATGCAGAACCGACGTTGCTTTATAATCATTTCATGTATTCAGTGTTTGAAATCAGTTAGTTGGCACTTTGTTTCTGTTGTAAGCACAAATAAAAGATTGAAGTTTTGTGATTCGACCATGGAAAGACGACATTTGACTAGAGAAGAGATGTTACGAGCCGTTGGCATGCTCCAAGCTGGGCGCTTACAACGGGAAGTATCCAAGGTTCTGGGAAGTAGCCCAAGTGTCATAAACCGTTTATGTTCGCGTTTCAATGAAACAGGTAGCGTAGAAGAACGCCATACATATCATTTCAGGATTACTTCAGTCGCCCAAGACTGATTTTTGGTTTTACAAGCCAGAAGAGATCGTACTACCACAGCATCTCAATTAGCTCAAGAGCTATCACAAGTTCATAATGTACAAATTTCCTACCAAACTGTGAGAAATCGACTTCACGAAGGTCAATTCCACTTCAGACGCCCTTTAAGAGTTCCACAACTGACCCATGGAAATCGCGCTGCTCGTTTAGCTTGGTGCCAAGAACACGTAAACTGGGATTAAGAGAGGTGAGCCACAGTTCTCTTCAGTGATGAATCTAGATTTAGTTACTATCCCGATTCGGGAAGAACTCGAATATGGAGGGAACCTGGAAAGCAAAACCGTCTCTAGCATGCTCGAGTAGTTGTTAGACAGGGAGGCGGATCAGTGATGTTTTGGGGAGGTATACGCCGAAGCAGGAGCTTCGATTAGCAGGTCAGGGGGCTTGGAATGACTTAGGCCAAAATGTAATAGACAATTTAATATTGAGCATGCCGCGACGATGCCAAAGTGTCATTAATAACAGAGGTGGACCTTCTGGGTACTGAAAAATATAAGTGCTTCCATATCGTTTTGAAAATATTAGTTCAGGATTTTTTTTTGTGTTTTACCAAATTTCGTCATTTTCAAATTTCAATTTTTTTTTTTAAAATAGGTGCTTTGGAGAAGTCAAATATTATTTTGTTTTCTTGAGAATACATTATATGCAATACATCCTAACAAAACCGAAAGATTTCTATAAATTCGAATCATCAAATTCATATTTAAACATATTGGTAAGTGTTCCTAGACTTTTTGAGGTGTTTATGTTGCAACTATAGAGATGTATATACGTGGCGTATTATGACGATTACAACTTTCACAACTTTTTGAATCCTTATATCACAAAAACGGTGGCTCATAGGAAAATAGTATTGATACATTTTTTGTAGATAATTTTAAGAACAACCATCCAACTCGCGCTGGAGAGTCAAACAATCCTGCTGGTTTCTAATTTTCATGAATGTTTTGAGATCGTCGTTTTGAAAAATTTACTAGTATTGCTATGAATAATGAACAACAATGGTCCCAGGTGTAATTTGTCACCCACGTGCATTGGAAACAGATATGTTTGCTTTGATATATTTTGTAGTCTTTATAGTTTTCTAACGGAATATGTGGAGTCAGACTGTCACAGAAAAACAGTTATTTGTACAAATTTTCTTGAAGATTTTATTGAGATTTTTTTGATTCAAACCATGTTTCAAATGTCAATGTATGTACATTCTATTATTATTATGTTGGTAGAAGAATGAGCATTCAAAAAACTACGATATTCTAATTGCAAAAAGTAACTTTTGAGTTCATTTTTAAATAATATTGTCAATTTTGTTTTTGATCATATTGATGGACAGCTTCTTCTAAGACGCTGTTCCAAGCACACGATTCGGCCGGAAATGTTCCCTTTGTGCGGATCTATACCTTTTCCTTCTAACTTCATCCCGTGTCCTCGAAGACGTACGTCACTGTTTAATTCGTACAGGTCACTTAAATTGGCTTAATTGTATTTTACTATAAGGAGTGTTATTATTAGAATTCCGCAAAATCGACGCCTCTCAAAAGTGGAGTAATTCTGCACACAAGACGGACGAAATTGATCGAAAGATGAACGCGTAGCATGGCGCATGGTACATTCTGTCAATAAAGTATTGGGAATTGGTCAATGAAACACAAAATATTTATTTTTCATCCAAATTTATTGCATCGCCTTCGAAATAGGTCATTTTCGAAATATAACATTTACGACTTCAAAACGAATACCTCGAAGTGGTAAATTAGTTTTGGAAAAAGAAAAAAGTCGGCCGGAGCTATATCAGGTCAATACGGTGGTTGTTCGATGCTATTTGTTGAATTTTAGGTCAGATGATGACCTTGTGGGCTGATGCATTATCTTGTTGCAAAATCTATGAGTTTTCTTTCCACAAATCTGGCCTTTTGCTGCTAATTTGTTTTCTCAAACGCCGCATAAAGCTCAGGTAATATTCTTTATTTATCGTCAGACCTGAATTATGAGTGCAAACACCGCGATAATCAAAGAAAACAGTCAACATTACCTTGTCTTTTGATCGACTTTGACGTGGATTTTTCGGTTTCGGTTTAGTTGGATAGCGCCATTCCGAAACTTGTTGACTGGTTTTCATGTCAAACTCATAAAACCATGTCTCATCACCAGTTTCAATGCGATTCATGAATGTGGCGTCGGAATTAACGAGTTATAACATGTCTTCAGCAACCTTTACGCGATAAATTTTTGAAGAAAAAAGGGTCTTTGGAAACTAGTCGAGCGGCCACGCGTTTCATGCCCAAATACTCGTTTGAAATGGTACGAACTGATTCGTGAGATACAGAAAGTTCATTGTCTATTTCTCTCAAACTTAAATGATGATTTTCTATTACAATTTCTTTCACTTTATCGATGTTAACTTGAGTTGAAGATGTTCATGGCCTATCATGGCGAGGCCGCTGTTGAATGCACTGTACCACTCATTAGTCTAGTCATTACAGTAAGTCCACCTCGGAAATCGAGATACCCAGCTGTAAGTCTGTAAATACTTGTATATTGACACCCCAAAAGTTGTCTCAAAACCTACATATGGTAGGGTGTACGCAACTATTAAATTCACAAAGGTCACAAACATCATTTTTTCCCTTTTTTTTTTTACAAATATCTCACTTCCTATGGGTTTTTTGCTAATTGTATTTATTATCAATATTGTAGAGTACAAAATTATATACAAATTTTGTTGGAGAAAATTTTTTATACGGTAAACAGTTTTCGAGATAGAGGGCGGAGAGCGCGAGGTCACAGCATCACTTCAGGTCAACTGATGCCTCCGGTCAAAAACGCGCCATATATAGTTGATGAACTAGATAAATCAATGATTCTAAATATTTGTGAATTTATATTAACTATTTTATTACATTTTATTATTTTCTTCATGCATTTAATCTATATCTATTCAATAATACTGATAACCGTTTCCTAAAATTAAAAAATAATTAAGGGAAAAACTTAAATCATAGTATAATTATATTCCCATTTACACTAATGACATTTTAAATAGAAAATAATCAAGTGCATCTTCTCTTTCTTCCTCTTCTTTTTGAGAAACTGACAAATTTGAATGAACTAGCTGCAGCATTTGAGGAAGAAAATTGTCGGCCCAGAGAGTATTAGAGAGTAGAACTTAAACCTTATTGGCAGTCTATAATGTTCCGAAATCTGTGAAAAGTCTCGATCATCTTCGTTATATGCATTACGTCAAGTCTACAAAACTTAATAAACCTGTGCAGCTCTTAAATATTCCACCAACAAGTGCAGTTGCTCATCAACATGACAATCGTGTATGTTGTCAAGTTCAAACTTGGTTAGGGCATGATTTGGAACCCCAGGTTTGGAGTTTGGCAATGCGGAACGATTTTCTGGAGCCTATCATGATAATTTTACCACCTGTTCCAGAAGATTTGCTAAATTCAATTTTCTGCAACTACTAGAGTGGTTGTGGTTCGCGATGCAGATGAAGGAAAGCGGACTTGCAATGCTCTTTAGCTTGTGGCCAATATAATGGGCAAGCTTGTCTCAATGCTCTACCATATCAGAGCGACATTAACGAAGATAGAACCTTTGACCCCGAAATCTTGGAAGAACTTGAGACAAATGTCGTTGAAGACAATTATGAACACCAGTTTGAAATTTACCAGCAGCCGGAAGACGACAATGAAGAGGAAGAAGATGATTCCAATTATAAATTGTAATTTTTCTACCCTTTATTCCATTTTTTACTTTTAATAAAAATAAACGAATTGAATCATATTTTTTAATAAAAGATTAGTTCATAATTTATTTGTTTTTTTTCATCATGTAAGAAGTTATTAATATTGATTAGGTTTAAATTCAAATATAATTCCTATATTTTCATTAACAATTCTGCAATTACATTGGCAGGTAAATGTTGTTAAATAAATTAATACTGAATAAAAAGTGGATAGGTTAGGAAAAAAATGATAAAATATAATATAGTAGTTAATAGAAATTGACAAATCTTTAGAATCATTGATTTATCGATAGTTCATCAACTATATATGGTGTGTTTTCGACCGGAGGCACCGGTTGACCTAAAGTGATGCTGTAACCGCGCGCTCTCCGCCCTCTATCTCAAAAACGGTTCACCGTAAAAAAAATTTTTCCAAACAAAATTTGTGGAGAATTTTGTACTCTACAATATTGATCATAAATACAAATAGCAAAAAACCCATAGGAAGTGAGATATTTACAAATAAAGCGCAAAAAACCGATTTTTGTGACCTTTGACCTTGAAATTTAATAGTTGCGTACACCCTACCATATGTAGGTTTTGAGACAACTTTTGGGGTGTCAATATACAAGTATTTACAGACGTACAGCTGTAAGTGAGTGATTATCACTCCCAGATCCACATGCGAGGAGACAGGTCTTAAAGGTACACCTTGCAGGATATGATGATTATTAAGGGGACTACTAAACACTTGCATCATCGGCATAAAATAATTTATCACACTGTATGTGTAGCGGAAGATCTCTAGAGTAAACAACGTAGAGTTGAGGGGCCAAGGACTGAACCTTGTGGCACCCCGATGGTAACTACCTTCTCAGACGAAAAAGATGTACCAACTCTGTCCGACAGATAATTGCTGATCTAAGAATGCAAACCTCGAGACAAAAGTATCCTGACAGACACCCTGTCAGAATTCCTTGGCATCTTGATAAACTTCATCAATGAGGTTTTCCATATCGTACTCGCTAGTCTATTCAGTAAGACATCGCAATAGTTTATAATTGATATTCCCATAGTGAAACCGTGTTGCTCCGGAGGCATTACTGAGTTAATACTGAAAAACGTTGTCATTTCTTGTACTATTGTGGTAACCATTATCTTGAATAGAATCGACAGAATACTTATCAGTATATAATTCGCTGGATTGTCCTCTGTTTCCGATGAAGGTTGATAACAGAAAGAAAAAGGTTTCTGGAAAGCAGATATGAAACAATCTTAGCCTCATCACATTTGGTAATGATTTATCAACCATTCTCTGTTAATATAATAAAATATGTAATCTTTTAATGCTAGTAATAATTTCAAGAGTGTTCTAATAGGACTTTCATTCATTTAAATACACTTGTCTCTTCATTGTCATTTATTGCGGAAGGATTATAAATTCTGTTTGACTCGAATATGTTATAAGTATATAAGCGATATTCACCAGCAGGTGAAGCTAACAAATAAAACGAAAATTTAGATTTTGCATAAGTCTATCGCACAACGGTCTTTCATACAAAAGCGTCTGCGCGACTACAGCTTGTTTAGTGGCTGTTCCCAACCAATAACGTTTTTTACGGAATTCGCGCTTTGTAGCATTTTAATTGCAATAGAACACAAATGTGAACAAAGCAAAAATAATTAATATATCGATATGTGAGGTTAAAAATGGAGTAAGAATTTCACGCAGGTGCAAAATTGTGTGTCTTTACATACCGCTTGTTAGTGAAAGAGAGAATGTCCTATATAAACTTATATAATGTATATGGTTTGTGTATAATATGAATTATTTATTCTATTTTTATGTGATTTCAGATATTACAGTGGCTGTTGAGTTTAACAACAAAAGTTTTATGTGAAGGAAGAGTTATCCCTAGTTTTGCTGAGCGGCAAAATAACGAAGGAGTACGTCGTGGCAGACGAACCTATCCTGAGTACTTACTTATCTCTAGCTTTCTATGTAGAGCAACCATTGCTAACATTAGGCTTGCATTGTCTTGGATACAAAACAATGTTTATGATAATGATTACTAAATTTTCAGTACTGTTATTGTTTTATTTCTTTTTGAATATTTATTCTGACTGAAGAAATTTTGAATTATTTCTATATGGAACTGTTCCTGATATTTGGATTAAAGAAATTATTTATTCTGTTACTTGAAATTGATATCTATCGTTAATATTTTGGTAGTAAATAAGTTCTATTTTAATAGTTAAATATATTCATCTAAAATTAAATTGTGTTTTTCTCATCACCATTAGGTTTTTTTCAGATTTTCATAAATCTTCAATGAGTAGATTTTGAATGAGACTGTTTTTTCGAATGAGGCAGCTTTCAATTCAGTACCCTTGAAATGTTTAATTCTGTTCATAATTTCCAACGTTATCGAAGAGTGAGTTTGTTATGAATTATCTATATCTCGTCAAACACAGTTGTAATTATGAACTCTCTAGATTAGGTTGGGTTAGATTATGGCATAAATTCATATTAAATACTCTTTTTCCAGGATTTGTATTAAGAAACAAATCGATTTAAGCCCTTAACATCTATTGAATCTCTTCAGGGAGCAATGTATTCCTTAATTTTATTGGATATACCTGTCATCAATAATCACTTAAGAAGAAGCAACTCCATAAGCTTTCAATTACTTAAGAACATTTGTATTTATATTCTCAGTTGTATCTATATATAGTTGTCATAATTTCTGTACATTCATTCGTCTTAAAAGCTACAGTGTAGTGAAACGCGTTACGAATTACAATTATTAAGTAAAATTCTACCAAGTATAAGCCTCCCAAATTCAAATCCTTGAACTTCAACCAACATTTAAATTAAAGAATTTGCCAAATTGGTCCAGGCCTTGTTGATTTATGCGCTTACCAACACATTTTGCGATTCATTTTGATATCATAGATACAGTCATGACAAATATGTGAGGATATTGCACATTATTCAAATATATATGTTATATGTTAAGTTTTTTACACACCCAAGACAGAAATTCGTTTTTTATCAATCGTTTTATAACTGAAATATCCCAAATGAACATGTGGAGAGGCATCATTCAAGGCTTGATGAAATGAACAGAGCAGTTGGAATGTTTGAGGATGGGACAACACAGACAGTTGCACAAACGAAACAGGAATTGTGAGGGAACATGGGGGTGAACATAGTGCTTCATCAATTGCTTTTGTCAAGAAACCACCCGTAGAAATCCTACTATAAGGTGTAATGAATTGGGCTATCTGTTGAATCAAACGCATAAGCTGAATATTTCAAGAATTGTTGCCCAATAGGTTGCTTGAAGTCGACCTTCACTCCAGAAAGGGGAAATCCTGCACCTCGATTGGAATGCGCTCAAAATCATATGGAATGGGAACCTGGGCAATATTTATTCTTATGTGAAACTTGATTTGGACTGGAATATTTCTTGGTATGTACGAGGGTGGAGATATCTTAGTAATATTCAAAGGTTACAGATGTCCAAAAAGAGTACATGCCTACAAGGGAGGTACTCTGATTGCTTGAAATAGAATCTCTTTCAATACCATAACTGATCACGTTTTGATAAACAACTCTCTGAATGCAAACTTTTACGTTAACCAAATTCTTCAACCCTCTGTGCTACTATATGAAGCTGTAATTGAGGAAAACTTAATATTTATAATAATTCCTCTCCTCACATTACACCTGCTACAAAGTAATGGCCTTTTAAGACGACCTTTGGCTGTTTTAACTGTTTGCCAACTCCATCGCCGCCGACATGTAACTGATGAACGCGAGCGAGCTGCCAGTCTCGAGGATGTAACAGTTCATTTTTAATCAAAACCATCGATCCTTCGACGATCCGAACCATTGGGTTTGTCCATTTTGATCTTTGATGTAATGTATGCAAATATTCTTGACTCCATCGGTTCCAAAAATCATGGTGAAGTATTAACAAGAATTACCATCGTGAAAGTCGATTCAAAGGTACCTGAGTTAAGTCTGGGTCGGGTATAGGTGATAGAGGCTCTAGCATTAAAAAATGGCCAGGAGTGAGTACGCTGAGATCACTACTCACAGGACATATAGGTCGTGAATTAAGAACGGCCTCGATTTGAGTAAAGACTGTATTCAATTCTTCATAGGTTAGAATTTGCTTACCAATAATACGAATGAGGTGATTTTTCACGCTTTTAATACCTGCCTCCCATAATTCACCCATGTGCGGTGAAATTGACTCAGCATTGACTGAGTGAGAAAATATTTCTTTTAAATATTTTGCACTAGCAATTAAGTTTGTACCGCAATCTGAATAAACATTATTGCAGCGTCCCCTTCTTGATATATGTTAAATCGGCGAAATCCCATTAGAAACGTTTCAGCAGACAAGTCTGAAAGCAGCTCCAGATGTACTGCTTTAGTCGAAAAACATACAAATAGTGCAAGATAAGCTTTGAACATTTTGGACCCTCGTGGCCGTCCCATAGTTATGGAAAATGGAACACCTAAGTCGACACCTACATTTTGAAATGATTTCATCTGAGAAATTCTAAGTTTAGGTTGTTTAAGCGGAATTGGCTTGATTTTGAAGCAAGTATGACATTTAGAAAGTACCCATCGTATGAGTTTCTTCGCAGAGAAGTCCCAGAACATTTGAAATAAATGGAAAAGCGTTACATTAATACCTGAATGTAAAAATGTTACATAAATATATGAAATCAGCAAGTGAATTTACTTCAGAGGGTAAAAGAATAGGAAACTTCCTATCGTAATACAATTCAGCGTATCTTAACCGACCTCCTACTCTCAAAATTCCATTTTTATCAATAAAGGGATTCAGTTTTCAGAGATATTTTGGGATTTTCTGAGCTGAAGATACAATATTGATTTCAAAATTCAATTCTTGTGTTAGTATTCCTTTTGAAAGGAGCAGTAATTCTCTATGCAGTTCAAAAGCAGAAATGATATCAGTAATAAAAAATTAATCACCTTTATTTTTCATATTATTAATAAATCGGCGAGCATAACATAGAATTCTCAGAATCTTTTGAAGGGACGAAAATTTTACTAATAATGAATCTATATAACTCCACGGTATTGTCGAAGTTGTAGTGGATGAACAAATTTTAGTAGATTCGTCTAAAATTTCATCTGTTTCATCCGTAGCGGATTCAGATGAACGCCATCGGTCTTGAGGGGTACGTAAAAAATGTGGCCCACTCAGCCAGGAATGACAGTTAGCAAACTCCGAAGGAAACAATCCTCGTGTACCAAAATCTGCTGGATTGAGTTGAGATTGAATGTGAAACCAACGTTCTGGGGGTAGAATGTCTTGTATGTAAGAAGTCCTGTTACCCACGAAAGTTTTCCATCGATGAAATGATGATTTTATCCAAAATAACGCCACTGTAGAATCCGACCACCCCACCGACTGAAAAGTCAGTTTCCCTTTACAAGATTCAATAGCGAATTTCAATAATTTAGAAAGTAAAACTGCCGAACAAAGCTCAAGTCAGGCTTAAGACAGTTTTTTCAAAAGTGCTACTTTAGATTTTGAACAAATGAAATAAGTTTTAATTGAAGAGTCATAAATATATGGCAGCGCAATAACAGTCGCAAAATCCATGAAGTTCACCCTTTTTCGATTTTACTCTGTCAAAATATCGCGGACTTTGTAATTCTGAAAACTCATTCATTTCCGATTGAAATCGTTGAAATTTCGACACTATTCCTTTCGGAAGTGGGTCATCCCATTCTATGCCTAACACCCATGTTAATTGCATAAGAATTTTCAGAAGAATAATACAGGGAGCTAAATAGCCCAGAGGGTCATATATCCTGGCAACAATAGAGAGAATCTGTCTTTGTACATATGGAAATCTGATCAAAAGTAGATAAGTGAATGTATCAGAAACAGGATTCCATTTTAAGCCCAGAACTTTAAGAAGGCTGTCTTTGTTTTCGTGAAATGCTAACCGAGAAGTGAGATATGTGAAGCCTCCCCTTTCCAGAATAAAATGAGTTGTTGGATTTTAAAGCGGGCTGTTTCCAAACAGTCATCGCCTTCAGTCGCATCTTGTACATATGTACTTTCTAATAAAATAACAGAAGCTAGAAGGTAGAGCATCGTACTCGTTAACTAGTTGTTTCACAGTACGTAAGGTAAGGTAGGGGCTACAAACTGAACCGAAAGGTTATATCTTCAATCGATATTCTTTCATTGGTTCGAGCGGAGAAAATCTCCACAGGAGTCGAAGGAAATCCCTCTGCGAAGGAACTACTCGTATCATTCGATACATTTGGTATTATTCAAGAATCTTCGTGACTCGATTTTGAGAATGCCTAGGAGATGAAGTGCTGTAATCATTTCACGAAGAGGTCATATTCTTAACTGAGGTCAGCTTTGATATTATGTAATGAGATTTTGCTATTTTTATTTCATTTAAAGGAATTGATGAAATTTCAATTAATTATTGCTCTGGAACAAAGGGCATCCGTTTTTTGTTATTGAGGCTGATTTACAAACATTATACTTTGATTTATCGTTATCACACAATACCAGTATTTAAATCTCTCTTCATTCTTTATCCTCTCCTGAGGATGTAGCGACTAATGAAATGTCATCAATGAAAGTTTTCCATTCCTTTCTATCCTGTGCCATTACAACTAGAGAATGCATGGGTCGGCCTGTTGTTTCTGTAATTTGATCCATCCATCGTGTTGGGGACCTTCCTCTTCCTCTCTTTCCATCTACTTTCCCCTGAATAATGATTTTTTCCAAATTCTCTGGTCCTCTTCTCATGATGTGTCCGAAGTATCTCAATATTTTGAGTTGAATTGCACTCGAAAGTCTTTGTTTTATGCGGAGTTGCTTTAGAATCGATGTATTCATTCGGCGTTGTGTCCATGGGATGTTAAGCATCTTTCTCCAACACATCATTTCTGTCGCGTCGATTTTTCTTCTTTCGCTCATTCGAAGGGACCAAGATTCGCAGCCGTATGTGAGAATTGGAAAGATGAGGCACTTCATAAGCCTGGTTTTAGTGGAAATAGCGATATTTCGATCGGCCCAAATTTTATTCATTTTTTTCGTAGCTACCTTGGTTAGTTCGCATGTACGTTTAACCTCTCGTTCTACGTTTCCTACGTTTGTTATCAAGGATCCCAGATAAAGATATTCTTGCACTACATCAAACCTATCAATTTGCTTTTTTTCTGGTTGATTGTTGTTCATCCTGTCCACGATCATGATTTTTGTTTTAGAAACATTCAGTTCCAAGCCAAGTTCCGTACTCTCCTCTCCACTCTGCTAACAAGCTCAGTCAGTTCTTCCTCACTTGTTGCCAGGAGGACCGTATCATCCGCGAATCTCAGATTATTTACACATCTTCCGTTAATTGGTATGCCGCCCTTCCATCCGTCTAATGCCTTTCTCATTATGTATTCAGTGTATATGTTGAATAACTGAGGAGAAAGAATACACCCTTGCCTCACTCCCCTCTTTGGTTTGAATTCTGATGACAGTGTTTCATTGAATTTCACAGTATCCCTGGTTTCATTATATAGCTTGATGATTAAGGCACACAAGTGATCCGGTACAGCCATATTCCCTAGAACGATCCACAACTTATACCATTTCACTCTATCGAAAGCTTTTTTATAATCAATGAAACATATGTATAGGGGTATATTGAACTCTCTGGCTTTTTCTATTATTTGCCTTAAATTTATCAAATGCTCTCTAGTCCCTCTTCCTTTAACAAATCCTGCTTGCTCTTCCGGGATTTGGTGTTGTAAAAAGTTCTTCAGTCTTTCGTTGATTATTGTCAGCATTATTTTGCTCGTATGTGAAATAAGTGTTATCGTTTTGTAGTTTTCGCAGTTTCTGTTACTCCCTTTTTTGTGAATTGTGATAATTGTGCCTTGTGTCCAATCTCTTGGCCATTGTGTTGTTTTCCATATTTTATTACACAAGTGGTGTAGGCTTCGGGTGCCCTCTTCTCCTATTCCTTTTAGTATTTCGGATGTTATTTTATCGTTGCCTGGAGATTTGTTATTTTTAAGTTTATGGATAGCTGACGTAATTTCGCTCTGCAGTATGAAAGGTTCTTCTTCGTATTCTTTTATTTCGTGTTCATTAATTTCCTCGTTTTCGGCGTAGAGTTTCTCGCAATAGATCCTCCAAGTCTCTGCTATTTCTTCTCTGTCTGTAACAAGTTTACCATTTTCATCTTCTATAGGCCATGTTTTTGGTTTGAATTCTCGGGTCAAGTATTTAATTTTTCGAAAAAGATCTCGTGGTTGGTTAGAATGGCTATGAACTTCTATTTCTTTGCATATGTTGGAAAAATACTCGTTTTATCTCTTTTACATGACCTCTTAATTTCATCGCTTATCTCTTTGAAGGCTTTCTTGTTGTTAGTATCAACCTTTCCTTTATTTGAAATTTTTCTTCTTTCTTCGACCAGTTTCAATGTATAGTCAGAGATCCAATGTTTTCGTTTGAGAGGAGGTTTTGAACGTTCTGTCTCTGCGGCGTTTCTTATCCAGTTTTTTATTTCTGTCCATTCTTCTTCCGGAGTTGTTTCTTCTATCAGAGTTGGCTTAGTTGTCCTCAAAGTGTCTTGGAAGCTGTTTCCAGGCCCTACGACCAATCTTTTTTCAGGCTTTCTCGTCACGGGTGTTTTGAGTTTCAACTGTATTTTAGCTGTTAAGAGTTGATGGTCTGTACGGCAACAAGCTCCCGGATAGGTCTTGCAGTTTGTTACCGAAGATCTCCATCTAGTTCTCATCATGATATAGTCAATTTGGTTTCGGAACTTATCGCCTGGACTTTTCCATGTATAAAGTTTTCTAATATGATTCGTGAAAGTAGTGTTCATGATTGTGAACTCATTGTCAATAGCAAATTGTATTAATCTGTCCCCTCTTTCATTCCTCTCACCGATTCCGTATTTACCGACAATGTTTCGGATATGGTCATCTGTATTAGTGTTTCCTACTTTAGCGTTAAGATCTCCCATAACCATTGTGACCTCTCTGTTGGGAATCTTGCAAAGCGTCAATGAAAGTTTGTTATAAAAATCTTCTATATCGTTCTCACTTGCATTAGCTGTGGGAGCATACACTTGTAATATATTCAGTGCCCTTGGTTTTGTGTTTAGTCTTATGTTTATTATACGGTCGTTGATTGTCTGGATGTCTGTTAGGAAGCTTTGTATTCTGGGTGTCACTAATACCGCTACTCCGGCAAAATTTTGTCTATCGTCCGATGCAAAGTGGATAAAGTTGTTGTTACTCGTATGGAAAAATCCCTGACCAATCCAATGCGTCTCTGCGAGACCCAGGATGTCTATTTGGTGTTTCTTCATTTCTCCTCTATCAGCGCTAATTTTCCGGTCTGGTTCTTAAGACCTCTAATGTTCCATGTGCCAACATGAAGTTCTTTCCTCAGTTGTAAAGCTGTTCCAGTAGCTGAATTTCCAGACGAAGCCTGGTTCCCTACTCCTGTCTGGCCGGTCGCCCATTTCACACTACTCGACCCGGAATCAAGGTAGCGCCGGTTGTCAGTCGGATCGCTTGACTGATCTATTACTTTCTGTGACATTATCCATTAGTTCTCTTGGGAAGTTTTATGAGATGGTTTCCCCTTGCCTTTCTCATCGCATTGCAGAAACCATTGAGACTGATGCAGTCGTGCCCTCTGGTGTCCATCATTGAGCCATTCCAGGATCATTCCCTTTGTGCCTCAACGTGGTATTGAAAACGATGCTGCCCACTTTCAAGCTAGATTTTGGTTCGCCCCGAGTATTTCATTTCCCCGGTACCACCTATGTCTAGGAGGCATTCCCCTATCCACCACCTGGGGAGGCGCCCTATGGGGGATCTAGCTAACCCCACAAGGATTAGTATTTTAAGTATTTAAATACATATCAGGAAATACCAGATATCGCCATAGTTTTGCGGTGTGCTGTATTCCTTAACATCAAATCCAAGTTAATTCTATGAGTGATTTTCATATTTTGATTGATTTGACATGCCACAAATGACAACTTCTTATGTGAACGATAATTGAAACTAGAAGAGAATAAATTAATAGATTCAAGATGACAAAAGAAATGGCCATGTTACCCAACATGGGATTCAAACTCACAGATACATATTTCCTTTTATTTTGTGAGAAAAATTCTGATGGAACGAAACATCTCAGGCTTAAAGGAAAGGATCTTTATAGAAGAAATGGGTGAATATTTTTTTGTCTTAGTGAAGTTAGGGATTAATTAACAGCGTTACTATGTTCTTCCAAATGAAATATTGATAGGTATTTGACCTCAGGTATATAAGTTGAAATTATAAAATATACTTAGTAGAGTTTCTTAAAGTATATACAATATGTTCCAAGGCAACTTATGAACGTAATAACAAGTAGAAATTGGTCGATTTTTTCTGAAGAGGATATTTCATGCTACAAATGATCTCGTGGGATTGATAAACCCATTAAACAGAGGCTTGAGCAACACCTCCTAGGTTTTTGTTTCTCTAAGTGAGTTGATCTTATTACCCTTTCGTTATTTTTTTTTGTGGAATGCTTTACAAAACACAGAATCATTCACAGATTATTAACCCATAGCCGACCACCGTACACCTAGATTATATGGTCTCATTTAAACACATAAAGAAAATAACCCCATTCGTCCAGTGGTGTCATATACCAATAGTCCAACAGAAATACTTGCTAAGCAACTAAATACCAAATTCAAATCAATTTCAGATTTTCATTCACAATATAGTATAAAAAATTCATTAGAATTATCGAATAAAATTTCTTCATACCACCGACCGCAAATTAATATCATTAGATGTAGATAATATGTTTTCGAATATACCTGCAACAGAATGTGTCCCCTTAATATCAAGTGTTCTAGAGGCAAGAAATCTCAACGTGGTTTGTAAAGATGAGTTAATTTCTCTGTTCGATTTATGCTTGACCTAAAATTATTTTCATTTCAATAATAAGATATATTCACAAAATAATGGTTTAGCTATGGGTTTACCCCTCAGTCCCCTTCTATCTGAAATTTTCAGGTCTAATTTGGAAAACACTAAAATTATGACGTCACCTTCGACGAAAAGGCATATTCTATTTTGTTACCGATATGTTGATGACATTTTAGCCTGTTTCATTGGAACGAATAGACAACTAGAAATCTTCCTGAATTTCATTAATAACATTCATCCCAAAATTAAGTTCAAAGTAGAAACAGAAGTCGATAGTAAAATCAATTTCTTAGATCTAACAATTACCCGGGAGAATAATAACCGTTTATCAATTAATATCTTCAGAAAATCATCGTACACGGATAATGTCATACCCATAGATTCATTTCACCCGTATTCTCAAAAAATAGCAGCCCTCAAATCCATGATTCACAGAGCGATTTCTTTGCTTTTATCGGACATGAACCGAAAATCAGAATCTAACACCATTATGTTAATAGCAGAGAACAACGGCTTCGATATAAAAGCAATATAGAGTTCAATCAATCGAAAAATACGCAACAACACATTCAACATGATATATCCCCAATCCAAGAGAGAAAAGCCCGAAAAATTTATGTCTCTAACATATTTTGGGAAGACGTCAGAACAGGTTGCTAGAGTTTTGTCAGATAGTAAAATAGTTCATATTGCATTCAAACCAGTTAGCAAATTGTCAGGCCTGGTTTTCAACACAAAAGATAAAGCCAATAAATTTGAAAAATCAGGAGTATACCAATTAACATGTTCTGAGTGCAATTCCTTTTATATAGGTCAAACAGGACGCTCTTTCAAGGTTAGATACAAAGAACATTTCCTGTCATTCCTACATTAGAAATATGATTCAGCCTTAGCTACACATTGTCTGAATGAATGTCATCATTTTCCAGAACTTCAACAGCTAAAAATTCTTCATTCCTGTGATAAATCTTATGATAACGGACGTATGTCCGAAACCGGTTCAACCAATGTAAAATTTTGTCATTCTTTACATCAATAAATTAGTGATAGTTAAAACATAGTAACTGGTTTTATTTTCTTATTCATTATGAATATCAACTATCACGTAGTTCAGGCTTCATCGATCAATTATTGAAGTTGATACTTTTTAATTGATGAGGGTAGACTGATTTCTTTGGTGTTCAACTAATAATTTTCTTTTCATTAATTATTTCTGTTCAAGAAAACGTTTGACACATATGGACATGCTGGCAGTCTCTTTGTTTCTCCGAGATCATCCAGAAGTCGTGAGCATCGATTTATGCTACAACGATATCGGAGACGTTGGTGTGGAAATCATGACTGAAAATTACTTCAACAAAAAGAACACCCTGTTAGATTTGAACTTGATGAGTAACGACCTAACTTTTATAGGGTTATCGAAACTATATAAGGTAGCCCACAATCTGACCTTGAGGACTTTGAGACTGAATGGGAATAAATTTGGTAAAAAGGTGAGTTCAAATGAAAGAAATATCATCAAGGAACAAATTTTACACTAGAATTTTCCATTTTTATCTGTTAATTTCAAATTAGGCTCATCGCCAAAAAAACTCCCCACAAAATTGTCGCATCATCCTACTTTTACGACAATACTATATAAACTTTTAGGTTGGTCATTCTAGAGTCGCTTGGTAACTTTCAGAAGTGTAAAAAAGAGAATGAGATGAGTTTATGATGAAGAATATCAACAATTTTCGAGTTAATGAATAATTAAAAAATTCTACCAACTTCAAACAATCGCGAAGAGACCAATCAACTAGCATCGAATGGTTACTTATCATTTTCAAAATCGAGTGTTTCCTCCCCGGGCCCTAATTATGTCTCGGAAGCCCCTCAAACAAATTTTGGATGAACTCTTGAACCACTGAGTTCCAAATTTCAGGAAGCAGCTTTTCTAGTTGTTGGAGTATTCTACAAGGCGTCCTACGTTGCTGGATTTGCCACCCCATGTTGTCCCAAACATGTTATATGGGATTCAAGTCGGGACTTCTGGCTGGTCATCTTAAAATATCAATTTGGGCATTTTGCAGAAATTCTGTAACTACTCTAGCTGCATGAGGCCGAGCATTATCATGCATATAAATGAAGATTTCGCCATTCAATGGGTCAAAGGGTACAACATGGGGTTCAAGGATATCTGCGATTTATCTGGCCGCTGTCATTCTTCCATTATTCACTAGGACTAACTCAGTTCGACCATGGAAAGAAATGCCTCCCCACAACATTACTGAGCCCCTCCGAAGTTTTCGGTTTGCTTGATATTGCATTGCTGATACTGTTCCCCAGGTCGTCTGTATACAGGCATGCGTCTATCATTTGATATTTGACAGAACCTGGACTCGTCGGAAAAGAGAACATTCGACCATTCTGGAATACCCCAATTTGCATGTTCCCTCGCAAACTGAAGTCTTGCAACTCGATGATCTCTGGTGAGACGCGGGCCGGTAGAAGCCACCCTTGGTCTGATATCGTCTTCTTTGAGCCTGTTCCTAACAGTTTGCAATGAAATATGCACATTTATGGAAAGTGCAAGATCATTTTGTAGCATTCTAGCCGTACAATGCCGAACTCTTAGTGCAGTTAAATGAAGCCAACGATCATCAACTGGTGTTGTTATCCGATTTCTTCCCTGTTCGGCCCTTCTTCTATATTCCCCTGTTTCGTGGTACCGATTAATTGCTCTCAAAATAGTGCTTTGGTTAACTTTCAACAAGTTAGCCACGTAACGTTGGCTTCGCTCCTCCTCTAGAAGTGTTACAATTCTTACCGCTTCAAGATCACTCAAATAGCGTCCAGGACATTCAGCAGCCATTACAATAAATTCAAAGATTCGAAAATCAACAAGAAACACAGAAAACTTGCATTAATTTAGCGTGAAAACTGAAGAGAAATTGAATGAATACTGATAGTCAAATAAACTCATTCTTGTTTCAGACGTGTTTGAGATCATATGGAAACAAATGTTACTACATAGATAAGATTTTTTTCCCCTCATATGTCCAAAAGCATATGTTGGCAAAGAAACTGCGATAGAGCTGCTTAATATATTGTGGAATTCAGAATAACAGGTGATGCGACAATTTTTGTGGTGTGTATTAATTTAACCAAATTGGTATTAGTGTTCCCAATGAAGAGAATGTTGTTCATATAACTTGAGAGGAGCGTAGATGCAATAAGAACTATGCTAACTGGAAACATAGAAGGTTTAGATGACTATAACACTTCCGCATCAATACAGGGCGTTCAAAAAAGACACGGCAATATTTAGGGAGGTGATTGCTGCAGTCATTTCATGAAAAAAGTTTATATAAACATAGGGCCGCAAATTCATTACCAATTCTCAGGGTGTTAATGTTTAATCGAAAGATGCAGTTGAATCTGAATTTTTGCGTAAACCGCTTGAGATATTGAGGTAAAATTTTGGGGGTGTCGAGAACTTTCAAAGACGCATAATTTTCAATACGAAACAATATTTTGGACTCACCAGTGCCGCGCGTATGGGCATAACGCGGGTTATCTCAAAGAAATAAAAAGATATTTTTGAATTTTACATTTTTTTTCCAGAAAAACGCTCTCTTAAGATTTTTTGTACGACGCCAAATTTTTGAGTTAGAAAATGTTGAAAAAAAATAAGAAAAGAAAGTCTATACATTTTACGACACGTAAAATCAAGTTTAATTTAAGTGCAAACAAAGACTTTTGAGTATCACCAATAACTCTTAAAGAATTACAAAAGCTGTTTAAAGTGACCTCCTCCAGCTCGGATGCAAGATTACAGTCTTCTAATGGATTGGAACTTTCGAACGAGTCATCATCTTCCGACTCTGAAATATCGTTTTCCTGGCTCAAGATTTCTTCTGCAGGAAACAGCAGATCTATTCAGACTGCTTTCATTTATGGAAAACACAAAAAATTTTTCAATGTTTTCATTATTTGAAATATCAGGTTCAATTATACCGAGAATTAAACATTCTGGCATATTTCCATCGCGTAGGTACTTCGATAAAGAAGAGTAACGGCAGGCCCGCCGCTAGCGGTTTGAACGCCGGTGTGCAATTCCTATCGTGCCGCCCCTATCTAACTACAAAACCTAGGTGTTTATAAAAATGTGAAAAAAAAATGCTGTACAGTGAAAAACTATGTTATATTAGGTTATTTTATACAAGATAGATACACTAATACGACATTAAATGAAAAAATGAAGGCAAGAAAGGTGCAGTTTATACATATTATGTAGGTAGGTATAGGTATTAAGTTATTTTACAGAAACTGCACCTTTCTTGCCTTCATGTTGGCAAAATCAGCTATAATTTTTTTGGTGTCTAGTCTATTTAGAATCTCATGTTCAATTGAAATTATTGCTAAATTACTTAGTCTTTGCTGGTGCATAGTTGATCTCAAATAGTTTTTTATTATTTTTAACTTTGAAAATGACCTTTCACCAGATGCAACTGAAACCGGCAATGTAAGTAGTATCCTTAGCGCTATTGCTGTATTCGGAAATGTTGACATTAATTCATTAGCAAAAATGTATTGCAATAGGGTTTGTGGATCATTAGACTGGTTTTCAGTTAAATGCAACTTTAAAGCATTGATTTCATTAAACATATCTATACCGTCAATATCTGCGTCACTACTTGAACTATCTTTTAGCTTCACATTCAAATCTTTACAATGTTTCATTAAATCATCTTTGGAGTAACTAAACAAGTTATTATTGGTGAAGAAGCCAAAACGTCGGTAAAAGTTTCCAACTCATCGAATCTACGTTTTAAAGAAGTTAAGGTTTGGTCCAGGATCCTAAAAAACATCTACCTTGTATTTTGTTTTAGGGTCTAGTAAGACTTCATCACTCTGTTCATACTGAAATTGAGTTGGTTTTCTTCGTGGACGAACGGTATCTATAGGCGGAAAATCTGCATCTACATTAAGTTCCCGAGCCACAGTGGTAGCTTCTTCTAACACCCTTTCGAAATGCTCATCTGTGCGATATTCGGTGAATTTATGAATCAATTTATTTAACAAATTTATGCAGATTTGAGTATTTGACGCAAAACCCCACAAGGGTTTTGCATCATTTTGCTAATAGTATTAATTTCGTTTAAAATATCAAACCAAATTACAACTAAGCAAATAAATCTATAATTTTGAATATTCAAAGCAAGCGAATGTGCTTTGTGAGTTGTTGTACAATCCCATTCCGACGAATTGTTATCTGATATTTCAAGTAAAGCGTCAAATATTTTTTCGAGGTGATACCGTAAAGGTTTGACTGCATCGATTCTGCTAGACCATCGCCGTTCATCATATTATTTTTATAAGGATAATCTTTTTAGTATTGTGAGGTTACAATGTCTGAATTTTAGTCGATGATTGTCTGATTTGCCGCCCCCCTGAATGCGCTGCCCGCGTGCATTGCACGCCTTGCACGCCCGCTTACGGCGGGCCTGAGTAACGGATATACTGAAAAATACTTAAATATTGAACTCTGTTATAGATAATTTTGGTAAAGTATCAATACATCACAGGACCCAGATTTGTAAATAAAAATATAAGTATAATACTTCAAAATATACTTACCTTTTCGGTTCTTTTGCTCCTCAGCTTTCCTCAATTTTTCGAACATTCGCTGGGTGCTGTTTTGATACATCTTGAAAAAAAACTTGAGAAACACACTGAGGAAACTACTAAGTACACGTTAATATTTCGAGGTTATGTGGAAATTCTTTTTTTGCAAGAACCAACCAACCCACTTGGGCGATGCGGGAAAACGACATATTGTCGTTTCAACCAAGTGAGTTGAGAGTATTCTGCACTAATGTAAACGGAACATGTGTGAATAAATGGCTTTGTAGATATTATCCTCTACTCATATTGCGTCATCACATTGGTTGGTAGGTTCCTGCAATTTGAGCAATAGGTTACAGAAGGTTTGTTTTCGTTACAAACTCAGTTTTGGTAAGATTTTGGGTTGTTATAACTACGTCAACTTGATATTCAATTTTTATGCATCAATCTACCCCACCTCTCCCCATATTATCTTGAAATCCTTTACGAAACAGAGTATTCCTTCGAAGTAATTGAATATTTTCGATTTCTCCCTTTCCAAGAGTAGAGGAACATTTGTATTTTTCAAGCAGTTGATGAGGAAATAAATTCTAAGGCTGTCGATGTTTTCTCACTCAGTCTATGTTCTCCGAATACGAACAATGTTCAGTCAATGTTAGAAGTTAGGACCAAATTTTTACTGCTCAAAACAATATAGCGAAGAATGCCAAGGAGTGGAATATTACATGCCACACTACTCCTTTCCAATTACCTTCAAACACATTTGTTTGTTTATGAACGCTGCCATACGTTATGTTACTTACAATTTTGAAGCTTTGTTTTATCACAATTTCGTCTACTTTAGGGAGGAGAGTACGCAGCAAAACTGATTGAATGTATACCTTCACTTGAATTACTCGAACTGGGCGATACAGACCAGATATTGAGAAGTATCGATTCAATTTTGGAGGTAGCGAAAAAGAGCAAACTGAAAGTATTGGATATTTCCAGGGTTATACCAAAAACGAAGTATGATGTCTTCAATCCATCATGGATGGCGAAAAATGCTGGACTGTTTTTAGAGGTGAGTACCTAACCTCATTTAAAAACATGGGGATAAGGAGTGGGGTACTTGCTACAGGCGCCATATCTAGGCGATTCGCCCACAACATTCAGTGGGATATAGTACTTGAATGGTATGGTAATTGTGGAATATTTGGATTTCATGAAAATTCGATGAAACACCCTGCAAGTTCGAATTTTCGATGTTCAACAGCAAGGTAAATATCCTATATACCATTTTTTGTTTTTACAGCAATTTACATGTTTATTCAAACATTTTTATCCAGCTGAAAGTGTACTCATACCATACGAGTATACGTGAACCGATAATATGGGTAAGTAATTTTCATTCACTTAATGGAATTCTTTCATTTTGTGGATGGTACGAACATTTACAAGAAAAACCTGTTCGTCAGTCCAGGTCTACGGATGCTATGAATCGTATGTTAATACAATTATTAGTGGAGAAAAAGCAGAGTTTCACTTCTGCTAAAGAGATAGAACTTGTAATGTACCTCAAGGACATGCGAAGACAACTCTTCGGAATGACAATGAAGGAACTACGCCAACTGGTTATCAGCTGGCCCAAAAAAGTAATTGCCAGCATAATTGTAAAAGGATTACAAAAATGACAGCGGAAGATTAGGTTAAAAGCTTTCTGACGCGACATGGCGATTCAAGGATAAGGAAATCAGAAGCAACATCTGTAGCAAAGGCAAATGAGATGCAATAGGTTAACAGTAACCAATTCTCTTCTGTATAAATATAAGTTAGATGCTACCACAATTTACAACTGAGAGGAAACGGCAATTTGCGTGGTTCCAAAACAATTATTGCTACTAAATGGGAGCGTCAAGTGACGTCCTCATTTCGTCTGAAAGAGGCACCACTATTACTGTAGAGATATGTTGTTCAGCTTTAGGATCTGATAAGCACCTGATGCTGGTGTTACCTCGGAAAAAGAAACAACGTGAAGTTGAAATTAGTCTTCTGCCAGGAGGAGAGTTAGTGATTCTTTTTGAATAACCGCGGACATTTTTTAAAGATAGTTTCAACAGTTCATTATCTATTCCCATGCGACGAAGGAGCATCCAGCTCTCTTACGTCTTGAAGGGCATGCCTCATATACAAAGAACCTTGCTGTAATAGCTCGTGAGAATGATGTAATAGTATTATGCATCCCACCCCGTTGCTCCTATGAAATGCTTACATGAAACTATGAAGATGAAATAAGGATGTGGCTCATATCACATCCAGAAGAATGGTCTAACTTTTCGACATATCGGCAGTTTCGTCCAAGCCAAGCAGCAAATATGACAACAGCTCTTATAGGCTTCAAAAAACAGGTATTTGACATCTAACATAAATTTCATCATGATTTTCTTATAGCAGCAACAGCAGATATTCCCTTGGAGATAATTTTACCGAGACCAACACAGGAAATGCCGACTGTACAAACTGCTGCTCTGCCATTCGTTCAACCACATGTAAATCTTCAAAATGCTGTCGCAAATGAACTGCCAAATTTTGAAATATACTAGATACTCCGTCACCTATAAATCCCTTATCATCTACAAAACGCCTTTCGTTCTCCTGTAATCTGTTACTGATGAAACCTCTGTCGAAAATGATACGTGCTTGCCCACCAATGATGAGAAACTTGCACCACCAGTAAGCAAAAATCTCGATCGTGTGTACTGTGGTAATACCAATTTTTTGAGCACATCGCCAAAATACCTAATTCCGTTGCCAAAAGTAAAAGCGGTAATGAAAAGAGAAAGCGTGAAAAAGCGGGATCCCAACCGCCTCTCCTTATAAGACCGAATTAGTAGAATCTATTAACAAAACACAAAATATTATTGAAAAATCAAAAGTAGAAAAATTAAAACAATGATTGACGTTGAAAAATTAAGGAAACAAAACCAAGGGAATTAAAATTAACCCAATAAACGTAGGAAAAATCAATCAGCGACCAGTTTTAGAAAAGAAAAAAAGAGTTTACAAAAAAGAATGATAAACAAAGCGAACAAAAAAGAAACGTCACTGAATCTGAAGAAAGCTCAGAAGGTGAAGACGCGATCTGCTTGTATTGCCATGATTTATACTCTTGTGTTCTTGTACCATTTGTAAAAAATGGGCAAATTTAGCATGTGCAGATCGAGATAGTAACGACGATGAGAGTATTCATATATGTGACCTGTCAGAATTAGTACCCGTTGTTCCCCGGGTCCTTTTCCCGTTCACCTCCGGA
Source organism: Cryptolaemus montrouzieri (assembly GCA_013387265.2). NCBI lineage: Eukaryota > Metazoa > Arthropoda > Insecta > Coleoptera > Coccinellidae > Cryptolaemus > Cryptolaemus montrouzieri. Next base: position 9,007,578 of record JABFTP020000144.1, on the reverse strand, counting down.
GTGCGGCAAAATATATTCATCCATAGTTATTGTTCATTCAGAGAAATCCGCATTGGTTTTTATGTTGATGAAGAAGTAAATAAACCCATAAATGTTGAAGTAATTGTATTGTCTTATTTTTACGTTAACAAATTAGTACCAAAGGTTAGGTACCCTGTTTACCAATAAACTCAGTTACTAGTTGTTTTAAGAAATGTAAATTTTTACTGTTTGTTGATGACTTGAATCTCTTTTATATATATTCAATATGAATTAGACTGCGTTACTGAATATTGCCAACGAAACAGTTTGTTTCTAAATTAAGTGCCTATTTGTAGCTTTCTTCCTTAATAAATTTGTCGAATATTTTTTATAGAAAATCTTCAGTCGAAGACTTGGGAGCGATATTTGATAGTAAATTTTTTTTCGAAGCCCATATCGACTTCATTGTAAGCTACTGCAACAAAATGTTGTACTATATCAGTTGACAATGTAGACAATTTACGAATTGTATGACTCTTCTGGCCCTATAACATGCATACGTATTCAGTCGATTAAACTTTACGTGTATGATCTGATGTACCCAATGTAATACCTGCGTATCTGTAGAAATAATTCGAAAGATAAATTCTCAAGTTATAGGTCGCTTGAAAAGAGAAGAAAAAATTAACGACATACTTTTGGTGCATGAGATCTTGTAACTTACCCAATTACTAATGGGATGTAAACTAATAATAATGACTGGATTTTAGTTACCTTCAAGCATCTAATGTTGACAGTTCATCCCCAATAAAATGAATACAATTTATTTAAAATTATCTATTCAATAAATATATAGGCTTCAAAAAATTTAAGAAATGTACTTATCTTTATAGTGATGTGCTAGCACAAAAAAAGGAGAGTATCTTAGCAGGTTGGTGGCTATCCAAGGAAAAGATTGACCTCCTCTAAAAATAATGAAGGTTGGTGGCTATCCACGATAAAGATTGAGCTCCTCTAAGAAGGACGGAAGTTGGTGGCTATCCAAGAAAATTATTGAACTCCTTTGTCCTGCCCAAAATAAAGGTGTTGAATTGAAAATATGGCTGGTGTTTTCTCCTCTCCCAAAACAAATATGGCTGGTGTTTTGTCCTCTCCAAAAAAATAGGAATGTTTTGTCCTTTCCGGAAAAACTGTAAAAGTTTTCATATATCACAATGTGCTCGTGATAAGTACAAGTGACCTCTCCTCTGCATTTATTGGAATTTTGAATGGTTTTGAAAAATTAAAAATGAAAAATAGCCTAGATGAATATATAGATATACATATAATAAGAAAATAAAATGGTGATTGAACACACCAGACTTGCAAATCAATTATAAAAAGAAAATCTAGATATCATGATGAAAAAATATCATTTATTTTCTAGGCCATTCAAATAAAGCCGGAGAGAGGTCAGCAAGTAATGAAAGTTAATAAGCAAAAGAAATATAGAATTATAAGATGAATATGAAAGGACTAAAAAAAAAAATAAAAAGCGATGTTGGGTAATGCTGAAAGGAAATGAACAAAGCAATAAAATATTCCTATATGAAAATTAAGAATTAAGAACGTAAAACCATAGATCCATGCTGTAAGTAAATGTGACCTGAAGAGAATATATGATTATCGAGGATGGATATTCAGAAATCTATGCACATGTTGAGAATATTAATTTAAAGATGGAAATTGATAATAGTTAGTTAGTTGTGCGAGGGATCTAGTTATTAATTCAATGTTTGCTCAATATTAAAAGAAAATAAAGTAATAAAGCGGATGACAATGGATTATTACTTACCCCTTTTATTTTAAAGGGTTATTAAACAATTCACAATTGTTATGATTAATTAATTTCGAGTGTTTTCAACGAAGTCTTCAAAGGAAATGAATGAACTCCGGTGTTCTCTCAGTTGTCATTCTTCGATAGTCGCTGAGGGTAGAGGGGATTCTTCACGGAATGAATGGTCATAGAATCACAGTGACACTTTGTTAAACTTGCACCATGTTAATCCAAAGGTTATTCAGTTAAAGTAGTACCGGCCACTAAGCACGCTACAATGTTTGGCGACAATTTGCAGCAGAGGGTGGACCTCTATGCTCCCAGCACATTGCTAAGGTAGAGAGGTTTTTTCTTTGTTCCGTTTAAAAACACCAACAACCGCTAAAATTCCCCTCCCTGCAGACTTATTCGGACTTGCAATGAGGTGAACCAGACAGACATATTTTCTGAAGCTATAATCAATCTGACTAAAACTCTTAAAAAAATTTGTTCAGACATGTCCTATACGAAATGTTTGTAGTACGGCAGTTGCTAAGGTTGTGTTTAGATATTATTCTTTGTGTAGTCTACAGGTGTGCGACTGGGTGTGTTTCGTTGGGTGCTTAGTGGGTGGCGTGAGTGGGTCCTTCGAGGGTACGCCTGGGTTCTGCAATCGAATGATTTTAATCATATTTTGTGTTTTCTTTTGTATTTCAGATAATCCAATTGTATTGATATATTTTTAATTATTTTTTAAGTAGGGTTTATTTCTTTTGAATATAGCGAATACTTTACTGGGTGATATTCGCCTGTTGTATTCCAATTTTGTGTAAATAAATGAATTAAATAGTTGAAAGACTAAGAGTTTGAAATATTGGACTCAGGGTGTTGAACTGTAAGATAAATAGTAACAAAATTAAAATTTAAACAAGTTGAAATTCTTATTATTCTGTGGAATAGAATTTCTACTCTTATATTACTACCTCATTGATTGATTGACTGAATGAAGTAAACTGAACCTAAACTTTGCTTTCTCAGGTGAATAAACATTTAACCGAGCTACATATGGAAAAATGTGAAATGGATGGACATGATATACAGATAATGTTACTTGGAATGGTCAACAATAAGTCACTGAAACTCTTGAATATTGCAGCCAATAAAATTGGCTGTTTAGGCCTCAGAATGATAGCTAAATGGTTAGAGACTGAACCGGCTCTCCTCGGTTTGGATGTGAGCAATAACCAGATTGGAGATACTGGAGCAAGGTGTATGATTTAATCGTTAAATATTGATCTTAGAAGTTCTTAAATTTTTCGCACAATTCTGATATATTCAAACCTCTGGGGGTTTTTACGTCAATATTTACAGGGTGTCAAACGAAATATTCTTTTTTATGGAATTTTAGTGATGCACAAAATGATGGGCTACTTCAAGCCAGTTTCATGTAAAAGTGATAGGCCAAGGAAAGAAGTATGGCAGGAAATTCATAAAGTGATTCATTACTATTGCGAATATCTCTACTACTTTCATGAAGAACCTATTTCACCTATTTTTGACGTTAGTTCGAAATTTCAGTTTTTTCATTGAATATATTGATTAGCACGTAAAAAGCTACAAATCTACGATTTCAATTTCATTTATTTCAGTGGGGCCTACTTTTTTTTACATGCAATAAGTGATTGGTCCTTCGGAAATCTTCGTATTTTTGAAAGAACAGATAAAATTTAAACCACTGTAAGTTGTTTGCTACCACACCTTACAGTGTGTATTCTAAAATCATCAGACGTTTACAAATTGTGAGGTAAAACTGAGATACAGTTATACAGTTTGTCTTAAATATAGAAAAACAGGTATGATTCATAAAGAGAGAGAAAAAACAGGTTTCTAGTTTTGGAATATAGATTGGTATTCAAAGATACAGTCATAATTACTTGAAAATCCCAAATATTGGGGAATAACATAGGTCAGTGTTGTCGTTAAGAAGGGTGAGATTGTTTCTATTGTATTGGCTTTGAAAGTTTCCAGAGATCCTAGGTAATTGAGTTTATTGCTTTTTGGGGCACGGTGAACAATGTTAAGATTATTTATACTAGTGAAGCGGTGGTTGTTATACAGGCAATGCTGTGCTCACATTTGTTTTCACAAAAGGAAGAGTGATGTTCTTTATATCTAATGCGAAAAGATCTTCCTGTCTGGCTTATGTATACTACATAACAATCAGGCAACACAGTCCGTATACTCCTGAATTGTCTAATTTGTGAGTTTTGTCTTTGGCATTAAAAAATTATTGTGATAATTTACATGTATGTTTGAAGGCATTCTTTTCATGCTGTAACTTGTTATTTGATTTACAACTTGGTGTGACATTGGACCAAAATAAGTTAAGGAAGAGAATTTTTCAATATCGGTATTTGATTTAACATGGGGGTATACAGGGTATTACATAATAGTATGCCACAACTTGAGGCGGTAAATTAACGTGCAATTTTAAGAAAAAAGTATTATTTGAACTTAGGTCCGCAAAAGCTTCGTCACGGAGCTATAGGGAGTTGAAATTTCCGGAAAAAATTGGTTTTTCTTCAAAACTCCTCAAATTTGTAATGCAAGCTACTTTTTACAGCCTCCATCATTACACGTCCTAGATTTCAACTGAAATTCCCAAGGTGTTTTCTTTTCCGAGGCCATATCTCCTTTTGCCCTCTCAAACTTTTTTGCAGTACACCACTGATCAGCGTGCAATCAATTTTCGTCATCTTCCTTCAGTTCTTTTTTCACACTTGTAATTTCTTCGTATCTCCAGCCGTTTTGGAGTGAAAAATTATTGAATTTGAATTATTTAAATTGTATGTCCAAAATTTGCTTTTATTTTGATAGCTCGTCTTCTGAGACTTAACTTATACTTATTCAATATCCAACTAAAAAAAAACAATTAAAAACTGAATAAATTGCTGAAAGTGTCCTCCACCTGCAAGAATACAGGCCTCTGTCCTTCTTCGCATATTATCACGGACCCTTTGAAATATTCCTGGGGTATTTCTTATCGTGTCACAAAAGGTTATTATTCGATTTCTCAATTCTTCTACACTGTTCACTGGAGTGGTATAAACTAAATTCTTGAGATATCCCCATAAGAAAAAGTCTAAACTATTTAAGTCTGGGGACCTAGGAGGCCATGGTTCTGGTCCATCCCGACCTATACCATCGGTTCTTGATTGTATTATTCAAGAATTCCCTAGCTTCTCCACTAAAATGTGCTGGTGCCCCGTCATGCATGAACCACATTATGTTTCTCACCAAAAGTGGCACATCCTCGAGCAAGGTAACTCCTCCTCAAGAAATTGCCGATAAGCGGGACCGTTTAGTCTGTTAGGCGAAAAAAATGGCCCAATCAAATAATTTCCAATTATTCCGACCCAGACATTCAGTGAGAATTGTTCTTGATCATGAAATTCTTCAATCAAATGGGGGTTTTCCTCAACCCAATAATGATTATTGTGAAAATTTGTGATAGCAGTTCTCGAAAAGTTAAGTTCGTCTGTGAACATTATGTCACTATCAAAATGAGCATTTTCTCTAATTGTATCTAAGAACCATAGGCAGAAATTCAGTCTTGCAGGAAAATCTCGAGGAAGTAGAGTTTGGACGCGTTGAATATGAAACGGGTACAATAAAAAGTCGTGGAGAATCCTCCAAACTAGAACATGTGAAATATTCAATTGATCTCCAATTTTTCTTGTACTCACATGAGGATTCAAATCAATACAATTCAAAACTGCTTCCTCAATATCTGGAGTTCTCATAGTTTGAGTTGCACCTTTTAAATGATTGTTTGCAGTAAAAGTAACAGTTTCCCTCTACCTTCTGTGGATATTTGAAAATGTTCGCATGTCCGGTGTTACCCGATTTCGAAAGCGTACCTGATATAGTCGCCTAGCTTCTGTTGTGCTTCCGTCAGCCAGACCGTACATGTAATGGATATCAGCGAATTGGGTGTTAGTAAAATTAGTCATTTTTTCTTACAGCAATAACTTTAAGTCTTAAAACTAATCGTTAATTTAATAAACAATTCGAACAGACACTGGTTCAACTTTAGCAACTGTCTGTCAAAGCCTACTAGTCATTTTTTTTTAATTAGAAGTGCTTTCCATTCAGCGAATGCATACAATCGTTTAATAATTTTTACTCGAGAACGGTTGGAGATACGAAAAAATTACAAGTGTCAAAAAAGTTTCTAACGACGAAGATGACGAAAATTGATTGTACGCTGATCAGTGGCGTACTGCAAAATAATTTGAAAGGGCAAAAGAAGACATGACTCCGGAAAAGGAAACACCTTGTAGATTCTAGTTGAAATTTAGGACGTGTAAAAATAGCTTGCATTCCAAATTTGGGCTGAATATCTCAAAAACTGCAGGAGTTTTGAAGAAAAACCAATTCAACACCCTGTAGCTCCGTAACGAAACTTTTGCGGACCTATGTTTATATGAACATATTTCTTAAAATTGCACGTAGATTCACCCCCTCAAGTTGTGGCATATTATTATATAACACCCTGTATATTATTGTAAGCTAACCGTATGATGATCAAATATCACTTAGTAACCGCCAACTGAATATCATTTTTGTTGTAAAATGGTCGGGAGGTATGGGGGCCAATGCCAAGGATCGATAATGTGGATACCTGATCACTCTGGGATACACGATAATGAAATGGAAAAAGGGTAGAAGTTCCCTTCATAAGCCAAGTGCCTCTTTGCGACTTCCCAAAAAGCTAGGGTTTTAAAAGAAGAAACTCGGACTTACAAATGTGACAACTACCGTTAATGCAGGGAACCAACAGAAACAAAAAGCATCTGCTCTTTAAATGTGATGAACTTCAACTCTTGGTTCGTACAACCAGAGCAAAAATGCCGCTTGGTTCTAGATAAAGAGCAAAGTTTTAAGGATCTGATATCTACCCTGTAAAAAAATTGAATGAAATTAACACAGATAAACAGTTCCAGGTTGCACTGTAGATCTGAATGTCTTTGCTAATCTAATTTAACCCAATCTATCTATTATCGATTAAAGCATGACAAGCATCTGATTGTTAAAGGAAAGCCCGTTCTTTTTTGCAAACTGTGTCTAATTTTCTCCTGGATTGAAGTTTGTGTTTGTCAATTAATATCTTTTACAGAACTAGCGAAGATTTTATCTGGTACAACAAAATTCATTTTACCTTATTATCGTAGGGCTTTCAGCTTTGGCATGTGTTACTCCAAATTGAAATTTCTAAACATAAGCTACAATAGGATTGGTGACGATGGAATGGCATGTATTCTAGACACGTTGAAAAAACCGTATTATATGCGGCTGTTCTTTTTCTACGGCAATCCAATTGGAAGTAAATCACTGAAGGTTGGTGAATTCACTGAAAACCAATACATTGTCTAATTTCACTGATTTCAATCTAGATTGTGGAGAGAATGATTCTGTCTGGTGTTTTGAAACAAAATTACATTGATACGAAAGTTTATGAGGTAGATGGGGAATTACAAGCTGCTTTTTATCCTACCACTCATTTCAAGCAGCAGTACTACTCGGTGATGACCTATGGTTGTACGGTACCTTTGAAGATAAAGCAGAATAAAGTGGAACCGCAAGATCTAAAACGGCGTCCTTTTTATAACCTGCCTTACTATGAAAGATATCAGCCGTTTTATTGAGATTTTAATAATACTTCTATTTAAAATCTTTTGTTTTAATGGAAATTATTAAATCATTATTATGAATTGTGAAGAGTTTTTGTTTTTATTCAGTTGTATCATCTGGAAGAACTTTTATACTAAGAGATACTTCTGAAACGAAAAACTAATGCTTCACGTGGGTTGTTTGATAAGTTTGGTAATTTTTATTTCTCTGGTGAAGCTTGAAAATTTTGAACATATTGAACTGAACGGTTTATAAATTAAGTCACTTTTGGGGATCTCCGTCTACTGTGACGTTACATTATTCCAAAAAGACTTTTATTTCCATTAAGAGCTTTATACAGTAAAAGCTTCTTTTTCGCGCTTCTTACATTCGCGTTTTCACTATTCGCAAAAAAAAAAGACGACCCAATTCAGATATTCGAGACTAAAGATTTCTTTATTTGCGGATCTAATCGGTACATCAATAGATACATATGTATTAAAAATAGGATTCGGTATACAATGTAAACGCGTCGCCAAATGAATTAATAAAAATGTAAAATAGACATTTTTATTACTACACCTAAAGTATATATATATATTTTTTTTTGATCCTTTAACGTGCTCTATTTCCGCCTTTCGGTTGATGAATGACACGCCGGGGAATTCTGTCACCTTTCTAACCTGGAAATTTTGCTGAACCCCTCTCGTGTCGAGGAAGGAATCTTCAATGTCCAACACATCTCTGTTAGAAAGGACCGACGGCTTTACACCTCCTCCATAAGATGGACATTCAAGCACCGAGCTGGCTTACACTTAAAGTATGTTTTTGAATGATATCGCCGCTACATTGGTTTGGCTTTTTCTTTGATATCAGCCGCCTTCGCCGCAATCGGTGTTTTAGAGAATGTAGACAAACAAAATGTTTGAATAAAGCGGCCTTAATACTCAATACATAAGGTATATTCTTAAATGCCACTTATTAAACATTTCGTCTTTGGTAAAAGCTGCTTTGTGTATTGTTTCATCTATTCCTTACAAAAATTGTGATTGGCAATACGTATCTACCGCTGTCTTGCTAATTTATAATGACGACTGAAAATATTGAAAAACGAGTTAACGAATCAACTCTACGATCGATAAAAAATCCGAAGATAAAATAAGGTCATCTATAGCTTCAACTTTACTGTCAGTGAAAACTGTTCGTGATCCAACAATAGAAACAAGGGAAGTGACGTTGTCATTATGGATCGAAGACCGGATCCAAAAAAGAGTGCCGGTGATGGTCCTACTTTTACGACAATACTATATAAACTTTTAGGTTAGATCGCGAAGAGAGCAATCAACAAGCAACGAATGGTTACTAATCATTTTCAAAATCGAGTGTTTCCTCCCCAGGCCCTAATTACTGCCAGTATATATCGCGGAAGCCTCTGAAACAAATTTTGGATGTACTCTTGAGTTCCAAATTTCAGGAAGCAGATTTTCTAGTTGTTGGAGTGTTCTACAAGGCATCCTACGTTGCTGATTTTGCCACCCCATGTTGTCCCAAACATGTTTTATGGGATTCAAGTCGGGACTTCTGGCTGGCCATCTTAAAGTATCCATTTCGGCATTTTGCAGAAATTCTGTAACTACTCTAGCTGCATGAGGCCTAGTATTATCATGCATATAAATGAAGTTTTCGCCAATCAATGGACCAAAGGGTACAACATGGGGTTCAAGGATATCTGCGATGTATCTGGCCGCTGCCATTCTTCCATTATTCACTAGGACTAACTCAGATCGACTATGGAAAGAAATGCCTCCCCACACCATTACTGAGCCCCCTCCGAAGTTTTCGGTTTGCCGGATATTGCATTGCTGATAGCATTCCCCAGGTCATTTTTATACAGGCATGCGTCTATCATTTGATACTAGACAGAACCTGGAATCGTGGGAAAAGGGAACATTCGACAATTCCGGAATACCCCAATTTACATGTTCCCTCGCCAAACTGAAGTCTTGCAACTCGATGCTCTCTGGTGAGAGGCAGTAGAAGTCACCCTCGGTCTGATATCGTCTTCTCTGAGCCTGTTTTGCAATGAAATATGCACATTTCTGGAAAGTGCAAGTTAACTTTGCAGCATTCTAGCCGTACAGTGCCGAACTCTTAGTGCAGTTAAACGAACTCAACGATCATCAACTGGTGTTGTTATCCGACTTATTCCCTGCCCGTCCCTTCTTCCATATTCCCTGTTTCGTGGTACCGATTAATTGTTTTTGAAATAGTGCTTTGGTTAATATTCAACACGTATATATATATATATATATATATATATATATATATATATATATATATATATATATATATATATATATTATATATTGCGGACGCAACATGCTGCCCACCTTAGTTTCCAAAGGTAGACACCTGCAGTTGTTTTGACGGAAGCAACTCTCGTATGACCATCTGCAGCGGGATGTACTTGAATAATTCGTCCTAACTGCTATTTTAACGGAGGAAGATTATCAGATTTGATTAAAACTAAAGAGTTTCCCTCGATAGGTGTTCCAGGCAGATACCATTGATGATTGATGTAAGTGATGCAAATATTCTTTAGACCATCTGGTCCAAAAATCCCGATGAATACGCTCTAAAAGCTGCCATCGTGTTAGACGATTAATAGGCATTTTCGTGTTGGCAGGTTCCGGCAGCGCAGTCAAGGGTTCTATCGTAAGAAAATGTCCAGCGGTTAGCGCAGTGAGATCATTAGGATCGTTACTGAGTGGTGTTGATGGTCTAGAGTTAAGAAGAGCCTCAATTGAGGGAAAAGAGTATAAAGTTCTTCATAAGAAAGAACTTGCTCCCCAATGACGCGAAGCAGATGAGTTTTTACATTCTTTATTGCAGATTCCCAAAGACCCCTACAATTGGTAGCTGAGGAACAAGATCTTCGGTTTTACAGACGATTTTACCTTGGTTTCGTCTTTCAGTAGTTTGCTGCCGATTACAGCTGCGGAATCTCATCGTCAGAGATGTCAACTCTGACTTACAGAGGATATCTGAGTGAGGTCAGTTGAACCTGGTGAGTTTCAACGCGAGCAAGACGCAAGCAACTACGTTTTCTAGAATGGTCCCCGCTGGTGAACCTCCTCTAATAATGCAAGGCCAATAAATTGCATCCAAAAATTCGATGCATCTTATCGGAATAACAGTCAACTCCAAGTTTTGCTGGGATGAACATGTATCAGCAATAGCTAAGCCGACATCAGCTAAACTTAGTTTTCTTTTCAGAGCCAAGCTATACTGCACGCCATCTCAGCGGATGTTGGATAGTGTGCAAAAACGGGCTGTGCGGCTCATCGACCATCCGGAAATCTAACCCGCGATCTCCAACCGCTGGCTCTCAGAAGACAAGTTGCTAATCTTTCTCTGTTTTACAGATGCTTCCACGGAAGCATCCAAGGAGCTGTTTTGCTGCAATACTAGGCTGCCAAGGAGTTCTTATCATATGGTGGTACATTTAACGAACCCTCTAACCTCTCTCTATAAGAATGCCTTCGTTTACAGGGCCGGTGAGCTGTGGAATTCGCTTCCGTGCAACATCTTCTGAAAGACTGATTACCAAAGATAATTACTGAATAAAAAAAGATAATATGTTGGTTTTATTGCGATTCAAACGTTAAGTACCCTGTCTTACCCCCTCCCGCTTAATATTTTATTTGGTCACCTAAGAACGTATCCTCTATAATCCCATATAAATTACCATTCCATATTCACGGAACATATACCCCTCGAATAAAGAGCTTATACTGCATATAGGGTAAGTCACGAGTTACGACACGATTTCTCTCTGTTGAATCGTATTCGTTCGACTTATTCTGGAAAGCTTAAACCATTTTGCTATGGTTACGACTGTCATCTTCCGCACATCAAGAGTGTATTTCATTCCATCCATGCTCTCGTATAATGAAAGTTGTGAATTCAGAGGCATGAAGATCAAATTTTTGAAGTTGAATATCTCCGATTTTAAAAATATTCGGACCGTACTGTTTTCACTAATTTGGCTTAGGATTGATTCAGGAATCACCTCTCAAAGTTTGTTATAGAACTCGGGCAACATCCTGTATTCTCATGAGCTTTCTTCATAAATCATAGGAAAAACTACCTGAATTTTTGAAACGTTTGTAGGAAATATACTGTACATTTTTAGTACGGTCCTGGTTTCACTCTTACAGAATGAGTCAAACCACTTGGCGCTAAGATATCGAATTTCAGATCTTGTTATTTTTAATGAGAATAGAAAAAAGTCGGTAGGGTAGTCATAGTCATAATCGAGGAAACTGCGGTTGATGATACTGGCAAAGAGAATTCTTTCCGACAAAAGAATTCTTCCTCTGCGAATTTAAACAGTTCCTCTGCTAATGTATAACAGTACAGAAAATATATACGATAGTATAGAACTACTTAAATCGTGACTTTACTGAATTTTTTTCATTGCACAATATTGCTTTGAAACGTTTCCTGCGAACAAGGTTGATCTATTGTTCAAAACGCTGCTGCAATTGTTTCGCTTTAGAATTTGTTGGTATATACAATTGAAAATCTGCCAAAGGTTTTGCTTTAACTTGGTTAGCTCGAGTATATACAGAAAAGCCCTCATCAAAAACATAAAAAAAGTACATAAATATATGCTGCAAAGTCCTTTGTTCTCGAGATGAAGTGTGTTGAAGCTCTGATTTTTTTTCATGTTTCTGTTGGCAACTCTTGTAGTTTTTGAGGAATCTAGCTCCAATTTGCACAAAAATAATTTTTTACTAATCAATTCATCAAATGTATCCAGTAGATGATGAGGAAATACCAGGGGTGTTAGTTGAAGTTTGCCGGTGTTACCAGTAGATGTCGTTAGCAATATGTATAAATTTCTATGATTTGGCATGTATGTCATTTTTCCTATTGACATTAACCTTAAAAATACGCAAGTCGCATTCCACCAAAATAATAGAGTCATATTTGTTCATCTCAGTATATCGAGTTTCGTTCCAAGTAAATCGTATTTGCGGCTTTCGTTGCTTTTCTAATTTCATTAAAATAAAAAAGCAGCTGAAGCTCAACGGTTGCAATGAACAAATCAGTTTTTATTATTCAATGGTACAGAGGTACCTCCGCTCGCCTGGTATGTTGAGACAAATTTTCTCTGGGATAAGGGTTAAAGCGTATTATTGAGTATATTCTATTAATTTAACCCCAAGAAAGATAATTATTAAAAAGATATATATGAAGTAGAGTTCTCGAAGTAGTTTTATCATTTGTATGCATCAGTTAGTAGTTGGTGTAAGTGTTTTGTTCATTTCATAAATACTGGGAAAGCTTTCTGATTTCACCCCTGTTTAACGTTCTGAAAATATACTACTTTCCCAAAGTGAAAAATCAATTATATTGAATGTGTACAATGCTTTAAAGCATAGGTTTCCAAACTTTTTGTGTCGTAGACCCCTGCCATGTTTTTCGGGTTTGGGTAGATCCCCTACCTCCCTGATATTGTTTTTTTGTAAATTTCTAACTGTAGTGAAGTTTAGTGTCAAAAAAGGAGCACTAGACGCTAAAGAAATAACCTTAGTTCTATTTGGAGACATTGAAGGAGCCTTCGACAATACCTCCTATACATCCATTAGCAATGGTGCAAACAACAAGGGTGTCGAAACACCCACCATTAAATGGATCAGAGAAATGCTCAAGAGCCGGATCATAACGGCCACTTTTGGAAACACTGAAATATCGGTGTCAGCAGTGGAAGGATGCCCTCAAGGAGGTGTCCTATCGCCGCTACTATGGTCAGTAGTTGTTGGCCTCTCAGAAAGACTGAACAACAACAAGGCTATGCTGATGATCTAGTTATCATCATTAGAAGAAAGCATGATGGAATCTTCTCGAACCTGATGCAAAAAGCCCTTAACATCGTAAATGAATGGTGTGCTGAAGAGGGGCTCAGCATTCATCCAGACAAAACCATTCTAATTCCATTCACAAGAAGTGTTAATCTTAGATCAGAGACTCAACTGGAATTTACACGTTGAGAAAACTCTTTCCAAGGCTACATCGTGTCTATGGGAATGCCGTAGACTCTTCTGACCTGGGGGCTACAGCCAAAAATAACCTACTGGTTATTCACAGCGGTTATAAGACCCATTGTCACATATGCATCGTTCGTATGGTGGACGAAAACATCAGAAATAACTACGCAAAACAAGCTGCAAAACCTGCAGCGGTTAGCATGCATAACAGGGGTTATGAGAAGCACCCCGACTACTGCCCTGGAGTTAATCCTAAATCTCCCTTCTCTTCATATAAAATTGAAAAAGGAGGTGTTGATGGCGGCATTTGGGCTCCAAGGCACAAAAAATCATTACCTGGTGATCTGAAGGACACCTGGGATTCTGGTTTACATAGCGCCAGAAATCTTATCGCAACCATCGGTTATAATGCCGCTTAAGTTCGATTTTCACACACTCTTTGAAGTGGTCATAGAAGACCGCACTAGCGTAAAGGGAAAATAAATCAATTAGACCAAAAATCCTCCATTTGGTACACGGAGGGATCAAAAACGATTAATGGAACAGGAACAGGCATATATGGACCCAAGTACTCGTCATCAGTGCATCTGGGCTCTACTCCCACAATCATGCAAGTAGAAATACTTGCTGTAAACCTGTGCTGCCTGGTGGGACTACGAAGGAAACTCAAAGGTGCAAAGTTTTACATTTAACGGACAGACAGGCAGCGATTAAAGCTCTAAACTCTTACAGTTATCGGAGCGTCTCTGTCTGGGAATGCCGTCAATCCTTGAAGCAACTTTCTGAGGGGAACAAACTTTTCTTGTGATTGGTGCCTGGGCAGGAAGGCATACAAGGAAATGAACCTGCTGACGAACTGGCTAGATCAGCTGCTGGAATCCCACCCATCGGACCTGAACTGTTCTGTGGTCTTAGCTGAGGACTATAACAGGCCTCCTAACTGGACACTACCCACTAAGATACCATCTCAGTAAAATGGGCAAATCGGAAACATCAACATGTAGAATGCGTAAAGAGGCGATGAAACTGAAGAACATATTCTTTGCAGTTGCATTGCAACTGCCTGTCAAAGACATATACTCTTAGGTAGCGACAAGCAAGAACCGCACGAAGTAGAAGCGAAAGCTCCCAGGGAGATTCTCAATTTTGTAAGGGGACTAGATTTACAGGGAAATGAATAAGAAGGGTTACGAAAAAAAGACCAACTTGGTCGCAGTTCGGAAAGGCTTGCTCTCCCCCAATGTAATGTAATGTAATGAAGGGTGGCTATATTAGCAGCAGGTACCTTATCCCCCGAATAAAGAGCTTATACTATATTTACCGTGAGGGCACCTCCTTCTATATCTGGAGTATGAAACCTCACAATGAGAATAGGATAATCCAGTGGTGTCAAATTTCGGTTTATAAGATAATATTAAATATTTTAGAATCCAATAAACAGTATATATTTGAACGATCGTATTGGAAGTATACAGGATGTTCCATAATTAAAATATTTATTTAATCTCATAGCCCGGAATCTGTGCCATTAGGAAGAAATCTTTCATCACCACTGCATTCTACTTGTAAAACGATAAGTATACCTAACTAAATTTTGAATTAAGCTCTGTGTATCAAAATAATAATGTTTATCAAAATTTTAACATAGAATTAATTTAATATTTTAAATGTACTAGTCACTGGTCTCGATAGAAAATGAGCCAGGGAATGATTAGGCGTGCCCATGGGGGATGCGTCTCTTCTTTAATGAACTACTGCAGGAAGTCCCGACGTTGGCTTTAATTAGGGGCCGTTTCATCGTCCCTGAGAACGTTTCGAACCGGCATTCGCATACCTTAGTCCAAATTATGTTTCTATATTTAGATATTACTTCTTCGATCTTGATTATTTGTGAGAGAACTATCTTGGGGGATACAGAAATACCATATTTCATTCTTCGTTGATATCTGAACGAGAAAAAAAATGGTTTCATAAAAATTATATATTCTGCCAGAGAAAACAGGAATTAATGGTTTAGAAATTTGCTCAAAACTATTGTCAAACTTTGGCGCAATCCTTTGTATACTGACACCGAGTTTGAACGTAGAGTAATGAAAGCTTATTGAGTATGCAAATCCCTCAGAAATGTGGTACGTGAGCAAATTCAAAAATGAATGTAGTTTCTTTGATTTTCTATTAGAGCAAGCATCGATTAATTGTCGGATTTTTGATAGAAACCCTCGTACAAATCTCCAGAAAAACTACTTGACTACGATCTTCGCTGTCTTTTTCGTTGCTTGCGAATATTGCTGTCCTCGTTTTAGATGTAAAGTTTACACTATACGTCTAAAATTTGTAGTCAATAACGTAGACGAATATGCGTTTTAGGGTTCTCTTCGAAAATAAAATTGAATCTATTGAACACTAATGTATTTAAAAACGATAATATTTTGATGCGAATATCTAGATAGTTACGTTTACCAAAATAATTATTTTATGAATTTCATGCCTACTCAACTTACGCTTAATTCTATACGTTAAAATATCTAATAATCAAATAATGTTAATGAAATTTCAGATAACTCAATAACTTCAGAATATTTATTTATTTTATTTATTTATTTAATATCGTACATACAAATATTATAAATGTACAGCATGTTCCATTTTGGGGGTGCCACCAGGAGCATCTCTGTTATTATTTAGGATAGAGAGATGGGGTTTTCACGACCCTTGGCTACTTTTTCGAGACAAATTCATAGAGCTAATCAGAATTATTCTAACTTCAGTGGTTTTTGAGTTATTCGCGAATCTTGAAAATTTCCGGATTTCTTTTCTACCCGATATCTCGGTTCTTATAGAAGATAATTGAAATCTGTTCTTACGTTTCTAAAACAAGGGTCGTGAAAATCCCATCTCTCTATCTTAAATAATAACAGAGATGCTCCTGGTGGCACCCCCAAAATGGGATATACTGTACATACAAACTGACCGGTAACCCCCATTAAGCATAGTATGAACTAAATAAAGATATATAGAGAAATATAACACTAAAAAATAGTTCCTGTATTGAACTTAAATAAAATACAAACACCACAGTAAAAACAATAAGCTGAAACCGGAAAATTACTAAAATAAAGAACGATCGGAACTACTTTCAAGAGAAAACACCACATGTTTGACGTCCAATTGCTTCAGTAACATCGAAACGTTATTGTGTTCTTGTCCCACAGTATTCAGTAGCATATTTTCGATAATGCAATTTCACATTCTGTATTACATGTTGATCCATTGGTTGTAGTAATGAAGTACAATTAGAAGGTAGAAATATGACCTGAATATTTCGATCCTCACTGATTAAGCCCTCTTCTCTTGGATGTCCAGGAGCATTATTTAATAAGAGCAGAACTTTTTGTGGCAATTTCAGCTCGTTCGTTTTATTTTTAACATCAGGAATGAATTGCTTGTAAAACCATTCATAAAAAGTTCTCTAGTTACCCAATCTTTTCTTTGACCTTTATAAAAAACAGGCAAATTGGGACAGTTCTTGAATGCTCGGGGTTTGTTGGCTTTTCCGATGACCAACAATTTCATTTTATGAGATACTGATGCATTAGAGCATGGCATGAATGTCCTTACTCATCTTCCGACCTAGAGCTGAATTTTCAGCAGCATGGGCTAGTGTTTTATTTGGAAGAATTCGCCAAAATAACCCACTTTCATCTGCGTTGTAAACTTGATCTGGCACTAGATCCATCTCCCGTATATTTTGAAGAAATTTATTTTTGAATGATTCTACCGCACTAACGTGCGAGGACGATTTCTTTCCTGATATGGTGAGTTGTCGAATTCCATGTCTTTTTTTGAATTTTTCCAACCATCCTTGACTTGCCTAGAAATCATCTCTACCTGTTTTATTGGTATAAAAAATTTTGCTTTCTCACATATGAGATCACCAGATAAAGGTGTATGTCGAAATAGTTCTTGTAAGAACCAAGTGTATAGAGCATTTTAAACATTCGGATTTTCACTAGTTCTGAGCGTACGCCGTTTCCCAGGACCAGAATCAGATGATATAAGATTCTCAATTGAATTTCTTTTTTTCTTTATATCGCATACTGTAGATTCTCCAATTGAGTGTATTCTGGCCAATTCAGAAACACTTTCCATTATCTAATTATTTCGAAATTTCGCATTTTTGCTGCAATGTTAACGTTTTATGTGGACGCGACATGATTAGAACGGATATCAGGCGCTAAATGTGAGAAGAGAATCTAATCTGCACATGTGAATCGAGTATTCAGACAAGTATTGGCAGGGAGCACGACGAAAGCGAAATCTGATGGTAGCGTAAAATCATGCTCGTCAATGGTATGACATATGAAAGATTCGTGTAAAAAATAATAAATTGTCGTAAAAAAAGAATTTAAAAATTCATATGTGCCTGTTGCTGTTGCTGCAGTTAAACATTGTAGAGTGGTATAAAAAATTCTGGAAACCGTTGTCCTGTGAATGCTGAATATAACACCCAAAGCTGAAAATGTTAACCCAGTCTTAATTTTCATTAAAAAAATTAATAATCTATCTTCTTTTCCAACAATACATTTAGGCGAAATTTGAGTTCCTTTCAATAAAAACTGGAAATTATTAAAATTTACTCCAGCCAAGTCAATTAGCTGCTCATCTTTGGAAATTGATTGAAAGCCTAGAAACATATTATTTGGTGTTTGATTCGATTGGGTAGCAAAATCTGTAATTGGAGTGTTACATTCTTTGTCCTTGTACATCTTCCTATTAATAATAATTTGTCGTTTTGTTTTCATAATTTCTGTTTGAATCTCAGCATCACTTTTGTTAGCACACACATACATGTATCTATTGCAGATAAATGTTTCTCCAATGTCGTCAGAGTTGGGTAGAAAATCTACTTGACAACCCTTATCAGATTGTTCACATCGGTCTATTACATCATTAATTGAATACACAATAATATCCGTATTCTGTGGAATTGCTTCAGTGTCAGTAATCATTGCAGTCATTTGACTTTAAGCTTGTCGTCGGTTTAAGAAACGTTTATGCCTGAAAACAATTTTATAGGATGGTATTAACTATGTCATTGTCATTAATATTCACAAGTTTAATAGCAATGAAAAAATTTTAATTTAGTACCTGCTTATAGATGTCTTTTCATTGATCTTCGATTTTTTATACACAGAAGGAAATATTGATGGAATGTAGCTTGGGCTTGTTTCCTCTTCTGACTTTCGACCCCCAACGAAATGGTCACTACAGATGATATCAGTTAGTTTTGCAATCCACTGTGATCCATCAGCACTAAAAAGTTTGTTTTTATTAGAAATTGAGCTTAGATTATACAACTTCACTCTAAAACTCATTACTTACGAAATTTTTATATTTATTTTAACAACTTATTTTCCTTTATTATCATAAATATTGAATTTCACCTCTTCATTTAATTATATAAATTAAATTTTTTAAATGTAATTTTTTTTATATTTACAAATTTAATATTAATTTTGGAGTAGAATATACACTACTCGAGTTGGCATGCTACTGAATAAGGTTAAACAGTACTTACTTTTTTCTTTTCACAGCATTTATCCATTTATTTCTTTCATCAACTTTCCACTTAGCCACTGGGAATGTGTAAAATTTACACTTACTGTTTCTGCCTGTATTTTTGCAATCAACAACACAACAACTATTATGAACCATTTTTTATGTGTAATTTTTACGTGTTCATGTATGACAAAAGCATGATTTGACGATAATTTGACCACATCGAGCGCTGAGATCGATTCACCAGTCCCCACTATATACTCCGCTCCCTGCCAATTGCAAGTTCGGACACTTTCAATCGATGAAATTATTGACAGCGTTCTGGTTATAGAGGTAAAAAATAAATTGTGCGGATTATAGATGTGCGGATTAGAGTGTGTTCGGATTAGAGAGGTTGTACTATAATTTTTTTTTCATGTTATTTATTGTCTCGACTACAGAGGTTACTGACATTACATATTGCATGTGTACTTTACTAGATAATCATGTCTAAATAAAAGAGGAACATAAATAAGTTTTTCAAATACGGTTCAGTTGCGTTTCCTTGAGAAATTTCAGTAATTTATCAAAGTTTTGTGAGTTGTTGAGAGTGTCTGCTATTGACCCTTCAATTTTCTGCGATTGTCGCTCTTCTTGATATAATGGACATGTTGTGATGATATGCTATACGGTGAGGGATGTTCCGTAGCAGGGCTCACATTGTGTTCATGAGTCAATCTCGTGTGTCCAGGGCGCCGAATGATCACTTTTAGTTTTCTGGGCATGTGTGGTAGTTTCATCGAAAGAAGATATAACAGAAAATTTGCAACGAGAACTGAATCGGTTCCGGAAAAAACGTTTGAACAGGGCCCCCGCAACCATATGTGCAAAATGTGCAATGCACACGGGCGCCATCTTTTAAGGGCGAAATTGCAGGGTCCAAAAAAATATTAAAATGAAAGTTGAGAAATTAAATATGATTAGGGATAAATACCTACAAAATTTTATTAGTATATCATCCAGTTACTGCCGATTCCTATGTTTGCGAGAACATGTCAGGCGGCAGTTTCTTGATTTTTCCTGTACATACATGAATAACGCCTGGAGCGCTATAAAAGCGATGCATCGCCACAGGCGTTTTTAAATCAGTAAGTTCACTGGACCGTGCAACAAGTGAATAAAAACAAGTAATCCTATTAATTTTTACATATAAAGTTTTTTTTATTTTGACAAGTGTGGTGTGTTGTGTAATATTTTGTTTACTACTTTTTTTTTAAATTAAGTGCCGAATACCTCGTGACTGCAATTTCAACGGCTTGATTTTTTATAAAATGTTAAGTGTTCCCTACTTCATACTATCAACATTAACCCTTTATAAGATACTGGTTATAATTAATTTTTTAAGCCAAATATTGTTTTATTAATTGAAATGTCATGAACGAGTTTAAAAAGTAACTGGTTTTATCCATAATTCGCTTAGTTTTTATGCTATTGATCTTTTAAAAACCATTTTGTAGAGTTTTTAAGGACTATAAGATCAGATTAGTTTAATATCTTTTTGCCTTTATTTTTGAAAGGATTTAAGCTGAAAGGGCTCGAGCAAATTACTTTTTACTCAAATATGCAAACTTTAATCGGCCATATCTTACTTAATAATAATCTGCTCTATAAAGAGTTAAAATTATTGGCTACTTAGTTAACTTTTAAGAATATTTCCTACCCTACCCACATGGCGCTAATTATAATTTCTTTAGAAGTTAATTCCTAATTCCATTAATAGTAATTATCTATTTGTTTTTTAAGGATCAAAGAAAGAGACCTTCAGGTGCGAAGTTTCGCCAGCAAAAGAAACTGAGACTACAAGAAAGGGGGAAAATGGTTGGATCTTTAAAGCATTTCTTGCAAAACAATCGAGATTCCACGGAGACTATCGATGTTGTTGCGCCCCAATCGTCAGAATCTCAAGATTCTAAATCCGTAACATCAATAACCTTGAGTGGACCATCTGAAATGTCAACAGTAACATCAGGTGCTGCAACAAGTGGCAGCGGTTGTAGCAGCAAAACAGCTTCTACTGATGCAGAGCCCGATGAAGCGATGACACCATCCTCGTCTACAGCACTTGAACTATCCACTTCAGGTAATTCAGCTTGTGTAAAAAGTTCGGTAATGTCAGCTACCGAAATACCTGCTGCAAGTGACACTTTTGATGAAGGCTGTAATGAGGCTAGTATCGATATAATTCCGTCCGACCCCGGTTTGTGGGCCGAAAGAATGACCAATGAGATGGCTAGAATATTGGTTAAACGTGGTCCGCCCTTGATAAAGATCAGTTTTAGCTTTCCTAGTAATAAAGATAAGAGAAAGTTTTCGTGCAAATACTTCGAAAGAAATCTAGCAAAAGTCGAAAGGGCTTGACTTATTTACTCTATTTTTAAAGATTCTGTATTTTGTTTTTGCTGTAAGTTGTTTTGTAAATGTAAAACTCCTAACGCTTTTTGTGATACAAATGGAGTATCTGATTGGCAACACTTGTCTTTGCTAATTAAGAGACACGAAACGTCAATGTTATACAACAGTTATATAAACACTTGGGTGAATTAAAAAAAAATGTAGGAGACATCTATGACTGTTAATGCTCATCATCTGCGGATTTTAGAAACGGAAAAAAATATTGGCGAGACGTGTTGTATAGAATTATTGCGATTGTTAAGTATTCATCTATACAATGCTTGGCATTTCGAGGTTCTTCTCAATTGCTTTTCGAACATGATAATGGAAATTTTCTAAAAGCTGTTGAGATGATTGCCTCCTTTGATTCAGTGATGAGACAGCACGTTAGTCGAGTGTATAACTCCCAAAAAAATCTGTTAAAATGACTCATTATTTAGGCATGCAAATACAGAATGAAATAATTGAATTATTGTCGTCCAAAGTAAGAAATAATATTTTAGAAATGGTTCGCAGTTCAAAACATTTTTCAATAATATTAGATTGTACACCAGACACTAGTCATACTGAGCAAATTAGTCTTGTTCTGAGGTATGTTGTCCTTAACACCACTTCAAAAAGGTTGAAATTAAGGAAAGTTTTATTGCGTTCAATCCAATACTGGACTCTACAGAAGAAGGGATATATACATTTGTGATAGAAAATTCGAAAATATTAAATTTAGAAATAAAACACATTAGGGGACAAGGCTATGATAATGGGACAAATATGAAGGGAAAACATGTTGGGCTTCAAAAACGCATTCTTGATGCGAATCCAAAAGCCCTTTTTGTACCTTGTGCGGCTCATACTTTGAACTTAACAGTAAATGACGCTTCTAAGGTGTCAGGTGCTACAATAAAATTTTTTAATCTTGTGTAAGAGTTATATAATTTCTTTTCGTCAACCACAAAAAGGTGGTATGTTTTGAGAAAAAATGTCCCCGGGTTGAGTTTTAAGCCTCTAAGTGAGACAAGATGGTTCAGCAGAATTGACGCAATAAAGCTCCTTAAAGTTTATTTAATTAAGGTTTGCGAAAGTCTTCTAGAAGTGGCTGAAGATAATTCCTTTCACACAGATGCAAGACATAAAGCGAGTTCCATCTTAACGTTTGTACAAAATTTTCAATTTATTTGTGGATTTATTATTTGGCATGACGTTTTATTTCATATAAATATTGTCAGCAAACAAATGCAAAGTGCTACAATATTAAAGTATGCCAAACCTACCTAAAAAATTTAGTTGATCACTTCCAGCAATATAGATCTGACCAATCATTTCTAGAAGTAGCATCCTCTCTCGAAATTGAAGAAGACTTTCCACCATTACCACAGGTTAGGAGGAAATTTAATGATATTTTCGGATTTTTTGCGACATATTCAAATTAAGCGACAGCGATCTTTTAAAACATTGTTCTATTCTTGAAGAGCGACTGACAGATCAGGATAAGGATATAGACTCCAATGATCTGTTTAACGAAATTAAAGCGTTAAAGTTATTTTCATTACTTAATGATACTGACGCCTTAAATATTTTACAATATATATTTGAAAACAATTGATTCTCCACCTTTCCAAACGTAACCATTTCACTAAGAATTCTTTTGACATTGCCTGTATCTGTAGCTTCTGGTGAGCGATCTTTTTCAAAGTTAAAAATCGTTGAAAATTATTTAAGATCGTCAATGATTCAAGAAAGATTGTCTGGACTAACAATATTAGCAATTGAACAAGAAATTTTGACGGTATAAATTTTGGCGATGTAATTAATGAGCAAAATCTCGGAAAATATCGCTACTACAATAGTTATCTTTTATTTTTCTATTGCACCTAAATCTAGCTATCATTTTTTATTTTAAAACGAAGTTCGCTAGGTTTTTGTTATTAGAAATATCTGCATATTTTTTAAAATATCTAAGTATAAGTAGAAAGTAGTTTTTATATAGATATGTAGACATTAGGCAATATTTCTGTTATTTGTTCCTAAAAAATGTGATTTTTAGTTTTAGGTTGTTTTCTAGTATTTAATAACAACGAGTATCCCATTACATAAGTAAATTTTTAAAATGGGTGTGAACAAGAATTTATTTTGTTATGATTTTGCTCTGTTTGTTTCATTTTGATATTTTAGTCTACAAATAAATATGACTTCTAAAGTTCAGTATTTTGCCTTAGTTTAAGCACCTACCTATCTACCTCCTGCCTGAAAAAAAAATAAAACAACATGATCCAAAATGCCTTAATGCGTTTGAAAAATGTTTTGAGGAGTGGATTATTGGTTGGCGAAAATGTATTATTTCTAAAGGGCCTACTGTGAAGAAGATGCAATAAATTTTGATGAAAAATATATTTTTGTGTCTCATTGACGAATTTCCGGTACCTATTTGACAGAATGTAGGGATGCAGATGCTTACTCAAAAAATATTCAAGAGACAATAAGCTTTATTTCATAAAGAAGCCTGAGAAAATAGCTATTTCAAGATCAAATTATACTTTCCAAGAAGTCTATAGACATATAAGCTCTTACTAAATTGGATTTCTTCAGAATTGATTGTTTATTCATTCGCGGAGAAAACAAAATTTTATACCTAATTGATCAGGTATATCTCGAAAAGTAGAGGCTCAATAATGAAAGTTATTTAATGAATCTTTCTCATTTTAGCTAAGAAATCACCCACTGATAATGGTCAACGTATTCAGGAAACACCCTGTATCATTATCTCATTTTTGTAATAAATAATTTAGTTTTAAGAAAACTATCAAAAAGGTTGATGGCGGGAATTAAATTGGACTCCGCCTTCTACCTTGATTCTATCATACCTGAGAATTTAAATTCAGGTGAGGAACCAATGGTTCCACACCTTGGTCTACCTGAGCTCTGTAATGCATTGTCCGTTCTCCAATAACGTCATTTCCGTCAGGAACGAGTGTCGTAAAATGGCGTACCTTCATAAAACCCTCGTTGCAAGAAACTGACAGCCGTGTAAAATTTCTTTTTTCCTTTCAGCATGATGGGAGGTCATAAATAAACCATCGGCGTCAGTAGAATAAACTTGGAATAAAGTGCACGTTCTTCGAACGAGACGGTCACTATACCTACCAGGGGCTGAAAGTCTATTATATTGCCGCTTAAATGACTCTTTAATGAATGGATTTTGTTTAGAATAGGATGAAATAATGACATCTACAGGCATTTGATGTCTGGCTTGGTAAGTAGAAAAACAGTCCAGGGTTTAAACCCCCGCAAAGCTGGACAGTTTTTATGGTCATTGTGTTGGGCATAGACACATTCCAGGTCTGCTAAGACTATTTTATCATTTTACGGTTATATACAGGGTAGGTCTAAAAGATGGAATAACATTTATAAATTTTAGCATTATGATGAAAACGTTCGGAAATGTGAATATCATCCAATAGTTTTTGTTACGTAATGTCAAATATGTGCCACCTTATCATTTCTTTTATATATAATTTGGTGACTTGATCCAGAAATTACACTGATGAACAGTAAATTTATTAAACGAAAGCAAGTCATATTTTCAAACACTACAACCTACCCGCATATACACCTCATACTTAGTTTTGTTCAATCACCTTCTGTTTTCATAAAACATCGACTCGATTACGCGAATTTTGCTTACCGACGTGTGTTTCCGAATAAATTAACGAAAAAATATTGAAATTTAAACAGTTTTCTATTTTAGATTAGTGTTATTCTATATATAATATTAATAATAATAATAATCAGGGCCCCCGTGAGGGCTACTGGCGCTTGTGTGCAAACAAGTATTTTGGCGCCCCTCAAGGCATTTTGGATCATGTTTTTTCATTTTTTTTAAGAGGTAGGTAGGTAGGTGCTTGATGTAAAAAACTGAACTTTAGAAGTCATATTCATTTGTAGACTAAAATATCAAAATGAAACAAACAGAACAAAATCATAACAAAATAAATTCTTGTTCACACCAATTTTAAAACATTTGCTTAAGTAATGGGATACTCGTTGTTATTAAATACTAGAAAATAACCTAAAACTAAAAATCAAATTTTTTAAGAACAACTAACAGAAATATAGCCTAATGTCTACATATCTATATAAAAAACTACTTTCTTCTTATACTTAGATATTTTAAAAAATATGCAGATATTTTTAATAACAAAAACCTAGGAACTTCGTTTCAAAATAAAAAATGATAGCTAGATTTAGGTGCAATAGAAAAATAAAAGATAGCTATTGTAGTAGCGATATTTTCCGAGATTTTGCTATTGCAAATTCATTAATTATATCGCCAAAATTTATACCGTCAAAAATTTCTTGTTCAATTGCTAATATTGTTAGTCCAGACAATCTTTCTTGAATCATTGTCGATCTTAAATA
Source organism: Cryptolaemus montrouzieri (assembly GCA_013387265.2). Taxonomy (NCBI): domain Eukaryota; kingdom Metazoa; phylum Arthropoda; class Insecta; order Coleoptera; family Coccinellidae; genus Cryptolaemus; species Cryptolaemus montrouzieri. Next base: position 8,981,691 of record JABFTP020000144.1, on the reverse strand, counting down.
ATTTTTAATGATTTTTAACTTTGAAAAAGATCGCTCGCCAGAAGCTACAGGTACAGGCAATGTCAAAAAAATTATTAGTGAAATGCTTATGTTTGGAAAGGTGGAGATTAAATTGTTTTCAAATATACATTGTAAAATACTTAAGGGGTCAGTATCATCAGGTAATGAAAACAACTTTAACGCTTTTATTTCGTTAAACAGATCATTGGAGTCTATATCCTTATTATCCTGATCTGTCAGTCGCTCTTCAAGAATAGAACCATGTTTTAAAAGATCGCTGTCACTTAAATTGAATATGTCGCTAAAAAATCCGAAAATATTATCATACTCATTTAATAAGTCAAATCGGTTTTTTAGAGAGGTTATAGTTTGATCTATGATTTTTAAGAAAAAACTAATTTTAAAGGCGGTTTTTGGATCAGAAAGGGTCTCATCTCGGTGTTCATAGTCAAACAGTTTTGGTTTAAATTTCCTCCTAACCGTTCGTAATGGTGGAAAGTCTTCTTCAATGTCGAGAGAGGATGCTACTTCTTTCGCTTGCACACCAATTTCTTGAAATGATTGGTCAGATCTATATTGTTGGAAGTGATCAACTAAATTTTTTAGGTAGGTTTGGCATACTTAAATATTAATTGTAGCACTTTGCATTTGTTTGCTGACAATATTTATATGAAATAAAACGTCATGCCAAATAATAATTCCACAAATAAATTGAAAATTTTGTACAGACGTTAAGAGGAACTCGCTTTATGTCTTGCATCAATGTGAAAGGAATTATCTTCAGCCTCTTCTAGAAGACTTGTGCAAACCTTGAATAAATAAATTTCAAGGGGCTTTATTGAGTCAATTCTGCTGGACCAGCTTGTCTCACTTAGAGGCTTTAAACTTAACCCGGGGACATTTTTTCTCAAAACATACCATCTTTTTATGGATGACGAAAAAAAATTATATAACTCTTGCACAAGATTAAAAAAGTTTATTGTAGCACCTGACACCTTAGAAGTGTCATTTACTGTTAAGTTCAAAGTATGAGCCACACGAAGTACAAAAATGGCTTTCGGATTCGCATCAAAAATGGGTTTTTGAAGCCCAACATGTTTTCCCTTCATATTTGTCCCATTATCATAACCTTGTCCCCTAATGTGTTTTAATTCTAAATTTAATTTTTTCGAATTTTCTATCACAAATGTATATATCCTTTCGTCTGTAGAGTCCAGTATTGGATTAAACGCATTAAAACTTTCCTTAATTTCAACCTTTTTTGAAGTGGTGTTAAGGACAACATACCTCAGAACAAGACTAATTTGCTCAGTATGACTAGTGTCTGGTGTACAATGTAATATTATTGAAAAATATTTTGAACTGCGAACCATTTCTAAAATATTATTTCTTACTTTGGACGACAATAATTCAATTATTTCATTCTGTATTTGCATGCCTAAATAATGAGTCATTTTTAACAGATTTTTTTTGGGAGTTATACACTCGACTAACGTGCTGTCTCATCACTGAATCAAAAGAGACAATCATCTCAACAGCTTTTAGAAAATTTCCATTATCATGTTCGAAAAGCAAATGAGAAGAACCTTGAAATATCAAGCATTGTGTAGATAAATACTTAACAATCGCAATAATTCTTTCCAACACGTCTCGCCAATATTTTTTTCCATTTCTAAAATCCGCAGATGATGAGCATTAACAGTCATAGATGTCTCCAGTTTTTTTTTTAAATTTACCCAAGTGTTTGTATAACTGTTGTGTAAAATTGATGTTTCGTGGCTCTTAATTAGCAAAGATAAGTGTTGCCAATCAGATATTCCATTTGTATCACAAAAAGCGTTAGGAGTTTTACATATTCAAAACAACTTACAACAAAAACAAAATACAGAATCTTTAGAAATAGAGTAAATAAGCAAGCCCTCTCGACTTTTTCTCCATTTGCTAGATTTATTTCAAAGTATTTGCAGGAAAACTTTCTCTTATCTTTATTACTAGGAAAGCTGAAACTGATGTCTATTAAGGGCGGACCACGTTTAACCAATATTCTAGCCATCTCATTGGTGATTCTTTCGGGCCACAAACTGGGGTCGGACGGAATTATATCGATACAAGCCTCATTACAGCCTTCATCAAAAGCGTCACTTGCAGCAGGTATTTCCGTAGCTGACATTACCGAACTTTTCACACAAGCTGAATTACCTGAAGTGGACTGTTCAAGTGCTGTAGACGAGGATAGTGCCATCGCTACATCGGGCTGTGAATTAGTAAAGCTGTTTTGCTGCTACAACCGCTGCCACTTGTTGCAGGACCTGATGTTACTGTTGAAAATTCAGATGGTCCACTTACGATTATTGATATTACGGATATCCAGGATAGTCATATGGTATAGATTTCAATAACGGAACATACTTATGAATGATTGTATATAAGATTTTTTTCGACATAATGGTTAATATCTTTTGGTACACTCGAGCCCCAATGAGTATTCGCGAGTTCATCATGAATATTGTCATATGGAGCTTTATCATAGGCATTGAAGAATAGAGATTCAGGTTTCAGTTTTTCTATATTTGATATTTGAATTTGGGAGGCTTTTACTTGGTAAAATTCCATTATCAATAATAAAAAACAAGTACTGTGTTTTAAGGAGTTTCACTTAATAATTGCGATTCGTAACGCGTTTCACTACACTGTAGCTTCTTCAGACGAATGATTATGCAGAAAAATATAAATGAGAATATAACTATAAATGTTCTTGAGTAATTAAAAGCTTATTGGTTGATTCTTCTTAAGTGGTTATTTATGACAGGTATATCCAATAAAATTAAGGAATAGATTGCTCCCCGAAAAGATTCAATAGAGGTGAAGGGCTTAAATCGACTTGTTCATTGATGAGTATACCTGAGTGTTTGTATTTAACGGACAATTTTAGGCAAAAACTGGATTTACAACAGTGGAAGTGTGATAATGTTTGTTTTTATCAGGTTGATTTGGAAAATGTGCCAACGGTACCTGTCTGTATTAAAGTGCAAGATAGTTTGAGTATAGAGGTATGTACAAACAACTGTTATATATGTAAAGAAGATTTGGATTGGATTCTTAATGGTTGTGGCAAAATTAATAGATGGTCGCAATTAGAAAATATATTAATTAGATACAAGTATGTTAAGGGATGTGATGAACTTCAACTCAATGTTACAAATCTAGTGAAAAATATGAATGATTTTTTTGAATGCGTCTTTTAAAATGAAAAATAAACTTGCTTACTGTGAAATGTGCACGAATTTTATAACACAAGCGCAGTCACAAATTGAGGATGATTCAAATAATTTCAAATATCCTTTTTTATTCCATCTGATACAGTGCTTTTACTTGGTAAGCATATATTTTATGTAATGAATCATTTAGTATAGAAAAATTTGAAATGAATTTTCTAAAATGCGAAAATAAACGTAATCTCCTCGTTCTATTAACACTTAAAAGTTTTGACTTTACTCTCTTCAACACCAGGCTATCCTCCCAAATATATTATGATAACAGTGTTTCTGGCTTACAGTTTAAGGATGTTATCAACAAGTTAATGAAAACTATGTCTAACATCTTGCTAAATAATTATACTAAAGTAAAAAATAACATCATTAGTCAACTGAGTGCACCAAAAATACTGAAACTTCTTACTGTACTACTGTACAGTTACCTATTTCTACTAAGATCATTAATATTTTTCTTTCACATTTCTCTGTCATTGTAAGTGCATGTTTCCAAGTGATTTCATATTATAGAATCATTTAAATGCATGCGAATTCATTTTAAAATAACCCATTCCTTCCATTTAACTTTCATTAAGGACATTTTTGTCTATCACTGTTATCTGCGCCAAGGAGTTAACGCACAAAAGCGAAACTTCAAGTTTATTTAGATTAAGTTTAGATTATTTAAAAATTATTTTTCCAGTGATCCACCAGAACTAAGAAATGAGAGACGTTTTTCTCTTTCCTAAATTCAAATTACCACTTCGTTTTGAATCGATAGAAGACATAAAAGAGAATTTGCTGAGAGAACTGAAGTCGAAATCCTGAAAAAGTTTTAACCGATATCGAACGCCATTACATTTAAGACTTAATTTTAAGTCGTTTTTATCACGAATAATATTACGTATAAGATTTCATCGACATCGCAATAAAATAAAAAGGGTTGAAGTTTGTTTATTTGGCGTTCTACAGTGGCAAATGTGTCATTTTCGGATAACAGAATAGCGGAATGTTTACTAACATACCATCTAATTGAGAAAAGCCGTCCGGAAAAAATATTCATTTATTTTTACCGCATCTTAAATAGCTCATATAATTTCATATGTCGGCATATATTAAAAGTAAACGGAACTATAAAATACAGGAAGGCGAATATATTTAACAACCAACGAACGAAAACATCTTGAAAGTAAAAAATTAAATTTTCGTAACATACACTGCACAAAATATTGTTCGTCTATTTTTTTGAGGATAAGTTATTTATTGTTTAATGTTTTGAGATAGTTACACTCTGTCAAAAAAACACCGGGAATTAGTTATTCAAAAAATCTGGTTGAACAATTGTTTTGTTGTTGCTAAGATGGCACAACTGTTTTCTATACTGCCGCGGAGTTTGAACTCGATCTGTCATTTAAATGGTTCACAGTGCTCGATTTTGTCAGTTCTCATAAGTGTGTTTTGTCATCCTTAATATCCCCGATCTACAAAAAAGGTAGCAGAAGCACTTGCGATAATTAGAGAGGTATATCTACTATAAGTAGAATATACGGAAGGCTATTAAAAATTAGAATAGAGAAGGAATACGAATACATGGAAGTCGAAGAACAGACTGGGTTTCGAGCAGGCAGATCGACAGTAGACCACCTCTTTTGCATTACACAGATGATAGAAAAGAAGATAAAAGTTGGCCAGAAATTACTCCTCTTATATGTAGACCTCAAAAAAGCATACGTTAGTATTCCACATAAGGAATTATGGAAAGCCATGCAGGAAACTAACGTCAACGCAAACCTTATAGCAGCTGTGAAAGAGCTGTACAGAGAATCTAAACCAAGATTAAAATAGGCAGATCAACTAGCAAGGGTTTCGACGTAGGTAAAGGGCTGAAACAAGGCTGTTGTCTGTCACCAACCCTATTTAAAATATATATCGAGAGAAGACATGGAAAAGGAAGTTAAAAATAGTGGAATTCCACTTGAAAATAACAGCTTATACACACTATGCTTTGCAGATGATCAAGGGGTCATAGCGCAAGACCATGACGACTTAGAATACATGACAAGGAAGCTGATCGGTGAATATTCAAAATGGGGTTTGGAGGTAAACATTGATAAGACGCAATACATGAACGTTGGCGGAAGAAAACAGAGCATCTCGTTAGAAGACTGACAGCAAATTAAATACTGTGACAAATACACCTATTTAAGAGTTGAACTTACAGGTGATGGTAAATTGGATAAAGCTATCAAGAACAGGAATACCCAAGGGAGAAGAGCCATCGCGCAGCTTAATGGTGTGTTATGGGATCAGCAAATTTCCAAGACCAACAAGCATAGAATATACAATACGATAGGAAAAAGTATTGTCACGTATAGCAGTGAAATAAGACTACCGAGAATTCACTACTGGTCACTGAAATGGATTATTGGAGACGGGCTGCGGAGAAGTGGAGAAGAGAACGAGTCCCACAGATCAGAGTAATAGAAATCATGAAAACCAAACACACACTGGTTGATGAGACACGAACAAAGCAGTTGAGATGGTACGGACATGTACAAAGAATGAAAGAACAAAGACAACCCAAACAAATTATGCACTGGAAACCACGTGGGAAAAGGATTAGAGGAAGACCCAGATTGAGTTGGAGAGAAGGGATAGATAAAGAACTGATAGAACGGGAACTAGACGAAGACTTTTGGGTAGATAGAGAGGCTTGGAGGCAAGGCATCGGAAGACGGCGTAGAACGTTTTAACCCAATTTATATATATATATATATATATATATATATATATATATATATATATATATATATATATATATATATATATATATATATATATATATATATATATATATATATATATATATATATATATATATATATATATATATATATATATATATATATATATATATATATATAATTCAAGACAAAGTCAAAAAATAAACCAAAGAAGGAAATACAAGAAATAATCACCCTACGAAATCAAAATGAAGCCGCACAGACTATAGCATCTGTAAGAAAAGATGAAGCATCCATTGAACTTTTGAGATTCCTGAAAAACAACTGAAGGGTCGGATAGAAAAAGAGATTAGAGCTGAAGATTCGAAAAAATCATGGATTCCGAAAACAAAAGCAGAGTATATGGGAAATCAACAAATCTAGAACGAACTCAAAATGCGATATCACTAACAATAGCAGCCTTACACCTGACGAATTGAACGAACTCTTAGTAGAAATAGGAGAAGAGCTGTCAAAGTAAATCAACACCGAAACTTATGGCAGTGAAGAATTGATGAAAAATAAAATTATAAAAGAAGCTAGTTCGATGTTTTTCACGGCCACCACTCCTGGCGAGATAATTCAAATTGTTTCAAAAATGAAAGGAAAAACATTCCGAGATATTCATGGTATATCAGTTGACTTACTCAAAAAAACGGTGCACCACCTTGCTGATCCACTTAGTCACCTCATCAATCTTTCTTTCGAACAAGGGATCTTTCCACAAAAACTGAAGGTAGCTAAGGTGGTAACAATAATCAAGAAAAGAGCTATCCATAAATGTGGAGATTATAGCTGCCATTAAGAACCGATTAGTCAGCTATATGAACTCTTAAAAAATCTTCAAAGATAACCAACATGGATTCCGGGAAGGAAAGTCCGCAAGAACTGAATTAATGGAAGTAGTTAGGTTTGTTCTAGAGGCTTCCGATGTGCCTGGATCTCAGCAAGACTTTCGACTGCATAAATCATGACAACATACGAAAAAACTAGAATACTGTGGGGCAAGGGGACATGTATCAGATCTTTTCAGGTCATACCTACAAGAAAGGTGTCAGATAAGTGGAGTGGAAAGGACAGAGGTCAGTTGGTAGAGAGATCACTAGAGGAGTTCCGCAAGGTTCCATATTGGGACCAGTTCTCTTCAATATTTACATAAACGATTTGTTCGAAAATGTACCATGTGACCATACCAAAGTTTTCGCAGACGACACAACGCTAATAAATAAAGCAAAAAAAAGATAAATTCTTCAAGAGAAAGATGAAAATCAATTGCGAAAGCGAATTCGATTCGATTGAACTCGCACTAAATTTAAATAAAACGCGAAAAATGCACCATTGTGAAAACTAACTAAATTGACCACTGTAGAAAAACTAAATGACAACTCTGTGTTAATATATAAAACAGTTGTGCCAGTTTTAAGCAGATTTTTAAATGATCAATTTCAGCTATAATAGGGCTCAAATAATTGTTATGAATATTCAACGACAACCTAATGAATGACAAAACTATATGAGAAACACGAAGCTTCAGAGAAAAGGCCGTTAGTAAATTATAAATAGCCTGGTTCTTCTCGTATCAGGATATCACTCAACCAAGAAGTTTCGAAATAACAATTCATCAAATTAAAAATTCCACTGAACAAATCGATGTGGCTTCCAAGTCTATATCAAGTCTTGTATTGCAAGAAAAACATAATAAACACCGTTGACTGAAGAAGTGATGAGTTTTAATTATATGGTGTTTTGTACTCCATTATATTCTGTATATAGAGAAAGTAAATGTTTATGATTTCGGGCATAAAAGTCTTGCCTCTTTACATAAACATCGACTGAAATGTTAACATTAAGCTTGGGAAAGACGAATAAATTCGTTTTTTAATCAATAAAATGCCCTCCTGTTCAAACAACGTATCTTTTTTGTGTTAGCTTTGAGATTAACGTGGATTTTTGAAATTCGCTATAAATTTTTCACAATAATCGAAATAAAGTATCATCTTGGTGTAAAAGTATATTTCAGCTGCTATATTCGTAAAATTCACTGCCTTTATAAACAATTTCTGCGCAATACAGGGTATGCAGGAGCAGCTGGCGTCCCCCGTTGAGAATCGAGCAATAACCACTACATACAATCGAAATTAAATTAAAAGGTGCAAAGGTAATATCAAAAAAAGAAGTTGGACTAAAACAATAATCAAGAAATTTAAATTTTTACAAGAAATATTTGAAAAATATAAATTGTGGTGTAATGAGAGTGCCGGTTGTTTTCATGTTCCGGTATTACCGGAAGTGATAATCCAATGAAAATATTTCATTAAATTCATGCATTGATTCAGATAAGAGTATTATTCAACATGCAATTTGGTTTTTGTTTCATTGAAATCGATCAACAATTGTAGGAGCTATAATTTGATACGATTTTCATGGAACACCCGATATACTCAAAATTTATTGGTTCTGCAGCCCATTTTGAAATATTCGATATATTTAGATATCTAATACTTCAACGAAAACTAAACAGAGGCTATATCTACCAAGATATTCATTTCTGATCAAAACGCAAAAATAGGTCAATTTTTGTTTCAAGGGTGACATCTTTTGGGGTACAAAACTTGCCTGAAATATCAACCCCTTAAGCGGGGGTTGCAATCCTTGAACATTTTGAATAGGGAAGATGGGTCGAGTGATGACTCAAAAGAAAGGTGGTATCTTTGTCTACATTGCCTTGAACGAATTTCCATTTTTAATTGAAAACTGTAAAAGATACAGGGTAAGCAATATTTAAAGATAGGGAAGACTATTTCCCTGAGACTATTCAAGTTTCAGTGAAGTAAAATGGAACAGATCCATGCTGATCAATGGCAGTCATCATCAAGTACCATCCTCATCTCGAATTTCAACGCCTAGAGCAGGGTGACCACCCTTGAAAATTTGGAAGAGGGTAGATGGGTCGAGAGATACCTCGAAAGAAAGGTCTGTATCTCGGTGAACGAATTTTCATTTTTGATTGGAAACCGTAGAAGATACAGAGTGAGCTACTCTAACTCCTATGGAACTCAATGAGAATAGAATTATTGCGAGCAGTCATGAAGGCAATCGAAATCCTTTACTTGAAAGGTATCATTGGATCGAAATATTACCCCTGCTCTAGGTGTTGAAATTCGAGATGAGGGTATATATATATATTCTTTTGAAAAGGGAGGATTTACAAAAATTTGGATGATTGTATATTCAATAAATGCTTATATCTATAATTTTGGTGTGTGCCAGAAAAAGCACAAGTGTGAGCTCAGGAAATGTAACAGGGGAACCATACTATCTTGTATGTGATTCAATAAACGAGTGGAAAAAACCTGAGGAAAAAACTCGTTTCCCTGTCGCTATTGCACTAGCAATAGCTTGTCTGTTTGTGATGTGTTAGTGTCGTGTATACATAAAGAGTACCAAAGATTTTTCTGCTTAGCTGCTTAATTTTCTCTTGCATTCCATGATTTCCAAAAAAAGGGTGAAAGGAAGGGGGTTTGGGACATGAATCTGTAACAACGGAAAAAGAAAACCAGCAGAAAAATATTTCAATAATCAAACTTCTTATATGTCTTAACAAATCTAAGAAAAGATTTTACATAGCAGGCAAGGTCATGAAAGGGACTAAGGAGATAATAAAACAATACATAACCTGCGATATTTGAGATGAGGGTGATTTCGGAAGATGACAGCTTTTGATCTAAAATGAATCTATTCCAGTTTTTCGCACTAATACTCCAATAGTCTTGGGGCGATCGTCTTCTCTATTTCAGTGGCTCACTCTGTATCTTCTACAGTTTTCAATCAAAAATGAAAATTGTTTCAGGGGAATGCAGACAAAGATAATACCTTTCTTTCGAGTTATCACTCGACCCAATTACCCTCTTCCAAATTTTCAAAGGTTGTCACCCCTGCTCCAGGGGTTGAAATTCGAGATGAGGATGGTACTTGATGATGACTGCCATTGATCAGCATGGATCTGTTCCATTTTACTTCACTGAAACTTGAATGGTCTCAGGGAAATAGTGTTCCCTATCTTTCAGTTGTTCACCCTGTATCTTTTACAGTTTTCAATCAAAAATAGAAATTCGTTCAAGGCGATGTAGATAAAGATACCACTGTTTCGTTTTCGTTGAAGCACCCTGTATAACTGATGACTTTGCTCCTTGTTTCAGGAAATTATCTACAATTTTATTATATTTTTTCTACGGTAGTAATTTTTTTTATCGTCAGAATAAAAATAATTTGATTTAATGCAAATTTACCTGTAAACTATAGTTCAATAAAATATAGACGAACTTTTAATAATGAAATACACGGAAATGAAAATAGCTGATTTATATTTCTGTGGACATATAAATGGAGGCTTTTCAAATGTAAACACTGCAAAGACATTGTCTTCTGAATGATTTATCAGCATCCTAGTACCGATACACAAATACTTTTTAGGCCACCAGAGTAAGGAAATGCTGACATTTTATGAGAGTGTTGACATATTTCATGCAGTGGTCATTTTTGATATTCTTTGGAATACATTTAGTAAGAATTTCTATACAAGGTGTCTCCCAATCTCCATGACATACGTTGAGAGGTGATTTCAGTAGTGATGTTCTAGAAAGCATTAATAAGAGCAGCGCGACCCTCATCTTTTTAAATTCGGAGATATCCATCTTCAAAAATTTGATCCTCACGCCTCCTGAAATAAATTGTCTCCACGAATGTAATAATCCTGAAATCATTTTTAATAATAGAATTTAAACATTCTCACTCTTGAGTTTGAATATTTATTTAAAACATTTAACTGTTTTGTGTTTTCATTTATTTTCATTATATAACTAGCTGAGGAATGGATATTCCTTAATTGCACCTAACATTCTCGATTATCATGAATTTCAAAATAGCGTCAGTATCAGATGTAAATGTCAACATCATAATAATTATCTTCGAAAAAGTTATTAACTTCGCCTGCATGGCTGCTGGGTGAATGGAGTAGCTTAGAAATCATGTAGCCGGTCCCAAGCCCGGATAAAGGTGGAGGGTTATAGGTAAGGTAAGCAACCTGCGCATACAAGGTGTTACATAATAGTATGTCACAACTTGAGGGGGTAAATCTACGTGCAATTTTAAAAAAAAAGTTCATATAAACATAGGTCCTCAAAAGCTTCGTTACGGAGCTACAGGGTGTTGAAATTTTCTGTAAAAAATTGGTTTTTTCTTCAAAACTCCTGCAGTTTTTGAGATCATAGTTATCGTAATACTTTTTTCCGTGTTCTTAAGTGCGACAGGATGGATTGACAATCTAATGTCAATTATTATGGTCGCGTACAGAAATTTAATTTGTTACAAAACTTAATATTTATCAAATTTTAACAACTGAAGTTAGTTAAAATTAAAATTCGCGAAGCTGATCAAATTGACAATCAGTACTAATAATGATCTATTACATTTTGTGATTATGCAATTTTGTCACTTTCGTTTAGTTTCTGAACGCGACATAAGATCATCCAACGCGCACGCGAAAACTAATTTGATAGATATGATTGAATTTGATCTTTGTGGAGCGGTAATAAATTGCAAATTTACTCTTTAACGTCAGGAACACACCTACATTGCTCAGACAACAGTGAGTGATTATAATTTAATATAAACTTTATTTAGTAACAATAAAGTTCAAATTGATTCTACATTTTATTTAGAAAACGTTTGGGAAATAAAAAAAGGCTATTTTTATGGTTTTCCTGGCAGTTATTCGAATTTTTCTTACCTTATAAACCTTTCCTAGACTTCCACGAACATTTCAAGACCAAGATAAGATAAATCCGTTCAGCCGTTCTCGAGTTTTAGCGAAACTAACAAACAGCAATTGATTTTTATATACTGGGTGATTCACCAGTGGCGCGGTTCTCTGTAGCTCGTACACTCTTGAAGATTTAATTTTTGTTCGAACGGTATTGTATTCAGAAAGTAAGAATCTTCTTCAGCAATTCATTTTGCAGTAAACAGGGTGTCCCAATTTTCTATAAAATAATCTTGGCTGGTTTTTTCAGATTGGAAGACCACTTTTTTGTTCAAGTTTCAGGAGCGGCCTAAAGTCTGCTATACTGTCTTTAAGTAATAAGTTTTTTTGGTGAGTACTTTCGTCACAATATTTTTTTTCCGTAAAAATTCATGAAAATAGTCTCTCACATCATCGCATGCTCCTTCCGCCAGAGAGGATGAATACTTTTTCCTTCCGTTTTCTTATTGCCCAAGGATAGCTTTATTGATGAATTGAAATAGATTATCCTCATTTTATACAGGAGTGACTCAAAAAAATTATTGAATATTGTAATTTTAAAAATATCATATCTTGATTTTTTCAAATGGAACACCCTATATTTTATTATTCATGTCAGCGCATAACACATTGTGCCATATTTTTGCAGAAGTAACCTTATCTTTATCTTCGATCATTTTCGAAATATTCGATTGTTTGTAAAAAGTTTTGATGAACATTCTACATACCGTATCAAACTCATCAACATGTTTTATTATTCGCACAGAATTTTCTTTTTCTGTAATGATTCAAGCAGTGAGAAATGAAACCTAAACAAGATAATTCTTTCAACGAATGATAAAATCAAGATGATTAAAACGTAAATCCAGGTATGTGTTGACATTTCTTTTTATTTGTGCCTTCTGTCAGGTGTCCAGACATATATTCAGCATTTTACATGGTGAACTTATCAGTGTTTCGTTATTAAACATTATTAAAGTGAGGTTTGAACCCAATTTCCTCAATTGACTGCCACGAAGTTCTCCAAAGAAGAAATGGTTGATATGATTTTTATTCTGGGTGAGTGTGATAGAAATTCTTTATTGGCAAGTAGAGTTTATGCACAAAGGTTTCCTGATAAGAGGCATCCTGATGCAAGATGCTTTGAAAAAATTCTAATTAGATTTATCGAAACGGGTAATATCGCTTACAAAAAACATGGAAAACCAAAAACTGCCACAGCTGAAAACAGTGACAGAGGACCCAGATACAGCCAAAGAGAGATTTCTCAGTTAACAGATATACTTCAAACTTCCGTCCAGAGAATCTTGAAAGTAAATAAATTTCATGCATATCACCAGGAACTGAACAATCAATACTATGAAAATCCAATCGATTTTTGCAATTGGGCACGTGACAAATCAGCGGAAAATCCAAATATGTTTAGCAGAGTTCTTTTCTTGGACGAGGCAACTTTTCACAAGAATGGGCTTGTTAACAGGCACAGCTTTCATTATTACGCCACTGAAAATCCACTATAGTAGATGGATATCTAATTGGGCCGCACTTTTTCGACGGGCACCTCAATAGTGAAATGTATTTAGATTTTCTGCAAAATTATCTACCAATGTTACTTGCCTATTTACTAGAGCATATAAGACAAGATTTGTAGTTTCAACAGGATGGAGCACCGGCACATTATTCACATCAGGTTAGGGAGCATTTGAATAATGTATTTCCACATAAATGGATAGGACGTGGGGGTCCTGTCAGATGGTCAGCTAGGTCTTTGGACTTTACAAGTCTAGATTTTTCTTGTGGGGTTATATTAAGGGCATCGTTTCTCAGATTCCTTCTACAACACAGTTGGATATGAGACAGAGAATAGTCGACGCGTTTTTCAGTCAGTTAATCCGCAAATGTTGTCGAGAGTTCAACGGTCTTTCCTTAGAAAGATTGAGTTTTGTCTACAAAGAAACGGGCAACATTTCGAACACTTATTGAAATAGTTCAATACATTGTAGATCATCTCACCAAAAACCAATCTGTTACGTATTTCATACACGACTACCTTAAAATATCTCCATTTCTCTGATCAAGTATAATGATATGTACTAATAAACTCTGCTTTCGCAATCTCTGATTTTATTATTTTAGTTTTTTTACTCCGAAAATAGTCGAAGATAAAGATAAGGTTACTTCTGCAAAATATGGCACAATATGTTATGCGCTGACATGAATAATAAAATACAGGGTATTCCATTTGAAAAATCAAGATATGTTATTTTTAAAATTACAATATTCAATAATTTTTTTGAGTCCCTCCTGTTTAAAATGAGGATAATCTACTTTAATTCATCAATAAAGCTATCTTTGTGCAATAAGTAAACGAAAGGAAAAAAGTATTTATCTTCTCTGGCCGAAGGAGCATGCGATGATGTGAGATCCTATTTTCATGAATTTTTACGCAAAAAAAAATATTGTGATGAAACTACTCACCAAAAAAACTTATTACTTAAAGACCTTATAGCAGAGTTAAGGACGGTCTTGAATCTTCAAGAGAAAAGTGGTCTTCCAATCTGAAAGAAACCTCCCAAGATTTTCTTATAAAAAATTGGGACACCCTGTTTACTGCAAAATAAATTGCTGAAGTAGATTTTTCCTTTCCAAATACAATACCATTCGAATAAAAATGAAATCTTCAAGAGTGTACGAGTTACAGAGCACCGCGCCACTGGTGAATCACCCAGTATATAGATATGTATGTACCGATTATATCGCAATTTTTTTATCCGCGATTAGTGAAAACGCAAATGAGGGAAGCATGAATAAGAAGCTTTACTGAATATGAATAAATTATTTTCTTTGAAATTAAAATCGACTTTAAGAATATAACTAGTGTTTAGTGTTTTCTATATAATAATTTCATCAATAATATTTTTTAGCAAACGTTTAACACCTCTGAAGATATTTATGAGACTATAAGGCCTATTGCGAACAAGTGTTACAAACAGTGTCGGAAACTCATTCATCTTCCGTGAATATTTTAATTTCATAATCCATGTTGCAAACGGTATTACAGGAAATTTCAGTCATAAACACGGTATGTCCAACACCTTTTCCGGTATCGGAATCTGTTTGGAAATATAGAAAACACGAAACTATTGCAATGGCACGTTCCTGTGTCTAATAATGCTCCGAAAATTTTAATGCAATCAACTAAAGGTGCGACATCTGGGGGTCAATCCTTCTTGGCAAATTTCTGAACATATGCCTATCAGCTGAGTCCAACACCTTGGGCAAATCCTGGCTGGTGACAATCGTATTTTCCCATGTTATCGTTTTATTATACTGCAATTTTATTTATTTTACGATTTCAGTCACCTTAACAGTTGGTTTGCACGTTGACTTGTTCCATCATGGGAAAATAGGTGGAATTAATAGGAGAAGAATGGTTTAAGGGACATAATGCCATTGTCAAAAATTATTTGAAAGTCATGGATGAAAAGTAATAACAGCGAAGGTGAAAAAACCATTAAATCTAGCAGAATGAGAATTTATTTAACGGAAAATTCTGGAAACGATATACAGGGTGTTTAAAAAACTGTTGAAATGAAATAGGTCCGAAAATACTTCGTTACCGATTTACGGGATATTAATGTTTAATCGAAAGATGCAGTTTAATTTGAATATTTCGTAAATCACTTGAGATATTGAGGTAAAATTTTGGGGGTGTTGAAAACATTCAAAGATGCATAATTTTCAATACGAAACAATAAACATTTATTCTCAGAGAAAAAACTAGAGCGCTACTGATTTTTTCAAAAAACCTACCTCGACACATTCACAAGAAGAGGTTGAGGAAATCTACGGGAAACTCTCAGAGACAATCGATGAAGCTCCTAGAAGAGAACTTCTATTCGTAATAGGAGACTTTAATGTGAAAGTCGGATGTGGGATGTAGTCGGTAGGTATGGTCTTGGAACACGCAATGAACGTGGAGAAAACTGATAGAGTTCTGTGCTGAGATCGAGCTGTTTATTACAAACATAAATTTCAAACACCATCCACGAAGGCTTTATACATGGCTGTCGCCAGATAGCAAAACACGAAATTAAATAGACTATATCATCATGCGCAAAAGATGGCGTACATCACTCAGAGATGTAAAAACATACCCGGGATTATACTGTGGAAGCGACCATAACGCACTTATAGCAGAGATATGCATCAAATTGCGCTCAATCCCTAAGACCCCTAAACGACCAAACAGATGGGACCTCAAAAACAACAAATTCAAAAAATTAATAGATTTCAGATAGAACTTAGAAGCTAATAAGTGTCAAAGGATGAAAACGCTGGGATTAACAGAAGGTGATGTACGAAACAGGTATAACAGACTCACCAAAGAAATCAACGCAGCTAAAAAGGAAGATAAGAATTTCGGTTCCATATGTCAAGAAATCGAAGAACACTCCTTCAAAACCGAGCCCCGTGACCTATTCAAAAAAGACAGATCTCTAACTAAAGCAACTAAGCCGCGAATACTATATATCAAGGCCAAAAAAATTGGATGTTACAGAAAGATGGAAAACTTACTGTCAGAAATTGATGGCTGTTGACAGTACAGATAGCCATTCGCACAACATAGGAGCAACAGAAGAGTTGGAACCGCCAATTCTACAACAGGAAGTGGAAAAGGCTGTTCAAAGGCTTAGTGGACAAAAAGCAGCAGGTAATGATGGCATAGTTACTGAAATGCTGAAGGCGACATAAGACGCTGGAATAAAAATATTATACCACATCTGTACAAAAATTTGGGAAACGGGGATTTGGCCAACTGAATGGACAGAATCATTATATATTTCGCTACATAAAAAGGGACCAATGTGAAAACTATAGAACCATCGCTCTGACTCCGCATGCCATCAAAGTTATGCTGTTGATATTGCAACAGAGGCTGAAACCCTACCTACAACCCCAAATTCCGCTTGAACAGACATGTTTCATGCCAGGACGCGGCATAAGAGAGCAACTCATAAATATCAGACAACTTATAGAAAAATGCTACGAATACAATGTTCCTTTGCTGATTCTTTTCTTGGACTACATCAAGGCCTTCAAAAGTTGTCTGAAATGATCTGTGGCAGGTTCTAGATGAGATGGGCACGCCAAAGCATCTAACGCGTGTTATCAAGAATCTTTATACAACCAACAAGGCTTTTGTGAGGGTCGAGGACATGGTTTCGGATTCGTTTACAGTAGGAAAGGGTGTAAGACAAGGGTGCTTCCTGTCACCCATTTAATTCAACATATATGGATAATAAGGAAGGCGACAGAAGGTTGGAATGGTGATGTCTCTGTAGCGGGAAATAAAATATCGAACGTACGTTATGCCGATGACACAAGTCTTTTTGCATCCTCAGAGGAAGAAATAGCCAATATGTTGAAACGGATCGACAAAGTCAGTGAGGAGACTGGATTACTTCTCAACCGCTCCAAGTGCATCCTGATGGTGGTTGATAGAGTAAACTCAATTCTGCCACTCAGGAACCTCATGAATGATATTGAACTAACAACCGGAACAATATATCTTGGAGCTAAAATAACATTATACAGCGTTATACTCCTAAATGCTTCTGTAATTCTCTCCATCATATTTTCCCTGGTTGTTGGAGGGTCTCGATATACCCTCTCGTTAATATACCCCACAAAAAAATCCAATTTATTCAAGTCAGGAGACCTAGGAGGCCATCTACTGAACCTCCACGGCCTATCTAATTGCCCTCAAACCTATCATTTGAAAAATCGGAGACTGCCAAGGAGAAATAAAACGCCGATTAGCAATAGCTAAGTCATCTTTAGCCAAATTAGGGAAGGTGTAGAAGGACCATTACATAACGAAGAAGACCAAAGTCAGGCTGATGAAATCATTAATATTTCCATGTAAGGTTGCGAAACCTGGACAATCAACGCTGCATGTGGAGACGAATCGAAGGATTTGAGATGACATGCTACTGCAGGATACTTCGGATACCCTGCTTACAGAACAAATGTCTCCATCCTGAAAGAAATGAAAATAGATATCCAAGACCGCCTCTTACCAACTCTACATAGACGTCTTCTCGGATTCGTTGGGCATATAATACGGCAGGATGGATTAGAAAAATTGACGATACAGGGCAAGGTAGAGGGGAAGAGGTGAAGAGGCCGATCACCAAATAGATTCATCGACGAGTTGAAAGACCTCACAAACTTAACTCTCTCAGAAATAATGAGAGAGGCAGAAGATCGCGAAAAATGGAGATCTATTATCAATGGTGATGCTGGCGCATTATAAGCCACGACGTTCGAAATCGAACAACGATGGTGATGATGAACTTTATTCGTAGTCTGCACCAAGAAAATCAACGGTTGAAAACAAGTTTGCAAAGCTTAAACGAGGTGATATGAGCATCCAAGACGATGAACGCAAAGAACGCCCCAAAGAGGCTGTCACCGATGGAAACATTAAAAAAGGACACAAATTAGTTCGAATAATCGAAGAATGAAATCGAGATAGCTGAGACCCTGAAGATATCCAAGAAATGAGTTGGTTTTATTTTAAAAGAATGTTAGGACATGCGAAAACTGTGTTTGAAATGGGTGCCCGCTTATTGACTCTTGCTCAAAAACAACAACGAGTCGATGATTCGAACACTGTTTGAAGATAATTAACAGTAAATGCGGTATACAGGGTGTTTCCAAAGCATGTGACAAATCGTAGTACATTCAAAGATACAAAAGTCCGTTTTTTCAAATTAGAATACTTATTTTTTAACTCACCATTTTACTCGTAATATTCATAAGTATCGATCTGTTATAGGTTTGCCCTTACCAAAAAGGCATCGTTTCCGAAAATTACGATTTTTTGCACGAGGACCCTAAAATTCACAGATAATATGACCGAAAATCTTTCGAAGTGCATTTAGATCTCTCATTACGAGACCCTTCTCAAAATTTTCTTCAAAGTAATCCTGGTCAGAATTCCCAGACGAAAGTGCCAAATCAATTACTATTGAAGTGGATTGAATTGAAATGGGTTATTCTCGATTATATCGGTTACTTGTCGAATGAAGCATGTCGATTTTTCTTCGTCGCCTTTCAGTTTCGCTTGAAATGATTGCTCTCGTATTCCAAAATGATTGGATTTGATTGTTCTTGATTTTAGATTTAGACGTTTTGAAAAGCCAGAAATTATCCTGAAACAGAATATGTCTTATGTTATTTCACAAATTAAAACTCTGATATTTTTCTGCATAATTGAAGGAATACGTCCTTTTTTTTCGGTTGGCAATATTTTGGAAAAGTATCTACAACTGACTATAAAAAAATCGACATGCTTCATTCAACGAGGTATTTCTGGAAATTCGAAGATGACTTTCCTGACAAGTAACTGATGTTATCGAGAATATCTACTAGAAAAGAAGAAAAACAAGAAGTCAGATTCAATCCACTTCAATAGTAATCAATTTCGCACTTTTCCTCTCGGATTTCTGACCAGAATTACTTTGATGAAGATTTTGAGATGGGTCTCGTATTGAAAGATCGAAATGCATTATTTGAAAGATTTCCGGTCATATAATCTGCGAATTTCTGGGTCCTCGCGTGAAAAGTCGTAATTTTTGGGATAAAATTGCGAATAACTCGGAAACGATACATTTTAGGTATAGGAATACTTGTAACAGATCGATGCCTATTTATATTACGAGTTAAATAGTGTGTGCAAAAAGAGGTAGTCTAATTTGAAAAAGCGGAAGAATGTACCACGATTTGTCACATGCTTTGAAAACACTCTGTATACCGTTAAGGCTCTAAATACATCGAATTCTGCTGAATGAGCCTCTTTACTTACAATGAGCTAGAAATAATCGATATTAAATGATCTTTAGAATTTTTATGATGCTCTCTAAGAGACAAGCAAAAATCGCAAAATTCCGATTGAAATTTTCATATCGTCCTTTCGGTTGACTTCAGGTGGCAATGATATGAGAAAAAATTGTTCAGAGTTTAATTTTCTTCTATAAAAAAGTATGAATAAAGATGGTGTCAACTTCCGGTATAACAGGAATGCCACAGCAATGAAAATATTATCGGAACTTAGTTCGGATAACATTCAAGAGAACAAAGACAAATAATTCCCCAATTGGTCATTCTTTTCTCCATATATTAGTCCGCAACAGAGTTCTCGCTGTTTTTCTTTTGTGAAAATACAGCCTTATTGTGAAAAATGATTACAAATGAATCATTCAAAATGTTGCCCATCGCTAGCTACAACTTTTTTTCATCTTTCTGAAAGAGCTCGAATACCGTGACGGTAGAAAAGTTCGTCTTATGAGGCTATCCACGAAACAAGTCATTTTTCGAGCGGAACTGCTGTACAATTATTTTCTCGTGTCTTTGTTCGTATTTATTGGAGAATGACATTGACGGATACCACCTATAAAGTTAAGATGAGCGGACATTTGTCGGAATCATTCTGTGTTGATAAAGGCTTGAGACAGGGAGATCCCCTTTCTACTACACTTTTCAATATCGTGATGGATAAAATTATAGAAGAGAGCAGTATAGCTAGCAAAGGTACAATATACAGTCAAAAGACACAAGTTTTAGCGTATGTAGACGACATAGTTATTGTGATCAGAACAAGAGAACATTTGGTGAATGAATTCAGGAAGTTAGAAACCGCTGCAAGAAGAAAGGGCTTAATGATAAATGAAAATAAAACCAGGTATATGATAGTAGGACAACAAGAAAATGAAAGGCACTCAAATCTGCAAATAATTAGTGAAGATAGAACATACTGCTTTGAAAAGGTAGAACAGTTCAACTATTCAGGTGTTACATTGACGAGAACAGGGGAGGAGAAAGTAGAAATACAGGAAAGGATAGCTAAAGGAACAAAATGCTTAGTAGAATTATACAGAGTGCTCAGGTCCAAAAATATGTCGAAAAACGCGAAGAAGAAAATTTATCAGAAGATCATCAGGCCTGGGGTAACATACGGTTGCGAACTGTGGAAGTTGAATCAGAGGGAAAAATATACATTAAGTTTTCGAGAGAAGAATACTCAGAAGAATATATGGTGGAAAAAAGGTAGAAAATCGTTGGGAAAGGAGAACGAACGCCGAGCTTCAAGAATTGTATGGACAACCCTCAATAACAAATGTGGCTAGAGCACAAAGAATGAGACGGCTTGGCCATGTTTTCCGACTGGGAGACGATAGAGCAACAAGACAAGTTTTGACAAGGGGAATAACGGGAAGAAGAGGCAGGGGAAGACCACGCACAGAATGGATCAAGATGGTGGAGAAAGATATTGAAGAGCTAGGAGTGAAGGACTGGAAGGGAGCAGTTATGAATAAAATGAAATGGAGAAGAACGTGTAATGAAGCCATGGGCCTACTTGGCCTGTAGAGCTGTTTATAATATATATATATATATATATATATATATATATATATATATATATATATATATATATATATATATATATATATAGGTGTTACCCCGACGAGTTGCCCATATATCTGTTCATGCAATCAAACTGATTTCATGAAAAATATAAATCCACCACCCGGTAATTAATACCATTGCCAGGCAATGATTATAATCAAAACATATCCTGGAGTAATTATATATTAGGATAACGTTAAATGTTATGAGAATATATCAATCTACCAGAATATATACATACTATAGCATCATCAGACAATGATATCAATGTACCAACGAGTAGTGTCAGAGGCTTTCTCCCCGGAAAAATCCAGTGTACGGACCTTAGTCAAGTTACACTGAATGTTACTCATTAATAGTTTCCTTTGTGTGAAGTGGTGAACGATCGAATAGAATACTGCTCTGAATATAAATATGACAAAATTGTCAGTTAATTATATTACATTTATATAAACAAATAAATAAAATATGAAATGAGATTCTGAGCAGTATAAACTAAAGAGAAAACCTATGACTCTACCTCATTATTATTTTCGGAAAGAAACGTACGAAGAATATTACAAGATTTGATGACTGTTATCTTTTGTAACTGTTCAAACAAATTTTTCTTCAGACCCAAAATCTCAATACTTTTGTGAAGATTTCTAGGAATAACGCCTGTTGTAGAAATAATAATCGGTAGAATAAATATTTTCTTCATTTTCCACATTTTTTAATCTCGTCGCCAAGCATCATATATTTAGAAATTTTTTCATTGTATTTATTTTGTATATTATGTGTGTCGGGTATAGCAATATCAATTATATATGTTATTTGATTCTGTTTATCATTAAGAACGATATCTGGTCTATTGTGTTTTACAGATCTGTTGCACAGAATTGTTTTATCAAAATAAAGTTTATATTTGTCATTTTCACAAATAATCTCAGGTTCATATTTTTGAAATTTTTTCTTTTGGGAATTAGGTCATGTTTAATTCCTAGATTGAAGTGAATAATATTAGCGACGGCATTATGTCTTTCTAAATAATCTGTTGAAGCAAGGACTGAGCAAGATGATAATATATGAAAACTGTTTCTGAAGAACAGAAACATCTACGGCAAGAATCATCTATATTTTGTTTGATGATATGTTTTCTATAATTCCTTGTGAAAACAACCTGGTCCTGGATCGCAATTGCCAAGCCTTCTGTTTCAGCAAACAATTCTCCAGATACTAACCATGTATTCGATGCAATTTCATCAATATAATCATTTTCAATTCTTTAGGTGCTTTCCGTGTAATTCCTTCTGCATCCAACTTTCTCTTTTAGAATTATCATCAAATATATCAAAATCTACCTTTTGCATTGTCAAGTTCAGAGGTGTAAGATTATAATCTGAAGCAACAACAATATCATGTAATTTAGACGTTCTCTGTTTATCATGAAAATGGGAACGTAGATGAAAAATCTGTTTACTATGAAGATTATTCAAATCAATTAATCCACGACCTCCAAGATGTCTAGGTAGTGTAACTCTCTGAACAGCTGACTTTGGGTGGTGCTTATGATATTTACAGAGCATTTTCCTCGTTTGACATTGTAACTCATTTAGATCAGTTTTAGACCATTTAATAATTCCAAAAGAAGATGTAAGAATAGGAACAGCATAGGAGTTGATAGCTCTGAAAAGGTTTTACTAGATAAATAACTCTTGATGATAATTCTAAGTCTTTTGTAATATGAACTTCTAATATTTTCTTTAGTGCTGCTATGGTTAATTGTCTTCTCTTGACAAAATCCAAGATATTTATATGTATCTCCTTGATGCATTGGCTCGATTTCGATATTGAAAATCTTTATATAATCAGAGGTGATCTTTCCTTTTTCAATAGAAAGATTTTTACATTTAGGAAGCCCAAATTTCATATGAATATCATTGGAATAGTTGAAAGTAATCTCAAGTAGACTTTTCAAATGAGATCTGGTTCCGGCATATAATTTAATATCATCTAAATAGATTAAGTGACTTAATTTGAATTCAGTTAATAAACTCTTTATTTTGAAGCCGAAACTAGTAGCATTTAATTCATGAGATAATGGATTGAGGCAAAGACAAAACCAAAGAGCACTTAAAGAATCACCTTGAAAAATGCCTCTTTTGATTGGAATTACTTCGGATTTTAAAGATTGTTTTGAAATATTTAAATGAAGATTGGTTCTCCAATTTTTCATTACAAATTCAAGAAAATGACGAAGTGTCTTATCAATTTTATAAATTTCCAAAATTTCTTGAAGCCATGAATGGGGAGAACTATCAAAAGCCTTTTGGTAATCAATGAAGGCTGTATGAATATTTCTCTTCTTAGTTTGAGCTTGATTCAAAGCAACAGAATCAATTACAAGTTGCTCTTTAGTACCAAGGTGTTTTTTTCTACATCCTTTTTGATGTTCGGAAAGAATATTATAATTCTCCAAATGTGCATAAATTTTTTGGGTAATACATGCAGTTAGAATTTTATATATTGTTGGAAGGCAAGTAATTGGTCTATATTGAGACGGATCAATAGTATTATCACTTTTCGGTTTTAATTAAGTAATTCCTTGTGTGAAAAATAAAGGAGTAGCTGAGGGTTCTTTATTATAAATGAAAAATATTCAGCTAATTTTTCATGAACGCAAGAGAATTTCTTGAACCAAAAGTTATGAATACCATCAACACCTGGAGATTTCCAATTTTTTGTGTGTTTAATAACTGATGTTATATCTTCGTTTGAAAATTTTTCAAATTGCATGCATTCTATTTTAGAAAATCGAGACCTTTCATTTAAAATCCAACTTGCATTGGAATTGTGTTGCCTTGGCACTGCCCAAATTGAAGACCAATAATCAGTTAAAATATCAATTTTAGGAACTCCATTTCCAGAAATATTTTCATTTGAACCTGAAATAAATTTGTAAAAATGTTTTTCATTATTTTTGAATAGTTTGTTTTGGAATTTTCTATCTGAATTTATTTTATATTCACGTAGTCTAATGGAGTATACTGAAAGTTTTTGTTTTAAAGTATCGATGTATTCTATCAATTGTCCATTACTTATCTCATTATTTTTATGGGTTTTATATTTGAGGAATATTTTTCCAATATGTGCCATAAGTTTTTTGATCGATTACCTCTGGAATATTGAGTCAATCTTCCTAAATCACATCTGATAGAAGAAATTTTACCTTCTAACCTTTTTTGCCATGAAGGTTTTTTCTTGATATTATAATTAGATCCAAAATTTTCTAATTTGTATCCAGAATGTTTAACTGCTATAATAGCGGCACAATATATAATCAGATGAAGTGTATAGATATTCATTACTTTAACAAGTTGCTTTGGAAGAATATTCTCATTAAGCTCGTTTATACAATCGAAAATTTTCTTTGAATAATGAATTTTAGGAAGTTTAGGTCTTAAAGTTGGGTCAATATTTTCAAATAAATTCATTTGATTGAGAAATAAATTTTCTATATCTTTGTTATCATTATTTTTAGATGAATTTTCTGATTTATTTTCGATGCTTTTCATGAATGGGACTAGGTTTTCATCTGAAACTTCAAAATTTAAATGTTCTTCTTGTTGAATGTTGTTTTTAATTGATTTTAATTCTGATTCAGATATAAAGTTTCTATTTTCAATATACCGTCTTTGATTCGCAATGCTTTGTTCTGAAATACAGCAATTGGGAATTTTTCTTTGAACATATTATATAGTTTAGACATATACCCTTTTTATTTGTTCCATTATTTGTTATTTTGTAATAACAAAACATAATGAATTTATTCATTTCATACTTCCATTTCATGCGTTTTATTTTTTATTAATTTTGTGAAGATCTGAATTAGGTGATGAAGTTATGATAAGATTAGAGGAACAAGGTGATTCTACATGATTTTGAAAACAGTCATCAAAACTTTTGTTGTTCGAAGAATAGACAGAACAAGTAGAAATGTCAGAACCCTTAGATTTACTTCGTGTATGATATGAATGTATAGTTTTAAAATATTATTCCTACCTTCATTTAAGTTGTTTACCTTATCATCATATTCATGATCAACGGGCCCAGAAATAATTTTCTTTGCAACGTTACCTGAATCAGATGATATGAAAGTTTTAGAATCTGATGGTCCTGCATCTAAACGATCTTGAGTGCAGATTTTGAAGTTCTTCTCCAAGAAATATCTATTATATGAATCGCAAGGATATTTTGGTGGATTATATTAATCATCAGAGTCATATTCATATGAAGAATTCATTTTTTGGAATTCGAAAATTTGACAGTTGTCAATAATATATTTCATAAAACGTTTTCCTGAAAAATGAATCAATAAAGGTAGGAAATTTTATGTGTACTTACTTTTAATAACTTAAAAATACTTATCTGAAAAATAGAACTAATTTAAATATCTAAAACTTTTCAAAATTCAAAATTTTAGCAGTGATGTTCATTTATGGAATAATTGTCACCTTGGTGACAAATAAATATATATATATATATATATATATATATATATATATATATATATATATATATATATATATATATATATATATATATATATTTGTTCGTATTTCGCGCAGTGCTTTACTCAATCGCATCAATTGAGTGCGATACAGTTCCCCAGTGATGGTTTCATTCGGTTTCAACAGCTCATAATAAGTAACACCGACTTGGTCCCACCAAATACACAGCATAACTTTCGCAGCGTGAATATTCGGCCGAGGCGATGAAGTAGAAGCATGACCGTGCAGTCCCCAAGAATTTTCTTCTTTGGATTGATGTAATGAATCCATTTTTCATCACCCGTTACGATGCAATGAAGAAAACCGTTTCATTTTTGCCGCTGGAGCAGTTGTTCACGAAGAAAAAACGACGTTCAACGTCTCTTGGCTCCAAATAATAAGGAACCCAAGTTCCTTGCTTTTGTATCATGCCCAATGTATGCAATCGCTTGGAAATGGCCTGGCGGGTAAAGGCTGAAGCAAACTCTTCTTGCGTTTGGCACGGATCCTCATCGAGCAATGCACCCAATTCAGCATCTTCGAAGATTTTTGGCCTCTTTCACGAGAACGGTCGTCCACATCGAAATCACCATTTTTGAAGCGACCGAACCAATCCCGATACGTTGTTTTACTTAGAGCAGCATATCCGTAAACTTTTTGGAGCTCTCTATGAGCTTCAGCCGCTGTTTTCTTCAAATGAAAGAAGAAAATGACAATTGTTTGGCATAAAATCAGACATTTTCTCACAACTAAAAGTATGACGCAAAAAGAAAATCACTAATGTGTCACAGTGGGCTGTTCACTATATGTCTAAGCTTTGTTCAAGACGTTCTTGATATATAAAAATCGATCAGCACTTACTGCTGGAGCCATCTATTGACAAACAGCGAGAACTTAGTTGCGCACCTAATACTTTTAATGTACCATCTCGCGTGGACACTCGGTATGTTTAGAGTTAGTAGCTGTTAAGGGTAGGGGGTGATTTTCTGAATTCAGAAATAGGATCCTCTCCAATCGAAAATTGACATGTCTCAGCTTTTTCCGCCAAAATCAGTGCGTCTTAAGATAGAGGGTGGCAAATTTTGGTTGAAACACACTGTACAGTTTGGAATAGAGCAGATACCAATATCTGTTTCACGCTGATCTCATAAAGGGTGAACTAATGCAACCTTAAAAGAGAAGTGATATCAAAAGTATTTATATTGTTTCAATGAGCTTCGTAATGAAGCATCGAAATTTGATCGCCCCCATCTACACGGCTTCAAATATGTCTTCCATCGTCAACTTTGACACCTTTCTTTTTTACTGTTCCGAAGAAATACCTTACAAAAAATGCTACGACTTGATATATGAGCAACAAGTGTTCGTGGCTGTTCCCGTTCTCAGAGTGGGACAGCCGATTCGGTGATCGAGATGAGACACAGGATGTGCGTCTCTAATAAGAAGGGTCAGCTGCCTCACCGTTTCGCCCATTATGTCGCAAAATTCATTAGTCGAGCCATTTGCGGCATGTGAGCGCAGTTGTCTTCGAACGCCTGTTAGCTTTGACATCATTTGTGATGTCGGCCAACGTTTGGATAAGGGAGATTTCGGATTTAGGTAGATACGAAATCGAATTTCTGCCTTTGTTAATGAAGGTCGTTCTAGATTTACATTAGCTTCCTTCCATGTAAAGAGCATTTAAACAAGACATAGATGTTATAACAGTTCATATATTCTTGACGATATCGCGATATCGAATTATCAGAATAAGAAATTGAACTATGTATTATACTATCTCAAGAGATTTATTGAAAATCAAGATTGCAATTTCGGTCTCTCGACCATCTTCAGCTGACAACAAGTATTTGAACTTAAGTTGAAAATATATACATGTATGTATTTTCAAAAATATTACTAACTTATTAATCAAAGAAAATACCCCAGATTCTGATGTACCTACGTCATGTCAAATGTCAAATGTCAGCTGAAATAAAAAGAAAATTACAAGAAAGAAAAGTTGCTCAGATATTAATTAAAAAAGAAGAAAGATGAAGAAATTAAAGAACTCCAAGAGAAAGTATTAAAGTATAAAAAACGTTTCTTGCGCCTAAAAAAAGTATAAATCCAAAACCTCCAATGGACCAAGTGGTACAGAAGCTGTCTAATCCAAAAAAATATAGTTTTAAAAGGCAATAGAATGTTCTACAAGTTTGATTCGCCAGTAGATGTTTTTGAGAAAAAATAAGAATTTCAATACTCTTATTTTTACCTAGTTCTCTTGGGAAGTTTTATGAGATGGTTTCCCCTTGCCTTTCTCATCGCATTGCAGAAACCATTGAGACTGATGCAGTCGTGCCCTCTGGTGTCCATCATTGAGCCATTCCAGGATCATTTCCTTTGTGCCTCAACGTGGTATTGAAAACGATGCTGCCCATTTTCAAGCTAGATTTTGGTTCGCCCCGAGTATTTCATTTCCCCGGTACCACCTATGTCTAGGAGGTATTCCCCTATCCACCACCTGGGGAGGCGCCCTATGGGGGATCTAGCTAACCCCACAAGGAAGGCTAATAGAAAAAGCCAGAGAGTTCAATATACCCCTATACATATGTTTCATTGATTATAAAAAAGCTTTCGATAGAGTGAAATGGAATAAGTTGTAGATCGTTCTAGGGAATATGGCTGTACCTGATCACTTGTGTGCCTTAATCATCAACCTATATAATGAAACCAGGGATACTGTGAAAATTAATGAAATACTGTCATCAGAATTCAAACCAAAGAGGGAGTGAGGCAGGGTGTATTCTTTCTCCTCAGTTATTCAACATATACACTGAATACATAATGAGAAAGGCATTAGACGGATGGAAGGGCGGCATACCAATTAACGGAAGATGTGTAAATAATCTGAGATTCGCGGATGATACGGTCCTCCTGGCAACAAGTGAGGAAGAACTGACTGAGCTTGTTAGCAGAGTGGAGAGAGAGAGTACGGAACTTGGCTTGGAACTGAATGTTTCTAAAACAAAAATCATGATCGTGGACAGGATGAACAACAATCAACCAGAAAAAAAGCAAATTGATAGGTTTGATGTAGTGCAAGAATATCTTTATCTGGGATCCTTGATAACAAACGTAGGAAACGTAGAACGAGAGGTTAAACGTAGATGCGAACTAACCAAGGTAGCTACGAAAAAAATGAATAAAATTTGGGCCGATCGAAATATCGCTATTTCCACTAAAACCAGGCTTATGAAGTGCCTCATCTTTCCAATTCTCACATACGGCTGCGAATCTTGGTCCCTTCGAATGAGCGAAAGAAGAAAATCGACGCGACAGAAATGATGTGTTGGAGAAAGATGCTTAACATCTCATGGACACAACGCCGAACGAATACATCGATTCTAAAGCAACTCCGCATAAAACAAAGACTTTCGAGTGCAATTCAACTCAAAATATTGAGATACTTCGGACACATCATGAGAAGAGGACCAGAGAATTTGGAAAAAATCATTATTCAGGGGAAAGTAGATGGAAAGAGAGGAAGAGGAAGGTCCCCAACACGATGGATGGATCAAATTACAGAAACAACAGGCCGACCCATGCATTCTTTAGTTGTAATGGCGCAGGATAGAAAGGAATGGAAAACTTTCATTGATGACATTTCATTAGTCGCTACATCCTCAGGAGAGGATAAAGAATGAAGAGAGATTTTTACCTATTTTTGCTATGTTTTAGAAATAACTAATTATTTCGATTGAGGAGGTCGTTACTTGATGAAAATCGATATACATATTTTCAATGAAATAAAACTAAAGTATTTAGATTTTCACTTTATTAACAAAACTATGACCGGTTTCACCACACTGTAGCTTCATCAGATAGATACAAACTAATGAATAGAGTTATGCCTTATATATTAGTCTCATTTCCTACTTAATATTACCTTAGGTACAAGTACAAAGAACTTTATAAATTGAAAAGATTGAGTAAAGGAGAAGGATTTAGATCTAATTCAATACAGCCAACGAGACAACTACAACATCTTTTTAAAGGTAATCCATTCGAGTTGCTTTATATATTGCATTCAGTAGAATCAACTATTTAGATTCCTGAACAAGATTCAAAGTTCATTCATTAATTCACAGAAAGTATAAAATTCAGTTGCGAAAATTAAATAAATTATTGAGTAATAAACCTGAAACTTCAAAAATCAAGTCCAAATTTTCCGATCACCAATTTTATGATAGGTTCAGTAATATTTCAGATGCTAATTTTTCCGAAGATGAAGTTTCACTTCTACAAAAGGGTTCCGAAGCCCTAAATTAT
The DNA here is from genome assembly GCA_013387265.2 of Cryptolaemus montrouzieri. Lineage (NCBI taxonomy): Eukaryota > Metazoa > Arthropoda > Insecta > Coleoptera > Coccinellidae > Cryptolaemus > Cryptolaemus montrouzieri. The sequence continues at coordinate 8,951,546 of JABFTP020000144.1, read as the reverse complement.
TCACAGCAAGCCAAACACCTAAAACACTCTTCAGCGTTACTACTTTAAAAAGAGTTCAATAGTTTTCAACCTAAGAAATTCGAAAATAAAACTTTTAAGTCCATTAAATCTAAGGCCGCATCTGAAGATATCATATTCACCAAAGCAGAAAACCCAAAATTTCATTGAATCAGGTTGTTATGAAGAAATTGATAAAGATCCAACTAATAAATTTCAATCCATAGTGAAAAACGCTATAATACCTACCAACCAAAAACATAAACTTTTCATTGAAAACCCGCAATCACCAAAACTTTACTCCCTCGTCAAACTCCATAAAACAGGGCATTCCAATAGGCCAATAGTTTCATATTTTCAAGCTTCAGCTGCAAAACTTTCACGCTTTCTCATAGACATCATTCAACAGTACGCTAATTTTAAACCTAAATTCTCAATAAAAAACTCTTCAGTCCTAATAAATAAAATTCAGCACACGATACTACCACCTAACGCTAAACTTATGTCATGGTATGTAGTGAATCTCTTCCCTAGTGTTCCACCTAGTGATACAATGAAACTCATCAACAACGCCCTTCAAATTAATAAAGTCAATCCGATAATTCAATCAGAAATCTTAGACCTTTTAGAAATTTGTTTAGAACAAAATTATTTTAACTTCAATGGAGTATTATATAATAGTAAAAAAGGTTTAATCATGGGTAATCCTCTGAGCCTTCTGCTCGCTGAAATTTTCATGGATAATATTGAAAAAATTATCCAAGAACGTCCGTTATTCAAACACTTTATTTATTGGTTTAGATATGTCGACGATATCATTTGTTGTTTCACTGGCACAAACAGAAGAGTCATTCAAAACATTCATTAACAAAATTCACGATAATATTAAATTCATGTTAGAGATAGAAACAGAAAACTCCATTAACTTTCTGGATTTAACTATTACTAAAATTAACGGCAAATATGATTTTTCTATTTTCATAAGCTATCGCATACAGATATTACAATACACAGCTTACTTACACATCCTTATCCACATAAATTAGCAGCTTACAATAGTATGGTACATATACTCATTAATATCCCAATGTCACAAAATAATTTCATAAAAGAGCTAAATTTAATTAAACAAATAGCAGTCAATAACGGTTACAGTCCAACTATGATTGAGAACATGATTTCATGCAAAAAATTTCAAAAAGCAATCCAGGAAGTATTTCCAAGTATGAAAAGTTCTAACACAAAACACAACAGCTCAACTTATATCGGTAATCCTAGTCTAAAATTAAAATCATTCCTCACGCATTATAATTTTAATATAGCATTCCGAACTGATAATTCTTCAGGCCGACATATCAAAAATTGCAAATCTAAAATTGATAAAGGTAATAAATCCGGTGTTTATAAACTGTCTTGCGGGGATTGTAATAAAATTTATATTGGTAGAACTTTCAGAAATTTCAAGGTTAGATTATCCGAGCACAAACGTAGTTTCAATTATCATAAATCAGATTCCCATTATTCTAATCACTTACTCGAAGAAAACCATAACTTTAATGATAACTTCGAAATTTTACACAATGAAAATGATAGACAAAAACTCAATCTATTGGAAATTTTAGAGATCAACAAAGAAAAGAATTCAGGTAGGTTACTTAATAGTCAATTCGATATAAATCCTTCTCCTTTATTCAATCTTTTCAATTCATGAAGTAAGCAACTCCGATGGATTTTCCAACATACGCTTTGTACTTGTACCTATTGTAATATAAGAAATAACTCTGTTCATTAGTTTGTATCTATCTGATGAAGCTACAGTGTGGTGAAACCAGTCATTGTTTTGTTAATATAGTGAAAATCTAAATACTTTAGTTTTATTTCATTGAAAATATAATAACTAATTACTCTTCGAGACTGATTCTCTAGTGTAAGTTTCAAAGTACTGAAAGCCCTTTCAATGTGATTGTAATTAAAATTAATAAATATTATGGTTACATGGTTACAGTGCTAAGTAAAATATTACATAAAGATTATTATTCAGTTATATAATTCTTAAGCTCCAAAGATTATAATAATAAGAAAAACATTTGATTTTAGTACTACAATTGCGTTTTTTATGGAAGTTCGATGTTTCTGTTTTCAAAATATCGATGTTTTTTATGAGCGTTGTTGTATCCCTACGTAGAATTACAAAGACAAAAACCCATACATCGTCATATCCGCATAGTGATTCTTCGAAAAATGGGGCACATTGAACAGAATTTGATGATAATGTGAAATTAAATTCGAAAATTCAAATGGATAAGTATGTCATCGAGAATCATTTTTTTTTAATCACCGTTACGGGTCGGTCACAAGACTGTCGGGCGACTACTCGCTAAGGCAGCTCTGTTTGTGGTTAATTTTAATGATCCCTGAAGGAACTTTCGGACGATTCGGGTGGTACCTAGTATGGCTACTTTTTGTGCGCTGGATACAATTTCTGTTCTCATTTTCAATATTTTGGTATTTTCCTGCATATGCGTTTCTACCAGGCCATTAGTCGATATTATAAGTGGCATTACTTTCACACTTTTCAATTTATAAATTACCCCTCAGTGCAAAAGCCAAAAATCTGGTATTTAGTTATCTTCTCAGTATCTGCCTTGGTAATATTCTCATCCGCTGGGATACTAACATCCAGAATTATAGCCGTTCGACCCTCGAGATCGAAAACCGCGATGTCAGGTCTGTTGTGCGCAACTGGTCTATCCGTTATCAGGGTTGTATCCCCGTACATCTTATATTTTGTGTTTTTCAGTACTGTCTGCTAGGATAGGGCAGCTGAATGTTATATGCTGAATTGATTCCTGCCCCTTTCCGCACTTACGACACTGCTCTGTTGGGATATCCTGTTTCGTGATGTGTTTTAGGCATATCCTTGTGGGGATTACTTGATCCTGGATAGTGCACAACCGTCCCTCCGTTTCAGGGAATAAGTAGCCAGCCCTCAGATCAGTAAGCGACTCTTTTCGATCTATATCTTTATTTTTCAGGTGGTTCGGATATCTACCATGAAGTCCCACTTCTCCGACAGCTGAGCCACTGTATGAGATTCCAAAAGAAATTGCAGAGCTGCAGTGCCGATAGGTTTTCGTCCGCGTCACATATGGTGCGATAAAACGGTGAGTTTTTGCTGGTCCACGTTGTTTTTATGACTCATCTCTAGTGATTCAAGGCCTCGTCCTCTCTGTGTTCTTGGGAGGTATAAGCGGTTTATAGATGAGTGTGGATGGTGAATTCCGTGTGCCGTTAGCATCGTTCTAATCCTTATATCCATAGCCCTTAGGTCAGTTATCAACCATTTGAGCACCCCAAAGGAATATGCTATGCTCGGTATAGCCCAGGAGTTGATGGCTTGAAATAATGCATTCGAGTTGACTTTAGCCTTAAGGATCCGGTTAATTCTAGGGTAGAGTTTTTCTTTAAACCTCGTCTTCATTTAAGCAGTTTTTATGTCCAAGGCTTGTTGGACGCCCAGATATTTGTAGGATTCCTCAGGGGACAGTGCTGGGAATGTTGTATTATCCATCAGAGTAGTACGCTCTTGGTCTCTCTCTCAATCTTTCCTCGTCTTATATTAACAACTGCGCATGCTCCATGCAGATTGCCTCACTAAATGCTGACAGTGTTTCGAGCTGTCTTTCAAGTTGATCTGAGTTTCCAGCATAGAGCTTCAGGTCATCCATATACAGGGTGTTTCCGAATAAGATGTCATAAATGAAGGATGCGAATCCCTGAATGATTTGAGCAAGAAAGTTCGAAGAACCAATGGTCAAAAAATGCTTCGTTGCCGAGATACAGGGTGTTAAAGTTGAGAAAATTTTTCGATTTTCTCTCGATAAAACCTAAACCTCTCAAGATTTCGGGCTCAAATTTTCCACATAAGCTATTAAACACAATCTAAATCACCAGGTGAGCCAAATTTTGGAACAGTATACAGGGTGATACTTTTTCATGGGCCATGTTCCATTTTTACCCTCGGAACTTTTTTTTGGTACGCCACTGGCACTAACAAAAAATAAAATCGAATAGATCATTCAATTTGAAATTTTTTTTGACTCCTGCATTTTGATCGTAACTATCACCGTTTCTGAGATATTAATTATTGAAAATAATCCAATAGTTTTCCCATATCGAAGCCATGGAGATATTATCTTAATAACTGATGCAATTTTTCAGGAATTGAGCTAAAATTTACATCAGATATCTCCTTATTGTATGTTTATAACAAAATGAGGCAAAAATTCCTGACAGCATACAGGGTGTTATTTTTATACGTGCATTTTCCTCTTTTTGCCTCCTGAACTTTTTTGTGGTGCGCTACTGGTATATTCTGAAAACAGAATCAAACAGATTATTCAATGCGAAAACTTTTCTGTTCCTTGTATTTTTCCGTATCTGCCACCATTTTCGAGATATTAATCAAGAAAAGTAATCGTATAGTCCCTTCCGTATTGAAAGCTTGAAGATATTTTTCATGTTATTTCGGCAATTTGTGAAGACCTTGAGCTCGAAGTTCACATTTTAAGATCTGCACCACTAGATTGGTAGGATTTATGAGAAAGTATAAAGGGTGATATCATTTCCCTGATCATTGAATTCGAATTCAAAAATTTGTTTTATTGAGTGTATAAATCGGAAGTAAATGAATAAACAACATAAATAATCGCGAATGATTTCAATAACAAAAACTCATAATGATGAAAACAAAAATTGAACAAACAGAACAAATCAAAGAAGATGTTGAAAATGTCCTCCACCTGAAAGAATACATGCTTCTGCTCGTCTCCGCATATTAGTGCGCACCCTCTGAAATATTCCTGGGGTATTTCTGATGACGTCACATGATGGTGTAATTCTATTCCTCAATTCTTCAAGTGTATTCACGGGAGAGCTATAAACCAAAGTTTTCAGATGTCCCCAAAGAAAAAAATCCAAACTGTTTAAATCTGGCGACCTTGGAGGCCAAGCTTCTGGTCCACCACGCCCTATCCAGCGGTTATTCAATGTCATATTCAGATATTCTCTAGCTTCCATGCTGAAGTGCGGTGGTGCTCCGTCATGCATAAACCACATTCTATTTCTAGTTTGCAGCGGCACATCTTCTAGCAACACAGGTAAAATCTCTTCTAGAAAGTGGCGATATAAGACTCCATTCAGCCTGTCTGGCAACAAAATGGCCCGATCAGGAAATCCCCAATTATTCCAACCCAGACATTAACCGAAAATTGTTCTTGATGGTGACATTCCTCAATCATATGGGGATTTTCTTCAGTCCAATAGTGATTGTTATGAAAGTTCCTGATTGCATTTCTCGAGAAGGACGCCTCATCTGTGAAGATGATTTCGCTATCGAAAAGGGATTATGAGCAATGTTATGAAGGAACCATCGGCAGAAATTGAGTCGCAGAGGAAAATCGCGGGGTAGTAGAGCTTGGACGCGTTGAATATGGTATGGGTAAAGCAAGAAATCATGGAGAATTTTCCAGACCAATACAAATGAGATATTCAACTCTCTTCCAATTTTTCTTGTACTCAGCTGAGGATCCTCATCTATACAATTTAGGACTGCCTCTTCGATTTCCGGGGTCCTTATTGTCCGATTTGCCCCTTTCAAGTCATGATTCGGTTTGAATGTACCCCGTTCTCTCAATCTTCTGTGGATGTCAGAAAACTACGCCTATCAGGAATGATTCGATTAGGGAAGCGTTCTTGATACAAACGCCTTGCGTGCACTGCGTTTCCTTCAGCCACACCGTACATGAAATGTATATCGGCCATTTCTGCATTAGTGAAAACCATTTCAAAGATTATTGGTTACTACTTACAGCTGTTTCAAATGTAGGCACAACAAACTGAATGACAAAACTTACAATCATTGACGTGTCAAGTTTTTTTTCCATGATTTCATTTGCGAAATTGTATCAGAGCCTACTAAGCCTTTTGAAATCACCAACGTGTTCTGATATGAGGAAGACACGATAAATTCTGATGATTTTCAATTCAAAACGGTGAAAGACATGAGGATCAAGATGAGCACAAAATTATCCGAATTGAATGAAAAATCCGTTTCTGATTACGAAAACGTCAGTTATGCACCGAAAAAATATACGGAGGCAAAGGGTAGGCTGTTCGGGCGTTGTTGATTAATTTTTCGAAAATGGTGGCAGATACGGAAAAATACAAGGAACAGAAAAGTTTTCACTTTGAATAATCTGTTTGATTCTGTTTTCAGAATATACCAGTAGCGCACCACAAAAAAGTTCAGGGGGCAAAAAGAGGAAAATGCACGTGAAAAAATAACACCCTGTATACTGTCAGGAATTTCTGCCTCATTTTGTTATAAACATACAATAAGGAGATATCTGATGTAAATTTTAGCTCAATTCCTGAAAAATTGCATCAGTTATTAAGATAATATCTCCATGGCTTCGATATGGGAAAACTATTGGATTATTTTCAATAATTAATATCTCAGAAACGGTGATAGTTACGATCAAAATGCAAGAGTCAAAAAAAATTTCAAATTGAATGATCTATTCGATTTTATTTTTTGTTAGTGCCAGTGGCGTACCAAAAAAAAGTTCCGAGGGTAAAAATGGAACATGGCCCATGAAAAAGTATCACCCTGTATACTGTTCCAAAATTTGGCCTCACCTGGTGATTCAGATTGTGTTTAATAGCTTATGTGGAAAATTTGAGCCCGAAATCTTGAGAAGTCTAGGTTTTATCGAGAGAAAATCGAAAAATTTTCTCAACTTTAACACCCTGTATCTCGGCAACGAAGCATTTTTTGACCATTGGTTCTTCGAACTTTCTTGCTCAAATCATTCAGGGATTCGCATCCTTCATTTATGGCATCTTATTCGGAAACACCCTGTATAGCTGTTGGGTGATACGAGTGTTAGTGTCCTTATTTACGATATAACAGTTCGGTGTGTTATTGAGTGAAGTACTGAGGGGATTTAGAGCCAGACAGAACCGCAGAAGGCCCAGGGTATCTCCCTGAAATATGCCCCGCCTGATTCCTATTTCCGGAGTAGTTATCTCGCCTCTTCCCGTTGCAATCCTGAGAGATGTCCTTCAGGTGGTCATCAAATGTTTCAACAGATTGATGATAGGCTTGGTTACTCCATAGATGTTCAGACCCTCAATCGGCCAGGAGTGTGGTACCGAATCGTAGGCTTTCTTGTAGTCAATCCAGGCTATAGATGAGTTTCGTAACATCTTCTTAGCCTGTCTCGTTTTTATATTGTCGATGACCAGCAGCTCCTTGCATCCTCTTGATCCATACTGACAGCCATTTTGCTCGTGGGCTAATATGTGCTTCGCCCTGACGTAAGTATTTATATAAAATATTAGCGTGCCTGTAAGAATATTGTATATGGACGGTAGGCAAGTGATAGGCTTGTATCTTTTCGGATCTTGAGTTCCCTGTTCTTTAGGAATCATATCGGTTATGCCAAGTGTGAAGTATTTGGGTATTATTCCTGGGTTCTGTAATGACTGCTGAAAAAGTTGAGCCAACAAGGGATGGACCCTAGTGAAATATTTCCACCAGTAGTTATGAATCTGGTCAGGACCAGGAGCCGCTCAGTTGTTGGCTCCTTTCAAGACTCTGGCTATGTCTCCCTCAATAATATTTATGTCCTCTATTTGGTGTCGCGGGGTGCTAGATCTTATTTCTACAATCCACTCAGGCTGACGGAAATACAACAAAAGCTCGGCGCTTTCCAAATCGAGTAATACCAGACAGGCGAACATTTTCAAATATCCACAGAAGGTTGAGGAAACCGGTACTTTTACTGCAAATAATCATTTAAAAGGTGCAACTCAATCTATGAGAACTCCAGATATTGAGGAAGCAGTTTTGAATTGTATTGATTTGAATCCTCATGTGAGTTCAAGAAGAATTGGAAATCAGTTGAATATTTCATTCTGGTTTGGAAGATTCTCCACGACTTTTAAGTGTACCCGTTTCATATTTAACACGCCCAAACTCTACTTCCTCGAGATTTTCCTTCAATACTGTATTTCTGCCGATAGTTCGTAGATAAAATTAGAGAAAATGCTAATTTTGATAGTGAAATAATGTTCACAGCTAACTTTTCGAGAACTGCTATCACAAATTTTCACAATAATCATTATTGTGCTGAGGAAAATCCCCATTTGATTGAAGAATCTCATCATCAAGAACAATTCACTGGGTGGGAATAATTGGAAATTGTTTTATTGGCCATTTTTTTTGCCTAACAGGCTAAACGGTCCCGCTTATCGGCAATATCTTGAGAAGGATATATCTTTATTGCTCGAGGATGTGCCACTTTTGGTGAGTTCATGCACGTCGGCGCACCAGCACATTTTAGTGGAGAAGCTAGGGAATTCTTTTATAATACATTCAACATTATCTCTGTTCACGTTGTAGGTGAGACGGAAGATCCCAAAGGGTAATAGAAACACGGAGCGGTTTTGTTACCCACTTAAACTATATTGATAACCCATTCTATTTCTACATGATATGTTAACCCCAATTTAGTATATCTATCACTATCCTATTGTCCTATTTTCAACTTCATATGACCGAATCATTATTGCCGAGTGTGCACATTCGGAACTATTTCTAATGTATAATTATTACAGTTACCATGCACTTTTTCGCAGCTTAGCAATTCGGGTGTTGCAATGAATATATTTCCTAGTTCATTGGATTGTAACCTAAAATTCAATTCAATGAACTTCCTTTATTATAATTTACTCATATTGGAATGTATCCATCACATTATATCGATTTTAGGAAACAATCTGTATGCCTATTAAATAAGGTAACTAAAGATTGTAATTTAGATGTGAAGCTTAATAATCAATGATGAGTTCAAAAGTTCAAAAGTTCAAAAAAAACCTGTATGTTTAACAAAATATATCAAATTGTGGACATTTAATATAAAAATATTCATTTCTCATAATCAAATTTGTGTTAATTGTTCTTTCTTAACTCAATATCTGTAAAATAGATAAGTAGGTAGTATTCATTCGCTCTTGACAAAGATACTGTGCATCGAAACGCGTCGAGAAATATTTGTTTAATTACATTTAAAAGTAGATTGAAATTTCTGTAGTGTTTTAATAGAGCAAGAAATTTTCTCATCCTTTTTAATAACAGTCACAAATTACACAATTACAGGAAAGTTTGACATTACCTTCAAGAAACCTTCTTTGAAACTGGTTTTGAATAATTTAGATGGTCAGAGCTCCTTTTACTTTGAAATATTTAGCATGTGTTATTTTCAGAAAAAATGCCGTAGAAAATTCCTATTATTAACAATTCAGCGGAAAATATAACTTCCATTTAAATAACAATTTTCACCGACAATTCAGAATAATTGATATGAAATTTTCGATATCTGTTAAATTTCAAGGTGCCACAATTTTAAAAGCGTCATAATTCACGTCAGACACCCCGCCTTGACAAGTTCTCTATGTTGCGGTCCCCTACCAGCCGAATCAATCTTATCTGGCGTTACACCCTCAAAAAACGAAATCCTAGATGGGGTACTTTCAACACTAGCCAACACCGATTATAAAACAACATTTTTATGTTATAAATATCTTAGTGGGTGTCACGTGGGTGGCTCTCTTGAAGATGAAAAATTGTTGAACATTTTAATAACCTACCCTGATATTGAGTGATGGATTCGTGTCACTTTCAAGTAAACGGACGTGTAATTTGTTACACTTGGAGTTCGTTAATTTTTTTTCTTGAACAGTCAGGCGACATTTTCATAGGATTTAATTAATGAGTTAAACTTTTTAAACTTCAAAATCACTGTATTACCCTGTGAATTCAATACACTGTATCTCCAGAAGACAGATTTTGAGAAAACGAACACTAAAGTTTTTTTTTGTTTTTGAAGGATTCTTTCTATGTTTTCTTCAGTAAGTTTTGAGTATTTCATATCAATGAAAAGGTAATTTTATGAGGTTTTTAGCCCCTGTATTTAAAACATATTTCTACAAAAATGCAATGATTTAACAGAGATAACTTGTTTTGCTGCGATAGTCATTCGTAGCGAACCAAGGGATTGTTAGTTTATAGTTACAGTGTATTGCCTTGCTAAATCGGTATTCCTCATTCTTACTCAAGCAATGCATCTCATAATGCATAATTATATATATATATATATATATATATATATATATATATATATATATATATATATATATATATATATATATATATACCGGGTGTAACTGGAAAGAGGCTCGCCCTAAAACTTTTTTCAATGAAATTTTTTGAAATTGATTAAAAATTTACTTCAAGTTGAATGGCACTAACAGTTTATCTGAAACGCTTCCGGTTTCACCGGAAATGAGCCAAAGTTCAAGTTTTTAAATGACTCACTCTGTATATTTTTTAGGAAATCGAATGAAACTCTCTTTGTCTATACATTCAATAGTATATTCAAAGATGTATTTGCGAATTTTTAAATCATTCTTGATAAATTTGTTCTCAAGTCTAGGTGGCTATGACGACTCAGCTGGTTCTTAAATTGTAATGCACACAAAGTATAAAGGCAAAACCTTAGCTTTATTTTGGCATGGCACACATACTCATCATTGTACATACCAGATGAATAAAAATTTAACAAAACACATAAATAACGCAAAATACACAAATGGACCATCGAATCAATTGAGCATAACTTCACAACAGGTTTTCGAAGGGACCCCCATTCTGTGCCTGACACAGCCTATTGCGGCGAATGGTAGCCTTGACTACATTATCCATTTGATTTGGAAAAATTTCGTTTATTGTTCCTCGAACTCTATTCTCTAAATCCTCTCGATTTTCGGAAGCAGTTCTATAAACACGATTTTTCACATGGGCCCACAAAAAAATCTAATGGGGACAAGTCGGGTTATCGAGCTAGCCATCTTGTCGGGCTGTTGGTGCCTATCCACCTTTCATTTAAATTATTATTTAGGTATTCAACAACTTTCCTGCAGTTGTGCGTTGGTGCTCCATCTTGTTGGAAAATTAAGTTATTAACAACAGCCAGTGGTAAACCATCAATCAGATCGCTTATTTCGTTTTGTAAAAATCCTAAATATCTTTCCCCTGTTAATGGTCCATCAAAAATGATTGGACCTATGAGATGTCGCCCTACCACTGCCATCCATACATTAAACCCAAATCGCTCATGGAAATTACCTTCACGTACTAAATGCTCGTTTTCGTGGGCCCAAAAGCGCGTATTGTTTCTATTGAACATTCCGTTGTTAGTAAATCGGGATTCATTTGAATATAAAATTTTATAGGATACCTTGGATCCATTTCCATCTTTTGAAGAAACTGGTTGCAATATTCTAATCTTCGGCCATTATCATTTTCATAAAGGTGTTGATGAAGATTGTATTTGAACGAGCGAAATTTATGCTCCTTAAGAATTCTCCAAACACTCTGATGACTTATCCCTATTTCTTGTGCGATTTCTCTGGTAGATGCCGTACAATTCAAATTAATGTACGCTAATACATCAATTTCAGAATTTTCGCTTACTATGAAATTTTGATTATCTGCAACAACCGGTTGCTGACGAAACTTCACTTCCAGTTTTGGAAAATAGTGCCTTGAAGGATGTTGCCATTCTGGATAGCGTTCAGCGTATAAAATTGCTGATGCTGTAGAGTTTTTTCGGCATTCGCCATATCTACTTTTTCATTCTGTGTGTACAGCATTTCGTCTGTTTTTCTCCGTGAAAATTCATAAACTCGGCACAATTTATACCAACTCACCGAATCAGATGCAACACAATCTTATCTTATGACATTTAAAATTGCATACAAAAAAGTCTATGATGTGTGATCTATCTGTGATAGGATTTCAATGCATTTCCAAAGCACTTCAGATAATGAGTTGAAAAACGAGTATTATACTATATCCAGGATTACGAATGGAAATTTTCCACGAAAAATTATCAATTTGGTATTAAAATATTGGTAAAAATATTCTGCGTATTATAGTGCTAATGAGACTATATTATACCTTGCGGAAATAAGATTTTTTTTAAAGAAACAATGTTTGGAATGTTACGAAACCAATAACAGAAGGAATTCTACAGTTTCAGTGATGAATCCAAATGTACTCGATTTCGGTCGATAAATCACGCAGTTTTTCTGTCGTCATAGCCACCTTGACTTGAAAACAAATTTATCAAAAAATTAAAAATTCGGCAAATTCGTCTTAAAATATGCTGAATGTATAGACAAAGAGAGTTTTATTCGATTTCTCAAAAAATATACAGGGTGAGCCATTTGAAAATCGAAACTTTGGCTAATTTCCTTTGAAACCGGAAACGTTTAAGATAAACTGTCAGTGCCATTCAAGTTGAAATTAATTTTAATTAATTTCATTGAAAAATATTGAACAGGAAAAAAGTTATAGGGCGAGCCTGTTTCAGTTACACCCGGTATATATATATATATATATATATATATATATATATATATATATATATATATATATATATATATATATATATATATATATATATATATATATATATATATATATTTATTTATTTGTTCCTAAAAAATGTGGATTTTAGTTTTAGGCTATTTTCTGTTATTTATAAACAACGAGTCAACGTGTCTGTATCCCATTACTTACTTAAGTAAATGTCTTAAAATATGTGTGAACAAGAATTTATTTTGTTATGATTTTATTCTGTTTGTTTCATTTTGATATTTTAGTCTACAAATAAATATGACTTCTAAAGTTCGGTTTTTACTTTACTTCAAGCACCTACCGACCTACCTCCTACCTTAAAAAATAATAAAAAATCATGATCCAAAATGCCCTAAAAGGCGCCAAAATCCTTTTTTGCACACAAACGCTAGTAGCCCTCACGGGGGCGCTGTATATCTCGAGTTTTTCATAATAAAAATCAAAGTATATGAATGCAGGATCATATAAAAGGCAAAAACAAATCGAACGGACGTTGTTAATTCAAAATACTGTAACTGAAGAAACAGTGAATTGGATTCACAGTGTACTGTAGCTTTAACCAAATTTTCGAAGGAGATAAGAATCAACAAAAGTCATAATGAAATTATAATTTAGGAAAAATATTGGTATTGTTTATTTCTGGGAATTATTTTTTATCATCGGATTTTCCCATAACGGGGGTTATTTCGATATAGGGTATAAAGATAAATATAGGGTTTTCCTAATCCGAGAGGGACGGATACTTTCACGAACTTTACTGCTCGTTTAACACAAATTACTGGGATTTCCTTAAATGTAATTGTACTAGGTTGGAGGCAGGCAGAAATTTCCTGAAATGATCGACTTGAATTTCTTGAATATTTCTAGTAGATAAAGATTAGTTTTTCGATTCTTTTTTCAAATATTCAATTCGCAATTTAATGATATATATATATATATATATATATATATATATATATATATATATATATATATATATATATATATATATATATATATATATAGGAGGAGCGAAAATATATGAAATTCAAAAAAAATATATATATATATATATATTCTTTTGAAATGAGAGGATTTACAAGAATTTGACAAATTGTATTTACAATGAATGCTTATATCTATAATTTTGGTGTGTGTCAGAAAAACACAAGTGTGAGCTCAGGAAATGTAACAGGTAAGCCATACAATTTAATGATATATATATATATATATATATATATATATATATATATATATATATATATATATATATATATATATATATATATATATATAAGGAGCGAAAATATATGAAATTCAAAAAAAAATATATATATATATAGTATCTTGTATATGATTCAATAAACGAGTGAAAAACCTGAGGAAAAACCTGATTCAATAAACAAAACACTCGTTTCCCTTGTCTGTTTATGTTGTGTTAGTGTTGTGTGTACACAAGTAGTACCAAAGAGTTTTCTGCTTAGCCGCTTCATTCTCTCTGGCATTCCATGATTTCCAAACGAAAAAGGTGAAAAGGAAGGAGGTTTGGTACAGGAATCTGTAACAATGGAAAAAGAAAACCAGCAGAAAAATATTTCTACAATCATACTTCTAATATGTCTAAACAAATCTAAGATAAGATTTTACATAGCAAGCAAGGTCATGAAAAGGACTAAGGAGATAATAAAAAAGAAGATAACTTGCGGTATTTCGTCAAATTCCCTCTCTGCTTGACCGAGAGAGCCCCGATGGCCAGGTTCAGTTTTCCTAGTGATGCCGATCTATAGAATTTTTAGAATCATTATGAATAATTTGGGTTGATATCGCCCATATACTATTTCATCACACAACCACATAAAAAGGTCAGTGATGTAAGATCTCTCTAATTGACCTATCTCTAAAGTGTTTGTCCAAAATTTGTGCACTCGTGCACATTCTATTTGGAATATTTTGCTGAAATTTGGGAATCGGATAGAAGACAATATTTTGAATTTGATAATATTAATATGCTTGACATTTCTTTTCCGGTTATGCCGGAAACGATACCAACTTTAGATTTCCTAATGGGATACCCTATAATTTCTTACTTATTTTAATTGTTCATCTCATCCTTCGACATTTTGATATATTTTTGAAGGAAAAACAAAACACAATCTTTTTTTTTGTAATTTTCATCTTTCATTCTAGAAGGCCATGAACAGTGACAATTGGCTTAGCTCAACATCTCACATCAAGAAAATACAAAATTGTATCTAAAAAGTTAATTGCTTGACACGGGGTGTCAAAGTTAATAACGAAAGAGCGAACAGCAAAAATGGAATAATTATAATAAACGTTCAAAAATACCACCATTCTTACGAACACAACACCACACAGGAACTGGACCCAAATCTAGCGATCTTATGGGACCATTTGTACCTATCCATTTTCAGGGGAAAATTTTCTTCGAGATACCGCGAGACCTTCCTTGTGTTATGATGAGGTGCACCATCTTGTTGAATATATATTTCATTCACAACAGCTAATGGCAACTCGTCCAATTCATCTTGTAACTGGGTCCTCAAAATTTCCAAATTTCTCTCCCCTGTTAATGAACATTCAAAAATTTTACACCCTATTAAATATCTTCCTATCATCCCCATCCAGACATTGAACCCAAAACGTTCTTGGAAGTTTCCATCTTGATATCTGTACCCATTTTGTTGCGACCAGTACCTGGTATTTTGCCTATTTAACATCCCATTGTTCATGAAACGTAATTCGTCACTGAATAAACTCTTTGTGGGATATTGTGGATCTCCCTCCATTTTCCTAAGATGCTCTGAACAGTACTGGAGTCGCCTAACAACCGTTAACATACAGGTGTTGGTGTAGTTGTAGTTGATATTTAAATGAGCTGTACTTATGTTTTTTCAAAATTCTCCATACGCTTTGGTCGATAATTTTAAGCTCCTCGGCAATCTCCCTTGTTGATGTGGTTGGATTATTATGATTATTATCAACAAATGTCAATACGTCTATTTCAGTACCTTCGTTGATAAAGAAATTCTGTTCTTCAGCAGGTTACACCTCACAAATTTTCGTTCAACTTTAGAGAAATAGGTTCTATTCTGATGAAGTCTTTCCGGAAAGCGCCATCTGTAGAATTGTTCAGCTTGAACGCTATTTTGTCTGCACTCTCCATAAATAAGGAGCATATCGACTTTTTCACTTTGGGTGTATTGATTTATACTCAAAACTGAATTCACTAATTCGCAATGTCGATAATTAACAACAATGGAATTTTGACATGTCAATGAACAAGTATGAACAAAAATTTTGCATCGCCAACGTAGTTATTGTTATTAGCGAATCGGGAAACTGTAAAAATTGTGTAGGTATTTTCCACCAGGACTCCGGACCGTTAAGAATAGAGTGACGTGAGTGGTATAAAAAATGATGAATAAATACTGCTTCTGTAATACCGGGTGGCCCGATATGGTTGTCTCAAAAGAAAACCTACTCTTTGAGGAAAAACTGACAGTTGAAATTTTGACACCCCGTAAAAAATGAGCAATTAAATTTTTAGATACAATCTTGTATTTTCGTGATAAGAGAATTATCACTGTTCATGGCCTTCTAGAACGAAAGATGAAAATTGCAAAAAAAAAGATTGTGTTTTGTGTTTCTTCCAAAAATTTGTCAAAAAGTCGTAGGATAAGATGAGCAATTAAAATGAGCAAAAAAATACAGGGTGTCCTATTCGAAAATCGAAAGTTGGTATCGTTTCCGGCATAACCGGAAACGAAATGTCAAACATATTAATGTTATCAAATTTAAAATATTGTCTTCTATCCGATTCTCAAATTTCATCAAAATATTCCAAATAGAAAAAAAGTTCTGGGGTGCCCTAGTTTCAGTTATATGTGGTATACAATTTTCAATATTTCTAAAAAAATTAGTAGAGCTTCTCTCTTAAAAATTTTCAAACCATCTGTTTTGGGTATCTGATGATCCCACTAAGTGTAAATTGTTGTTATTATAATAACGAGCTTTATATGTCAAATTTTTTTCCCGAATTTTACGGGAATTTTTTGTTTAAATTAGACGTGGGAGATTATACGGTACCCGGTGTTTATTTTTATTCTCTTTCCCAAATTCAACATTAAAACAAACAAAAATTTGATTTTTTACATTAGCTGCTCTAAATGAGAACCTCTAAATCTGTTTAAATCTAGCGCTTTTGCCATAGGTTATCTTTATTTTGAAATGAATTTCATGGTTTATTTCATTTGAATAATGCATCTTTCTGTCTAACAACATTCTTCTATTTGTTATGGAAACATCATAAACTGTGGTGGCCCAGAAAGAAAGGTCCTGAGGAATCAAGTCAGGACACCTAAGTGGCCATGTGAAATATCCCCTCTGAACTCTCAATTGAAGAGGGTATGCCGGGTTTAAATGCTCTCTAACCTCTAAGCTAGAATCGGATCAGATTTTTATTTGAAACTGGTTTTGCCATTGTGTTTCAATAATGGAAAGGAGGTTTTCAACAGTCTATAAATGTAAATATTGTAAATTCGTAAGCTAGAATCGGCTCAGATTTTTATTTGAAACTGGTTTTGCCATTGTGTTTCAATAATGGAAAGGGGATTTTCAACAGTCTATAAATGTGAATATTGTAGATTTGTAAGCAAGAATCGGCTCAGATTTTTATTTGAAACTGGTTTTGCCGTTGTGTTTTAATAATGGAAAGGGGATTTTCAACAGTCTATAAATGTAAATATTGTAGATTTGTAAGCAAGAATCGGCTCAGATTTTTATTTGAAACTGGTTTTGCCATTGTGTTTCAATAATGGAAAGGGGATTTTCAACAGTCTATAAATGTAAATATTGTAAATTCGTAAGCTAGAATCGGCTCAGATTTTTATTTGAAACTGGTTTTGCCGTTGTGTTTCAATAATGGAAAGGGGATTTTCAACAGTCTATAAATGTAAATTTTGTAAATTCGTAAGGTCATCTTTCCGAATGCCTGAACCATTGCCATAAAAGGTTGGTGTGAGAAAAGCAGCATTTTGTCGATGCTGATCCAAAAAACCAATTCGAAAAATACACACCAAT
Organism: Cryptolaemus montrouzieri; assembly: GCA_013387265.2. Classification (NCBI taxonomy): domain Eukaryota; kingdom Metazoa; phylum Arthropoda; class Insecta; order Coleoptera; family Coccinellidae; genus Cryptolaemus; species Cryptolaemus montrouzieri. Next base: position 8,933,923 of record JABFTP020000144.1, on the reverse strand, counting down.
TGGAAAGTCTTTTTGTGAAACTACATGACTTCTTCGTTAGTGGTAAGGGTGAGCAAGTTGCTTCCTTAAATTTTCTATGGGTGGTACATGAAAAAGTATTCAATTTTGTTGATAAAAGTTGGGTGCTGGTGGAAAGCTCTTCAGCTATCTCTTCTATAATTATTTCTTCCATATCAAGAGTAAGTGCAGTTCTCAAACGGATGAATTTTTCTTAAACGTACCTGAAATAGTAAAAAATACATCCAAAATCGATTAATATGAGGTAGGTTTTATAGAATGTCATTTGTCATTGGGATTGTCAGAATTTCATCAAAATCCATTGAACGAAACAGATTTTATCTAATAAAAACAATTTTTTTCTCGACTTTGAGGAGGATTCTACGAAAAGCTTTGATGTGAAATTATAGCAGTGTTTTGAAGAAATCAATCTAACCTCAAGTTATTGATAGGTTTTTCTGGGCTACCTGCATATATCTATTAGAATGCGATTCATTTTTAGATGAATGTTTTCAGAAATTTCTTTTTTGTTATTTTTCGAAATTACATGACATATTTTTCATTTGGCTTCTGTGAAATTCATTCAAAATAATCCTAGCAGTCTAATATTAGGTATTGCACTTTATATTTATTATGTGCTTTAAAAATAAATATAAAAATGGAAACAAGTTTTGGATGGGGAATTTGAGTGCACATTATATATATTTATGAAAAATTAAAGAAATTTTTCAATTTAACTGAATAAAAATCAACTACGGCCCACTTTCAAAACCTTATAACTCTAAATCCGTTCGATACAATAATTCTACTGTACCTCGTCTAACTTTTTTCGAGAAAGTGTCTCCAAAATGACTACAATAATTTTCGTACCTCCAAAAACAGCCAGGAAATTCAGTATCAACGAAGTCTAAAAATTTTCATAATTTTGAAAAACCAGAAAAATAAAAGTCAGCTGGAGTTTATTGGAGGCAATGTGTTGTTATGGAAAAGAGAGAATGGAAAAAGAGGGTAAGGCTAGATTTTCTTTTCTGTACAGCGTAGACAGATTTTGATATTTAAGTTCCTCGAAATCTGTACACCCTATACATTTCATATATAGGGTGGTTCAGTTTCTATATCAGGAAACTTAGAGATCAATAGAGAATCGAAAAATAATATGAGTATTGTATATGAACTTTATTCCAAAAAAGGTTCATTGAAGGAAAACAGTGTTTTTAGGTTTAGTTAGATATTTGAAAGAAATTTTGTACTGCTGTTCAGGGAATATGTTTTGCTTTGAAAATATTCAGGGCCCCTGTGAGAGCTACTGGCGCTTGTGTACAAAAAAGGATTTTAGCGCCCCTTAAGGCATTTTGGATCATGTTTTTATATTTTTTTTTGAAGTTGGGAGGTAGGTAGGTAGGTGCGTGAAGTAAAGCAAAAACTGAACTTTAGAAGTCATATTTATTTGTAAACTAAAATATCAAAATGAAACAAACAGAACAAAATTATAACAAAATAAATTCTTGTTCACACCCATTCTAAAACTGAAAATCACATTTTTAGGAATAAATAACAGAAATATTGCCTAATGTCTATATATATATATATATATATATATATATATATATATATATATATATATATATATATATATATATATATATATATATATATATATATATATATATATACTACTTTATACTTATACTTAGATATTTAAAAAATATGCAGCTATTTCTAATAACAAATACCTAGGGAACTTCGTTTTAAAATCAAAATGATAGCTAGGTCTAGGTGCAATAGAAAATTAAAGGATAGCTATTGAGTAGCGATATTTTCCGAGATTTTGCTGTGGCAAATTCATTAATTACATCGCTAAAATTTATACCGTCAAAAATTTCTTGTTCAATTGCTAATATTGTTAGCTCAGACAATCTTTCTTGAATTATTGGCGATCTTAAATAATTTTTAATGATTTTTAACTTTGAAAAGGATCGCTCGCCAGAAGTTACAGTTACAAGCAATGTCAAAAGAATTCTTAGTGAAATGCTTACGTTTGGAAGGGTGGAGATTAAATTGTTTTCAAATATATATTGTAAAATACTTAAGAGGTCAGTATCATGAGTTAATGAAAACAACTTTAACGCTTTAATTTCGTTAAACAGATCATTGGAGTCTATATCCTTATTATCCTGATCTGTCAGTCGCTCTTCGAGAATAGAACAATGTTTTAAAAGATCGCTGTCACTTAATTTGAATAAGTCGCTGAAAAATCCGAAAATAATATCATACGCTTTTAATAAGTCAAATCGGCTTTTTAGAGAGCTTATAGTTTGATTTATAATTTTTAAGAAAAAACTAATTTTAAAGGCAGTTTTTGGATCATAAGGGGTCTCATCTCGGTGTTCATAGTCAAACAGTTTTGGTTTAAATTTCCTCCTATCTGTTGGTAATGGTGAAAAGTCTTCTTCAATTTCGAGAGAGGATGCTACTTCTTTCGCTTGCACAAGAATTTCTGGAAATGATTGGTCAGATCTATATTGCTAATATTAATTGTAGAACTTTGCATTTGTTTGCTGACAATATTCATATGAAATAAAACGTCATGCCAAATAATAATTCCGCACATAAATTGAAAATTTTGTAGACTTTAAGAAGGTACTCGCTTTATGTCTTGCATCAACGTGAAACGAATTATCTTCAGCCACTTCTTGAAGACTGTCGCAAATCTTAATTAAATAAACTTTAAGGGGCTTTATTGCGTCAATTCTGCTGGACCATTTTGTCTCACTTAGTGGCTTTAAATTTAACCCGGGGACATTTTTTCTCAAAACATACCACCTTTTTTGTATGACGAAAAAAAAATTATATAACTCTTGCATAAGATTAAAAAAGTTTATTGTAGCACCTGACACTTTAAAAGCGTCATTTACTGTTTAGTTCAAAGTATGAGCCGTCATTGTCTAAAAGGGCTTTTGGATTCGCATCAAGAATGCGGTTTTGAAGCCCAACATGTTTTCCTTCATATTTGTCCCATTATCATAACCTTGTCCCCTAATGAATTTTAATTCTAATTTTAATTTTTTCAAATTTTCTGTCTCAAATGTATATATCTCTTCTCATGTAGAGTCCAGTATCGGATTAAACGCAATAAAACTTTCCTTAACTTCAACCTTTTCGCAGACAAAAACAAAATACAGAATCTTTAGAAATAGAGTAAATAAGCCAAGCCCTTTCGACTTTTTCTCCATTTGCTAGATTTCTTTCAAAGTATTTGCACGAAAACTTTCTCTTATCTTTATTACTAGGAAAGCTAAAACTGATGTTTATCAAGGGCGGACCACATTCAACCAATATTCTAGCCTCATTGGTCATTCTTTCGGCCCACAAACCGGGGTCGGACGGAATTATATCGATACTAGCCTCATTACAGCCTTCATCAAAAGTGTCACTTGAAGCAGGTATTTCGGTAGCTGACATTACCGAACTTTTTACACAAGCTGAATTACCTGAAGTGAATTGTTCAAGTGCTGTAGACGAGGATGGTATCATCGCTTCATCGGGCTCTGCATCAGTAGAAGCTGTTTTGCTGCTACAACCGCTGCCACTTGTTGCAGGGCCTGATGTTACGGATTTAGAATCTTGAGATTCGGACGATTCGGTCGCACCAACATCGATAGTCTCTGTGGAATCTCGATTGTTTTGCAAGAATAACTTAAAGATCCCACCATTTTTCCCCTTTCTTGTAGTCTCAATTCCTTTTGCTCGCGAAACTTCGCACCTGAAGGTCTCTTTCTTTTATCCTAAAAAAACAAATAAATAATTAGTACTCATGGGAATTATGGATTTAACTTCTAAGGTAACCACAATAATAAGCACCATGTGGGTAGGGTAGGAAATATTCTTAGAAAGTTAACTAAGTAGCCAATAGTTTTTAACCCTTTATAGGGCAGATTATTATTAAGTAATATAGGGCCGATTAAAGTTTGCATATTTGAGTAAAGACCAATTTGTTCGAGCCCTTTCAGCTTAAATCCTTTCAAAAATAAAGGCAAAAAGATATTAAACTAATTTGATCTTATATCCTTTAAAAACCCTACAAAATGGATCAATAGCATAAAAAGTAAGCGAGTTATGGATAAAAACCATTTACTTTTTTAAACTCGTACATGAAATTTCAATTAATAGAAATATATTAGGCTAAAAATTAATTATAACCAGTAGCCTATAAAGAATTAATGTTGATAGTATAAAGTAGGGAACACTAACCATTTTATAAAAAATCAAGCCGTTGAAATTGCAGTCAGCAGGTATTCGGCACTTAATTTAAAAAAAAAATATAGCACAATCTAACACAACACCACACTTGACAAAATTAAAATAACTTTATATGAAAAAATTAATAGGATTACTTGTTTTCATTCACTTGTTGCACATTCCAGTGAACTAACTGAATAAAAAACGTCTGTGGCAATGCATCGTTTTTATAGCGCTCCAGGCGATATTCATGTCTGAACAGGAAAAATCAAGAAACTGCCGCCTGACATGTTCTCGCAACACAGGAATCGGCAGTAACTGGATGATATACTAATAAATTTTCGTGTGCATTTACACCTAATCCTATTTAATTTCTCAACTTTTATTTTAATATTTTTTTTGGACTCTGTGTTTTGGCGCCCCTACAGGATAGCGCCCGTGTGCATTGCACACTTTGCACATATGGTAGCGGGGGCCCTAAAAATATTATTCCTAATTCTACTAGTTGTGTCCATTCGAACACATAACTGGATATTTTCAGAGAAAAAATTGGTATGCTATCGTTTTTTCACAAAATAAAAATCAGATTTCGATTTTCCATTCAATTTGGAAGAAAAGACCACTCTTTCAATTTTTCGCTACGACGAATTGAAATTCAAGTTGAAACAATTTTTATGTAAATGAAAGCATAAGATCAAATGATTTAAATAATGGCGTTCAGCAAGAGAATTAAATAAATGAAAATTTGAAAGAAATTGATCGGAATGTAGCATACCCATCTCGATACGCTTGACACAGCGCCTAATTAATGAATTTATTAACAGATATTTCATTCGGATTTTGAGGTTAGGTTAGGGTAGTTTTGCAGAATTACTGAATCCTTAAAAATAAGTCGTCTCTTATACGTACTGGTGTTGCCTAGATCTTCTCTTTTATATTTGCTCAAACAGTGGATTAGGATCTGGTGATCTGGGTCCAATGCCAGTAATTACGTTACGATGCATTTCATTTCTTCGTAGTCGACGATTCCAACGTTGCTGAGTATTAGTATTTAGCATTCTCTTACAGCTACTTCAAACTGTGGGAGGTTCATCCATTTGCAACCAAATTTCTTATATCAAATCAGAAAGTTAATATTCGAAGTAGTCCTGAAGGTTATTCGTAAGAAACTCAATAAATAATTTTAAGGTTAATCTTGGGAATAGAAAAAGTGGACCACATACATTGTTATCAAAAACGCCTAAGCAAATATTTATTTCAAAATTGTCTTGGTCGAATTTCCCGAGGATTTTCGTGTGCCCAAATATGGATCATGGTAATTCGTTATTCCAAGTCCAGTGAGAGATGATAAATCAGTCTAGAGAATTTTACGTAAAAAGTTGCTCCACTGGCAAAATCGGATTTTTTTCAGCAATTCTAGGCTGTAAACCCTGAGCGTGCATGTGATCGTCTCATATTGTTCGTAATATTTGAGACTTAGATATATTGTTGAGCTGTCTTGTGAGAGCATAGCCTCGGATTCTTATCAAAAATACGAAGTATGCGATTGTGATTTCGACGGTTTCTGTTTAGTTCATTATTAACACGCAGACCAAAGTTATGAAAATTCTGATGGGTTCTACCGAATACAAGGGCATCTAGATTTCTTCTAGTTAAATTGCTTCTTCGATATTCACGAATTATGGCTTCCTCATTTTCATAACGATAACGATATCAATAGTTAATAATAACAACAATAACAATAAAAATAACATCCCAAGAAAATACCCACTTTCCTAAAACAAAGCTTAACATATATGCTACCTAAGAGGGATAGAACACAGGATCCATCTCAATATAGGCCAATCACTTGCCTACACTCTACAAAATACTCACCTCATGCATATCCAATCGAATATACCAACACCCTGACGACAACAATATATTAGCAGAGGTGCAGAAAGGATGCAGAAAGAAACACCACGGGTGCAAGGAACAACTCATCATCGATTCTGTGATAATGAAACAGGCACACGTAGGGCATCGGAATGTTCATTCAGCTTTTCTCGATTATCTGAAGGCATTCGATAGTACCGCCCTGGTAGAATTCTTGAAGACAACAATGACACACTGGCGCACGTCTCTGCAGGTCAATATGAACAATAAGTCAATTAAAACTGACGAGATACCCATACGTATCTCTTTGAGTCCACTATGGTTCTGTTTAGCTATGAACCCATTGTCCTCTATGCTCAATAGAAAAGGATACGGATTTAGGATAAAAACAGATAGGAATTATCATACAATCTCCCACCTGCTGTATATGGATGACATCAAATTATTTGCTTCGAACAAGAAGCAATTGGATGATTTGCTGAAAACTGTCAGTGAGTTCTCGGCAGATGTTCATATGAAATTCGGGATTGAAAAATGTAAGAACCTGAAGATTCAAAGGGGGAAAGTCATAGATGGTGAAACACAACTTCCAAACGGTGATATTATACAGTGCATGAAGAATGGTGAAACATACAAATATTTAGGATACCAACAAGCCAGATTGCTATACCAAAAACAATCAAAGGAGAAGATTCGTTCAGAATACAGTCAGCATCTGAAGACTGTGCTGAAATCAATGTTGAACTTGGGGAATCTAGTCAAGGCAATTAACACCTACGCCATTTCAGTGTTGCTTCACTCATTAGGAATAATCAGATGGACTAAGACAGAACTGGATGATATTCAAAGGCAGACCCGAACGTTGCTGACAAAGTACAACAATCATCATTCAAAATCGTCTGTGATACGATCAACTTTGAAGCGGAAAGAAGGAGGACGCGGATTAATAGATGTTGTCAATTTACACATCGAACAGATAAAAACTATCAGATAATACTTCTCTGCAAAAGCTATCACTTCTGACCTCCATAGAGTGGTATCGTTGGCTGATAAGGAATACACACCTCTAAATCTTGCTGCCAGAGATGACCTGCTGAATCTACCATTCCTATCAGATACTTGAAAACAAGAGCAATAGTCAAGGAAGGAATTGCATGGACGACATCACCATAAGATTAATCAACCACACATCGACAAAAAAGCCTCCAACAAATGGTTGATGAGAGGAGAATTATTCGCAGAAACAGAAGGATTCCTTATGGCCATCCAAGACCAAGTAATCGCTACAAATAACTACAAAAAATTTATTATGAAGGACGGAACATTACAAATAGATAAGTGCAGAAAATGCCATATAAGATTGGAGACTATACAGCATATTACGTCCGGATGCGAACAACTAGCCGATACGGACTAAGTTCACAGGCATAATCAAGTGTGCAACATTATCCATCAGAAACTTGCGCACAAGTACGGACTTCTGAACACCTTCCAGCCATATTACAAGTATCAACAGGCGCCCGTATTGGAAAATGACTCTATCAGATTATACAACGATAGGCCTGTTATCACTGACAGAATGGCGACGAATAATAGGCCGGACATTAGTGGTGTATGATAAGAGAGCCAGAACAGCAATGCTGGTGGATGTCGCCATACCGAATAGTAACAACGTGCTGAACAAGGAGAAAATGTCTAAATACACAGACCTTGCTATTGAGATTAAGGAGATGTGGCACCTCGATAAAATAGATATTGTTCCTGTCATCGTATCCTCGACTGGGTTAATACCCAAAACTTTGCATGATAGCCTTAAGAAATTAGAATTCCATAAGAATACCTATATAGAAATGCAAAAAGATGTAATTCTTAATACATGTAGGATAGTTAGGAAATTTATGTCAAGTATATTGTAATCGAACCTATTCCCTTTGATTGCTGAATCTGGGAAAGGTAAATTATATCCAGCTAACAGCTGAGATAGTGCATAAGTCTACGATAATAATTAAAAATAAATCAAATCACTGGTGAACTAACTAATTCTGAGATAGTCTTTATCCCTGTCAATTTGGAGATCTAAATATGTTATTTTGTTTCCAAAGGTTACTAATTTGATTTTTCACTTCATTTTTGTTAGTAGAAATAAATACGCAGATATTCATTTTTGTTAAAGATTTTTTGATGAAAATGGAGTAGTTCCTGAAAATAGAAGATGCTATCCAACTAGAAGAATCAAGGATTTGTACGCTGTGGACGCTGCTAGACGTGAAATAACAAATTACTATAATACCCATGTTTAGTGACACAAAATTTCTCCAGAAATTCGACCAAAAAATTTAAAATAAAAAAATGAATACTTAAGGATTGTCTTAATTCTTATTTTAATTCTTTACTTGCCAATGCTCAGTTGTGCTGAAAAATTGTACCTTTTTCAAAATTGAATGAAGAATTCAAAACTGATTTTTATAGTGTGAAAAACAGTGGCGTACCAATTCTTCCTTTAAAAATATCAAGCTACGTTTTAGGATGGACACCACTACAAAATGTCATTCAAATATCTGCTGTAGTTTGGCAACAAGTAACAAGTTTGATTTTTTTTACCAAACTTGTATATCCTGTATTTCTTTAACGAAGCATATTGGTTTTTATATCAAACTCATAATATTTTTCGATTCTCTATTGGTCTCTAATTTTCCTGCTATAGAAACTGGACCACCCTCTATATCGTTATAATCTTCTATATAACATGAAGTATTTCGTAGGTCAAGAATAATCTTCACTGTACTGATTAAGAAGGGAATTTAATATTGTTGTTGTTGGCGAATACTGAATTTGTCTAAGGCGACACTCTAATTTTAAAATTGATCCTAGCAATTTGTCCGCAGTCAATTATATCCACCTTCAGGTCGAAATTCGAACTTTCGTCATTTATATTATGTGCCCGATATAACGCCAAGTAGCTTCTAATATGTTTATTTATAATTATCAAAGGAAAACCGATTCTTTGAATTTTCAGCAGATCAATCATAAACTTGTTCATATTTCTTAAGACGATTAAAGTGGCTTTCATATTTTTCATTTTTTATTTGGATTTGTTCCATGTAGTCAATTAGTATTCTAGTTCTCCCGCATTTACAGCACAAATTTCATATTTCTCATACATTTTGACATAATTTCACGTGTGCAACGTTTTCTGGATAATCTATGGATTATAATACAGAGAAAAGTATTCCAAACCTCATGATAAATATGATAAATGAGAAATTTCTCTTTTTACATCTGTTAATTTTAAATATTTTTGATTGCATTGAATGAATGTTTAAATCATACTAATCTACCTTTGAATCTCGTCTAGTTCACAAGTTAAAAGCGGTGTTTATTCGTGTTAAAGCTCCTAACATTGTGACCAAAAGAAATCTATTCAAATTGAGCATATATAACTTGTAAATTAAGATGAAAAAAGATGTATTCAGTTGTGTGCGAATAATTCAGAAAATGTCAAGTAATTATCAACTAACAAATATGTTCAAAATAGACGAAATAGTTATAAAAATTAAGATGAAATTTGAATACTTAAAAGGAATGAAGTTTTTATATCAAGGACTATTTTATTAAGTTATCAGTTTCCGGAAATTTTTTCAATGTATTAATCAGACACAGGTAAATATGCTTCGATTACTTAACAAATAGTTTTGAGAATAATATTGTCCAAGCAATATCAAAGGGTTCTCAGTTAATGAAATGTCTTAAAATTACACAAATGTTGTTTTTTCTGTTAATAAGGAAGTTTTAAAATCAACCAACAATTATGGTTCTTTCTTTTTTGGTAAATTTTAACAAGCGTAAACAGCGATGATTTACATTCTTTGAATTTTCTGTTCGAGGGATTTAAGAGATATTAGATCTAATAAAACTTCATTCATTTCTTAGCTTATTGATTTGTGAGGTCTTCTATTATATTCTGTTTCGTATTACATAAGTTTTGATTTTCCTGAGAATGTATCTAAGAATAACTACATTTGTAGAAATAAAAGTCGGAAAAATAATAAGTATTTTCATCTTTCCACATATACTCATCTCTAGGACATGATTTGATTTATTGGAAAAATAATTTATAGTTACGATTTCTAATCAGTCTGATGATATCAAGCTAGAAAAAAATGTCAAAAATTTTTCTTCTTTTATCTAATGAGTTTGGAAAATTAATTTACAGCTAAGTAATCATATAGACCTGATATTCTGTTTATTCAACTTGAGGTCGCCATTTTTTCCGTCTATCTTATTTCTCTCGTGCCTATCGGACTGTGAGAGAAGAAGCATCTTTCTGGCCCGATTGTATAAAGCCATGTCGAATTCTATGTCAACGAGTCAACTCTAGCAATAAGTTAACATTGGGTAAAACTTTAGAATTTCGAAAGTATAGATCTAACGTCAATCATCTTGGAATACGAGTGTACCTGCTAGCATGTTCGAATCCCTCTCTATCTTGTTGCAAACATCTTTCCAACCGATGAAGAATACCGTGTTGCTGCTAAAAGCTTGATGAATTCTACGTTACAATTCCTCTATCGGATTCACTGGTAAATAACTTCTTTCAGACGGCCCCATTGAAAAAAATCCAGCTGTGTCAGTTCTGGAGGTCTTGCTGGCCAATTCCAAGTACCCAGTCTCCGAATCCACGTGTCCTCAAACATGTTAGTTAGTTGACGTGAAATTTCGCCAGTGCAGTGTGCCGTAGCACCATCCAGTTGGTACCAACAGGATTGATATGCTCTTAGGGGCAATACGTCACGAAATTCGGTGAAAAAAGTTTGCAACATTTCCAGATATTTCGCCCCACTCAAATGTTCATCGTATATTACGATATACGATATCATATTGGTCGTTAAACAAAAATTTTGCTCCGCGTCACGTGTGGATTCTCGTCACACCAGTAATGGGCATTTTTCCGGTTGACAATGCCTTCTCTCGAAAATTTCAATTCGTTCGTCCAAATCATATTACCCCAGAAACTTCCATCTTCTTGAATTCGAATCAATATCATTTCGCAGAAATTTCTTCTACTGGCTGTATATTCACGATTCACTGCATAAGTTAATGAAAACTTGTACGGATGAAATTTGTGTTCCGTTAGAATGTTGCTGACCGACGACTTTAACATTTCCAAATCTCTAGCCTCAGTACGTATTGACGAACTTGAATGAGCATAAAAAAAAGATGAAGAATTTTCTCGACAGTACTGCAATAAAATTGAAGAATATATACAGAAAGGCGATGCGTCCAAAATTCAAGAAAGAGATTTGACTCAAAATGCTAAAGATTGGTATTTACCGCATTTTGCCGTTTGGAATATAAATAAACCAGGCAAATTTCGATTTGTTTTTGATGCTGCGGCCAAGAGCGGAGGTTACAGTTTAAATGATTATTCATTACAAGGCCCTGACTATGTTCAATCTCTACTGGCAATGTTATGGAGATTTCGTGAGGAAAGATTCTTTTTTAGTGGCGATATACAAGAAATATTCTATTCCGGAAAGTCTACGAGGTAGGAGAAATTTGAAAAGTTTTAAAGATTCTGTAGATACAGTTGAAGATATTTTCATATTCACTCTTATTTTCCGTAAGATTCCTGATGATATCTCGAGCGGAGTTAACGTGCCATCCAAGAAGTTCTTCGTGTAGTATGTCTGTTTCCGATCCCTTTGGATTTCTAGCGCTACTTATGGTAAAAGCAAGAATGCAGAATCTGCACAAAAAAAATTTCAAGATATTACTTCCTCAGCTTGTTCTCTATCAACGAAGTGGACGTACATTTATTTGCAGATTCTAGTGACAAATGTTATGCTTGTGTAGCGTACTTAAGAACAGTCAACCACGGAAAAGTTCTCACAAGTTTTGCATCAGCTAAAGTTGGAAAAATTTTATGTTGGGAGTTGGAATTCAAAATAAATGAGGTGCACTATTGGACCGATTCGCTAGTGGTATTGAAACAGATCCGATCCGAATGTAGAAGATATTTCCATGTTCGTCGCCGAACAGAAGAAAGAAAGAACCTTGATTTGAAGAAAGTCTGTGAATGGATCTCAAGGCCCTCTTTCTTACATCAATTTGAAGACAATAAGCCATCGGAACCTGTTAAAAATGTTATGGAAACAGGTTTAGTAATAACACAGCACTATGAAAAAGGAGCTCTCATAATCCCAGATGTAGATCGTTTCTCCAAATGGCTAAGGTTACTTCGTACAACTGCATGGGTGTTACACTCTATTGGACGTAATCACATTGGGAACAATCAGGTGACAACAAATTTGTCATTGAAAGAAGTAGAAACTCCCACAAACTTCTAATTTTGAGATGCCAGTATGAAACGGTCAATTGTGAACTCTTATGGCTGCGAAAAGATAAGTTAGTGGTGAAAAACAGTCGTCTATTCAAGTTGTCGCCATTCTTCAACAACGATGGAATCATAAGATTGAATGGTAGATTTCCTGAAAGTTGTATTCCAAATTTGGAATTCGATTCGCGTTTTCCAATCATACTTGATCCTAAGCATAAAATTACTGAGTTACTCATTGAACATTACCACCACAAGAACGGACATGTCGGAGTACAAGCTCTTATCAACTTCAGGACCAAGTACTGGATTCTGAAATGTCGTGCTTCTGTTAAAAAATGTTTCAGGAATTGCTTAGGATGCAGAAGAAGAAGATGTAAACCATCCAACCCAGAAATGGGACAACTACCTGTTCTGACTTCAATTATTCGTAATTCCATTTTCATACGTTGGTATTGACTAATTTGGACCAATGTCGGTTACAATTGGAAGAAGGAAAGAGAAGAGATATGGAATACTCTTCACATGTTAAACGATTTGTGCATTACATATAGAGCTTGCTAGCTCTTTGGAACATAGCTCCACGATACTTGCTATAAGAAGATTTAGGTCTAGAAGAGGTCAACCAGTGGATAAATGAGAAATGGTTGTTGGAGCAGGTCACTGATGTATTTCCTGGAAAAGATGGAGTGGTTCGGGTTGTGACATTGAAAACCAAGAGAGGAAACTACACCAGACCTGTTGCAAACTACAGCAGTCCCTGGAGAGGGAGAATGTTAAATATTATCCAATATTTGCAATATTTTATATAGTTGGCATCGTTCTGACAATTGAATGGATTTTTGACGAATTGTTCTGACAAAAAAAGTCAATAAAAATATCAACTTTTGCTTAACGTGGAATTATTCGAATTGAATGTGCTGAAATATTTTCTACAATGCCAAAACGCTAATAACATTATTCTCATTGCTTACCGTTTATTTCTGGTTACACAAGTCATGTTCTGACTTCCATAATTCATGAAATTTATTTTGATTCGTCTGAATTTCTTCCTGGTCATTGTTGGTGAATTCGGAAAAGTCTCATTTAATGCTCTGCAAGTTTGACTATTTATTTCTTGGCATTGACCATGAATAATGAACAAATTCATGATTTCTTCATGAGGGTATTCACTATTTTGATTCATTTTGGAAAATTTTCACACTTCACTATAACACTTATTAATGATAAAAAATCTCAATACTTTTGTGAAGATTCCTAGGAATAACACCTGTTGTGGAAATAATAATCGGTAGAATAAATTTTCATTTTCTACATTTTTTAATCTCCTCGCCAAGCATCATATATTTAGAAATTTTTCATTGTATTTATTTTGTATATTATGTGTGTCGGGTATAGCAATATCAATTATATATGTTATTTGATTCTGTTTATCATTAAGAACGATATCTGGTCTATTGTGTTTTACAGCTCTGTTGCAAAGAATTGTTTTATCAAAATAAAGTTTATATTTGTCATTTTCACAAATAATCTCAGGTTCATATTTGTAAAATTTTTTCTTTTGGGAATTAGGTCATGTTTAATTCCTAGATTGAAATGAATAATATTAGCGACGGCAATATGTCTTTATAAAAAATCTGTTGAAGCAAGGACTGAGCAAGATGATAATATATGAAAAACTGTTTCTGAAGAACAGAAACATCTACGGCAAGAATCATCTATATTTTGTTTGATGATGTGTTTTCTATAATTCCTCGTGAAAACAACCTGATCCTGGATCGCAATTGTCAAGCCTTCTGTTTCAGCAAACAATTCTCCAGAAACTAACCATTTATTTGATGCGATTTCATCAATATAATCATTTTTCAATTCTTTAGGGTGCTTTCCGTGTAATTCCTTCTGCATCCAACTTTCTCTTTTAGAATTATCATCAAATATGTCAAAGTCTACCTTTTGCGTTGTCAAGTTCAGAGGTGTAAGATTATAATTTGAAGCAACAACAATATCATGTAATTTAGACGTTCTCTGTTTATCATGAAAATGGGATCGTAGATGAAAAATCTGTTTACTATGAAGATTATTCAAATCAGTTAATCCACGACCTCCAAGATGTCTAGGTAGTGTAACTCTCTGAACAGCTGACTTTGGGTGGTGCTTATGATATTTACAAAGCATTTTCCCCGTTTGACATTGTAATTCATTTAGATCAGTTTTAGACCATTCAATAATTCCAAAAGAAGATGTAAGAATAGGAACAGCATAGGAGTTGATAGCTCTGAAAAGGTTTTTACTAGTTAAATGACTCTTGATGATAATTCTAAGCCTTTTGTAATATGAACTTCTAATATTTTCTTAAGTGCTGCTATGGTTAATTGTGTTCTCTTGGCCAAATCCAAGATATTTATATGGATCTCCTTCATGCATTGGCTCGATTTCGATATTGGAAATATTTATATAATCAGAGGTGATCTTTCCTTATCAATAGAAAGATTTTCACATTTTGAAGCAAAAATTTCATATGAATATCATTGGAATAGTTGAAAGTAATCTCAAGTAGACTTTTCAAATGAGATCTGGTTCCGGCATATAATTTAATATCATCTAAATAAATTAAGTGACTTAATTTGAATTCAGTTGATAGACTCTTTATTCTGAAGCCGAAACTAGTAGCATTTAATTCATGAGATAATGGATTAAGGCAAAGACAAAACCAAAGAGCACTTAAAGAATCACCTTGAAAAGGCCTCTTTTGATTGGAATTACTTCGGATTTTAACGATTGTTTTGAAATATTTAAATGAAGATTGGTTCTCCAATTTTTCATTACAAATTCAAGAAAAGACGAAGTCTTTTTTATAATCAATTTTATAAATTTCCAAAATTTCTTGAAGCCATGAATGGGGAGAACTATCAAAAGCCTTTTGGTAATCAATGAAGGCTGTATGAATATTTCTCTTCTTAGTTTGTGCTTGATTCAAAGCAACAGAATCAATTACAAGTTGCTCTTTAGTACCAAGGTGTTTTTTTCTACATCCTTTTGTTGTTCGGAAAGAATATTATAATCCTCCAAATGTGCATAATTTTTTGGGTAATACATGTATTTAGAATTTTATATATTGTTGGAAGGCAAGTAATTGGTCTATATTGAGACGGATCAATAGTATTATCACTTTTCGGTTTTAAATAAGTAATTCCTTGTGTGAAAAATGAAGGAGTAGGGGAAAAATGGTTCCACGAAAATGTGAAAACCAGATGCAGGAACATGCAGATTAAAAATTGTCGCCTTTAAGTTTCGCTTGAAATGATTGCTGTCGAATTTCAAAATGAATGGACTTGATTGTTATTGGTTTTAGATCTACACAAATTGCTCTGAAACAGAATATTCCAAATATTATTTTACAAGCTAAAACTCTGATATTTATCAGCAGAATTGAAGGAATACTTCCAGGGTTGCTAATATTTTGAAAAGTACCTACATTTAACCATGAAAAAATAGACATGCTTCAATCAGCGAGGTATCTCTGGTAATTCGAAGATGACTTTCCTGGCAAGTAAATGATATAATCGAGAATACCTACTAGAAAAGAAGAGAAACGAGAATTCACATTCAATCCACTTCAATAGTAATTGATTTCGCCACTTTTTCTCTCGGAATTCTGAACAGAATTACTTTGACGAAGATTTTGAGACGGGTCTCGTATTGAAAAATCGAAATGGATTATTTGAAAGATTTCCGGTCATATAATCTGCGGATTTCAGGGCCCTCGCGCGAAAAATCGTAATTTTTGGGATAAAATCGCGAATAACTGGAAAAAATGCATTTTAGGTATAGAGAAACCTATATCATTATGCCTATTAATATGACGTGTTAAATGGTGTGTCCAAAAGTAGGTAGTCTAGCTCGAAAAAACGAACTTTTGTACCTTTGAATGTACTACGATTTACCACATGCTTTGGAAACACCCTGTATACCGCGAAGCCTCTAATTGCATTGAATTCTGCTGAATGAGCCTTTTTACTTAAAACGAACTAGAAATAATTGATGTTGAATGTTCTGTAGTATTTTTATGATGCCATCTAAGAGACAACAAAAAATCGCAAAATTTCGATTGAAAAATTCATATCTTCTTCTTGGTTAACTTCAGGTGGCAATGATATGGGAAAAAATTGATCAGAATTTAATTTTCTACAGATAAAAAAATGGTTTCTACTTTCAGTATAACCGGAAGTGCCACAGCATTGAAAATATTTTCGAATAATATTCAAGACAACAAAAAAAACATTCTCAAATCGGTCATTCCTTTCTCCATATATTTTTAATGTCCTATCTCGCGTGGACACCCGGTACACTAGAGAAAATAGTATGTGTTAAAAATTCAATATACAGGGTGATATTTCTGCCTGAACCTGAAAATGGGGATGTTTCAGTTCGATCCAGGTTTATTAAGAATATTAGAAGGATTTAAACTTCTTGGCACTATCCGAAAACACTCTGTAGAACCACCAACAAGAATCTACAGAAGCTTACAATACCGGATCCTTATCAGCCCCATCGAATTGCATCCATTGTGGAAGTATTTACAGTTCATCCGGATTCACCCTGTATAGCCGTTCGAGAAACACTTAGAAAAGAGACATTTTGTTTATGCAGGAATGCAATCTCCTAAAAGTAACTAATGAAAATTGTTCACAAAGTTTTCTGCGTTTAGTTTCTGTCTTAAACTTATACATTTTGAAGCATAAACAAATTGTGTATAAAATTTTATTATCGTAGACATATGGGTAAATGAGACATTGACCATATTCGAAATGCATGTTGAACACATACAATTCGTAGATAAAATAATGTAAAAATTTGTTTTCTGAAGTTCAATTTTTGATTTAATTTTCCAAAGATAATCCATCCAAGAAATGCAATAATAATCATTTGAAAAATGAAATTTTCTGGAGATAACAAATTAGATTTGTTTTCATTTAAAAACTACAATTCGGTTAACAAAAAACGTTATCTAGACAACAAAGTGAAAAACACCTACAGCCATCAACCAGAATTCAAAAACACAATAAAACGGTAAGACAGTCCCTAGAATCGAGAGAACGAAATGAAAGATACAACATTTCAACATCTGACAGAGAAACTGAAAGAGGTTGCATTTTAGGTAGGGACCATCTCTAGCCTGCGATTGGTTCAGAAAACTCTAAGTTATCTTAGATTCCAACGAATATATAATTCACGAAACAGTGTTGGTTCATCTTGGCTTGTATTCGTGTCTTTGAAGTCGTGTCAAATATCCTCCCGCCAAAGTGAACCTCTACCTTACTGACGTTTTTAAAAATAGTGGTGCGAGAGTTAAATTTAGTTAAAAATGTATGAAACCAGCAGTTGTAGTGAATCTTCGTCTCCGGCTTACAACAGAGCTAATGATCAGGGCTCGCCGGAGTATGCAGAGTTTTCTGATACAAAATTGATGGATTTGACAAATTCTCACGAGAAATTTCTTCCTGCAACACTACCTCATTTCGAAGACAATCAGCAGCAATCTCAATTCGGTTTTTATTATCAGCATAACAGGGATCAACAGTATTTTCATGATAGGTATTATGAAAATACGTTTTATCATAGACCATTAGAGGAGCACAGAAGTTCATCAGAGTCGCCACAATACCCTGATTCGAACATAAACATAGATAACATGATGATTAAAGTTGAAGTGGATGATGATTCTGTGCCAGTGTTGAAAACAAGAACGTATGGGCGTAAAAGGAAATCCACGAGTTCAGATGATGAAAACAGTTTTGGTATTAAAAAATCAAGAAGAAAAGTACCTCAATCATATGAAGACGTCCAGAACCAGAGAATTATGGCGAATGTTCGAGAGCGTCAACGAACACAGAGTTTGAACGAAGCGTTTGCGAGTTTAAGGAAGAGTATACCAACTTTGCCGTCGGATAAATTGTCGAAAATCCAAACTTTAAAGCTTGCCGCTAGGTATATAGCCTTTTTGTATCATGTTCTTTCAACGTCAGCGCCGGAAATCGCGGGGGAAAATGACATTTTAGGAAATGTGTGTTCCTACACTGCACACGAAAAACTTTCTAGAGCGTTCAGTATGTGGAGAATGGAAGGCGATTGGAACACGCAATAATGAAGAAGTGAAGTGAATCTTGTTTTCTGTGAAAACTGTTGTTGATTTTCCCATGTTGTGGATTTTAATTTGATAATTCCATGTAAATACTTAATGCCAATGTTACCAGTTACCAGTGTATGATTAAGACTTATTGATAATTTGAGTATAGAAATTTT
Source organism: Cryptolaemus montrouzieri (assembly GCA_013387265.2). Taxonomy (NCBI): domain Eukaryota; kingdom Metazoa; phylum Arthropoda; class Insecta; order Coleoptera; family Coccinellidae; genus Cryptolaemus; species Cryptolaemus montrouzieri. The sequence continues at coordinate 8,915,175 of JABFTP020000144.1, read as the reverse complement.
CGAAATCGCTTTGAAACATGACGTTCTATGTTGAATTTTTAAAATTGAGTCAATTTCACCTTTATTTAGAAACATAATGATCTGCAACAAAAGCACTCATGTCTGATATTTCTTGAAGACAAAGAATCTATTTTAATTCCAGTCTAAATGATCCGCAGGAATTCTTTTTTCGTTTTTCTTTCTTTCGAAAGAGTAAAAAATGTTCATTTGTCTTTTCTCGGTGGGGGATTTAGTTAATCATTCGTGGTCTTGGAACTTTTATTTCGTTGACTGCTCGACGTCGTAAAGTGTTCATTTGATATTATGGGAATCTTATACTCAAGCAGCTGTTGAAGATTTTTTGCTCTGTCGGTAGATGATGAACTTAATGGTCAAAAACTTATATTCACTGTCATATCCTATTTCATATGTGCTTAATTTAGAAATACTATTTATTATTCCATTATGATCTTCAATTTTGATGCCATTAGTTTGAGTAATTGATACTTAGTTTAAAATTATTGTTGGATATTGCAGAATCTGCTTAATTATTTTATTTTTTAACAGTAAGGACTGTATTTGTTTTGTTGAAATAAAATATATTTTTACATTAATGATTTATATTTCAATATATTTGAATGAAGAATATTTTCACGAATAGATGTCCGAAAAAATTTGAGAATGTTTTTATCAATTTTAGATATTCGTTTAGCCTTACTCGTTCTTTATGTTCTTTTTATTTTGATGAAGTCTGATTGTCTAATAACGTTAAATATTTTTCAAACAATTTTTCAATTGTGATTTCTTGATTTCTCGGGGACTCTTTTTGTTCAATGGTGTTCGAATTGTAACACAAACTTATAAGGTAAAGTATTTTTTCTATTTCAAAACATTTCTAAGCGGCCTGTAAAAATGTCTTGTGAAGTGCAAATTCTTTGAACATTCTGTGGTTTCGTATAGTATTCTAGTGTAGATTTACACAAAATATCCCCAATTTTTTCAATTGAATGCCCATGAAAGTAAATGTCAGATTTAATCCTTTATTGAATCCCACTGTTGGTTAACGAATTATTTAGTGAAAACTTTTGTATTGAAAAATGAACAATTTGAAAACGTTCAAAATGGGTACGAATCTGACGCAGTTTCAGAAAATTATTTTATTAATTTCTCTAGCAAAAGGCAATCTCACAAGTGTATATTCCAAATATTGAAAAGAGAGTCTCATAAACACTGATTTAATTAAATTTAATTAAAGCACTCAGGCAAGAAAGTTGCATTGGGAAATATCTATAATTTATATATTTTATGGAAATTCATTTTCAACAAAGATGAAGTAAAATATATAGGGTGGTCCACGAAAAACCGAAATTGCTTCCATAACTTCCGCAATTATTCAGTTAGAGCTTTCGTTTTAGATTCTTTGCAATACCCAAGGATAATGGAACATAAAAATTTTTATCAAATTTTCGGTACAATTCAAAATGGCCGACAGGCTCAAAGGTACACTACATTTTCAATTCGCTGCAGTTCTTTTTTCAGGGAGTATTGAATATGATCCATGTAATCAAAAACTCAGACTATTATGATGGATTGAATATGGAAATCCATAAAGAATTGATGAAACTATGAAGAAAATATGTAGAAAATTCCAGTTTTCTATGCGAAGCGCATATTGGAATTTTTGTTTCACCTCATAACTTCTAAGATCCTAGAGTGATCGTCTCGCTTCTAGACTCAATCGGGAGTAGAAGAGTGGAAACATCGTCCTAAAATGTTTCAACTTTTCTACTCCCTAATTGAGTCTAGAAGGCGATCTTAGAAGTTATGATGCCAATTTGCGCTTCGCATAGAAAACTGGAATATTCTTCGCTACACAGTTTCATCAATTCTTTGTAGATTTTCATGTTTAATCCCTCATCATCAAAAAAAATTGAAGTTTTGATTACATGGATCATATTCAATATTTCATGAAAAAAAATCCAGCTAATTGAAAATATAGTGTACTTTGAGCCTGTCGGCCATTTTGTATTGCACCGAAAATGAAATTTGATGACAATTCTTGTATTCCATCATCCTTTGAAATTCCGAAGAGTTTAAAATGAAAGCTCTAACTTAATAATTGTGGAAGTTATAGGTTATGAAAGCAATCACGGTTTTTCGTGGACCACCCTATATTTTATACTTTCCACAATTTTATTTTTACGAACACGACCGATTTCGACCTTCAGGTCATTTTCAAGTGGTCAACTACAGGAAATGAACTTATATAGATACTATCCTAGTTTAATATTAAGTAGTGGAGAGGTATTAATGTCTAGCTGGCTATTAAGGGTGATTTCAGGATTATTGTCAGAGGATAAATGTTCTTTGCATCTGGTTCCGAAATTTCTTACTGTCTGCTCAACACAAGCTACCGCATACTCATTACAAGCAATTTTGTAAACTCCTGATTTTTTGAATTTGTCTATTGTTTTGTTTTTGTATAGAATAATAATTTGATCAGTTTCGGACCACTTGAACACTTGAAAAAGAGGTGGTTATTTCAAATTTTGATAAATAGTAGTTCAAGTTATTATACAGAAGACCAGCGTAGTTGAAACTAGCGTAATATTTCAAGGAAGTATCTTTTAAGGCAGGGGTGCTCAAACGGTCAATCGCGAGTGCTTTTTGAGTAGATCTAGATAAGAAATTAAACTTCAAAAATTTATTACGTAATAAAATAACGCTGCTAGCGGCAATAGGCGGTTTTATCAAAGGAACGCGCGGTACTTGTCAAAGAAAGCCGCATTTTTTATTCTTGCCGCTTTTCTAGAAATTTCGGGCGGTGCGTTTGACGGGAACATTCGAGACTTTTGTTCACGCCGATATAAATGTTGCGCCTGCAGGAATCGGAGGCATTCTGAATTGTAACTTGCAGGCAATACTATGTCGATACAAAATTTATCATTGAATAGTACAAAATTGTATCATTTTAATAACGATTCGTCAGTTGCAATATCTAAGCGTGGTAACTTAGAGAGGCACGCGATTTGACATCTTCTTTGAAAAAAGTATAAACCATGTTCACAAGACCAGCCGAACAATCAAAAGCTGCTAAGATCGCATCATTTAAAATATCTTATATATTGGCGAAACTCAAGAAACTATTTGAAGACGGATCGGTTGTGAAGGAAGCATTTATTGAAGCGGGTGGGACCTTATTAGGAGATTTTAAAAATGAAGGAGAAATCGTGTCTGCTATAAGAGAACTTCAGTTATCTCGTCCGACTGTCACAAGTCATATTGAAGTCATGAGTCAGGACATGACAGATAAACTAAAATATGATATCATGATATTTACATACTTTTCTTTACAGTTCGAGGAATCTACCGATTTGACAGACACTGCCCAGCTGTATATTTTTATTCGGATGGTATTCAATGAGATGTTGGCTAAGAAAGAATTTTTGACAATCATTCGTCTGAAGAGGAAGACTCTTGGCGAAGATATGTATGACGTTTTCTTCAATTTTGTAAAAACTACAAACTACCAATATATAAATTAGTGTGCATTAGCAATGACTGGAAACAAAAACGGTTTTGTGGCATTGTATCGATCTAATGAAGATTCCCCTTCATTTTTTTTCATTCCATTGCATTATACATCAACAAGTTTTGCGTTCAAAAGTTTCAAACACGGAGGATATTATGGGCATTGCAACAAAAATTGTGAATTCCATTCGTGCACGTAGCTTGCAACGGCGGCTTTTTAAGTTGCAGTTGGAAGATAGAGAGTCAGCTGAGCACAGTGATTTAGTTCTTCACACGAAGTGGTTGAGTCGCGGAAAATTCCTAGAAAGGTTTCAAGAATTATTGCCCGAAATAACAGCTTTTCTAGACGAAAGAGGTGATGATACTCGAAGAATGGCTCTCTGATTTGGTATTTTTGACCGACATCACAATGCACTTAAACACCATTAACTTGGAGCTTCAAGGTAAAGGAAAAACTATTATTGAGATGATTAGCGCAGAAAACGCATTCAAAAGTAGATTACAACTTATGATATATCAACCGAAAAGAAAGCATCTAAAACATTTTACATCTTTGAAAGCAAGGATTTCTCAGTTGAATTACGATACGTATGAGTCTGAATTATCAAATATTTTATGACAATTCGAAATGCGTTTTTATGATTGCAGTAAATGGGCAAATATAGCCCATATATTTATGAGTTATTCTTTTTCATGTAAAAACATTAAGAAATTAGCTACTGAAATAGCAAGTCAGTTTAATATGAACTCATGTTCTGTTGAAAATGAGTTGGTGTAGATTATATAAGATATACGTTTCAAATGCACAGCATCTGATATAAATTTCTGGTGTTATCTGAAGATAAATATCCGAATCTAAGGCAAATCGCCCCTCATTTGACGGCATTGTTTGGGTCAACTTATTTGTGCGGGTCTGCATTTTCATTATGAAAAGTTTTCTGAGTACATCCAAAGTCACTCCTTGATTAAGTAACTCTGTTGTTTTATAACAACCATTAAACTCGCAATTTTGTAACTGAGATAAAAAACACAAGGTTTAACTTTAATCTACACTTTATTTGAAAAAATTCGACGACGTTTCGCTGACACAGCAGCTTTATCAAGAATGAAAAACAGAATGAAGAGTATGGTATTATAAACAAATCATAGAACAAGTTGGATGAATAACAGGAAAATCCACACCGAGCCATTGTACAGTTAGTATGAAAGGTAATAAAAATTAATTTAACAAGTTAAGTAGGGGTGAGTAATTCACATCTACCTGTTCATTCAAAAGCTTGTCCGAATGTTTGTATCTATTTATTTCTGATGCTTCTAGGAGATCTAATTTTGAACTTTTGATTTTATATGTAATATGTCAAAGTTTTTATTGAATGAATGGTTTTCTTTTATTAGGTGGTTTGAATAATTTGAATCAGATTTATTTTTATCGAAGCTACGTTTATGTTCAGATGTTCTTATGCCAAAACTCCTATAGGTCCTACCGATATAAATTTTATCACAAGAACCGCAATTGAGTTTATAGATTCCTGATTTACTTGATTTTTCAACACGAGATTTATTATTTTTAATATGTTTACCTAAGTTATTAGAAGTTTTGAAAGTTATATTAAGATTTTGTTTGACGAGAAAGGATTTAATATTTGTACTTGCAGAACCGCAGAATGTTAAACTGTTGAATATTTTATAGTCTTTATGAATAGGATATACTTCATTTATTGCTTTCTGATACAGTTTTTACGAATGATTAGATCTATCATATCCGGAGTATATAAATTATTAATGGCTATCTGTTTGATGATGTTTAACTCTTTATTATAATCTTCTACTGATAAAGGTAAATTGAGTAACCGATGTACCATGCTGTTTAAAGCTGCAACTTTGTGTTGAATTGGATGTAATGAGTAGTTATGTATAATTGTATCAGTATGTGTTGGTTTACGAAAGACCGAAAAACATGATTATTATTTTGTTTAGTGATTTTTAAGTCCAAAAATCAATGGAATCGTTCTGTTCAATTTCTATCGTGAAATTAATGTTCAAATGGATGGAATTAATGAAATTAAGAAATAAGTCTAATTGACGAGTAGTTCCAATGGAACATACTAAGATGTCGTCAACATATCTATACCAATAAAGAAATTTGGAAATGAGTGGATGTGTATGAATTTTCTGTTCAATATTATTCATAAGAATCTCTGCTAAAAGTGGACTGAAAGGATTTCCCATGATCAAACCATTTTCGCTACTGTAATAGATGTTGTTGATAGAAAAATAATTTTGTTCAATGCAAACGTCCAACAGATTCAATATTTTTGATTTAATTATGTGGTTAACATGATTCGAATTCAACATGTTTCCGATTAATATTTGGACATCACCTGGAAGAACACTTGGGTATAAATTCTCAACATCAAACGAAATAAGTTTTGCGTTAGGTGGTAGGTTAACGTTTTTATGTTATTTATCAATTCGAAAGAATTTTTATAGAAAATTTTGATTTGAATGAACAATAATTTTTAATGATATCTATAAGGTAGTGCGACAATTTCACGGCTGGGGCTGTAACGTAAGATACGACTGGTCTAACGGGGTTATTAACTTTATGCAATTTAATGAGTGAATACAGTTGAGGTGGTTGAGGGCTCGGTAAAATTAATTTGTATTTATCTATTGCTTTAATTAAAGATTTTGCGTCATTTATTGCAGTTTTAATATTTTCTGGAATTTAATAGTTGGATCTTTGTTTAAAATTGTATAGTTTCGGACGAAATGATATTTAGAGTTTTAAATAGGTAGTCATTTTTATTTAATGCAATAACAGTATTACCCTTATCTGCTTTCGTAAAAATAACTTCATTTAGTTGAGATTTTTGTTTGATGGCCTTTAAATTTTGAATAAATATGAGTTTTGTCATTGATTTTATATAGATGAATCCTAACTCAACCTAACCCAAACGTTGACTAAACTAATGTATAATGTGAGGAAAGCTAATATCTATATATGGTACGGTACACCCTACCTAGGTAGGTACGTAGATAGGGTGTACCGGGTATCTATGAGAACCCTGCATCAAACATACTTGCAGCCTCTCAGAGTCGATCGTAAATAGTCTAAAAATATTGTGCTAGATCGCCAGCAGTTCAAGTTTGAGCACCCCTGTTTTAAGGAATATGATAATTGGGTTATTTCATGTTTTTCCTTGCGTTGGATAATTTTGTCTTTTAAAACCGATATATTGAAAGTAATTTTGCTGTTAGTTTTCATTTTGACCTTGAAGTCTGTCGGTAACCGTGTAATACAAAAGGTCCTTTGGATCATTGAATTATAAGCTGCTAAGTTATGATTTAAGTGATTGAATGAGGCCATGGGAATAGTTGAGTCCGTTTAGTAAATTTTATAAAAGAAAGATTTAGTCGATTTTGATATTCTCACGTCTAAAAACTTTTCTGAGTTAATAATTTCTATTTTTGCTGTGAACTTAATGGTGGTATGAATTCGGAAATTGTAGACATTTATCAATTTGCTTGTTCACCCCTGGAAACCCACCAAACTTTCATCTACATATCGGTACCAGAACACTACATATTTTTCCGATAAGTGGTTGTTTAATATTACTTTTCTTTTCAAGTTATCCATCAATATGTCGCCTAAAAGGCGACTAAGTGGTGATTCTATGGGAAGTTCTGTGTGTATTGGTGAAATTTTGATTGAATTTAAAAATAATTTTTAGACAGCGTAGGCTAGAAAGTTACAAAACTTATCAGCAATGTATGGCAGAGTCTTACTTTTGGTAAATTTTACTATTGGAGAGCATTCATCTGTTGGAATATTTGGATACCTGTTCATTATATCAGGACTCATCAACTCTTAGACACATTTTAGCTAATATATTCATGGATAACTTAGAAACAAGAGCAATATTAAATAGCCACTTAGCGGAAAAACATATAGTGTTACGGTACCGATATGTAGATGATATGTTGTTAGGTCTCCAGGGCTCAACCAGAAATTCGATAAATCTTTGCAATTTCTGAATGAAGTTCATTTCAATATTGAGTTTTCAGCAGAATCAGAAATTGATACCTCAATTTTTTAGACATGACAGTAGTGTAAAATCGAGTAACAATTTAATTTTCATCTACGGAAAATAAGCCTTCACATACTCAACTATTCCCATGGACTCATTCAATCAATGAAATCACAAATTAGTAGCTTATACACTCTCCATGAAAATTGTCGCATCACCCTACTTTTATGACAATACTATATAAACTTTTAGGTTAGTCATTCAAGAGTCGCTTGGTAACTTTCAGAAGTGTAAAATAAGAAGATATCATTCAAAAGAGATGAGTTTATGATGGAAAATAGCAACAATTTTCGAGTTAATGAAAAATTAAAAAATTCTACCATCTTCAAATATAAGCGAAGAGACCAATCAACTATCATCGAATGGTTACAAATTATTATCAAAATCGAGTGTTTCCTCCCCGGGCCTTAATTACTACCAGTATACGTCTCGGAAGCCCCTGAAAAATTTTGGATGTACTCTTGAGTCAATGAGTTCCAAATTTCAGGAAGCAGATTTTCTAGTTGTTGGAGTGCTCTACAAGGCATCCTACGTTGCTGAATTTGCCAAACCATGTTGTCCCAAACATGTTCTATGGGATTCAAGTCGGGACTTCTGGCTGGCTATCTTAAAATATCAATTTCGGCATTTTGCAGAAATTCTGTAAATACTCTAGCTGCATGAGGCCGAGCATTATCATGCATATAAATGAGGTTTTCGCCAATCAATGGGCCAAAGGGTACAACATGGGGTTCAAGGTTATCTGCGATGTATCTGGCCGCTGTCATTCTTCCATTATTAACTAGGACTAACTCAGTTCGACCATGGAAAGAAATGCACCCCACATCATTACTGAGCTCCCTCCGAAGTTTTCGGTTTGCCGGATATTGCATTGCTGATACCGTTCCCCAGGTCGTCTGTATACAGTCATGCGTCTATCATTTTATACTAGACAGAACCTGGACTCGTGGGAAAAGAGAACATTCGACCATTCTGGAATACCCCAATTTGCATGTTCCCTCGCAAACTGAAGTCTTGCAACTCGATGCTCTTTGGTGAGACGCGGGCCGGTAGAAGCCACCCTTGATCTTATATCGTCTTCTCTGAGCCTGTTCCTAACAGTTCGTAATGAAATATGCACATTTCTGGAAAGTGCAAGTTCATTTTGTAAAATTCTAGCCGTACAGTTCCGAACTCTTAGTGCAGTTAAACGAAGCCAATGATCATCAACTGGTGTTGTTATCCGATTTCTTTCCTGCCCGGCTCTTCCATATTCCCCTGTTTCGAGGTACCGATTAATTGCTCTTGAAATAGTGCTTTGGTTAACATTCAACAAGTTAGCCACGTAACGTTTGCTTCGCCCCTCCTCTAGAAGTGTTACAATTCTTACCACTTCATGATCACTCAAATAGCGTCCAGGACGTTCAGCAACCATTACAATGAATTCAAAGATTCGAAAATCAACAAGAAACACAGGAAACTTGCATTAATTTAGCATGAAAACTGAAGAGAAATTCAATGAATACTGATGGTCAAATAAACTCATTCTTGTTTCAGACGTGTTTGAGATCATATGGAAACAAATGTTACTAAATAGATAAGATTTTTTCCTCTCATATGTCCGAAATCATATGTTGACAAAGAAACTGCGATCGAGCTGCTTAATCGATAATGGAATTCAGAATACCAGGTGATGCGACAATTTTTTTGGTGTGTGACAGACTTCAAAATTGAAATAAATACTTTCAGAAAAATTGTTTTAAAAACAAAATTTCTCCGGATTTTATAGACAAAATTATCCAGCGTAAAGAAAAACATCATATAACACAATTATTATATTCTATAAAAGATACTCCCTTAAAAAAATACGCCAGTTTCAACTACGCTGGTCCTCTGAACAATAATTTGAGCTACTATTTTTCTAATTTGAAATAACCATCTATTTCTCAAGTAGTCTGAACTTGAGCAAATTATTATTCAATGCTAAACAAAAACATTCAAATTCAAAAAAGGCAGGAGTTTACAAAATTGCCTGCAATAAGTGTACGGTAGCTTATGTAGGGTAGACAGGCAGGTATTTCGAAACCAGATTCAAAGAACATTCATCCTCTGACAATAATTCTCCAATATATGAACGCATAAAAACCATAAAACTTTCAACAACATCAGATGATATCAACATTCTTCATAATTGCGACAGAGGAAAGAAAATTAATCTGTTGGAATGTTTGGAAACCAGCTAGACATTATTATCTCTCTGCTACTTAATATCGAATTAGGGTAGTATCTATATTTAGATTAGTTCAATTTTGCCGATGGTATCAGGGAAAAGTCAAGAGAAAATCTCGTATTCTAGCAGCATACCATATTAACTGATGTATTGAAGGTGACCAGTGATGAATTATTCAATCTCAGTGATTAACATTCCTTGCTCATTGTGAATCCACATTAACAAGTGAATGTTCAAGGGTGATTGGTTTTAATTTTTAATTCGCATAAATGAAATAAAAATTTTCAATTTTTCGTTTTTTAAACTCATTTTGTGTTTTATATTGGAATTGTTTGCAAAAATTATCTAGATAAATAGAGTTTTTACCATTTTTAATGAATTTCTATTATCAAACTGACAGTTATAAATCAACAAATGGGCCTTAGTCCCCGGCAGGCCTTAGATGGTCAAAGGCTGCTAAGAATCCCCGGGTTAGCTATGCGAATCTGTACGTGGAATACCAGAACAATGTATCGAGCGGGTAAAATAGACAACGCGATACAGGAGATGAATAGGTTAAACATCGACATAATGGGAATAAGCGAGATGAGATGGCCTGGTTCCGGACATTACACAATTAGTGAACACCAAGTATATTTCTCTGGAAATAGCAGCGGACAACATCAAAATGGAGTAGGTCTCATAATTAATAGTAGGTTTCATCAATCAGTGGATAATTTTGTTCCCATTTCGGAGAGAATACTTCTGCTTCAATTAAACACCAAGCCGGTACAAATTGATATCATGCAGGTATATGCACCTACGGCAGATAAATGCGATGATGAAGCAGAAAGTTTTTACCATGACCTCCGACAGACAATCAGGAAACTAAACAAGAAAGACATCACAATAATCATGGGCGACTTCAACGCCAAACTGGGAAAGGGAAGCGGTAACGAATTTGTTGGATCACACGGGCTTGGCATACGAAACGAGAGAGGTGAAATGTTGAATACGTTTGCAATGGAAGAACAAATGGTGATACTCAATACATTTTTTAAACTACCGGCCCGCCGTTTATACACCTGGAAATCACCTGCGGATAGACCGGACCACATAATAAGAAATCAGATAGATTTTATGCTGGTCAATAAGCGGTATAGAATTATTTTCACTGCAGTGAAGACTTACCCCGGCGCTGATATTCAGTCAGATCACGTTCCGCTGGTCGGCACAGCTAAATTAAAGCTGAAAAAGATCATAAAGAAAAACAACATCCCCAAATCGACAAAATAAAACTAAAGAACCCAGCCATAAAGGAACAAGTGAAACAACACATGTCTGGAAAATTAAAAGTCAAAGACACTACTGTGGACGTCGATGCTGAAGTTGATACACTGAAATTAGTTGTGAAGTCTGCAAGTGACACTATTCTTAAGCCTGATAAAAACAAGAAAAGAAACGATGGATGACTGATGGAATCCTAAGTCTGATGGAAGAACGCCGGAAAGTAAAAGACAAAGATCAGGATAAATACAAAATATTCAGAAAAGTATCCGGAAAGAGATAAGAGAAGCTAAGGAAACATGGGCTCGAGAAAATGTTTAGAAATAGAAGATCTGGAAAAAGACATGATAGTTTCAACATGCATCGTAAAGTCAAAGAATTAAGTGGCCTATACAAAACACCTATGGTTGGCCGTCTGCTGGATGAAGACAACAACACCATCATAGATAGAGACGAGAGAATTAATACCTGGAAGAAATATATCAGCACTCTGTTCCAAGATGAGAGAAATAACGAACCAGTAATCAACGCTGACGCGGGTCCACCCATCACCTCTGACGAAGTGCACAAGTCCATTGAACAGATGAAGGATGGAAAGGCTCCAGGACCGGATGACCTTCATGCCGAGTTCCTGAAATTGCTGGACGGAGACGGAATAAAATGGCTGACAAATATATTTAACCATATTTACGACACCGGAGATATTCCCGAGACTGGCTAAAGTCCACATTTATTCCAATACCTAAAAAGCCAGTGCAAAACAATGCGAAGACTATAGACTAATCAGCCTCATGAGCCACCTACTCAAATTATTTCTGAAGATAATTCACAAACGTATATATAATAAATGCGAGGAACATATATCAGACACACAATTCGGATTTAGAAATGCACTAGGAACTAGAGAGGCTTTATTTGCTATTCAGGTCCTATTCCAGCGATGCAGGGATGTTGGTTGTGATGTATACGTCTGTCTTATAGACTACCAAAAAGCCTTCGATAGGGTCCAGCACAATAAAATGATAGAGGTTTTAAGAAAAATCGGCATCGACGAGAAAGATTTGCGTCTTATAATAAATCTGTATTGGCATCAAACAGCAAATATTAGAGTCGATGGTGATTACTCAGAAGATGTAAATATAAGACGCGGTGTTAGACAGGGCTGTGTCTTATCCCCCACTTTGTTCAACCTGTACTCAGAACACATATTTAACACAGCACTGGAAAATGTGGATGCTGGAGTGTTGGTTAATGGACAGAGATTGAACAATATACGTTACGCGGACGATACTGTTGTGTTCGCTGATTCTCTCGAAGGTCTTCAAGAATTGATGAATCGTGTCTTTAAAGCTAGCTCTGAGTACGGATTGTCTCTTAACATCAAGAAGACCAAATTCATGGTAATTAGCAAACAAAATACACCTCCTGACCAACTAGTAATTAATAATCAACAAATTGAAAGAGTAACTAATTACACATATTTGGGCACTACGATTAATGAGCAATGGGATCACTCTGTGGAAATAAAATGCCGCATAGAAAAAGCAAGAGCCACTTTCGTTAAAATGGGAAACCTATTTAAGAGTAGAGATCTTAGTATACATACCAAACTAAGACTACTCGAATGTTATGTCTGGTCTGTGCTTCTATACGGTGCCGAGTCCTGGACCCTGACGGAAGCATCTACAAAAAAACTTGAAGCCTTTGAGATGTGGCTATACAGAAGAATTCTTAGAATTTCCTGGGTGGATCGTGTTTCCAACAAAAGAGTCTTAGAAACACTACAAAAAGAGACCGAAATAATGAACATCGTTAAACAACGCAAATTAGAATATTTCGGACACATAATGAGGAATCAAAAAAGATATGGTCTGCTCCAGTTAATACTACAGGGAAAGGTTTTAGGCAAGAGAGGGCCTGGAAGGCCTCAGAATCTTCAGGATGAAAAACCTCAGAACTTGGTTTTCTATGTCTACAAGAGGGCTGTTTAGAACAGCAGTCAACAAAGTACAAATTGCTTTGCTTACCGCCAACATCCGGAACGGATAGGCACGCTCAGAAGAAGAAACTGACACGCAGGTAAATCCGAATCATTCGTCCTCACGATAGCGTAATACGATTATACCTCTTAAAATTTCCGTTTTCTTTGTTATACCTCGATGGGTTTATATAAAAACCCATCGAGGTTAGGTACTAGGTACTAACCTAATCCTTTGCCTCAAATCCCTATAGAATATCAACCTTCAATTGCTATATTGCATTCTATTCTACAGATTCCAGGTATTCTTCAAAACTTGAATTATAAAACAATAGTATTTATTATGAAGGTTCAGTTAGAAAAACCCCTGCCTCGAAAATTTCCTGTAGTCTAACTGGTGATGAGTCTGTGACTCACTTCTCTGTAATAGAAATTAAAATGATCGAGTACTTTAAAATGCCATATGCCTGAGAGGGATAATTTTCTCAAAAAGCCCTTACGTCGACCCTGATAGTTGACATTACTTTGCAGAACGTATTATTCATCTTACTTCCCCTGCTTGCTATCTCTTTTGTTCTTCGCGCATCTTACAGAATCTCAACCGCACAGATATTTTTGTCGATTGTAGAAGAAATGATTCGAGAAAATTTCCACTCGTGAATGATTAAGTGAGCAAAGTTAAAAAGTTTTTCACAAAGCGCTTCATTGAATACAGTTATATAAATGAGATAAAAAACACAAGGTTTAACTTTAATCTACACTTTATTTGAAAAAATTCGACGACGTTTCGCTGACACTGCAGCTTTATTAAGAATGAAAAACAGAATGAAGAGTATGGTATTATAAACAAATCGTAGAACAAGTTGGATGAATAACAGGAAAATCCACGTCGAGCCATTGTACAGTTAGTATGAAAGGTAATAAAAACTAATTAAACAAGTTAAGTAGGGGTGAGTAATTCACATCTACCTGTTCATTCAAAAGCTTGTCCGATTGTTTGTATCTATTTATTTCTAATGCTTCTAGGAGATCTAATTTTGAACTTTTGATTTTATATGTAATATGTCAAAGTTTTTATTGAATGAATGGTTTTCTTTGATTAGGTGGTTTGAATAATTTGAATCAGATTTATTTTTATCGAAGCTACGTTTATGATCAGATGTTCTTATGCCAAAACTCCTATAGGTCCGACCGATATAAATTTTATCACAAGAACCGCAATTGAGTTTATAGATTCCTGATTTACTTGATTTTTCAACACGAGATTTATTATTTTTAATATGTTTACCTAAGTTATTGAAAGTTTTGAAAGTTACTTTCAAAGAAAACCATTCATTCAATAAAAACTTTGACATATTACATATAAAATCAAAAGTTCAAAATTGGATCTCCTAGAAGCATTAGAAATAAATAGATACAAACATTCGGACAAGCTTTTGAATGAACAGGTAGATGTGAATTACTCACCCCTACTTAACCTGTTTAATTAGTTTTTATTACCTTACATACTAACTGTACAATGGCTCGGTGTGGATTTTCCTGTTAATCATCCAACTTGTTCTACGATTTGTTTATAATACCATATTCTTCATTCTGTTTTTCATTCTTGATAAAGCTGCTGTGTCAGCGAAACGTCGTCGAATTTTTTCAAATAAAGTGTAGATTAAAGTTAAACCTTGTGTTTTTTATCTCATTTATATCATGGATCTACATCAAGTAACGGCCTCCACAATTCAAACAGTTATATAAACTAATCTGACCTAATCTGGAGCTACCACCACAACTAGTATTGACCCGATAGTGAACGTGGCTCAGCGCGGTAGTTTTTATTCTGGAAATTTCGAAGGCATCGAAAGAATCATCAACGAAATATCAGAATTTTCCTCCTGTGTACTATCATCGAAAACTTTATAAGGAAAGAAATAAGTGCCTAGAAGTGTTGTATTCATTAAACACAAAATTATAGCTTCATTCCTAATACAATTTTGTCTTTGGAAAAAAAATACCAGCCTTCAACCGATTCTGTATGAATAATTGAAAATTTTAGAAATAAATGTGGGAAAGGTAGATTTGAAATTGGCAAAATTGTGATTGGCAAATTGAAAACGGTTTTAAAAATAATGAAGGTTTTGAAGAGAATCGAACGCTTCGAAAATTTCCCAAGGAAATTTCAACTTTTAAAAACAAATTCGCCGAAAACGTGCTGCTAAAACTAAAACATGCTCCTATCACCTCAGTAGATGTAGAACGAAGTATTTCTTTAAATAAACATAAGTTTAGCGATAAGCGTCATAATTTCACTTCAGGAAATTTCGAAAAACGTTTAGTTATTAATACGTTTTATAATGAAGGATAGAAAAATAAATAAATAAAATAGAGCTCTTGTTGTCCAAAATTTTCGAAATGGCTATTAGAAACCGAATGGTTAACTTTCTTGAAAAAGGAAGAAAGAATCTGTTCAACAATGCACAGCATGGGTTCAGAAGAATCAGAAGTACCACTTCTGCAATTTGGGGTACCCTTGATATAATTATGAAGGTTTTGGATAAGGGTGACAAGGTTTCAATGCTCAATTTCGATTTAGGCAAGGCTTTTGATAGCCTGTCGCATGATATACTTCTGAACAAGCTCAAGCTCTGTGGTTTTCGAGGCAAAATACACAATTCAATGAGGTCATACCTCATTAGCAGGCAGCAGGTTGTACAGTTGGAGATTAAAAATCAGGCTTTCCTGAATTGAAGTGTGGGGTCCCCCAAGGGTCCATCCTTGGCTCTCTTCTTTTTCTGATTCTAATCAATGATATTGACATACCAGGTGGAAATGCTTTTCTCTATTGTGATGATACATCAACAATTATTGAAAGTTCAAGCAAAGAACAACTTGAAATGAAAAAGGAAGAAGTAATAAGTCATACAAGAACTTGCTTCTCGAAAAATAAGTTGAAATTCAACGAAGACAAAACAGAAGAACTCACCTTTGGACTAAGAGAAAACATTGCATCAGTGAAGTTTCTTGGTGTGTGGATTGATTTAAGAATCACCTGGGCGACAAACATCGAGAAAACGTGTGAAAAATTGTTACGGTCACTTTTTGCCAATCAGCGAAAATTGCGTCATTCGCTTACTTCTATGCTGTAATGTCATATGGTATACAGATATGGGGATTATCGTCTGAAAGAGATTCGGTATTATTTTGGCGAGATCTATCAAATATCGACAGGTTGGTACCCTGTATACTGGGTGATTCACCAGTGGCGCGGTGCTATGTAACTCGTACACTCTTGAAAGTTCTTACGGTATTGTATTATGAAAGTAAGAATCTACTTCATCAATTTATTTCGCAGTAAACAAGGTGTCCCATTTTCTATAAAAAAATCTGTGGTGGATTTTTCAGATTGGAAGACCACTTTTTTGTTCAAGATTTAGGAGCGCCCTAAACTCTGCTATACTGTCTTTAAGTAATAAGTTTTTTTGGTGAGTACTTTCGTCACAATATTTTTTTTTCGTAAAAATTCATGAAAATAGGCGCACACATCATCGCATGCTCCTTCGGCCAGAGAGGATGAATACTTTTTTCCTTTCGTTTCCTTATTGCCCAAGGATAGCTTTATTGATGAATTGAAATAGATTATCCTCATTTTATACAGGACTGACTCAAAAAATTATTGAACATTGTAATTTTAAAAATATCATATCTAGTTTTTTTCCAATGGAACATCCTGTATTTTATTACTCATGTCAACGCATAAAATATTGTGCCATATTTTTGCAGAAGTAACCTTATCTTTAGCTTGGATCATTTTACATGGTGAACTTATCAGTGTTTCGTTATTAAACATTGTTAAAGTGAGGTTTGAACCTAATTTTCTCAATTGACTGCCATGAAGTTCTCCAAAGAAGAAATGGTTGATATGATTTTTATTCTGGGTGAGTGTGATAGTTGGCAAGTAGAGTTTATGCACAAAGGTTTCTTGATAAGAGGTATTCTGATGCAATATGCTTTGAAAAACTTCTAATTAGATTTATCGAAATGGGTAATATCGCTTACAAAAAACATGAAAAACCAAAAACTGCTACAGCTGAAGACAACCAATTATCAGTTTGTTGATAGTGACAGAGGATCCTTATAAAAGCCAAAGAGAGATTTCTCAGTCAACAGATATGGGTCAAACTTCCATCCAGAGAATCTTGAAAGTGAATAAATTTCATGCATATTATGTACAGCTTCACCAGGAATTGAATAATCGAGACTATGAAAATCGAATCATTTTTGCAATTGGGCAAGTGACAAAGTATCGAAAAATCCAAATATGTATCGCAGAGTTCTTTTCTCGGACGAGGCAACTTACCACAAGAATGGGCTTGTGGCACAACTTTCATTATTATGCCACAGAAAATCCACACCTCATGAGACAAATAGATCACCAGCATCGTTGGTCCTTGAATGTATGGCCCGCTATAGTAGATGGATATCTAATTGGGCCGCACTTTCTCGACGGCACCTCAATAGTGAAATGCATTTAGATTTTCTGCAAAATCATCTGCGATGTACCAGATCATATAAGACAAGATTTGTGGTTTCAACAGGATGGAGCATTGGCACATTACTCACATCAGGTGAGGGAGCATTTGAATCATGTATTTCCACATAAATGGATAGGACGTGGTGGTCCTGTCAAATGGCCAGCTAGGTCTTTGGACCTTACATGTCTAGATTCTTTCTTGTGGGGTTATATTAAGCACATCCTTCATCAGATTCCTTCTACAACACAGTTGGATATGAGACAGAGAATAGTCGACGTCTTTCAGTCAGTTAATCCGCAAATGTTGTCGAGAGTTCAACGGTCTTTCCCCACAAGGATTGAGTTTTGTCTACAAAGAAGTGGGCAACATTTCGATCACTTATTGGAATAGTTCAACACCTTGTAGATCATCTCACCATAAACCAATCTATTACGTATTTCATACACGACTACCTTAAAATATCTCCATTTCTCTGATCAAGTGTAATGATATGTACTAATGAACTCTCCTTTCGCAACATCTGATTTTATTATTTTAGTTTATTTTTTAATTTCGAAAATGGTCGACATGAATAATAAAATACAGGATGTTCCATTTGAAGAAGTCAAGATATGATATTTTAAAATTACAATATTCAATAATTTTTGAGTCACTCCTGTATAAAATTAGGATAATCTATTTCAATTTATCAATAAAGCTATCCCTGGGCAATAAGAAAACGAAAGGAAAAAGCATTCATCCTTTCTGGCCGAAGGAGCATGCGATGATGTGAGAGCCTATTTAATGAATTTTTACGGAAAAAAATATTGTGACGAAACTACTGACCAAAAAAAACTTAATACTTAATACATTATAGCAGAGTTTAGGACGCTCTTGAATCTTCTACAAAAAAGTGGTCTTCCAATCTGAAAAACCTTCCAAGATTTTCTTGTAGAAAATTGAGAGACCATGTTCACTTCAAAATAAATTGCTGAAGTAGATCTTTACTTCCTAAATAAAATACCGTTCGAACAAAAATGAAATCTTCAATAGTGTACGAGCTACAGAGCACCACGCCACTTGTGAATCACCCAGTATATACATCTATTCATATTTCGGTCTTATATATAATCCGCTCTTTATTGATCAATATCGTCTGTCTCGAAGTTGCTTTCGATCTCAATGAATTCTTCTTGCTTGTCTTCTTGTTCATTTAATTCATGCCGAAGGTGCAAAAGTTGTTTTTATTCGTTTTCATAAGAGCCATATTTTAATAAAAAAATTGTGCATAAATCTAAATATCGGAAACTCAAAACTTATTTACCAGAAAAATGTAGAAAACCCCAGATGATTAAAGTTGATGTGTTATCGCCAAAATTACCATAACAAATTACATGTCACATTTTCCAGATGGATGTTTTATCAGAATATACTAAAAACTAATTTGCACAGAGGCTTTAACAGGAATTAACATGAAGTCTATAACACCCCACCTTACCGAGTTAAGGTGATTAAAATTGCCTTTACTATTCGAACTACTCCCGTACATTCGTCTGTAGTAAATGAAAACATTGATTGACGTGTGTTGATTTCCTATCAAAAACTACCAAACTTTTTCACGTTCACGATTAAGAATGATGACAGCCAAAACCAATTTCCTGAACGGAAATCACGTCATGTCAGAAATAAGACGATGAGAGCAAGTCACTTCGCAATGGTTTTTATTCTGCCCTTCCGCTCGATTTTATTTCAGCGATATTTTAGTCATCTTCATTGGAACTCCCACTCGAATACTTGTTTCAACTTTATTTATCGGTTCCTGTGCTGTCAGCTTTAGAACCGAAGCGTATAAAGGAGTATCCATATCAGATACATTTATTAGATACTCACGAAAAAGCCAAAGAGAATCGTCGGAATGAGTAATCTACGATATGAAAAAGTAAAAACAAGTGTCCAACAGTTTTTCGAAAACGTTATATATGCCGCTGTTGATTTTTTAATTGTTGTAATAAATGTGTCTGATTCTATAAATAAATAGTGGGCGGTTTTAAGGATGAACGTCGTACATTTTAATTGATACTGATACTCCCATTTTCACGAAAATATAAAGAGATGAACAACGCAGATATCTGGAACAGTTCTCTCAGAATCTGGAGGTAATTTCTTAATTTATTTCAAGCATATCGAATTTCAGTTCCTCTATGATTTCTCATTCGTGGCATGTCAACTACGAAAGCTATTTAATGAAATTAAATTTCCTCGTTTTGTTACTGTTTTAGTTATTTTGTATTTCATAGTTGTTTGAACTTCATTGAAAATCGAGGAAATTTAAGAACTTACAATTGTTTGGCAGTAAAATCTAATAGGGATGTAGAATTTTTGTGTTTCAAGTTTGAAAAAAAATATAGTTGTTGAAGCGGGGATTATTGACTATAATATAACCGATCACTTTCCTATAGTGCTGAAAATACGACAAGTTGAAAATACTCCAGATGCGAGTAGTAATAATGATCATCAAGGGAAAAAGATTGATTTTGTTTTGCTTGAAGAGCTTCTGATGGGCTTAAATTGGGACAATGTGTATTCAGTGAGTGATATAAATTCAAAGATGAGCTTGTTTTTGGATATGGTGACGAAGTCGATTGAAAGCTCAACTAGTTTTTCAGTATAAAAAGCGTAAGATAAGAAAGCCATGGATAACAGCCGCGCTATCGTTGTCCATTTGGAACAAAAACAGTCTCTACAAAAAACTTTGGCCCGCCCAAATGACGAGAATCTTTTAAGGAGTATAAAATTTATAGAAATAAACTAAATGAAATTGTGTCGTCTAGTAAGCTTGTTTATTATAGAAACAAAATAAAAGATGCAGGTTATGATTCTAGGAAGATGTGGAATTTATTGAGTGAGGTTTCAAATTTGAGGATCCTAGTGCATATAGTAATATTATCGAAAAAATTAGAGTGGACAATGTCGAATCTACTAATAAACAGTATATTGCTCAAAAATTCAATGATTTTTCGCAGGAATAGGTTCTAGGTTGTCTGAAAACATTTGTCCGTATAGATCTTTCAATTCCAACCCGCATACTCTAACTCAGGATAACTCAATTTTTTTGGAGCCTACTAACTTTAATGAAGTGAAGGGAATGATAAAGGATCTTAAAATTAGTCGTTCTGCTGGCGGGGGTGATGGTATTAGTAATGAAATACTTAAGAAATTTGTTGATATTATTGGAGGACCGTTTGTTCACATCTGTAATCGTATTCTTGGCGAAGGTGTCTTCCCGGATAGTTTGAAGATGGCAACAATAATTCCTTTACTTAAATCGGGCGATAGAGCAGATATGAATAATTACAGACCTATATCCCTTACATCGTGTATAGCCAAACTAATTGAGAAGGTCATCAAAAGAGGCTTATAAATTTTTTGATAAATATGAGGTCATTAATAGTAATCAATTTGGATTTCTAAATGGTAGATCCACCAATGACGCGATTAGGAGGGTTGTGGGCCGCGTCTACGAGCTTCTGGACCAGGGACTGTTTCCGATGGCTGTTTTTCTCGATATTACCAAGGCTTTCGATCTTGTACCTCATAAACAACTACTGTGTAAGCTTGATAGAATGGGGGTGAGAGGTGTTCCTCTGCGTCTCTTGGCGTCGTATCTTTCAGATAGATGTCAGTGCGTCCGTATAGGTCAATCTGTAAGTGATAGTCAAAATGTGAAAATGGGTGTACCACAAGGTACTGTGTTGGGTCCTTTATTGTTTCTATGTTATATAAACGACTTTCTTAGTTTGAGTGGTGTAGGTGAGATAACATCCTATGCGGACGACACGGTGCTATTGTTTAGTGGGAAAAGTTGGAACGCTACAAGGGATTTAGTCCGTAAAGGGCTGATTTTGGCAGGAAATTGGATGAACAGCAATGGTTTAATACTAAATCAGAAAAAAACTACTATTCTCCCTTTTGCTAGAAGTACAGTTGGATTGCCGCATTTTAATAGTATAAGCTTTTGCATGGAATGCCAAAATCGGAAAATTGTGAAAAATTGTGGATGTGGAACTCAGGTTCTCTTTCTGCAATACACTACGAAGTATTTGGGTGTATACATTAACTCTACTCTCAGATGGGTGGATCAAATAAATAACATGTGCAAAAAATTGCGTCCATTCATTTATGTTTTTCGTATTCTGAGTAAAGTGGCTGATACAAAAACTTTATTATCCGCCTATCACGGCTTAGTGAATCCTATTTTGCAGTACGGTTGCATAGGTTGGGGAGGAGTATATGACATACATCTTGATGGTTTGAGTGTAGTTCAGAAAAAAATTATTAAAACAATCTACAGAAAACCATATGATTTTTCTACTGAACTTATTTTTCAAATGAGTGGCCTGCTAGATATTAGACAACTTTATGTAAGAGCTCTGTTGATTGATTGGTATTATGGTAAAATCAGTGTTAATCTATTATCACATAATTACGATACCAGAGGGGTAGCACGCCACCTGAATTACGCCCACAAAGCATGTTTTAGAATAACACAGAGGTTTTTCACATACTATCTGAATAGAGTATATAGTTTTCTCTACAGTCAGTTAAGAAATTCGTCTGTTTCAATACAAGTTTTTAAGAAGAGGGTTTTAGATGGGTCCAAAGGAAAGGTCTTTTATCAATATTATGTTCATTTGATATTCTGTTTGACTGGGGAGCCTGTAGGAGAATTTATATTCATATTTTTATTTATATGTATGTATATTTTTATTTTTTTTATGCATTATCTTTGTAATTTTTCATTTAAATGAAGCCTTTTAGGACAGCTATTCTTGGCTCGGGAAAAATTGTTATTTATAAATTTTTGTTTTGTGTCTGAGATTTAGGTTAATAAGTATATTTAGCTGAGTGTTTTACTCTGATTTTTGTTTTCACATGTGTGTTGCTAACAAGGTTTTCCTTCTGCAACACTTCTACTCTGGGTATATGTATGTCAGAAAATGGGGATGCTATTGAATGAATGTAGAAGATTTTCTGGACGTGTTTCTATTTGAAGCTATATCGTGAGTTTCGTCAAAAACGCTACAGCTACTACAATTATTGATCGATTTAAATGAAACAAAAACCGATTTGTACGTAGGTTGCATTTCAAAATTTGCGCCTGAAAAAACAAGTAACTTAAGGAAAGAAATATCTTTATTGTTCTTCAAAGTATTTTTCATGAAGATCGATACACTTTTGCATGAGTTTTTGCCATTACGAATGCCTCAATTGCCTCTTCTGCTGTCGAAAATCGTTGCCCACGCCGTTTTTTCTTGATGTGCGTAAACAAAAAGAAGTCGTTAGGTGCCTAATCGGGACTATAAGTTGGATGGACCATTAATACAATGTTTTGGTTGTTGAAATACCCCATCGCATAAGCTGATGTGTGTGAGCTTGATTTGTCACGATGCAGAATAATTTCAGTTCTTCGATTCGATTTCCCAAACCCATCGAACACTTGCTGCAAACAAATCATTGTATAGTATTCAGAATTGACCGCTCTACGTTGCTCTAATGTTATGGTGGCGACATGTCGGATTTTCCTGAAAAAGTGCACGAACAATTTTTGTTGGGTTTCGCTCGTCTTGAGAGATCCATACTGTCGATTGTTGTTTAGTTACGGGCTCTTACATTGAGGTGCCTGTTTACTCGCCAAATTTCAGGATGTTAGTAAGATGTAGGACGGAAGCGAGTTCCATAGCTCACCGGCCATTTAACGAAGGAATTCTTACAGAGAGAGAATCGAGGGGTGGCTAAATGTACTGCCATATGATGAGAACTCCTTGCAAGCCTAGTGTTGCGATAAAACATAAGTTTTCCCAAAACAAGGACTTTAAGCTCCTTGGAGCATCTTCCGTGGAAGTATTTGTAAAACGAGGAAGGTCAGCAACTTGTCTTCTGAGAGCCAGCGGTTGGAGATCGCGGGTGATCTCGGGGTGGTAGATGAGGCGCACAGCTCGTTTTTGCACACTATCAAACATCCACAACGAATGTTTGGGCGCAGATCCCCATACATGGGATACAAATCAGGTCGAATCTGCGACTTATATAGAAGCAACAGCTGAGATGACGTGAAGTATCGCTTGGCTCTGAAAAGAAAACTAATTTTGCTGATGCCTACTTAGCTATTGCCGATACATGTTCAAGCCATCAAAACCCGGAGTTGACCGTTATTCCGAGAAGGTGCATCGAATCTTTGGATGCAATTTGTTGGCCTTGCATCATTAGATAGTTGCTAGCGTCTTGCTCGCGTTGAAGCTCACCAGGTTCAACTGACCCCACTCAGATATCCTCTGTAAGTGAGATGTTAAATTATAAATTTGTAGACATCTCTGACGCTGTTATTTCGCAGCTGTAATCGGCCGCATACTACTGGAAGACGAAACCAGGGTACGATCGTCTGCAAAACCGAAGATCTTGTTCTCTGTAGATGACAGAGGATCGTTCATCTGTAACAGAAACAAGGTTGGCGAAAGAATGGATCCCTGAGGTACTCTTGCTTGCAATTGGAAATAATCAGATGTTATACCGTCGACCACAACTTATATTGATCTATTTGAAAGAAAGCTATTTATCCAACCCCGCAATTTTTCGGGAAGCCCATATGCAGCAAGTTTATTCAACAAGGCTGCATGCCAAAACCTTTCGAAGGCTTTAGAGATGTCGAGGGCTATTGATCTAGATTCCCCAAGCTTTTCCATTGTTGATATGACAGTCTTCGCCATAGACCATAATTGTCTAGCCCCGATGGCCAAGGAGTTTATCAGTTACCGCTTCGTTGAAATTGGCCTTTTCTTTTGCAATTGTCAGGTTGCATATGTTCCGTATTCGTACAAAGGTTGTTCTTGTTTCCTCTATTAGGTTTATCTTCCATGAGTTGTAAGCTCTGTTCTTGGCTGCAGATGCACTTTCGCAGTCTTTGTTGAACCATGGCTTTTGTGCTGTTGTTCTTTTCATGGAATGAGGGGATGTAGGGATCCATTCCTGCATGAATAATTTCTGTAACAGATTCAGTGCACGCACACATTGATGTCAAGATCTGAAAGGCAAACATCACTGAAGTGGAAGCACGAAAAGAATTCACTCAGCTCATCCAAATTAGCACAGTTATAGTGCCAAATAAGTCTGGGTGGTTTAGGTTCTTGGTTTAGCGGCAGCACAATGGTTCCAGTAGCAGATATAAGGTTGTGGTCTGAGTTGCTTAGAGGTGCTGAGACCTTCACTTCAAAATCATCTGGATCTGAAATCAAAAAAAGATCGAAGGTTTTCGGGAAGTGGGTTGGGTGATCAGGTATTCTTGTCGGTTCGTCGACTAGCTGCGTTAGATTATTGCTGGAGAACGTTTTTTTACTCTTTTAAAGATTCTGCGACTCTTTGACGTATTGTTCTACTTTAGCAATCATGTTTTTCAACGTGGCCGGTACTTCAACCTTCACCCATATTTGCCAGACGTCTCAAGAGGTCAAAGTAGAAGAATCACGAGTGCATTTTGTTGCGTATTAATATTCAGTACTTATTTTCTTTCATTTTGAAATAATACATTTCTTAAATTTCATGTCCGCAATTAGATATTCAGGTGTGTGATCATCTTTAGATGAGTTAATTACTCATTTTCATTACCAACGAGTATCGCTATCTAAGTACCTACCCCAAGAAGAACCGACA
Source organism: Cryptolaemus montrouzieri (assembly GCA_013387265.2). Classification (NCBI taxonomy): domain Eukaryota; kingdom Metazoa; phylum Arthropoda; class Insecta; order Coleoptera; family Coccinellidae; genus Cryptolaemus; species Cryptolaemus montrouzieri. Next base: position 8,889,915 of record JABFTP020000144.1, on the reverse strand, counting down.
TGCGCGTACAATCTGGAAGCCACTCACATCCCCGGTGGATGAGTTCAGGATCTCAACCAAAAAAGTGTTTTTCGCTTTTTGGAAAAATCGATGAGATTCTCGCCTTAACAACGCTAATATCTATAACTTTGCCACATATCGTGATCCGCAAATCCAACCACAGAATATCCTGTGTCAGCATCCTCAAGAAGAGCCCTTCTCACCTTTAAACGCAGGGATCCAGGGGTAAGTCACATAGTGGTTTTCGTTGGATTTTTTGTTGTCTATTTCTCTGATTTTCCCTTTAGACTTTAGTTGATCATATAACTCTTATTTATTTTTGCTGCTTACGGGATTTATAGTATATAAAGCTCTCCGGCCGCGGTTATCGAATCATTAGTAGAAATTCCTTATTCCAGGGGAGTTACGTCCCCAAGTGAGGGGAGTTTTATTTCAAATTTCCACACATTTATTGTTTTCGTTTTTGTAGTAAAACAACAACTGCAACACTTCTCTGATTGATGGCAACTTAGTTGCTCTCAAATTAGTCGTTATTTGACTAACTAACGAAATGTTTGTTTTATTTTTCCACTTTTTGACGACATAATAACACAATAAGTGACGAAAACAAAACTGACGACGCGCAGTTTCGGTTACGGCCGAAGCTGAACTAACTTGTTCGAGTTGCAGGGAGTGTTCGTAAGAATATAAGGCAAGAAGGCGGTGGAGTTAGTCAAATTGAGAACAAGTGCTCATTAAAGTGTCATATAAACTGACAAAAAGCATACCTGTTGCAGATTCCTTCATGAAAAGTTTTCTTGATCGTTTGTATGATTTTAATTTTTTTTGATTTCAAAAAGTCGGTTACGAACTCTAAACGTCTTTTAAAATATTAAATAAAAAATTTGTATTCATATTAAAGCATACATAACATAATAAGACGGTGCTCTGTTGATATTTTTCACTTTAAAAGATAAGAACCACCCTAATGTACACCCTGTATATTCAAACTAATAATGAGAAAAAAACTACCTCATAGGGTTATTTTTTCAGTGTTTGTAAAAATTTGTGAAAGTAGTTTCGCTCCCTAATAACGGATTATCAACCCTCACTTCAGTTGGTTCAAAAACGAGTGCCTTCTTATATAAATCATTCGTTTACTCAAAAATGGTTGCAATTTCGTCAAAATTTCAATAGATAAAAAAAAAATTGGAAGTTCTTTTGAATGAAAAAGTCCAGAAGCGTACTAGACTATGTGTAGGGTCAAAGGTAGCATGTTCCTGAAAAAAATATCACCTTGTAAATTTAATCAACTACTGAAAACATGAATTGACGAGTGAAAAAACACCCCGTATAATGGTTATTTCGAAAAATATACATGCATAGCTTGATTGACGGCAGAACAGGCTACGTTAAAACACATATTCCTGCTTTCAATAATCGATTTTCACCGAGATAGTGATTCACATCTGAAAGTTTATTTTCGTTGTTGAAAGCAAGATCAGATATCCAACTGCATATGAATGTGTTTACATTATTATGCTCCCTGATTACGAGAATATTACCAAGACACAACAGAAAAAATTTGTTTATTTATCTACATAATGTAACACCCCACTGGCACGTAAATGTCGTCTGTTTTACTGGAATGTATACAATTTGTGATATAACTACCGAATTGACACTGAAAGCGTTTTTTATTTGTCTAGGTTGATATAAATATTATTTCCGGTGGAAATTATATTTTCCATTTTTTATTTTTTTGTACCGAGAAAAAATTTTTTCAAAAGGATTCAAATATACTGTGTGGAAAGCATATTGACTTACCAATTACGTAGTCTTCAACTGCTTTGGAATACTAAGGAATAGGCCGATTTTGTTTTTTATTTTCTCATCTTTAGATGAATGGTTTTGGTCTGAACACACCTTATAATGTTTCTATTCAGTATTATCTTATTTGTCAGCCGGCTCGGTGGCGTAAGGGATATGATGCTCGTCTCCTGCGCAGGGTTACCTGGGCTAAATCTTCACAAAGATTTAACAATTTTTTCGGATTCTGGGAATTTCTTGAGTATCCATCTTTCGGAGGAGATGTAAAGCCGTCGCTCCTGTCTAACAGAGATTTTTTTCTTTGTCGAAACCTTATTTATTCAGATGGCCGATATTCCTGGCGCAGATTATTCCATTTTACAGACGGTTTTTCTATCTTTTTTCTTCTTTTTTGTTTTCATTTTCAAGCTGCGTTCACTCAACCATATTTCTTTTACTACTTCTTCATCTCAATTATTCATTACATTTCATTAATGTATCACGAATTATACGAATAGGGAGGAACATAAAGGAAACATGAGAGATTCTGCTATCCTGCCATGGCGCCATACGTGAGGAGCATCTAGCAGACAGAGACTATTTTTCCTCTACTGGTGATGATACATTGGAATATTCCAGAATTACTAAGATCAGCGGAAAGAGCACTAGAAGCTTCAAATTTACGGTGCTTTGCTGAGATAGAGAGGTTTATTCAGAAAGTGACCATTACTTAGGGTCTGACAATACATTCTATCTAAAAGTACCGGAACCGAGATCAATGAGTACTTTAAAGTTTTTTTTTCTACTTTGTCAAAACCTTATCTGTTCAAATGGCCGATACTCCTGACGCAGATTTTCCCATTTTGTTGACGGTTTTCCTTTCTTTCTTCTTCTTTTTTGTTTTCATTTTCACGTTCACTCAACCATATTTATTTTACCACTTCTTCTTGTCAATTGTTCATTACATTTTCGTAACGTATCACAAACAGGAGGAACAAAAAGCAACATGAGATATTCTGCTATCCTGTCATGTCGTACCTAAAAGTACCGGGAATTGGTCAGTGAAACATAAATACACTCCCCACAAAAATTGTCGCATCACCCTCATTTTACGACAATACTATATAAACTTTTAGGTTGGTCAATCAAGAGTCGCTTGGTAACTTTCAGAATTGTAAAATAAGAAGATATCATTCAAAAGAGATGAGTTTATGATGGAAAATATCAAGAATTTTCGAGTTAATGGAAAATAAAAAAATTCTACCTTCTTCAATCATTCGCGAAGAGACCAAGCATCTAGCATCGAATGGTTACTAATCATTTTCAAAATCGAGTGTTTCCTCCTCGGTCCTAATTACTGCCAGTATATGTCTCGATAGCCCTCAAACAAATTTTGGATGTAATCTTGAGTCACTGAGTTCCAATTTCAGGAAGCAGATTTTCTAGTTGTTGGTGTGTTCTACAAGGCATCCTACGTTGCTGAATTTGCCACCCCATGTTGTCCCAAACGTCTTCTATGGGATTCAAGTCGGGACTTCTGGCTGGTCATCTTAAAATATCGTTTTCGGCATTTTGCATAAATTCTGTAACTACTCTAGCTAAATGAAGTTTTCGCCAATCAATGGGCCAAAGGGTACAACATGGGGTTCAAGGATATCTGCGATGTATCTGTCCGCCGTCATTCATCCATTATTTACTACGACTAACTCAGTTCGACCATGGAAAGAAATGTCTCCCAACACCATTAATGAGCCCTCTCCGAAGTTTTCAGTTTGCCGGATATTGCATTGCTGATACCGTTCCCCAGGTCGTATACAGGCATGCGTCTATCATTTGAAACTAGACAGAACCTGGACTCGTCGGAAAAGAGAACATTCGACCATTCTGAATACCACAATTTGCAAACTGAAGTCTTGCAATTCGATGCTCTCTAGTGAGCCTGTTCATAATAGTTTGCAATGAAATATGCACATTTCTAGAAAGTGCAAGTTCATTTTGTAGCATTCTAGCCGTACAGTGCCGAACTCTTTGTGCAGTTAAACGAAGCCAACGATCATCAACTAGTATTGTTACCCGATTTCTTCCCTGTCCGGCCCTTCTTCCATATTTCTCTGCTTCGTGGTACCGATTAATTGCCCTTGAAATAGTGCTTTGGTTAACATTCAACAAGTTAGCCACGTAACGTTGGCTTCGCCCCTCCTCTAGAAGTGTTAAAATTCTTACCACTTCATGATCACTCAAAAAGCGTTCAGGATGTTCAACAACCATTACAATAAATTCAAAGATTCGAAAATCAACACGAAACACAGACAACTGAAGACAAATTGAATGAATACTGATAGTCAAATAAACTCATTCTTGTTTCAGACGCGTTTGAGATCACATGGAACTACATAAATAAGATTTTTTTCCCCTCATATGTTCAAAAAAATATTTCGACAAAGAAACTACGATCGAGGTGCTTAATCGATTGTGGAATTCAGAAGGTGATGCGACAATTTTTGTAGTGTGTGTATTTATTTTTCATCCAACGAATAAACCAATCATCAAATCTCTTTTCAAACGCTCTTTTCGGAATCGACTTCAGTTCTGCTCGCTCATTCTCATTTATGTCTCTTATCGATTTAAAGTGGGTATGAAATGGTAAGTTATGATTTGGAAAAAACAAAGTGAGCCGGAGCCATATCAAGTAAATACGGTGGTTTTTCTATGGCATTTGTTTTGTTTTTAGTCACAAATGCATTCACAATGATAGCCTTGTGAGATGGTGCATTATGGTAGTCCAAAATATATGAGGTTTCTTTCCGCAAATATAGCTTTTTTTCGACGAATTCGTTCTCTCAAACGCCGTACAACGCTCAGGTGATATTCTTCATTTATCGTTTGATCTTCTGGCAAGAATTAAGAGTGTACAACACCGCGAGAATCGAAGAAAACAGTCAACATTACCTTGACCTTTGATCGACTTAGACGTGATTTTTTCGGTTTCAGTTCAGTTGGGAGGCGCCATTCTGCAACTTGTTGACTAGTTTGCATGTCAAACTTCAGGTCTTTTGAAACTAGTCGAGCAGTAACGCATTACATGCCGAAACAATCGTTTAAAATGGTATAAATTGATTCGTGAGGCACAGAAAGTTCATTGCCTATCTCTCTCAAACTTGAATGACGGTTTTCAATTACCATTTCCTTCACAAATCTTCCACCACATCTCGAGCGCTGTTGAATGCACTGTGACACTCATATCAACGATTTGGAAAAAGTCGATTTACTGTAAGCATTCTGTAATATTTTCACCGATTCGGCACGCAAAATTCCATTAGCAATATAAAATTTGAGACAAATATTTTGTTCGTTATTTTTATCCATCAACTTATGAGGGCTGACAAAATCATTCATTTGGAGGTAATTTCATTATGGTATGAAAGTGTACGATCCCCAAACTTTTATAGTATTTGAAACTTAATTTTCAGTTACTATGTTCTTTACAGTAACGTCATTCTATAAATTTAGAAAATTCGAGATGGGGTCACGAGATACTATTGTTTGAAGAAATTTAAATTGTTAATTGATTTATCGATATCCAAACTTTGTAATATAAACTTATTTGAGGATCTATTTCAAATAGAAATTCCAAAGAAAAAAAATTAGATCGATATCTACAATTTTTTTGTCCTCACGTGCACTGTAAACAAACTAAAAGACAGATGGCGTTCAAACTCCGTGTCAGTATAGAAAACAGTTGTGCCAACTTAACAACAATAAAAATTTTGACAATCGTTCTAAGCAGATTTTTTAAGGGATCAATAGGAAGTACTATGCAGATAGATATACCTGCAGACTTCCATCCTTGTATATCTTGTTCATCACATAGATTGTGCTTGGCTTTTTCATTTACAACACGTAGGTCAGAATTAAAGTGATTCTGGAGTTCCAATAGATTCAGATATTTTGGGACATACTTTAATGTTCGCAGCACATGTGTCTCCATCACATAATTCTGATTCCACAATTGTTTCTGTAGTGTTCTTCTCTAGTTTTATTTCTCGATAATAAAACCATACTAATGTTTCATTTTCTGACAGAACATGAGAGAGTAACGTCACATTTTCGACAACTGTCATTAAAAGAGTAAATAAATATGTCTACATTGTTTTCTATGCCATACGATTGAATGAAAATAATGGATTCGAACGAAATATAGCTGGTGAACAAGTGAAGTGCTCCGGTTTATATTTGAAATAAAAACCCTGAACCGTAATTGGTAACCCGAAACTGATGCACTGAATGATTTAACTATTATTGACTTAACTATCTCACCCATCTCGAAATAAAATACGATGCAACTGAGCTGCCTGCAAGTTGTTACAATAAATTACGCGAAAATTACGAGTAGGCCATGGTAGTTCGACAAGGAGTCGGTTGTTTCGAATCAACCTACCGGAAATACATTTAGGCGTTGTTTCCGAGAAGAGGAGAAGTCGCACTTTATGAACGCATCGTCAAATAGAATGAATTATTATTCTTAAAACTGGATATAATTCTTAAAAATGTTGAATGACTTCTTCGAAAATCTTCTTCGGTATAAAAATAGTGTACGATGAATAGATTTCTGTCTCTCCACGTTAACGTCATTTGAAAGGAATTATTTGGTATTGTTCAATGTGAAAAAGGGAGAAAATTAAATATGTTTTAATTTAGACTATTCACCTTCGTTGGCAGCAATATCTCTCGAATGAACACTATGAATGTGTTACACCACTTTAGCTTATCTATTGGACTCTTGTACGTAAGTATGAGAGGACAGCTACACCTGGATCTGATTGGGCCCTTTGTGGCTCCTCTCGTGCCTGCAGAGGGCTCTATTTCCAACCATATGTTTTTCTAGTGAACAATATGCAATTAATATGCTTGTTATCTATCTTAGTTTTCGCTTTGACTCCAAAATCTCCCTCACTAACTTGTAGCTCAGCGTTTTATCCCAAATCGTTATAATCTTCTCTAGAGAAATCACAGACCAGAAAGTTTCATTATCTTCTGTCTAGTCGTCCTTTCAGCTATCTGGTCTGCTTTGATGTTGCTCTTGCACTGATCATGTCTCCTCACCCAACACACTGAAATGTTGTTTGTGACTACAGTGTCGGTCAGTGCTTTATCGCATTCCTGCGTCAGCCTAAAAGATGCGTGGTATCTCCTCAAATATAGTTTTTTTTAGACAAAGAGTCTTGATGTGATTAAAGCAGTAAACGCATTCAAAAGTAAATTGCAACTTATGATAGATCAACTGAAAAGAAAGGATCTGAAACATTTTCAGTCTTTGAAGGCAAGGATTCCTCAGTTGAATTATGATACGTATGAGGCCGAATTATCAAATATTTTAGGACAGTTCGAAATGCGTTTTTATGGTTGCAGTAAATTGGCAAATATAGCATCATTTATGAGTTCCTTTCTCAAGTAAGAACATTGAGGAACTTGCTACTTCAATAGCAAGTCAGTTTAATATGAAGTCATGTTCTGTTGAAAATGAGTTGGTGCAGATCATATCAGATATACATCTCAAAGCTACAGCATCTGATACAAATTTCTGGTGTTTTATATCTGAAGATAAATAACCGAAGCTAAGGCAAATCGCCCTTCAACTGACGGCAATGTTTGGGTCAACTTACTTGTGCAAGTCTGCATTTTCTGAAATTAAGATAATTAAGTCAGAATATCGCAATCGACTAACTGACGATCAGTTGTCATCATGCTTGCGATTAGCACCCAGTGGTTATCTTATGAAAAGTATTCTGAGGACATGCAGTGTCCTCAAGATCCAAATTCAATCCTTAGTTGAGTTTAATACCATATGTAACTCTTTCGTTTTGTAACAACCAATAAACTCGCATTTAAGAACAACTATGAGTTTTTTCATTGATATTATAAAGAAGAAACTAACTAAACCTTACCCTAACCTTGACTAAAATAATGTATATTGTGCGGAAAGCTAATATCTATATATAGTACGGTACACCCTACGTAGGTAGGTATGTAGGTTAGGGTGTATCGTTTTTGACTTTTTTCGAAACTCAAAAAAGTATAGTGCGGAAAAGTTGCATTTGGTGGCACCGAGCATCTGTGATTTTTTTCAGAATTTTTGAACAATACCTAGGGGTCGCGCAATGCCCTTAAAGTTTCTTCTGTTGTATATAGGCAACCCGCACAACAATTTCGCGATTTCAAGTGTTTTCAGAGGTCTAAAGTCGATTTTCTTGCAGTTTGTTTATGTGTATTTGTTGTATTTGTGGTATAAAGGAATAAAAGACTACGATGTAACGAATTAGAGGAAGAAAACAAGAAATTATAAATACCAGAGTGCTATTTTTCTCGTATTTGGTTCGGTAAGGTTCTTTATACTAAGTGCGTCAAGCGGGCTACTCTTTTCTTATTAAATGTCAAGAAATGAAGAAAGAAGAAAGGAAAAAACGAAACGCGAAAAAGGTTACTGGCTCAGACATGGACTCTCATCCTGTATTGCGCAAGCGTCCCAAGCTAGAAGAGCAAACAGCGTCAGAAGCAGAAGAGTCTTCCTCGAGTCATCAGGATACCAGCGGTAACGATTCCGATTTTGAACCACAAACCTCGACATCTAGAAACACACATTTGTCCATCGAAACGGTGGCGTCAGCTGCTTACAGATCAGGTGTATCAAGAAGACATGTTGCGTTGATAGCAAGCGCCGCTTTAGAAGACGCTGGTATAATTTCCTTAGAAGAAAAAGAAAAAGTTATAGATAAAAGCAAAGTCACAAGAGCTATGGGCGAGGTGAAAAAAAAATTTCAAAGGAATACTGAAACCGAAACCAAATTTATTAAAGGTCTGTATTTTGACGGACGTAAGGACCGAACTCTTAAAAAAGAGAAGAAAGGAAGTCGATTTTATCGCAAAGACGAGATTGAGGAACATGTATGCTTAGTAGAAGAACCAGGGTCGAAGTTTCTTGGCCATGTTTCACCTTCATCAGGGTCCGCTGATGATATCGTCAAAAGTATGCGATTTTTGTTTGATCAACAGAAAATCAATATTCCCAAATTAACAGTGCTGGGATGTGACGGCACTAAGGTCAATACTGGTCGGATCCAAGGTGTGATGCGACTCATAGAGATAGCTATCAACGCTCCTGTGCAGCATGTTGTTTGTCAACTCCATTTGAACGAGCTACCTTTCCGACATCTCATGCGATATTTAGACGAAGAACTAGAAATCCACAAGCAACCGGTGGACCCATTAGAAAAGCTATTTTACAATGCGAAAATCGACGAGTGACGAAATTTGACGCCATCCCCGTTGATTGGATAGAAGACACGGAAGGTTTGACAGATATTAGCACCGATCAGAAATACCTCCTACGTTTATGTACCGCTGTCTCAAGTGGACATTGTCCAAAAGAACTCAGCAAGCAGAAAACAGGCCCTGTTGTACAATGTAGGTGGTTAACAACAGCTAGTAGAGTATTACGATTATACATTAGTACCGAAAAGCCTTCGGAGGCGCTTCGCCAGTTGGCTTCGTATGTAATGAAAGTTTACGCTCCCGTTTGTACTCAGTAAAAAAAGAACCCTCGATTGCCCAGGGTCCAATACATTTATGGAAGCTAATTCGACTGTTACGCTACCTGCCTCTCAAACTGCGGAACTTGTGGACAAGGTTATTTAGAACAATGCCTATTTTGGACACCCTGAGAATGTACTGTTCGCTATGATCAACGATGGCAATCCCGACACGAGAGCTCTTGCTTGGAGAAGAATAAAAAAGGCAAGATCGACGAAGACAACACGGAAGGGAATACGCGCCTTCGAATTGCCCAAATTAAAGTTCAACGCTGAGCACTACTACGATCTCATAGACTGGTCTTCGCACCCTGTGACCGAGCCCCCTCTAACCCGATCACTATCACCCGAAGAAATAGAAAATATTAGGAGTCGAGCATTCTGTGATAAGGAATTAAACGCTTTCCCTTGCCACACTCAGGCTGTCGAAAGGCTGGTAAAATTAGAAACAGAAGCTTCTTCCTCTGTTTTTGGGCCACAATCTCGTGACGCTTACGTGAAAGCAAAACTGGAGTCCAGACAACGGATGCCATCTCCACATACCAAAAAGGACTACGCCGTTGCACAAGAAGAGCGGAAGCGTCCATAGGAAATTCTGATTTTCAAAATTTAATTTTACCAAAGCTGCATTAACGTTAAATTGTATCCATGCTTTATTAACACTTGTTTGTAACAATATTCAATTGGCTTTAATTGTATTAATCTTCCATTATCATTTAATCCCAACAAAGCAAATATTATAATTAAAATTTTAATTTATAATGATGTTTAACTCTAATATTGTATTGTACAATAAAAGTGAAAAAAGAGCCTAACAAAACAGCGAAATCCTTCTTTCATTCATACTCCATAAAAAAACAACTAAAAACAAGAGAAAGAGTTCAGAAATGTGACTTTAGAACCCTAAAACAGCTTGAAAATGCAGGATTGTTGTGCGGGTTTCCTATACACAACATAAGAAACTTTGAGGTCATTGCGCGACCCCTAGGCATTGTTCAAAAATTCTGAAAAAAATCACAGATGCTCGGTGCCACCAAATGCAACTTTTCCGCACTATACTTTTTTGAATTTCGAAAAAAAGTCAAAAACGATACACCCTAATGTAGGTAGGTAGGGTGTATCGTGTATATATGACAATCCTGCATCACACATCTTGCAGCCTCTCAGAGTCGGTCATACGTAATCTAAAAATATTGAGGTAGATCGCTAGCAGTTCAAGTTTGAGCACCCCTGCCTTAAAGCATCATATAGATTCAATATAATTCATTTTTCACTTTGGTAAAGTGGTATATTTTTAGCACGTTTTACAGTGGTAAAATTAGAAAACTTTTGCATTATTTGTGAAATGATTCAAGCATTCTCAAAAACTACTAACTGATGTATGCAAATGATGAGACTACTTCAAAAACTCTTCTTGATATATATCTCTGTGATAATTACCTTTCTTGGGGTTAGAATCGGAGAATATACTTGATAATACACTTCAACCTTATCTAAGTGGACATTTGTCTCAACACGCCTGGAGGGCGGTGGTACCTGTGGACCACTGAGTAATCAAAACTATTCAACTAAGTGCTTATGAAATTTTGAGAAGAATAGAAATGAAACTCACCTGTATTATACCCTGGCACCCTGAATTATAATATATAAGAAGAATACAATAAATGACACGCCTGTAACCACCCTGTCACCTAAAGATTTATTACTCTACGGCTTTACCAAATCGACTATAGTACAGATTTTGTTTCAGATCTAATTGAAATAGTAAAGTCATAAAATAAAAACAAATACAAAATACTGAGTATCTCGATTATACTGCAGAATAGACAAATTTGTTATGATATTTTTTCATGTGGCTAACTCTAACCGATCAACTTCACAAATATCACTAACTAACTAACCCCCTGTTTTGTATCCAAACGAAATTACTTTGAAGAACATGAAATTGACATTGATGCATGAAAAACGTAAATTAGATTAATTAGAAATCTCGAATGTGGCTATGACGAAACATAAACTTGTACGAAGCCAATCCGCCCTTCTTCCTCCGCTTATTCTCGAAATTATAAGGACTAGTATGTCTGTATCAAACAATTAATTAGAATTTAATGCACAACATTATTTTATAGAACAGCGGCATGGGCCTGTTTATTTTGAGCTGATTGTCAAAGCAAGACCGTAACTGTCGGTTTTGACACACAAACGGCCCAATTATGCACTCTTTATGTGTTTCTAAATCTGTACGCAGGTCCAATTCAATCATACATTCGTATAAATGTATCAGATTTCTTCAGATACCTGTCACTCTGATTTAAGTTGTATCAAGAAAAATTGGTAGAGCTTGTTGAATAATTTAGAATAAAAGAACCACAAGAAAAAGTTCTGAAATAAAATTCTTGCGTCAACACAGAAGCTAAAGTTAGAGCTCGTCATTTATTAAATATTTCAGGAAATGTAAAATATTATTTTAGAATTAGATTTGAGTGAATTTTTCTCTTTCCTCTAGAAACTAAGCAAATTCCTGTTGTGTTCTTCAATTCTGCATGAAAATAAGTGAGGCGATCCCTATTTTTTTTGAATAGATATTGGGATTGTACTTCATTTGTATAATCAAATACATGGTGACTCTTTTGAAAAAAATGAGGTTTGTTTGACGCCCATCACAGAAACAACCTGTACAGGGTGGACCAAATTCGATGTTTTAGAACGGCAGCTATGTGATATGGTGCACATAAAGATAAATGATCCCTCCATTACTCAAGCTCGATTTTCGAAAGAAACGCATTGGTGAAAACGGATTTCAGCTATCTATATTAGTTTTAGAGTTATTTCGGAATTTTAGATTTTTCGTGATTTCGATATGTGACGATATCTCGAATCCTACTGAACTTAAACTAAAAATTTTTCAGAGGTCCTTTTTTGAGTAGAATGCAGGGACATATTCAAAATTTCTTATTTGCTGATCGGTTTCGGAGTTGTGAAGCAAACTTGTGTTTTTTTATATACGATATACGAACTATTATGGGTGATTTTGGTTTCAGTATGCAGGATTAATTTTTCTCTACATTTTTCCTTCAAATGTATGTGAAACCATCATAAGTTTGTGGATAAAGAGAAGATTTGAATGTTATGGCTTTTTAGTTGAAAAATTGAAGAAAGAATAGAAAGAATGGCTGCAACCTCTTATGCACCGTGGCAATTTGCAAGAATGTCTACTTTTGAAAAAGTTTTCCTCGAAATTCCTCCAGTTACTAATGTGGTATACCTTTTCAGGGATAAGAGATAACTTTCGACTGTTTAGATCAGTCTTATGTCAGCGGCGTCCTCAAGATACGTCAAAATCGTCGATATGTTCGAATTTTCCGTCCTGAGAAAAATCCATATAACAAATTACCTGAAATTATCTTGGTGAAATAGAAAGAAAATATGATTTAATTTTTCAACTGTGTCAGCCTGTGTCTCGGTTGTTATTAACTTCTGATATGACATAAATTCAGTTATAGTCCTTGCAGAAAAGGTATAAAGTAAAAAGTCACTAGGTGACAGGGAAAGGCCATGGGTACTTGGGTTTTGGTTTATATTCGAATATCACGTTGCATGAGACGAGAAAGCATCGATATAACTATATTATACAAATATACTGTACCTACATCAGACACACTTTCGAATTATTCTACGATGTACTGTTATGTGGACAATAATTCACCTATTTCTCTGTACAACTATCCTGTAGATATGATCAAGACAATTTGAATACAATATTTTACTAGAACAGGGGTTCTCAAAGGATCGATCACGATCGACCAGTCGTATGCGAGTGCTTTTTGAGTAGTTCTCGAGAAGAAAAAAAATTTTAATAAGTAGGTAACTAAACTATAAACATTTATTACGTAATAAAATAACAATCTGCTAGCGACAAAAGGCGGCTTTATCAAAGGAACGCGCGGTACTTGTCAAAGAAAAGCCGCGTTTTCTATTCTTGCCGCTTTTCTAGAAATGTAGGGCGGCGCATTTGACGGGAACATTCGAGACTTTTGTTCACGCCGATATAAATGTTCCGCCTGCAGGAATTGGAGTCATTCTGAATTGAAACTTGAAGGCAATACTACGTCGATACAAAGTTTATTATTGAATAGTACAAAGTGAGTGCAGTGAAGAAATCTAAAACGTATCATTTTAATAACGATTGGGAGGAAGAATTTTATCTTGTATGGTGAAGGATAAGTGCATTTGTCTTATTTGTTGTGCATCAGTTACAATACCTAAGCGTGGTAACTTAGAGAGGCATCATGAAATGATTCATAAAAACTATGGCAAGGATTTTCCGCCACATAGTGAATTAAGAAAACGAAAAGTACGTTATTCGATATCTCGTTTGCAAAAAGAACAAACCATGTTCACAAGGTGAAACACAAGAAACCATTCGAAGATGGATCGATTGTGTAGGAAGCATTTATTGAAGCGGGTGAGACTTTATTTGAAGATATTAAAAATAAAACAGAAATAACGTCTGCTATTAGAGAACTTCAGTTATCTCGTCCGACTGTCACAAGGCGTATTGAAGTCAAGAGTCAGGAGATGGCAGATAAACTAAAACATGATATCACATACTTTTCTTTACAGTTCGACGAATCCACCGATATGACACATATGACATTATAGAGAAAAACCTTACTAAACCTAACCCAAACCTTGACTAAAATAATGTATATTGTGCGGAAAGCTAATATTGCGCGGGGTCAAAATACTATGCAATAATTGTCATGTGAGCTTCGATTAGATGTCCAAACTCAAGACCATGTTTTTGTCGTTGAAATTAGACTTGGTTGACAAGATTCAGTTTCTACAGCGGAAAGTTACAGATCTAGAAACTTCTATCCAGCAACGCAACATTACTCTGTAACCCTCGCTCAGACTTTTGAGGCCGTAGCAAATTAGGCGATTGAGCACATCAACCGATCAAAGAATGTAATGAAAGTGTTGCTGATATAATCGTCGAAATGTGCTTAAATGTGAAGCCTATCTCCGTCAAAAGAATTTGAAAACATTCTACTAATGCTAGAAAGCCACGTTCAATAAAGGCTGTTATAAATAGAGTAACTAACACGACATATATACTGGGTGATTCACCAGTGGCGCGGTGCTCGGTAGCTCATACACTCTTGAAGATTTCATTTTTGTTCGAACAGTATTGTATTTATAACGTAAGAGTACTTCAGCAATTTATTTTGCAGTAAACACGGTGTCCCAATTTTCTCAAAAAAATTTTGGGTGAATTTTTCAGATTGGAAGACCCCTTTTCTGTTCAAGATTCAGGAGCGGCCTAAACTCTGCTATAATGTCTTTAAGTTGTAAGTTTTTTTGGCGAATAGTTTCGTCACAAATTTTTTTTCCGTGAAAATTCATGAAAATAGGCTCTCACATCATCGCATGCTCCTCTGGCCAGAGACAATGAATACTTTTTCCTTTCGTTTTCTTATTGCCCAAGGATAGCTTTATTGATGAATTGAAATAGATTATTCTTGTTTTATTCAGGGATGACTCAAAAAAAATTGTTGAATATTGTAATTTTGAAAATATCATATCTTGTTTTTTTTCAAATGGAACACCCTCTATTTTATTATTCATTTCAACGCATAACATATTGTGTTATATTTTTGCAGAAGTAACCTTATTTTCGATCATTTTCGAAATATTCGATTATTTGTAAAAATTTTTGATGAAAATTCTACAAACCGTATCAAACTCGTTAGAAGTTTTTTTCTGTAACAATTCAAGTAATAAAAATGAGACCTAAACAAGATCATTCTTTTAACGAATGATAAAATCAAAATGATTAAAACGTAAATCGAGGTATGTGTTGACATTTTTTTTTGTGCCTTCTGTGAGGTGTCCGGACATATCATATTCTGCATTTTACCTGGTGAACTTTTCAGTGTTTCATTATTAATCGTTGTTAAAGTGACGTTTGAACCCAATTTTCTCAATTGACTGCCATGAAGTACTCCAAGGAAGAAATGGTTGATATGATTTTTATTCTGGGTGAGTCTGATGGAATTTCTTTGTTAGCAAGTAGAGTTTATGCACAAAGGTTTCCTGATAAGGGACAGCCTGATGCAAGATACTTTGAAAAACTTCTTATTAGATTTATCGAAACGGGTAATATCGCTCACAAAAAAACAAAAAAAACCAAAAACTGCTACAGCTGAAGACAACCAGTTATAAGGTTTGATCACAGATACAGAGGACCCATATAAAAGCCTAAGAGAGATTTAACAGTTAATAGATATAAGTCAAACTTACATCCAGAGAATCTTGAAAGTGAAAAAATTTCATGCATATCATGTACAGCTGCACCAGAAACTGAACAATGAAGACTATAAAAATCCAATCAATTTTTGCAATTGAGCAAGTGACAAAGTAGCGGAAAATCCAAATATGTTTAGCAGAGTTCTTTTTTAGGATGAGGCAACTTTCCACAAGAATGGGATTCTTAACAGGCACAACTTTCATTATTACGCCACGGAAAATCCACACCTCATGAGACAAATAGATCACCAGCATCGTTGGTCCTTGAATGTATGGGCCGCTACAGTAGATGGATATTTAATTGGGCCCCACTTTTTCGATGGGCACCTCGATAGTGAAATGTGTTTAGATTTTCTGCAAAATCATCTACCAATGTTACTTGCCGATGTACACAAGATTTGTGGTTTCAACAGGATAGAGCACCGGCACATTACTCACATCAAGTTAGGGAGCATTTGAATCATGTAATTCCAAACAAATGGATAGGCGTGGTGGTCCTGTTAGATGGCCAGCTAGGTCTCCGGACCTTACAAGTCTATATTTTTTCTTGTGGGGTTATATTAAGGGCATCGTTTACCAGATTCCTTCCATAACACAGTTGGATATGAGACAAAGAGTAGTCGACGCCTTTCAGTCAGTTAATCCGCAAATGTTGTCAAGAGTTCAACGGTCTTCCCTCAGAAGGATTGAGTTGTGTCTACAAAGAAACGGGCAACATTTCAAACACTTATTGAAATAGTTCAACACCTTGTAGATCATCTCATCAAAAACCAATCTATTACGTATTTCATACAAGACTACCTTAAAATAACTCCATTTCTCTGATCAACTATAATGGTATGTACTAATTAACTCTTCTTTCGCAACATCTGATTTTATTATTTTAGTTTATTTTTTTATTTCGAAAATGATCGAAAGAAAAGATAAGGTTACTTCTGCAAAAATATGGCACAATAATTTATGCGTTGACATGAATAATAAAATCCAGGGTGTTGCATTTGAAAAATCAAGATATGATATTTTTAAAATTACAATATTCAATAATTTTTTTGAGTCACTCGTGTATAAAATGAGGATAATCTATTTCAATTCACGAATAAAGCTCTCTTTGGGCAATAAGAAAACGAAAGGAAAAATGTATTCATCCTCTCTGGCCGAAGGAGAATGCCTACTTTCATGAATTTTTACGGAAAAAAAATATTGTGACGAAACTACTCACCAAAAAAACTTGAACTCTTGAATCTTCAACAAAAAGGGGCTCCATTCTGAAAAACACCTCCCAAGATTATTTTATAGAAAATTGGGACACTCTGTTTACTTCAAAATAAATTGCTGAAGTAGATTTTTACTTTCTAAATACAATATAGTTCGAACAAAAATGAAATCTTCAAGAGTGTACGAGCTATAGAGCACCGTGCCACCCAGTATATATAACAGAACTTTTGGGATCTTTCGATGTACCCCCGTATGACGTAGCCAGATGATTTGCATAGTTAATAAGCTTTTATTACTGTACAACATTTCTGAATATACTATAAGTTGAACTATTTTTATGTCAAGATTCTGGCATTATCTTATGTTTCATTCTTTTCACCCTGTATAAGACCAATTGTCCCTCAACATTTCTTAGAATTCATCTAAGAATTTTCACCAACGTCCTGGTCAATGAATTTGTCATTGGCTTTATTCCAAGCATGTTGCTTGAAATACTTTTCCACATTTCCACTAACTCATTCATGAAATTATTCAGACCGGGATCCGATTAACGACATGAACGAAACTGATAAATTTTGCTTAACGAATGGTCGTTCGCAAGTGTGCTTAATAGAAAAAAAGAACGCAACTTTGTTGGAGGTCCCAGAGCATTTTTAATTGTCTAGAACACATTTCACTCAATAATTCATTAGACGTAAATGCGACAAAATCGAAGATATATCACTGTCATTTCGGATGCTGAATTATATGATGAGGAATGAGAAACGTTGGAAGTTTTATGTGAAACAAAGATTTCTTATAATTAAGAACTCATTTCGAGGAATTATTCTTTTGAAAATATTATACAAGTTATAAGATTCAAAGAGAAGAAATATAATCAGACACGCTGGTTTTCTTTTATCATCCTCAATTTCTTTTACTGGCTGAACCTCAAATTCCCATTTTTCTTCTCCACAACTTTTTCATGACTTGGTGTTTTATTGTTCATCAACGTTAGTATCTACGAGGATAATCAGAAAAGTTTCCGACCTCCACTTGTAGATAGGAACTCTTCTTCTTCTTCTTCTTTAAATAGGACGATGTCCTGTTTTTCTGTTACAGCCCCTGCTGCGAACCGGAGCTCCAGCACTCATGCCATCGCTTTTTCGGCCTTCCTATGGGTCTTCTAGTGTTGGGTTTTTGTGTTTTTGCCCACTTCGCCATACGTTCGGGGCCCATTCTGTCTACGTGATCTCTCCATAGGCGTCGACGTGCTCTTGTCCACTTCATCACATCCTGGACACCTAGCTCCCTTAGCGTATCCTCATTCCTTATTCTATCTCTGCGTGTAATACCTCTTATAGCTCTTAGTGTTCTCATCTCTGTTGTCCTCATTAGTTGTTTTGTTTTTGTTGTCTCAGCTCTTGTCTCAACCGCATATGTCATCACGGGTCTCACACAGGTTTTATAGATTCAGTTTGCTTTCTGTGCTTATGTACTTATTCCGCCAGATTACATCTCTCAGGAAGCCAGATATTCTCGATGCTTTCATTGCCTGCTGTTTTGCTTCTTGTAATAGTTGCCTATCGCTCGATACTTCTACTCCTAGGTATTTAAAGTGTGAAACTTGCTCTATTATATGGTCGTTCACTACTAGTTTGCATCTAATTGGATCTTTCGCTATTACCATCGATTGGGTTTTCTGTGTTGATATTACCATGTTATATTTTTCTGCTGTTACTTTGAACTTTTGTAGTAGGCGTTGTAGGTCGTCCTCATTCTCGGCTATTAGTAAAGCATCATCTGCGTAGCACAGTATTCTCATAGTTTTGTTACTCATCCTATAGCCTTGGTTCATTTGGTTAACACCTGCTATTATTTCATCCATGATTAAATTAAATAGACATGGGCTGAGGCTGTCACCTTGTCTAATGCCTGCGTTAATTTTGATCTCGCTCGTAAGTCCCTGTGTAGTTTTTACTTTCGTCTAATTAGAGTTATTTAGTTCTTTGATTATGTTTATGTATTTATTGATTAAGTTTTTATTTCTGAGGATAGTGATCACATCGTTCATTCGAATTCTGTCGAATGCCTTTTCCAAATCTATAAAACATATAAACATCGGTTTGTCAAACTCTATGGACTCCACCAGTTGCCGCAATATAAAAATTGCATCCGTTGTTGATCTATTTGGTCGGAATCCCTGTTGTTCTTCAGACACACCTACTTTGTCATATATCTTGTGCGATAGGATTTTAGTGAGTAGTTTCGATGCAGAGTTAAGGAGTGTGATGCCTCTATAATTTGCTGGGTTTGTCTTCACGCCTTTTTTGTATATGGGTATTGTTATGCTCTCTCTCCATTCTTCTGGTATCTCCTTGTTGTTTTCAATTTTTTGGAATAGTTTTGTTATTTCTTTTGTTATTTCTGCTCCCCCATATTTAATTAGTTCGTTATTTATGTTGTCCGGGCTGGGTGATTTTCTATTTTTTAATTTATGGATTACTTGTTGTAATTCTTCTAGGCTGATAGTGTCATTTTCTGTTTCTTCGTAGAGTGTGTTTTGTTGTTCGATTTCTTGTTCCTCATTGTTACCGTTATCATTATCTCCCAGGTATAAGTTCTGGAAATATTTCACCCACTCTTCTGGTTTTATTACATTGATCTGTTTCTCAACATGTTCCATACCTTTTTCTGTGCTCCTCGTAAGTCGTGTTCCATGTCATTTGTAAATCTTTCCCAATATATTTTTTTTAATTCTTTAATTTTGTTCGTTGTTCTATTTCTTTCTGTTTCATATCTTTGGTACTCTTCTGGTGTTCTGTGATTGACATATCTGATATATGCGTTCTTCTTTTCTTTTGCTAAATCTTTGATTTCCTGTGTGAACCATGGTTTATCTTTTCTATGACTGTTTATATTGATTCTTCTTTCCCCAATGGCTTCTTTTGCGCTGTTAATTATGTTGTTTTTCACTTTATTCCATGCGGCGTTTATGTTGTCTGTGTCTACTATAGGGTTAAGGTTGATCTTTTCCTCGAGTCGTGTTTGGTATAGATTCTTAGTACTTTCGTTTTGTAAAGATTCAATGTTGAATTTAGTGATGTAGTTAGGTGGTTTTTTTCTCTATTCCATATGACAGGCGGTACTTGCAGATAACCATTCCGTGCTGTGTTCCAACATTCGCTGATGTCAGTGTCCGTACGTCAAGTATTTCTCGTGGGTGAATTTCCCTATTGGTGATCACAAAGTCAATCATAGATTTTTGTCCTCTTGTGTTGGTGAATGTGTATTTGTGTTGTTCTTTGTGGTCAAAGTACGTGTTATTTGTTCGGAGTTCATTATGTGCACATATCTCGAGAAGTATGTCTCCATTTTCGTTTGTCGCCGCTTCATTAAACTTCTGCATAATTCCCGGGAGGGGAGTATTCCCTATTCTCGAGTTAAAATCTCCCATTATAAATATTTTTTCTGTTTGTGGTATTCTGTCTAGTGTTTCGAAAAATTCTTCCCTTTCATTAGATAGAAACTCATTTCGAGTAAATTATTCCTTTGAAGCATTATAAAAGTTGTACGATTCAAAGAAATTTCTGTCAAAAAAGTACCGGGAAGCGGTTAATGAGACAAAAAATATGTATTTTTCATCCAAATTGATTGTATCGCCTTCAAAAGTAGGTTAGATTGCGTGGGGTTACAATATTATGCAATAATTGTACTGTGAGCTTCGATTAGATGGCCGATCTCAAGACCATGTTTCTGTTGTTGAAATTAGACTTGGTTGACTAGATTCAGGTTCTACAGCGGAAAGTTACAGATCTAGAAACTTCTTTTCATCAACGCAACATTACTTTGGAACCCTCCTCGCTCAGACTTTTGAGGCCGAAGCACATGACGGGATTGAGCGCATCAACCGTTCAAAGAATGTAATGATCTTTGGGGTCGCTGAAGTAGAACCAGTTGGACCCAAAGACAATGAAAGTGTTGCTGATATAATCCTCGGAATGGGCTTAAATGTGAAGCCTATCTCCTTGGAAAACATTCTACTAATGCTAGAAAGCCATGTCCAATAAAGGCTGCATTTTTTTCCGATGTACAAACAGCATGCAATATATTGAAAAACAAAAGTATTTTACACGAATCCAATACTACGAAGCATATCAACCTTCAGGATGATAGAACTCCGCTCCAAATGAAATACTTGAACGACGTAAGGGCTGATCATCAAAAACGTTTAGCTTTCGAAGAGAATAACGTTACTATTAAGTATATAAAGGGACTACCAGAAGTTGTTCATATAAGTATGCCTCAAAAAAATTAAACAGAATGGGACCTCTGCTTTATAAATATTGACAGCCTGCCCGCCAAATTCAACAACCTAATAGCCTACTTTGGGGACGAAAAACCTGCTTGCTTTTCTATCACACAATCTTGTTTACATCCTGCCCTCCCTAGTTCACTATATGAAATAAGAATCTACACCTTATTTAGAACCGATAGGACTTCGCGTGTGGGTGGCGGCGTATGCGCTTACTTGAATGATGTTATCTTCAGGGAGTTTCAGATTAGTCAATTGAAATACGACTAATGTAGAAATTTTAATGCTACGTATTTCCAAACAAAATCTTACTTGTCATTTTATGTGTATACAGGGTGAATTACATAAGGCTCTTCATGGCTTGAGGGAAGATAGACGTGACTCAGGTGATTTCGAAACACCCCCTATTAACCCCCTGTGGAGCTTCATTTCAGATATACAGGCTGTTTTCTGAATTTCACTTAATATTAAAAAATTCTCAACTCTGCAACTGTTACACAGAATACCGAGAAATTCGGCACACAGGATCACCTTCGCAGGATCTATCCAAAGCGGGACATAAATTTCGAAAATTTCAGGAACGGACTGAATAAATGTACAAAATTGTGTTTGGAGCGATACAACATCCTGTATAATGTTTTTTCAATGATTTGTTCACTGGTGCTCGAACCGCACAAACAGTGTGTACAAACTATGTAATAAAATCTTTTGGCACCATTGAAATGGCATTGAAATAAATTTTTGATTTTGCTGAATGACGAAAAATTCACCTGAAAAAAAATGTTATCGCTTTCTACAAGAAATAAAGGTGTTTGAAATCTTTTTATGAGTCCATTTTGGTTTTTTAATGTAGCATCATTTGATACCTCAGTTTTTCCTGTTTTATCTACGTATGGTCTTTGACTCACAATACAGGTCCGGACTAACAGTGGAATATTTTATTGCTTTAATGAAGACTGTTGCTATCAAAATGATGAGAAATTGATGAATAAGAAATATTATTTATTCAGCACTCTACTACCAATCTTACTTGTGATGAGTTAATTCGGTATTTAGCTCTGGTAAAGGTACTGCAGTATGATCGTTTGTTTTTAAATTCAGACTAATAAGAATAAGTAAGCGAGTGAAGAATTATATTTAATTATAGCTGCACACGGAAATTAATGAATAGTAACACATCATAAGGAAAATAAAAATACATGTCGTTTCAACTGATTGCAATACTATTGTGTGAATATTTCAGAATAATAACACAATTACAGAAGGAAAGTACTGACCGCTAAAACTAATGATTTTCTACACACAATTTCAGAGTTTATTCTCAAAATAGTTTCCACCTTCATTAATACATATTTCCGAACGTCTGAAAATATGCCTGGTTACCTTCTGAATAATTTCAGGGTTTCCTCTGACGAAATCTCAACTCTCTGTGATTCTTTTAAGAGTTCTTCCCTTGTGTGAATTTCCTCTTTAGTGAACTCTTTCTTTTAGAAAGCCCCAAAGAAAATAGTCAATCGGATTGAGATCCGGTGACCTAGGTGGCCAAGCGATGGGACCTCCTCTGCCAATCAATCGATCCGTATACTGTTGATTTAAATAATTCGTAATGAGGACCTGCCCCATCATGGTGGAATATAAGACCCCTCATATCAACTACCGCCATTAATTTTTGCAAGTCGTTTCTTTAAAATTCGAGATACCGTTCCCCATTAAGAGTTTCATTGGAAACACGAAGTCCTATTAGTCGATTATTGTGAAGTGCACACCAAACATTGACTGAAAATTTATATTGTGATCTTTTCTTCAAGATAGCTCTCGGATTTTCATAGGACCATAAATGCCTGTTACGAGAATTGTATATTCCATATCTCGTAAAAATTGACTCGTCTGTGAAAAATATACTACCGATGGATCTTCAATGGTTGATAATATAACTGCAGAAGTCCAATCGCGGAATTTCATCCCCAGGTTCCAAACGTTAAGCAGGTTGAAGATGATAGGGGTGTAGTTTTTATTTATGCAGAATTCTCTATACATTCATGTGCGCCATGCCCATTTCATTTGCAATCCTTCGAGTGCTGATGGAAGGATTCTCTATTGCTCTGTTGATGACCTGGTAATCGTTATCAATATTTCTATGGCGAGCACGTTTCTTCTCCGCAGATGGAAATTTCCCATGAGTTCTCGAAAACTGGTAAGTTTGACTGAAAGTCACATGGCTAGGACGTCTTCTGTTCGGAAATCTTGTTTGGTATTCTCTAACCGCAGCTCGGGCAATATCCATAGAGGAACAGAATACCAGCATATTCTTCATCAGAGAATTTGGACATTTCGGTTAATTGAGAAACCTTAAATTTGGTTTTTCTAAGCAAGAACGACTAACTACTATTTTCGAATTCGAAATTATTCATACTGACATAAGTCTACTGCCAGAAGATCCATGGTGACAAGCATAGAACGCTCTCATAGAAATGAGTACTCATACAAATGAGTACTCAGTGGTTTGAAACTAAAAATGGATTGAGATGCTTCTTATAAAGAATGAAGGGTTAAGCATGTTTCAAAAATTCACAAAATATTGAAACGGCTGAAACTGTTTTGATGCTCATACTGTTTGCTCACAAGTTCCATTATTTTAAATAATCATTAATTTATTAAACATGCACGGATCACTTGGTTTAAATTAAACAGTATACATATTCTTTGGTGACTAATAGATATCTAACTGCCATAGCCAAATAACAAATTACTTCTTCAAAAGTCAGATTTATGACAGAACGCCGAGAAATCATTATTCATTTATCAATGCTTCCAGTATTTTGACAGCGACAATCTTCATAATGTGAGCAATAAAATATTCCACTAATAGTCCGGACCTGTATTGTGAGTCGAAGACCATACACAGATAAAACAGGAAAAACGGAGGTGTCAAATAATACTACACTTAAATAGAGTTAAAATATATTCATATACAGGTTTCAGATACGTTTATTTCTTGTAAAAACGAAAACATTTTTTTTCAGATGGATTCTTCGTCATTCAGCAAAATCAAAAATTTATTTCAAGGCCATTTCAATGGTGCCAAAAGATTTTATTACATAGTTTGTACACACTGTTTGTGCGGTTCGAGCACCAGTGAACAAATCATTGAAAAAACATCATACAGGGTGTTGTATCGCTCCAAACAAAATTTTGTACATTTATTCAGTCCGGTCCTGAAATTTTCGAAATTTACGTCCCGCTTTGGATAGATCCTGCAAATGTGATTCTGTGTGCCGAATTTATTAGTATTCAGAAAACAGCCTGTATATCTGAAACGAAACTTCTCAGGGGGTTAATAGGGGGGTGTTTCGAAATCACCTCAGTCACGTCTATCTTCTCTCAAGCCATGAAAAGGCTTATGTGATACACCCTGTATATCGTCCACCAAAAACGTCCCCTATTGACCATAAAGCACTGCTTGGAAAACTAACACAGGCGGCATCTCTGGAAAATATAATTATTATGGAAGACCTCAATTTCCCCGATTTTTCGTGGCCTGTTAGCTAACTTCAGGACTCCACAGCTTCTGATCAACTATTTCTGAATTTTTTATTGGATCATAGTCTGTCTCAGTTCATCTTGAAACCTACAAGGTTCAGAAAAAATCAGAGGATCTGTTAATTACCAACGACCCACAACTTCTTACAAACATTTAAAATGATCCACCAATTAGAATATCGGATCTTTGTGTAATTTCGACCAAAATGCAATTTTTCAGTCCTCTTAAATAGAACCTTAAACAAAGAAAAATCGTAAAAACTACGAATTTTGATCAGGTAACCCATGACCTGGAGAATATAGATTGGGACAGTATATTTTCTTCTAGTAATGATCCAGACTCAATGTGGAAGATTTTTTCACTAAGAACTAACACAATCATTGCGAACAACAGTACATAAAAATGGATCAAATATAATAAAACGATTACAAACGATATTCTGGAGAATATAAAACGAAAAAAGAGTATGTGGCAAAGATACCTTAGAACACGTAACCAACGAGACTTTGATACTCACAGAAACTTGTCAAATAATATTTCTAAACAACTGAAGGCCGAAAGAATGAAATACGAAGAGTCCCTAGCTACTGGTAGCAAAATAGATTGTTCAAATACGTGAAAAGTTGCGTCAAATCCACAGCCTCAATTTCACTTCTCAAAAAACCAAACGGTGAAATCAGCACAACTCATCAAGAGCCAACCGACATCCTGGTGATACTTTTGGTACTGTTTTTACCCGTGAACCCACGAATGACTTAATACCACAGCTTACTAGTCCCCGTAATACCAATTGAATGTTGACTTCACAAAGGAATCGATTATGAAGTACATCAAAAATTTCAAAACAGACAGTTCTGCAGGTTCTGCAGTTCCTGAAGACGTGTGCCACCGCTATATGATTTGCACTAGCCAAGATAATGATCATTTCATTTGCATCTAATAAAATACCTGTTGACTGGAAGCGGGCTGGCGTAATAGGTATATACAAGAAAGGCGATAAACTCGACAGTAATAATAACAGACCTCTCAGTTTGGTACCTATGATATCTATAATCAAAGAAAAAAATATGGATTTTATGCTCTCAGAAAAAATCGTTCTGCGTGAGCAACATGGATTCTTACCAGGAAGATCATCAATAAAAATCCAACTGAACTGTGTCAATGGCTGGATCAAATTTCTTGATGCTAGAATATAATATAAGTCGAGATATAATATATCTCGACTTAGCCAAAGCTTTTGTTAGAGTGGCGAAGCACAGACTCTTGTACAAACTAGATCATCAGAAGAGATCTTCTTCGGTGGACTGGTGAATTCCTTACAGTTCTTAGATCTTGGTTGCCTCCTTTCCTCGATTCTTACCCAATCTCCCTTCTTTATTATTCCTCATAAATTCTTAATGCACTTCTAATTTTCCTAGATATTTTTTACCGCCTTTCTCTTTGGTTCCTTCTTTCGCACCTGCCTGAAGAACTGTACTTCTTTACTCATTCCCTGACTTTCTTCAAACTATTCAAAGTATCTTAACACCTGCGTTGACTTATTCACATTCCTATTGCCCTTTTTTCCACTTTTTTTTTTTGAGAGTCTATACCTGCATTATCTTCCGCCCTGTCGTTTCGCCATTCTCTTCCGCCCATTTCTCTAATTTTTTCTTTCATAATTGTCCTCCCACACTTTTCTATCGACAAATTATTCTGCTATTTCCTTTCACTCGCTTCTACATATCTTAACTAACGCATTTATTTCTGAACTCTTCTCTTGCCCAATACACTGTAGCCTTCACGCACTTCACTCCCACTATCAGCTCTTTCCTGATTTTTCCCTCCGCATTTTGCTACTACATCTTGCAAATTTTCCTATTTGACTGAAAATCTTTTTACGTTACTTATTCCCTGACTTTCTTTTCACTATTCAAAATCTCTTATCACCTGCCATATCTCTTTCACATTCGTTTTGCACTATCTCATCTCTTTTTTCATTCCTGCATTTCCTTCTGCTCTATCGTTTCGCCAATTACTTCCACTCTTTGCTCTAGTTCTTTCTTCCCGAATTATCCTTGCGTCTTCATTTGTCAAATATTCAAATATATCCGTGATACCGAGCCCTACACCATAAATGAGTTCCTAAATACTTAATGAGAAAATTTTGATTATATGCGATGTGTGTTGTTATTTCAATGTTATTCTGTTAGATGTTTCATTTTTGTTTTTGTTTTGTTTTATTCTCTGCTATTGACGAATTGTACAACCATGTGTGTCAGACAATTATTGGAAATAAAATAAATATTCTTCCCTAACGCATTCATTTCTGAACTCTTCTCTTGCACAATACTCTCTAGCTTATCCTCTCGCACTTCACCACTCTCTTCTGGACTTCTCCCGAATTTTTGTTCCATATTTGCAGCATAACTTTTCCTCCTAAACTCTCATTGGGCTTTTTGCTCTCATTCTATACTTCGGCATATTTCTCTGGAGAGCTTTCCTACGATTTTCAAAGCGCACTTAATTTTTACATTTTCCTCTGGCACTTTTCCTGAACTCAGCACTCTACTATCTCACAGATCTGAACTCTTACGTCTTTTTCATATAGCACTTTCCACGTTCATGCTTCTATCCCTTGTTTTTATATCGATTTGGAAAGTGATATTCCGAAGCTTGTTGACTGGTTTGTATGTCAAACTAATGAACCCATGTCTCAACACCAGTTACAATGCGTTTCATGAATGCGGGGTGGGTATTGACTGGTTCTAGCATGCCTTCAGTGACTTTTACGCGATTCAATTTTTGAGGAAAATTCAAGTCTTATGGAACTTGTCGACCGGCAACGCGTTTCATGCCCTAACATTGTTTAAAATGGTACGAATTGATTCGTGAGATACAGAAAGGTCATTGCCTAGCTCTCAAACTCAAATGACGATTTTAATTTCCATTTCTTTCACTTTATCGATGTTAACTTCAGTTGAAGGTATTGATGGCCAACAAGAGCGAGGCAATTCTTCCACCACACCGCGGCCGCTGTTCAATGCACTTAACCACTTAAATACACTTGTTTGTAATGAAGTCGATTCACTGTGGGTCTTCTGTAGTATTATCAACGATTCGGCACGCGAAATTCCATTTGAAATACAAAATTCTTTGTTCCATATCTTTATACATTGTAAAAATCGCAAAACACTTTTGTGAGAACTAACCAAATCGAGAACTGTAAGCAAACTAAATGAAAACTCCGCGTCAATATATAAAATAATTGAACCAACAACAAGAGGAACTGATTGTAAAATCCTTATCGAATTACCGAATGTATAAAGATACGTGGAATTTCATCGAATTAACATGTGTACTCTAAAAGCCCGAGCGACCTCGTTTCGAACCACTGAGAAATTTTAATAATTAAGAGTGGATTGTATTATTATTATCAAAATTTCATAGAAGAAACTGTTTCAATTTTGAAGCTGAACGCCGAAAGCTATAATAAGGTTCGGATATAAATTCGCCTAGTAAAATGCGTATAATTTTCCAAGCACGACGACAATACAGTTTAGCAGTGAAATACAATGTAGCTTCAGGAGTCATACTTCTCCCAATATTATAGAAATTATTGTATAATAACTCGGCACTGTTGGAGATAATGTCCTTTTTTATGTACTTTATTTTCAGGAAAGCACAGAGCTTTACTTTATGGCCTATATAATAGTATTAGTTATAAAGTTAGAGCACTGTTAAAGTCAGCGGGCCGATTTATATCTTCCTCATGTCTGTCTGCTTTATGAGCACAGACACAGCTTCTATTATCTCTGTCCACGCTAAATTTCTGAACAACACTCTGCCTTCTTCTTTCAAATTACCCGCTTTCTTTTCTACCGAACTTGTATCTTAAAATATGGAAAATTAAAATCCTTTGTTCAAATATAGGTATCATTCGAAGTTTATAGAATAGAATATCAATTTCGATTTCAAAAGCGCAAATCGTTTGTGGTTTGATAATATATTTAGTGGTAGTGTTGCGTTTTTTCTGTACTCATCGGCAATCACTCAACTTATTTCATCTCACGAATTTTTTTTTTTTAATTGAATCATGATTTTTTTCACATTTTTTAATAAAGCCAAGTACAAACATTGAAATAAAGTTTCTTTTAAGCTATTTTAACGAAAAATTGGGGGACTCATTAGGGTCCACTTTGACCTTTAGTCTAGCTAAAATTCTTGTATAAAAAAAATTTATTAAAGGTCAACCAAACAAGTTTGTTTGTTTGTTATTCCTTTAACGTGCTCTATTTTTGCCTTTCGGCCAATGACACGCCGGGGAATTGTGTCACCTCACTTACCCGAGAATTTTGCCCAACCCCTCTCGAGTCGAGGGAAGAGATCTTTAATGTCCAACACATCTCTGTTAGACAGGACCGACGGCTTTACATTTCCTCCGAGAGATGGATACTCAAGCGTTTTCCAGAATCTAACCGAACCGGCTAACCAAACAAGTTCTGCTAAGAGGACGTGTGATATATTTCAAAACAGTTTCGTTTCAACCATAAAGTGACATTATATTTGGCACATCTCCAATGAGCTTTGTAATTGTATCTGTTTTTCAAATTTTTATTGCAAAATGATCGCCTTCTTCTAGTATAATATCTTGGGTAAAGAACCAGAAAGTCTGTTCCTGGAGTATGATGATTTAGGAAATCTCTACAGATAATGAAGGGTAATGCCACGAACAGAAGTTAACTTATCGACTTAATCTTCAAAAACCACTGTATGAATTCATGGCAGCCATGTTGACCCTATATGTGAAAAGAGACCAGCACCATTTTTTCCCCGAATAGATATTCTGTAGTAGTTAACACTTTGATCCAGGAGATCAACACCCCCCACGAAAGTATTTTATTAGGAAGAGAGAAGAGGGCGTGGAACATCAATTTTTTACTTCCTAATTGAAGAGTTTACTTTCGCCCGAGATTCAACCGAATCGTAGTA
Source organism: Cryptolaemus montrouzieri (assembly GCA_013387265.2). Taxonomy (NCBI): domain Eukaryota; kingdom Metazoa; phylum Arthropoda; class Insecta; order Coleoptera; family Coccinellidae; genus Cryptolaemus; species Cryptolaemus montrouzieri. Next base: position 8,860,211 of record JABFTP020000144.1, on the reverse strand, counting down.
TGTTCGCATTGTCATAATATTACTGTCTTTGCTTCTGAAAAAAAAAGACATTATATTTGTAGAGTCGTAAATCTATTGAAAACACCCACATTCTCCTTTTTTCCTTCGGGGACCTGAAGATAAAAGGCTCTTTTTGAGATGATTATTTCTAATGGCCCCTGTTGCCCTAAAACCTCTTTCTTTAGATGTTTTCAAAAGCTCAGAATGATAATCTGTAATGTACCTTAGAGCATTCATAGTTCCATAGTTTACTAGGACCAGATCAGTTAGGGCTTTATAAGATATTCCTTCCATACCATTATTGAACCTTCACCTAAACAATAGATAGGTTAGATTAGATGGACTGGGATATCTCTCATTCCGACGTCTGAACACTCAAGAACGATAGCAATGGAAAAGATGGGATCTCAACTCATATGAAAACGAAACTCTCTCCCAGTCAGCTTTTAACCAATTTACATGTTCTCTGGCAGAATTCAATCGCGCTCTTTGATGTGCTACGGTTAGAGCTGGGCCTTGAGCTGCGATACGACCCTCAAACCAAATTTTTTGAGAAGAACAAATGTTAGTCGCAAAAATTGATCAACAACTGCTGTTATTATTCTGTGGTGGTTTCCTGCAAACTCTAAATTTATTTATTTGATGGGCTCCAAGAAAAAACATTGTGTCTTAATGGCATATGTATGGACAAATTCGAAAACATATAGTATCATGAAAAGAATTTGAACATTTGAAATTGCGCATTAGTTTCTTGGCATAGTCAAAAAATAAAATAGCTCGAATTATAAATGACACTGGCGCATCCACCATTAAATCCAGGTTCGTTTTGACATTTTAGTGACCTCTATGCGTGAGAGACTCAACAATTATTACAACTCTTATTGAAGGAAGGAATCTGTAATTCAAGTTTCAAGTACGAATCACACTGCTCAAATTATGCTTATGTTTTGAGGAACTTTTATTTTCTAAATTTTGAAAAATAGATTTTCTTCTTAACGTAAAAATATTCCTCAGTATCATGGAAAAACTTTGCTGAAATTTTATTAAGGAAAAAGTTAAACTTGTTTATTTAATGGTAGGGTAAAATTATAGTAAATACCTAAACGTATTTTTCTCGAAATCATATTTTTCAAATCTGGGGGACATTTTTCTCAAAATCTACTAAACCAATCTCAGTAAACCAATTTTTTTGATACTCTATACAAACTACTTGTAAATAAACCTTTAAAAAGTGAAGTAAACCACCCCACATTTTCAGTACAGGGGTAAATTCATCCCTAAAACAAGTGTTTTTTTCTAACCTAACCTTTTATAAAATAGCGCATGAAGAAGGCCATGAAAATATGAAAAATTTCCTCTTTGAAGTTTTATTTATAGGTTTTGTCTAATGAATTGAATCGCTTTGGAATTTTAAATGAATTTGTTACAGGAAGGCTGAAAAGTATCCCACAAATTAAAATGCATCATTTGGAAGACGCCTTCTGGTAAGAAAAACTAAATAAAAGTGCCAGACAAAAAAATTTTTGTATATCTTAAAACAGATAGAACAATCCATAAAATTTATAATTATAAGTAAAATAGTTATTATCAATATTTAAAAATTTCTTTTTTCAATTGAGAAACTAAGAGTTCCCTTAAACATGCTGGGACACAAAATGAAGAAGTATTTTGAGATAATAAATTAATTCATTCATCTCTTTGAGAGTGCTACATTGAAATGATAATATATCTGAGACCTGATTATAATTCTTCCAATTGTTTCTTTAATTTCGTCATATTTTTTCTATCTACCAATTGCGTTTGCATAAAAATCTGTGTTTGTCACCCTGCCCAAAAAGACCAATGCGACAAATTGTGATGACTACAGAATGATTAGCCTAATGTCGCATGTTCTGAAAACCTTTCTACGAATTATACATACTCGAATCTACACCAAATGCGAGCGAGAAATCGATCCAGTTCAGTTCGGTTTCAGAAATGGCCTAGGAAAGCGTGAGGCTCTCTTTTCTCTTAATGTACTCACCCAAAGATGTAGAGACATGAATATCAATGTTTACGCCTGCTTTGTTGACTATCGGAATGCTTTTGACTGCGTTTCACATAAAAAATGGCGGAGATTCTAAAAAATACCATGGTTGATGCAGAAGACTTACGCATTATTACAAACCTTTATTGGCACCAAACTGCACAAGTGGGCTAACATCTGAACAGGTAGCAATACGGAAAGGTGTACGTCAAGGCTGTGTGCTGTCGCCTCTATTGTTTATCATTTCTCAGAAGCAATATTCAAAGAAGCACTTGAAAACAGACACAGGCATTAGAATAAATGGAAAACTACTTAGTAATATTCGCTACGCAGACGACACCGTGGTACTAGCTAACAACCTTCAAAACTTGCAGAGAGCCATGAACCTTATTGTAGAGCATAGCCAACGCTTTGGACTATCTGTTAACGTTAACAAAACTAAAAGTATGGTGTTTTCTAAGCAAGCAGTGGAGGCTGTAATACGCATTAACAACCAACCTGTGGAACAAGTGCATTCGTTTCGGTATTTAGGAGCCACGGTGAACGACCAAAGTGACCCGGAAATAGAGATCAAATCTCGAATCGAACAAGCCCGTAAAACTTCCGTAGCATGAGAGACCTTTTCGTCAACCGCGGACTTAATCTTCAGCTTCGTATGCGACTACTTCGTTGTTATGTTTTTCCTGTCCTTACTTATGGATGTGAAAGTTGGACTTTTAATCCAGAAATGGAGAGACGCATAGACGCTTTCGAAATGTATCTATACCGTAGAATATTGCGTATCTCTTGGATGGAAAGACGGACAAACATCGACGTCCTAAATACAATGGGAAAATCACGAGAGTTGATGAGAACCATCAAAGAAAGAAAGCTCCAGTACATCGTGCACATCATGCGCGGCAAAAAATATGAGATCCTTCGCCTGATTATTGAGGGGAAAGTCCAAGGAAAAAGATCAGTTGGACGACGCCAGAACTCATGGCTGAAAGATTTACGGAGGTGGTTTGGAAGAACGTACACTGAAATTTTTAGAGCTGCAGTGTCGAAAACAATTATTGCCAATTGGATCGCCAACCTTTGTTTGGAGACGGCGTTATAAGAAGAAGAAGAAAAATCTTTTCTAAAAATGAAAAAACTCAATTCTCTCAGAAATTGAAGACGTAGATAACGATTCAATTGTTTCTTTCCTAGGGTGTGGCGGCAAAATCTTTTATTTTCAAGATATTTTTTGTCTCGAAACAGCAAGAAGGCAAAGAGAGCCATGTCTGGTGAAGACAGGGGATAGATGAATGCTCGTACAAAGTGTATCACTATTTTAGTCAGTTATATTCTGGATTTTATTTCGTTTTTCTGAATAACATAGGAGGTGGAATCTTACCACAACTTTCTTATAAAATGTCATATTACACCTCTGCAGGTATCATCAAGTTAAATGAAATGGATAATTCATTCTCAACATTTTTTTACAACTTCATCTTATGATACCGAGGTATAGACACAACCAAATTTATATGGAATCACTCGGTATTTCACATTATTGATTGTTTTTAACCAAGAACCTTTGACTACTTGTGAAGAATGAAGTTTTTTGTTGTAAAAAAACTAGATAGTATGATAAGAAATGTTGAATTATCACCCCATGTTCGGGATATTGAACTCAGTCATCACTGAGATTTGAAACTGTGAATTTCAAAATTTAAAAAAAGCCATAATTGAAAATGCCTTACGTTGGATTGTCCGATATGCAGAGGGGTCGAATAATTGAAGAAGGGGAGACACAGAGGTATATAGCGGCCACAATGGGGATATCACAGGGGGTGTTTTCAAAAACCTACGCCCGATACGTAGAGCTACAACCTCTGCAATATAGGCCTAGAAGAAGTCGTAGGAAGATCACTTCTGAAGAACAAGACCGCTTTCAATGCCAAAGAAAAGACCCTAGTCGTCGCACCCCATACTCCAAATGCAATTTCTGAAAGCAACAGGCATCAGTGTATCACTCGCAACGATACGTCAAAGAAACCGTTCTAGGGGATTATACAGCAGAAGACCCTTAAGAGTTTCAGAGCTAACCAGACAACAAAAAATCAATAGACTTAATTGGTGTATCGACACCAAAATCAGAATATTGAGAATTGGCGAAATGTTCTTTTTCTCGGAAGAGACCAGAATTGGTGTTCGATCAGATAGGTTTTTCGGATCGTGGAAGACAAGCTAGACTCCGAGTAGCAAGACAAATTCCGAAATACCAAGGAGGCAGTGTAATGTTTTGGGGGTGGCATTATGCTGGGAGGCAAAACATTATAGAAATTATGTGGTCCTAGTGCTAGAGCCCATAGTGAGACTCTGGCGAGGTGCCACGGTGAGAATTTCACTTTTATGCAAAATAATGCTCCTCCGCATACCAGCAACATCGCGCGATATTATTTTGAAATAGAGGGAATAGCGTTTTTGAACTGGCCAGCTTGCTCTCCAGACCTAAATCCTATTGAACATTTACGGGATAATCTCAATTGGAAGATAAGATCGCGCCAGGATAATCCAAGAATCCCACAACGACTCATTCAAGCCGCCACAGAGGAAAGGCAGAATATCAGAGGAGGTCGAAAACCTAATCCAAAGCATGCCTAGACGGATTTAGGCTTGTATCAGGGCAAGAGGAGGTTATACAAGCTATTAAGGTCAAGAAAAAACACCTACTCCGTGAGAAAACAATTTTCAATTCAATTTACAACATGCGGAAAGAGTCTCTTATTTTCTTTTATTTTCATTTAAATCTTGATTTATTTCTTTTTCAATTGAAATACCTCAAGAACGATCAATTCTTACAATAAAAATTGTGATATCCCTGGGGTAATATTCAAAATATCGGATGATTCCCTATAAATTTGGTTGTGTGTAAGATCATGAGAATAAATGAAAAACTTAAAGTCTATGACAAAAACTTGAAATTGAAGGAATTTCTTTTATACTTTTATCGACATGAGGACCATTGTTTTACAGAGACAGTGAATATTTCAATAAGTACATTTACTACACAGTAAAAGTGTTATATGTCAATTCCAAGAAAATGCATCTAACCGAATCGCATAAAACTGAAATTGTGATAATGATTAGTTATGCTGACAGAATCAGAACTCAAGCTGCGATTTGCTCGTGAGAGACCCCTTTACATTCTGTCAAAAAAATACAGGGAATTGATTTTATAGTATAGGTTCTAGACGATAGAGTGTTGTTCAAGGTGTGAGAATATCTTAAGACATTTCTTTTACGGGTGTAAAACATTGCTCCACATTTTGTTGATTCAAATGAAGGGATTAATCTCACAAAAAAGGGTAAAATTGTCCAATTCAAGCTGCAAGGTTAGGCAGTCCCAAGGGTGATTCATGGAGGTCATCAGAATACGATAATATTTGACATTGAAACACACAAAGTAGGCCCCGTAATAATACATTTACGCTAACGAATAATCCAATCATCAGAACATTTTTCTGGAATTGACTTTAGTTCTCACCGATAATTCTCTGTGTTTTATGTCTTCTATCGGTTCAAATCGGGTACCTTGAAGTGCTAATTTGAGTTTTGGAAACAGACAAAAGTCGGATGGAGCCATATCAGGTGACTGCGGAGGTTGTTCGATACTATTTATTAATTGTTAAGTTTTTCAATTCTGCATTATCGTGGTACAAGATCCATGAGTTTTTGTTCTACTAATTGGGCCTTTTTGACGAACTTGCTCTTTCAAACGCCGCATAACGTTCAAGTATTATTCTTTATTTACCGTGACCTTCTGGTAAGAATTTCGAGTGCGCAACAACGCCATATTCAAAGAAAACAGTCACATTACTTTGACTTTTGATCGACTTTGACGTGGTTTTTTCGTTCTTGGTTTAGTTAGCTTGTTGACTGGTGTGCATATCAAACTCATAAACTTATGTCGCATCACCAGTTACAATGCGTTTTATGAATGTGGGGTCGGACTTGACTCGTTCTAGCACGTCTTCAGCAACTTTTACGCAATTCATTTTTGAAGAGAATTCAGGTCTTTTGAAACTAGTTGAGTGGCAACGCGTTTCATGCCCAGACAATAGTTTAAAATGGTACAAATTGATTCATAAGACATAGAAAGTTCATTGCCTATCCCTCTCAAATTTGAATAACGATTTTCAATTATCATTTCCTTCACTTTATCGATATTAACTTCAGTTGAAGATGTTGATAGCCGAACAGAGCGAGGCAAATCTCCCACCACATCTCGAGCGCTGTGCCACTCATATCCACTTGATTTTGACAAAATCGATTTATCGTAAGCCTTCTGTAATATTTCCAGCGATTCGGTACAATAAATTACATTCGAAATACAAAATTTGACACAAATTCTTTGATATATTTCTATCCATTATGAAAATCGTTGTTGTGCAAACTTAGAAACAACAATAATATTGACAATCATTTAAAGCAGATTTTTTAAATGGTCAATTCCCAGTACTTTTTTGACAGAATGCATGTCATTCAATGATTTCGTCCATTATTTTCTTGATTTTCCTACTGCAATACGTGAATGACAAGAATATATGAAGCGCCAATTTATATTGTATGAGCTATTATCTACAGATTAGTAGAACTGACTTTCCTTGTCTGAAGAAGTTGTTATTATTATGCAATTGCAGGTATTATTTCCACACATCAACCTGGGAGTCGGTATTAAAAGTCATATCCCCGTCAAGGAAGTATAAAATTATTGTTTTTCTCTCTTACAAGAACGTTAGTAGTTTTTATAATATTACATCATTTAAAAATCATTTATAGTGCACTGAAAATGCAGTAACCATGTTCGGTTGAGAGACCCACGTCATGAACAAATTTCTTCGTGCTATTCTCAGTCAGTAATTCGAAATGAAATTTGAATGTTTTATATCCCAATGCAAATATTTAAGGTAGGAAATCACATGAACATTTTATGAGAAATATTCCTTTATTACATCTTAAAGTGAATTTTGAATTAACCAAAAAAATAAGTGTCCTAAAATGTTACGTTTAAAATATACGAGGTTGGTCCCAGAAATACTTGATCTGACACAAGCATTTTCGAGAATAAAATCTCTATTTTTGCATAATCTTCCTTCAGGCGTTTACTGTTTATATATTCACAGCCTACATCCTACAACTCATTCCTTCATTGTTGAGAAAGCAACTGAAACTTCAACTCATAAATTTTGTAGGTTGAAACAACGGATCTATGGGCTAGTGTATTATATTGATTCTTGAAGCGGATCTTTGGAACTTGTCAGTTCTTGAAAGTCATCCTTTCCGCCTTTGATTAGAATTGACGGTTCGATCGCATAATCACCTGAAGAAAAGGTGGATCTCTTGGCAAAAAGTATTAAATCGACTATGTCTGAATGCAATATCAATAATTGTTTTGAAAAAATGTAGTACAGAGTTAGAACCTAATCCAAATCGTCTGTTTCAGAATTCGTATAAGAGCCAGACGTTTCCGGAGTGTCCCTAAAATTACCGTGCAATCGTACTGTTGTCCACTATCTCTAAAGTCATGGAAATAATGATAAACGATGTGCTCATAAAATATCTCAAGTTACAGGGTATCATCAGTAATCCACAAAACGGTTTACGTAGAGAACGATCAACAACCTTGCAAACGTTACTTATTGTGAACATCAATAACCGAAAAGAACGAAGAATCAAGTGCCATTGCTCTTGATGTCTCTTGGCATGCAGCCTTGATGAATAAACTAATCGCATATCGACCCGAAAAATTGTGTGGTTGGATTAGTAGCTTTATGTTCAGTAGATCGATTCAGATTATTGATATTGCAGAACCTCCTTTAATCATACAAGTACATCGAATTGCATCAGAAATGAATCACAGTTAACATCAGAGTTTGCTGGTATGATCATGAGTCATTGTCAAATCTGTTTCTGGTTGTTTAAGTTTCCTTTAAAGGGATAAGCTCAAAGGCGACAGGTTGCTGATTTTTCTGTTTTTCCAGATATTTCCATAATAAATGCTCTGAAGAACTGAACAGCTTGGTTCTGGAAAGGATCCTTATAAGAATACCGGGTGTCCACGTGAGATGGAGAATCATGATTTGGCAGTTAATGCAGAAAAACTGATTACTTCCTTCCTGTGTAAATTACACACAGGTGCGCTACATTTGGAGCATTTGATTCTTGATTCTTTTCGTGGACAAAATTCACATCGGTTGCTTGAGCCAACGACGTTTCTATGAGAAACTTCTACTCTTTCTCCATTTTCTGCCAAAAATAGTCGGATTGCTTCTAGGGTAGGTTTTGACATGCCCTGACAATTCGTTCCTCTTGTTTTTACGTTTGGAAGAGCGAGTTCTTGACATAGTAATTACAGAAATTTTCTTCGCCTTCCTTTACCTTTACACAATTCAGGATATTTCTGAGTGAATTTTGTGAAAGCATTCAGTGCTGTCTATGATTAAAACAAAAACTTAGGGCCATCGTTTAGTAGCTCGAACACAACAATACTCTCGCGTCATCTTGTCCCCAGTATCCACAGCACCTTTGGTGGTATTGTAGTGCCAATTGATGATTGGTTTTTTCTTCTGGGTGTCTAAGGCTGTTTCTGCCTTCTTCTTTTTTTGGAAGATGAGAAACGGGGGTCATTTTATCGGTGAAGCCAAATATAGAGGAGTACTCTTCGCGCCTACAATGTCCAAGAAATTCTTGCGGAATCTCTCGCTTGTTCGATCGCAGCGTTCCGGTTATCATCATTTTTTTTTCAAAAAGTTCTTCTGCTAGTGGAATTGAAGTAAAATAATTATCAGAGTAATTCCTCTCCATGTTCCTAACTAAGGCTCAACCATGTCTAGTACTACTCTTTATCTCTGATTCACTTCTCGTTTGTTGTTTACCATGTCTGTGTACATTTGACTGTTCAAAATGTATGCTGTCTCGGAATCGGCACAAACCCATATTTTCAATAATTGTCCATACAATTCTTCACAAATTCATCATAAAAGCGAAGGCATCTGAATACTTGTTTTAATCTATTTCTAGAGAGAACTACGGTAAAATATGGCTGTGTCTTGACAGACCATGATATTGTACGTTTCAACTCGGACCACGAAATTCCACAGGGTGTTACGAATTTTTGACAAAAAAAAACACTTTTAGTTTTGCCCCCGTATAAAATTTTTTTCAAAATTTTTTTGTTTTCTCTTATAATTTCTACAAAGCAGAAGAGTTGATCTATAACTTGCCGAACGAATCATCTGAATCGGTTGAGAATTAGGAAAAATATCGAACTTCGAATTTGGTTAAATTTTCGTGTGTTCCCCTAATTTTGCCTCCGAGTGTAGAATACGCAATCCCTTTATAGAGTGTGAACCCTACACCATGAATGAGTTCTACGAATGGTGTGAGGGCAGAAGGGGCCTAATCCAATTGAATTGTTCTCGTTTGAATCAGTGTATTTTTTCATTAACTTTTGTTCTGGTTTTGTGTTGCATTCTATTCATTTGCATGATATTGACATTTTAACGTTTTTAGTTTTGTTACATCGATTATTTGTTACACAATATGATCAAACATTTAATGAGAGAGGAATAAATAAATAAATAAATAAATAAATAAAAATAAAGATTGCCATCGGTATCAATTTATCTACACCTACACGTGTTGTAGAGGAAAAACGTCTTGGCAGAAAGACAGCCAGAAGGGTTTATTTCGAAGAACGAAACCCTTTAAAGGAATCGAAGAATCTCCGATGTGCTCTGAGGAGCTTGAAACGTTTGTTGTTGTTTTTAGAATATGAGACACACATCCAATAACGCAATACCCATCGTTCGCTAACTTGGGAACAAAAGCGTTGAATCGGCTCGTAATTACACGATAACTATAATACTCCCATTCCTTAATCACCTGCTGAATGAAAGGTTGTGACATAACCAGTTTAGTCGTAGCATTTTCAGCTCGATAATCTCTTTTATTTCGTTCTTTTTCTGACTTACTCGGGTACCACCTTTCTCTTTTTGCAATACGACGGCGACGACCGCGACTTCAAGACGGAGACCTGATTATGGATTTCAGTCGTACTAAGCGACGCGGAAGCAAAAGAACTACAGCGTGATTCGTGCCATTGGCGTGTGCGTATTGGATTTCCTACGGGGTTACTCGCGATTCGTAGTGGCGTTTTGGTTTTATGATTTTTGTGATTTCTAGATTTTTGTGTGTGTTTTGTGGTGCCATTGATTAATGATTGGATTTTTCAATGCATGGATCAATTATTGACGGGTAGGTGATTCTTACTTACAATCAATTCAATTGGCTTTAGAGTTTTTGAAGAAATTAGACACTTCTCTCTTCTTGATTTGCCTGTGAATCCAAAAACGTCATTTATGATAATCATTCCTTGGCATTTTTAGATACCACATTAGCATTTTGACAGGGAATTATTTTGAACATTTTTCTTACTTTCTGCTGGTCTTTCAATTTTTCCGGACCCTAGCTACTTATTGTTTGGATGCTCTGGCTATGATTCTTTATAACTTCTGATATCTTCCGTTAATCTTTTGAATTTCAACATTCGTTCATGGTTAATTGATTCCGCTGTTATTACGTATTAATTAATCATGATGATAATAAGGAATTGAACTATGTAATATACTATCACAAGAGATTTATTGAAAATCATCAGGATTGAAATTCCGCTCGACCATCTTCAGCTGACGACAAGTAGGTACTGAAATAAAGTTGAAAATACATACGTTAACAGGTAGATGCAAAATTAGTAAAAGTGCAAACAAGAAGCAATAAACTTATTATGATAAAAACAGGAATTATTTAAAGATAACAAATATGGAATAATAAACCGGGTCTTACTGGTCGCTGAGAAAATTATCTCTATGGGGAGTTTGAAATTTTCGATGGATTCTGAGAAACCTAACTTTTGTGATATTTTGTGAATGATTTGAAATTGATCTATGGATGGAAAATGATGGCCATTTTCGTTACAATCTGAAGCGCTAGTATTTTAATCAGATTGATGCTCTTTGTATCTAGTTTTGAACGAACGCCCATTCTAGACTATATAGACGCCTCCACAATCCATACAAGACAACTTGTTAACACCAGTATTGTCAAATTTATCAGTTTTATATTTAATATTGAAAAATTCTTGGGAGAGTTTCATGTGGGTTTTGAAAGCTACTTTTTTCATGCTGTTTTGAAATGACATTTGCAAGATTTTGCTGATAGGGCCAAAATATGTTAATGAAACTAAATACAAACGGCATCAATCAGATTACAATAACTAGAGAACAGACGAATCTATTTTCGCTTTAAATTGTATCGAAAATGGCCATCTTCTGAACGACAAGGCTTATTCGTCCATATTTGATATATCCTTAAATAATTCCTGTTTTTATCATAAGTTTTTATCATAACTAGTTTATTTCCTCTTGTTTGCACCCACATTAATATTGTATATACCTGTTCACGTATCTATTTTCAACTTTATTTCAGTAATTGTTATCAGCTGAAGATGATCCAGAGAGCGAAATTGTAATCCTGATTTTCAATAATCTTATGATAGTTCAATTTCTCATGATCATCATTCATTAATGCTTCAAACTTTTGATGTACAATCTTGGATAATGTCTCATGCAAAATATTGCCAGCTGAATTCTCTAGTATGAAAACATCAGTCTTCATATGATAACATCACTACCTTCCGAAATTATATCTTAAACATTACAACTCTTTTTCCGGTTATAAAGAGACATATCGACATGATTTTTCTTGAAAATTATTCAGAATTGAGTGGGAAAGTTTGAAATGTCTGAAGCATTCAGAACTTTTAGATCGGCGTAAAGATTTTCGAGTCTCTTTTAGAGTTCCGTCTCTTAAAGAAAGGAAGTCTTATAGGATCACTTCGTTATCCTTTTGTCTGTCTATTGGTCAGTCAAAATTCTTATCTCAGAAATACGTGTAGGTATACAGTTGAAATTAATGTGAAATATTCAAGTGGGAAATCTTTTGAAGCAATGAAAAAACTAATTTCAAAGACAACGCTATGATAGATACGTTTATGTTGAATTTTGCGGTTTATTTTGATACTATCAAGGGTATCAAATCCTATCGAGGTACCGAGAAGAAATTGATACCATATACACAGGTCTGCTCTATTCTAGGTCCGTGAATTTGTGGAAAAAGAAAGTTCAAATATGCATTTTATAATTCACCGATTTACCATGTTCATCCAGTAAAAAAATATTAATGCATGCTTATGTAATGATTTATTGAGAAAACAAAATTCTGGAAGAACTACACAATGCCTCAAATTCTATGAGAAATTGTTAAAAAACATATTACATAATCTCAGGATTACCGAAGTATTTTTCTCGTTATTTCACATAAAACTCAAATAAATTTCATACCGAAAACAATATTTTCGGATCACTTCGAGTACCCTTTAGATTAAAGCTATTTCTGCATCGTATGGAAAAAGTAGATAGTCCTCTTATTAAAAACGTTTTTTCATCTACTAGACTCGTTCTACCACCTGAAAGAAATTATGATCAATTTCGAATCCGAGCTAATTTCACGTTCAATGAAAACTAGTTTTCCGGTGTGGCAAAATGTTCATGTCTACCAGAATTATTTCACCACCTATAAAAAATGTTTATCTACCCACAAGATTGGTTTCACCAAGCGAAATGGAAAATTTAAGATCATATTTGATTCCGAGTATTTTTCCTCTCCGGAAAACCAGTTTCCATAGATTGTAAGGTAAGCACTCTATTGAAAATGGATAATTTCTTTTACTTGAGATGAAACCCATCGAGTGTGTGAGGAAATATTTTTATTGGTAAAGGATCTATATGACTATAAACTTAAAATTTTTAGACTACACAGGGTGTTCCAATAATAAACTTACATACTAAAGTTATGAATTCGACATCTTATTTTTTTCATTTTTGATTTTGTGGGGAAAACTGAAGCTGAATTTGTTGGAAATTCCCTATACTTATATCCTGAATAGTTTCCGAAATATTTGACATTTTCTGAAACTTGAGGATTGATAAAAAATTGTGTTCTCAATATTGATTTCGAACTGAAGCTGAATTTGTTGGAAAATCCCTATACTTATATCCTGAATAGTTTCCGAAATATTTGACATTTTCTGAAACTTGAGGATTGAAAAAAAAAATTGTGCCCCCAATATTGATTTCGAAGCTTCAGATGTAGGACTATTGTGATAGTAATTGTTCTTGCTGGAATATATGATACATTTTATTGACGAATGTTACACAGGGTGTTCGAAAAAGGTTTTTGGAGATGGGACTCATTCAAATTTCATTTCACTGTTTTTACAAATCTGGAGGGTTGAGTAGGTGGTAGATTTTAATACCTTTCGAATGGTAGCTAGGTTCCCTATACCTATTTTCAACGGTTTCGAAGATAGTCAAAAGCTTAGCCAATTTTTATCGAATTTCAAGAAATATTCCACTAATCTGAAATAATTGGAACTTCGCAAGAATTGATCAAAGAATTTCAGTCAAAGAAAACAAATTGTCACAAATTAAACACAATTTAGAAAAAGAAAACAGATTCTTCTTGAATGATTTGAAGAAAACGCGGATTTTCTATCACTCAAAGTATGAAGACATATTTCTTCTTCTTCTTCATAAGCTCTACAGCCGGTTACCGGTCAAGGCTGTCTCCGTCAGCTTACTCCATCCAGATCTATTCGCCGCCAATTTCCTCCATCGGTTTATCCCCATAACCAACAACCATTGCTCCATTCTATCCAACCATCTGGTTCTTGATCTGCCGCTCGCGCAGGTGACATGAGTCACCCACACTATAAAATTGTCAAATAGTTTCTTAACGCACCGCGCTACAGTGCTGCCGACTTAGATATTTCTCGACTATGAACCGTTCTCATCATCAGTAACGTGCCAGTGGACACAATATATGGACGTCTGCGCATTGTAGCTACAAAGTTCCTGGGTGACTTATTTCCCCCGCTTTAGCTCTCGAGGAATAGTAAAATATTGTGAGTGAAACACACTCATATGTTCAGGTAAGTTTTTCCATACACTATTGTTTACTTGTATTTGATTTATTTATGATTTTGTACCCGCTAAATGATATTTATTTCTTAGTAATTTACTTTTTTTAGGTTATATTAGCGATGCTGAGAGATGAGACAATAGTCTCAGGTTAGAAGAAGATCTCTCACAAAGGAGCGCATCAGAGAGTGACGATGAAGACGATGGTGATTTGGAATTCAATTAAACATCTAAATTGTTAAATTATTATATTGTTGTTTATATAAACTTCATGGGTTTCAATTTAGTCCAAATGTCTTGATTGTTCAGAATTTTTTTTTGTCGAACAACTATTTATAATAAATACAGCTATTGTTACTTTTTATTTTAGTATTTGGTGAGAAATAAAGTTGATTTCAAATATTATTTCTTGTTTATATAATTTAGAAAAGTTTTACTTCTAAAAATGCAATTTGAAATGGGTGACAAATGTACCCCACGCGAGTATTCATGGACTATTTCAAGGTGCGAGCACTGTAGTTTTAATTGTTATATTTCACAGCAATAGAAAAATGCTTCTTCTCAATGCACTCATTAACGTTTCTATCAATCCATTGTTTCTAATTCGGTTACGAGTCACTTCGGACTGGATCAACATAATGTGTATTCTCATTATTAAGAATGAGAAGTTGGAACGCTGAAAATTATTGCTCCCATAGATTTAATGGGATCATTAAGGCAGATTCACCGAATTCAACTTTATTCAGAGCTAATGGTGAATGAATTTAGGAAATCGATTATGCTGACTTTAGTACAGTTACTTTGGCCTTACCATTTTCGACGTGATAAACTAGAGTCTGAGTCGTCTTTCGATCTCGATGAGTAACTTCGAGGCTTTATACATGACGAAATCGTTAATTCATGATAAAGTTTGGATGAATATGGAAATATTTGGAGAACTACAAATTCAATGTAGTGGAAATGAAATAAATAGGTAAACTATTTTACTTTTTAACCTAAGTATACCAACACAGAGGAAAATAATTTCTATTATTATAAATTTTATGGATTTGTAACCAATTCGTAAAATTTAGAAAACGTTTTTCTCAAATAAAAGGAAAACAAGTTCTCAAAGATAAAAATTTGTTATACATTCTGACAAGTACCATGAATGGATTATTTAAAAAATCTGATTGTCAACATTTTTGCAGTTGCTGAGTTGGCACCACTGTTTTCTATAATGACGCAGAGTTTGAACGCGATCTATCATTTATTTTGTTTACATTGCTGGCAGTTATCACAAGTGTTTTTGCGATTTTCACAATGGATAAAAATATCGAATTCGTTTCAAAGTTTTTATTGCAATAGAAATTTCGTGTGCCGAATCGCTGTGAATGTTACGGTGAGTCGACTTTATCTAAAACACGTACCTATGAGTGGTACAGTGCATTTAAAAGCGGCCGAGATGTGGTGGAACATTTGCTTCGTCCTGGTCGGCCATCAATATCTTCAACTGAAGTTAACATCGATAAAGTGAAGGAAATAATAATTGGAAACCATTGTTTAAGCTTAATACAGATAGATAATGAAACTTTCGTGTACAACAAGTGGTTTCTTCGACAAGTTCTCATAATTTGTATATACTCCGAAGGTAGGTACAGTCTTTGCTGGTGTTTCAAAGCTAACTCTCTGTCACCAAACTCTGCATCGTTAGGTAATAAACTATGTCCTGAATACAGAAATTATATAGTAATATCGCTTAAGTTGACAGAACTCTCCAGTATAGATTTCAACATGAAGGTCAGCTTTATGTTCCTGTAAGAGTCACTCCACAACTACTTCCTGGGCTCCTCTTCCTGCAACTCCCTCAGCCCAGACATAACAGTACCCTATGTCTTCCTTTCCGTTGCGAACACCGGCATTGTACATCGAAATTTGGCGCTTGTTAAAAACGATGTTCGTTGGGATCCTTGGCAAAGGTAATGTTTTCTCCAAGTCAAACGTGAGGTATTCATGATCTTTACTCTCTTCTTAACTTCAGGCCATTTTCTGCATTTTCTAAATGAGTTGCATGTTCCTTTAAAAGTTCCTCTTTTTATCTGGATCCGCCTCATTCTCTGTTTGTATCTTGGGACTTTTGCATATATTGCAGGTATCTTTTTTCAATGGCTTGAATTTTTGGTTGAAACTCGTATAAAATATTTTTTTCATAAGATGAAATACTGTTTGGTCTCGTCTATAATGTGACTTGTATTTAGGAACTCTATTAATATGTTCAACAACTTCTTCAATTTTATTTTCGTTCAGCTTGTTTTTTCCCCCATGGTTTCGACCTCTTTCGTATGTCATAGGTGCGTCACTATTGAACTTCTTCATAGCTGTATTCACTCTGAGAGTTGTTATTTCTAGAGTCTTGACATACGTTTCTTGACACACAACTTTCTCTTGGAATTTACAAACTCTCGAATACTTCTGCTTTTACGGATTCTTTCCATACGTTCTTTTTTTTGGCTGTTGCACTCCAGCTGCAATAAAATTGATCTGGCAGTCATAGGATTTCAGAGACCAAAATCTCTCGAACCCATTCTTGCGAATCTCCCAAGAAACATTCTCACTCACATTCTCTATTTTGGGTTAAATTTTTTTCGTAGTGAGTTTGCTTCATGGCCGTTTCTTTTAAGCTTTTTTTCGCTCCTGTTTTGTTCTGCATACTCTCTTTTTCTGCCTCTTTCTGGTCTCATTTTGGTCTGTTCATTTTCATCAGGAATTATATCATTATCATTTTCAGCAACTATATGTTGAGGTACGGTCAGATCATTCTCATAGAGGTACAGCTTTCATCTTCGCTTTCATAGTTCTCTCTGCATTACCTACACAAAATTTTTCAATGTTTTCATAATTTTAAATATCAGGTTCAATTAAACCGGAATTAAACATTCTGGCATATTTCCACCGCGTGAATTTTCGTTGGTGGTGATACTCTCGGGATGTGGTACGACTTTTGTCACAAATCTTTTTGTACCTTTTTGTACCAGATTTCCAAAAAAAATAAGTATAATACTTCAAAATATACTACCTTTTCTCAAGTTTTCGAACACTCGCTGGGTCCTATTTTGATACATATTGAAAAAAAACTTCAGAAACACATTCAGGAAACTACTAAGTACACGTAAATATTTCGAGGTTATGAGGAAATTCTTATTTTGCAAGAACCAACCAACCTACTTGGGCGATGCTGGAAAACGACATATTGCAATTTATATTTCAACCAAGTGGGTTGTGAGTATTCTGCACTAATGTGAACAGAACATGCGTGAATAAATGGCTTGGTAGATATTATCCTCGGCTCATATTGCGTCATCCCATTGGTTGGTAGGTTTCTGCAATTTGAAGAATAGGTTTAGACCGCCTCGGTAGCTGCACGGTTAGTGAGCAAGTATGTAGGAATATGCTTAGCCGAGGTGCCTGGTTCGAATCCGGGTTCAAGTCATGGATGTTGTCCTTGAACAAAAAATGTGAATTTGACAAAGACGTACATAGAGATTGGATACATAACCATAGTTGTTGAGTCCATAACCTCTGAAGGCCAGATAACTTGTAATCCTGAGAGGTGGCAGTTATCATTGCACGGTCTAGGTGAGTGGTTCGGAGTCCACTATAAACTGTAGGTCCATAGAAAAAAGAAAAAGAAAGAAGAATAGGTTAGGTTTGTTTTTGTAACCAACTCAGTTTTGGTAAGATTGTGGGTTGGTATGTATATGCATAACTACGTCCAATTGTTAATGAAACACACTGTATATAGGGTGACTCATTTGTTTGGAACGCCCAGTATAGGAGGCATAGACCATCTCATCCCATCAAAGCTTTCATCGCGTGTGGTACTTTCAAATAATTTAGCAGATCGAAACAAAGTTTTTACCTTCATACAATTTAGAAGGTTCCGACAATACATTTTTCCATATACAATACAGTTTTTGTCGATTCGATATATGTGACTGACCGAATACGAATTACGAACAAATGATTAAATGAATTTCATTAAATTGCTTTTTCATCAGTGAACCGTTACACGAACTGTACCTTCCTAATATTATCGAGACGAATAAAAACCTCCATAATTTTACATGAAATGAAGACTGGCATCTTGGTAATAATACGTTTATGCTTATGGTAATCCTCGTATAAAAAGGAAAGGTTGTAAATGGAATTTTTATATGCAAAAGAGTCTAATAGAAACTTGTTTCTAAGCAAAATGCCTAGAAAGTATATAAAATTTGTAGGATTTGATGATACTTATTAACGCTTTCTTTTTTGGTATTGCGTGAAGATAAACGAGCAGTACAATTACTCATTTGAATCTTGAAATAACAGTTAACAAATTGTGAGAGTAATTTATACATTATGTTCCTAAATTCGTATCAAAAACCATGTAAGGGTCAGTCAAAGTTGGTAATACGCTTTATTTTCATTGGGGTGTACCTTTTTACCTCTAAGTTCTACAGGATTTAGTTCTTGAATAACATAGCAAAAATTATGATAATTACAAAATTAGAATAATTAGTATTTATTAATGTATGTGGTTCAAAACTAATTTTAATGTTAAACAAGCTCCATAATCAATATATAATATTAAAATAATTTTAATTAATAAGTACATTCAAACAGGATAGAAAGGTAATCAACTCATTAATCCTACTAATAAACAGTCTGAACTTCAAATGGAATAACTAATAAATTATGAGAATTGCGAATATTATTACGTAGAAAATATCACTGTTTAAGACCGAAAAGTTGATTTAACGTTGAAGCTATTTCGCGCTTTCGCTTATCATCACAAAAGTATTGGTTTAAAATTAAAATACAAAATAAGCAAGTTTCTTATACAGGGTGTCGGAGAATTAGGTATCTTTCGGAATTTGATAAATCTCGTCTGATGCTACAACTTTACTTTTTGTGTACATTAAATCGTCAGGATAGGAAATGGTCGTAGTAATAGTATGTAAATGAGATGTAAAATCACAATCATTACTTTAATTACATCCAATTCAACACAAAGTTGCAGCTTTAAACAGCATGGTACATCGGTTACTCAATTTACCTTTATCAGTAGAAGATTATGATAAAGAGTTAAACACCATCAAACAGATAGCCATTAATAATTCATATAATCCGGATATGATAGATCTAATCATTCGTAAAAACTCTATCAGAAAGCAATAAATGAAGTATATCCTATTCATAAAGACTTTAAAATATTCAACAGTTTAACATTCTGCGGTTCTGCAAGTACAAATATTAAATCCTTCCTCGTCAAACAAAATCTTAATATAGCTTTCAAAACTTCTAATAACTTATGTAAACATATTAAAAATAATAAATCTCGTGTTGAAAAATCAAGTAAATCAGAATCTATAAACTCAATTGCGGTTCTTGTGATAAAATTTATATCGGTAGGACCTATAGGAGTTTTGGCATAAGAACATCTGAACATAAACGTAGCTTCGATAAAAATAAATCTGATTCAAATTATTCAAACCACCTAATAAAAGAAAACCATTCATTCAATAAAAACTTTGACATATTACATATAAAATCAAAAAGTTCAAAATTAGATCTCCTAGAAGCATTAGAAATAAATCGATACAAACATTCGGACAAGCTTTTGAATGAACAGGTAGATTTGAATTACTCACCCCTACTTAACTTGTTTAATTAGTTTTTATTACCTTTCATACTAACTGTACAATGGCTCGGTGTGGATTTTCCTGTTATTCATCCAACTTGTTCTACGATTTGTTTATAATACCATACTCTTCATTCTATTTTTCATTCTTGATAAAGCTGCTGTGTCAGCGAAACGTCGTCGAATTTTTTCAAATAAAGTGTAGATTAAAGTTAAACCTTGTGTTTTTATCTCATTTATATCATGGATCTACATCAAGTAACGGCCTCCACAATTCAAATAATAGTATGTTGTTCAAATTGAATACTGTAGAAAGTCCGGCATGTGAATGTGGCGCAGCTGAAGAAACAATAAGACAGTTAGTCCTCGACTGTCCTATTTACCATTTTACGGGTGGTTTTCAAGAAATTCATTCCGTTTCAGATAATTTCATTAACTGGGTAGAGAACTTCAAGTCTATTTAGGAGATTAGTTAGAGATTGAGGTATGAGATGTTCCTGTTGAAAAACAGCGGAGCATTAATTAAGTTCTTAGATAAGGCTAGGACTGCTCCCCCTTAGGGGCTTTATTCCCATGGTGTATGTTGATAACGCAAGGGCATACCCTTGTAAGGCTTTATTCCCAAAAAGTGTATGAGATGTTCCCTGTTGAAAAACAGAGGAGCATTAGTTAAGTTCTTAGATTCAAGTGAGTTTAGACATGAAAGAGTTAGGTATGTTTCTACTGCTTTTTCTTTTTCCATTGTTACAAATTTTTCCTGACCCAAACCCTCTTCCTTTTCACCCTTGTCTTCGTGAAGAAGTCCTGGAAATCATGGAGAGCAAGATTTTATGACCTTGCTTGCTATGTAAAATTTTTTCTTAGATTTTTTAGACATACAAGAAGTATGATTGTTGAAATATTTTACTGCTGGTTTTTTTTTCATTGTTAGATATTCCTGTCCCAAACCCCCTTCCTTGCACCATTGTCTTTGGAAATCATGGAACGCAAGAGAGAATGAAGCTGCTAAGCAGAAAAATTTTTGGTACTCTTTTTGTACACACGACACTAACACAACATAAACAGAAAAGCTATTGCTAATGTAATAGCGACAGGAAAACGAGTTTTTCCACAGGTTTTACTCGTTTATTGGATCATACGCAAGATAGTATGGTTCCCCTGTTACATTTTCTGTACTTACACTTCAGGGGCAATCATAGGAGCATGATGCGAGTTTAGATGCTCAATTAAATTTTTTCTTGAAATGCATCCCCGCTGAGATATTCACCCCTAAATTTCGAAAATATAAATTGTTTAATTTTCTGAAATTCAAGACATTGTTCAAAATTAGTATTCTCTAAGATGTTGCTTTCGGTCGGATGGTAGTCACAGGGCTCCAGATCAGGGATGTACGGAGGATGATCTAGGGTTATCCATTGAAAAAATGTGATGAGATATTTAGTTTAATTAGCCACATGGGGATGGGCATTGTTATGCAGTAAAACTATGCCGTTCCTCAACTAGCCACATATGTTATTGTAGAATGTATAGCGCAGATTGTTCAATGTGTCAATGAGCTGCTGCATACATTGCCCCATTACAAAGCAGAAATTCCACAAGCAATATTCCCTTTCTGTCCAAATAACTGTGCACATGATTTTGCAAGCAAAAATGCTCTGCTTAAACTTCACTTTTCTGGGTAAACCTGAATGCCACCATTCCATGGAGTTTTGTTTTGATTCTGGTGTGACGTAGGCTACCCATGTTACCCATGATTCATCACCCGTACAAATTTGGCTTAGGAAATCATCACCGTCGTTATGGTACCGCTAAAAAAAGTCAATGCACTGCCTAAACGTTTGGTCAACATTTTCGGTGCACAACGTGAGCACAATTATCAGTAATCAAAGTTCTCGGTCATAATTCTATACAAAACACTACGAGAAATATTAGGAAAGTCAAAACACAAGGAGGAAATCGTTAAGCGTTTGTTTGCTCTTCCGGTACCAAACTTTCATTAAAGACCAAAGTACGCCCACTCCGTTGTTCATCACTAACATTTGTGCGGCCTTCTTCAAATGCTCTCATCCACTGTTTAACCATTTCATCAATCATAATGTTTTGTCCATAAACTGCACAGATCTCACGATGAATATCGATCTGTTTTAGGCTTTTAGAACTAGGAAATCTAATAACAGCATCGTAAACACTTAGTAAACAAGGAAGAATCCGACTTCAATGGCGTAAGTGCGTAAGCAAGAGATGTAGGTACCTAGTGTGCACGCGCAGAACTCCGACCGCAGCGCTGCTGCCGCGGTGTGGCAAAACGGCGCTCACTAACAAAACACGCCTCGTATAAAGAGCATCGATCTTTATTCCTTAAAAATAAATAAGATTCAACATTAGCTAATCACTGCATCCAAAATGGATTCTCTTCAATACCTATAGTTCTGTTCGAATTTGTGAGAATAACTTAGGTTCGAATTTGTTTCTGTTATTTCATTATGTTCCGTAATGAAATACTTTGGTACCACCACTGTGGTAGGTTTCATGATTCTCGATCTATGTGTAGCTATTTCCTCAAAGATATTTGAAAAAATTCTTCCTGACAAATTTGCACTTATGAAATAAAGTTGCACAGAAACTGTTTTGAGATTGTAACTCAGAAAGCGGACGAAAAAATTCTTGAAATGACCCATAAGAAATCTAGAAATAATATCTGAATCTACCATATGTGCTACTTTCCACACAATCGGAAACGAGATGATTGTATGCTCCTAAATCAATGTTGAATTGAGAATTGTTCGAGGATCAAGGTAGAAAAATGCAGATAGCATCTTAACATCTATTCGAGTTCTCATTGCAAACGTTTCTCATTCCACTGTAATGGATATATTCATTTTTTTTTATTCTGAACAGTTTGAATAGAGAGGTTAATGACGATGTTTTATTACCATTCATTTATTTTGTCTAACAGGAATAATACAAGGTGTACTCAAATAAAGATGGTTTTTTTATTTTAACGGTTTGGAACCCTAAAAGGAACACAAGAACCTCCATAGAATCACTTTCTTCTCCTAATTATTGTCTGATTCTTTTCTAAGAAACTTATACAGATATACAGCTAAAATTGAGAGCTCGTCAATATTTAGAACAATGGTACAGATTTTTATCTTCCTGAAGAATGATGAACGATCGTCAGCGTGAAAAGGAAGACCAAGTTCAATACTTCTGAAAGTTAATGGTATTTATTTTGTAGAGATCCATTTCAAAATATGAAAAACAGAAACACTTTTGTCATTTTCCCATGTTTATTTGTTAATACACGACCGGTTTCGACCGTTCGATTATTTCCAAATTGGCTATTGAGATTAGTATAATGTGGGGTTTTCCTGGGTTTATTAATTTCGTAACTTTCCAACCCAATCATTCTTCTTCCTGTATTGCAATTGTGGAAGACTGAAACTATTGTGTGGATTGTTGATTGAATATGTTCAAATATTTGGGATTTCTAGTCTGATGATATATGTTCTTTGTATGTGAATTCAAAATTTCTACCTGTTTGACATTTATAAGAGCATTCGTTATATTAGATTTTGTACATACAACAAGTATGAGTTCATCTGCTTGAGGATGAGGTGGTTATTTTGAATTTTGAAAAATAATGATTTATATTGAGAGATAGAGGACTGAAATAATTAAAACTAGCATACCTTTTATCGGGTTTTTATTGAATGCAATATAATAATTGTCATGTTTGATTGTGTATTTTGGGTCAAATGATTTCATTAATGAAAGAGTTTGGTATATTATTGTTGCAGGCTATTCTTTCTTTTGTATTTATTTCAGTTCTGAAATCTTGAATTGAGAGGGGATATAGAAAGCTCTATGGACCATAGAATTGTAGGCGGCGTGTTTATGATTTAAATGATTGAAAAAAAATTCTCGATTTAACTATAACTAATATAAATGTTATCCTAGCTTATAATATCTATAGAAAAGAGTTATTCTTCTTCTTTATATTTTTCAGCCATCTGTCATTTAACTTTGGATATAGGCTTCCCCCAGTTCTCTCCATAGGCTTCTATCTTTTGCGGTCGGTATCTCGCTCTTCTGCGCAACTGTGGTCGCCATTGCTGTATTGTGGTGTTCCATCTGCCATCTTTTTGTCTGGCATTATGTCCGTCAAAGCTCCATTTGAGTCTGCAGATTTCCTCCCTAACATCACAAACTTTAGTGATCTTCCTTATCCAGATATTAGTTTTCCTGTCTCTCAGCCTCAATCCAAGCATTTGTGGTTCCATGGCCCTCTGCGTTTTACTCATTTTGTCCATGATGGCTTAAGTAAATGTCTAAGTTTGACAGCCGTAAGTGATGATTTTGAAGGAGCGATTTCAGTTTGTCAAATACTGTTCATGTTTATCTAACTCTTCTACTTCTTTCTGCAGTTTGATTTTATTATTTGTTCCAGCTTTATATACTACTACTCAACCATATCGAGTATGTGTCAGTTTACCGTTAGTTTTCCATGTTCTGTGGTATTAGCCATTATTTTTGTCTTCTTCATGCTTATTTTCAAGCCTATTTCTTAAGATGCATCTGCTAATTGTGCTGTCATGTTTGGTAATTCTTCAAAAGATCGTCTGCATATCTCAGATGGTTCAGGGCTATTCCGTTCATGTTCATTCCCTTTTCTGTCGAGTCTAAAGATTTGAGAACGCCCTCTACTGCTAGGCTGAACAACTTCGGTGATATAATATCTCTCTCTCTCGTACGCCTCTTCGGATGTTTATCGGTTTTGCCTTGTATTCCAATTCCATTATCCATGAGGATTTTTGAAAGATGTTATGAATAAGCTGTCTATACCTTGAACCAATTCTACTGTTGTTCATAGCTTACTCCGCGGCTCATATCTTAGTCATATCGAAGGCCTTCTCATAGTCAATAAACGATAGATATAAAGTGAGATGGTGTTCATTATATCCCTGCTCGTGATTATTTTCATAAATATATTGTATAGCTGGGATGGAAGCGATATGAGATGGTAGTTCTTCAAGTCTCTCTTTTCGTCTTCATTGAAGAGAAAGACTACTGTGCTTTTTAGGCACTCATCAGGAATGTTTCCGTAGAGCAGACATTCATTGAAGAGGGGTTTTGACAGTTGGTAAAATGATTTTCGTACCTTCCTTCTGCATTTTTGTTAGTATACCGTCTGACCCTGGTGCTTTGTTGTTCTTTAGACTACTAAGAGCGTTCTCTATTTCATAATATTCTATATCAGGTAGTTCTTCGGAAATAACATTGGATATCTTTCTCTTTAAGCTTTTTTGTGTGTCTTTATTTGGTTGTATCTCGGAGGTGTATAGTTCTTTACGAAATTTTTCCATGAGTGAGTGATCTCCCTGTTTGTTTCTCAAATTGGTTATAACGAGTTTTCCGTGTGACGCGTCAAACACTTTAGTTTTTTATTGCTCTCCATTATCATCTCGACTTCCTCTTCTCGGTGTGTTTCTCAGATATTCTTTAATAATTTTTCTTATTGTTTTATTGTTTCATGATTTCCCTAACTCAAGAGTTTCATCAGGGCTTTGATTCTTATGTTAACCTTATCTTACTTGTTTTTCTTCGTTCTACCAACTTTTCTACCTGCTTCTATAAGTTGTTTAACAGACGTTCATTAATTTCATTGATTTCTTGTGTTTCTCCGTTTTGTTTTGTCTGTTCTCGGAGTACTATTTCTTTTAAAGTTCCTCTAAATGTCTCTTTGTGGTGTGTTATTTTTTGGGGATTTATCGGTGCTGACTTCATACATCTTCGTCGTCTTTCTTGTTTGCTGTTAATTATAATTCTGCCTTTCTTCCTGTATTGTGAAACTGTGCAGTACGGATACTTCATCTCCACATCTTCACATATGTTACTCTCATCTGTGAAGTAACTAATCCATCTTGGTTTTTGTTTCCCCGTTTGATGAAATCCATGTCCATTTCTTGTTGTTCCTTGTTGTTCTTGGAACAACAAGAATGGTTCACATACGCAGAAATCCCCCATTTAGCCATTTGAATATTAAACTTGTCGCCTATACTTTTATGGTAGAAAGAGCTTTTACTATTTCCCTCTCAAAAAAAGGAAATGAATGCCATGAAAACAATTGTCTCTAACAAAATCGAAAATCACAATTATTATATTGCATTTAAGAAAAACCGATAAAAGATAAGCTACTTTCAATTATATAGACCCACATTCTTATAAAATGAATCATTAATATTCAAAATTCAAAATAACCACCTCATACTCGGTCCCAGTTTTAGCACATTATTTTTTAATGCAAAACAGAGAATAAAAATCTCACACAATTAGGTGTTTACCAAATCGAATGCTGTAATGGTTTTGTTTCTAGAATATCTATAATTGGAGAAATATTTCAATTCTACTGCAACTAAGAAATTCAAACAATGAAGTTTAATGAGATTCAATTATAGAAAGGCTAATTGAAAGAAAATTACAATTGACACTACCTAATAATACCTATGCCTAGCTAGATCAGAGTCCCTTTATCTCAGTGTGTGAGATCTTCGTCTAGAACCTACGTCCTAGATATAGCCTTAGGAATAATACTCATCACTTCATTCAACTAGCTTTATCACAAGATAAATATCGAAATCACAGTAACTGATTAATAAATTACTTACTATTATTAAGGTAACTAATATAAAAAAACTTAACTAAAGAGTTTAATAACCAATTTCAATAAAAGGAGTTTCAGACGAGATGAATTCGAATTACATAGTACAAATTTTCAATTTAAAACAACAAATCGAAACAACAATTAACGAAGATGGAAGAGAAGAATTTGATCATTAAGAAAAACACTTAGCTTTTTAGGAATGAGATTAATTCCCTCGATGATTGGATTTGGTGTTTTACATCAGTTTTCTGGTATTCCTGTATCTTACAACTTATAGGTTACTTGATTGGCTGAATATCGTTCGCAAGGTGACTGCCCTAGGTGGCAAGACTAGTTTTCTAAAGACGTGGTTATCCCCGTCGTGAAATATTAAGGTTTGGCATAGAGATGACTCAAAATATCTTGACGGTGAGAAAAATCTATAACAATGCCATACCTCTCGAATATATATTGTTAAAATGAACAGAATGAATTTGACTTACCCTTGGAATAGCAGATATCGATCTAGATTAATATAAAAAAGAAAATTTGACATATCTCCACTCTCTAATTGAATTAGTTGTCGAGGATATCCGGCAAAATTACCGACTACTTATAACGCCTCAGTCGATTGAAATTTATCCAGAAAATCAAAGAATACTTAATTTCTAATACTGAAAATTATTCACTCGTTACAACACAGCTTCAATAAAATTACCAACAATTTCGAAGATTTCTGAATGGAAAGAGAGCGAAACTAATGAATTCCGAACTTACATAGACTCGGTTCTATGAAAAACTATTGCTTTTCGAAGAAAAACTAATAAAAAGCGAAACTATGCTCTCCACAACAATGAAGTGGAAACGAAACATAGAATGAGTACTGCTTTCCGTTCTCCCACAGAAACGAGAAAACGATCTTGTTTCAAGTACTGACTGCACAATTAACCGGTGAACAACCTAAATCAATACCAGCAACACCTTACGGATATAACTATAATTTTCATTGGGTATTATAACCTGTAGATTCATGAGTCGAATTTCAAACTCTTTGAATATTTAACTTGATGAAATGAGATTGAATTATCAATAAATTTGTGAAAACTGAGTTTAAAAGATATAAATGATTAATTCAAGAAATCGGACTGTTACAATGCTCTTAAGTTTATGTAGGATAAACAGGTAGAAATTTTGAATCCAGATTCAATGGACATATATCATCAGACAAGAAATCCCAAGTATTTGAGCACATTCAATCAACAAACCTCACAATTGTTTGAGGTAATTTCAAAGGCCTCCATAAAAAAATGAAGATGAATGAATTTGTTGCAAAGCTTGGAAATTAATAAACACCACATTACACAACTCTCAAGCGCCAATTTGAAATCCATAATTCCTTCCTACTTAACATTTTAGGAAGAAATATACCTTACTTAGTATTCAGCATTTGAAAATGATGAAAGCATGGAAAACAAATGAATGTAGAAAACTGACAAAAGTGATCTTAAATGAGATAAAAACACAAGGTTTAACTTTGATCTACACTTTATTTGAAAAAATTCGACGACGTTTCGCTGACACAGCAGCTTTATCAAGAATGAAAAATAGAATGAAGAGTATGGTATTATAAACAAATCGTAGAACAAGTTGGATGAATAACAGGAAAATCCACACCGAGCCATTGTACAGTTAGTATGAAAGGTAATAAAAACTAATTGAACAAGTTAAGTTTTTTATCATATAAACTCAATTGCGGTTCTTGTGATAAAATTTATATCGGTAGGACCTATAGGAGTTTTGGCATAAGAACATCTGAACATAAACGTAGCTTCGACAAAATAAATCTGATTCAAATTATTCAAACCACCTAATAAAAGAAAACCATTCATTCAATAAAACTTTGACATATTACATATAAAATCAAAAGTTCAAAATTAGATCTCCTAGAAGCATTAGAAATAAATAGATACAAACATTCGGACAAGCTTTTGAATGAACAGGTAGATTTGAATTACTCACCCCTACTTAACTTGTTCAATTAGTTTTATTACCTTTCATACTAACTGTACAATGGCTCGGTGTGGATTTTCCTGTTATTCATCCAACTTGTTCTACGATTTGTTTATAATACCATACTCTTCATTCTATTTTTCATTCTTGATAAAGCTGCTGTGTCAGCGAAACGTCGTCGAATTTTTTCAAATAAAGTGTAGATCAAAGTTAAACCTTGTGTTTTTATCTCATTTATATCATGGATCTACATCAAGTAACGGCCTCCACAATTCAAAAGTGATCTTCTTCTCCATACTTCGGAAAGTGTTTCGGTATAGCATAAGAAGTTTCTTACATTTTTCATATATCTTTATTTTACTTCTATTTAACCGTAATAAGAAGAAAACCATGTTTATCGACATTTCTCCGTTCTGGTTCACGTTTTTCCATTTCCTTTTTCGGAAAAAGCGAATTGCTGATGACGGAAGATGAAGACATCATTATGATTTCGACCTATTTAATACTGTTCATTAAAATCTGGGTGTATAAATCATCTAGTTATTCATTAATTTTTGATTTACGACGATTCAATGATCCAATCGAAGTGTATGACGGAAGAAACAGGTTCTGGGTGGACGTCCGACTGCAGATTTACTCGTAACACATACCTACATAACTTCGTGTTGTGAGAGAATCGAAAAATCGTGCTATAAATAGGATTCTTCTGTCTCGTCAAACTTGAGAGATCTTCAGGTCGTTGATTCTAAAGTTTTTATCGATAACATAATAATGAAAATGATGCATTATAGGTTAAGATAATAATAATTTTAATTTGAGAAAATATATTGAGTGGATTCGAAAATTCCTACCAGTTTGACCAATTCGTTACATTAGATTTCAATTCCCATGCCTATATTAAGCAAGGAAAAAACCATGACTCATATAAACTATTACAGATACATGTGACGTTTCTCAAAAAAAAAATTAAAAAGATATGCAACTACCCCCATTTGACACTGGTTGTTACACAAATTACTCTAGCAGTTAATTTTTTTGTGTAGGAGTAAAATACCATTTATTTCAAGAAAATATTCATTTACATGTAAGAACAAATTGTAATGTAGTAAAAGATTTATTTATTGTGGAACATGTGGGAAGAAGTACAAGAAGGAATAATATCACAGGACTATTACAAAAGATATTGCAGTATACTGAAGCAGGTTGTGAAACAGGCTAAAATGATAAGTCATAGGAACTATATAACACAGTCTGAAAACAAAACAAAAGCCACATGGAAGTTAGTCAACACTATCACAAACAAAAGAATAATAATAATGACATAATTTTCAATTCATTTCCCCACCAAAATGAAGAAACTGTACTCAACCAATTCAATTCCCATTTTATCAGTTCAAATACAAGCAATAGTGGTATTGATGCGGACAACAATAACATCAAATCCTGCAACAATAGCATATTTTTAAGTCCACTTATAGAGCAAGAAACGTACCAATATATTTTACAATTAAAAAATAAAAGTTCAGTTGGAAGTGATAAAATACCAGTAAAAGTGCTCAAGAATTGTGCATCAATTATAAAAACTCCACTTACTCACATTATGAACCAGATTCTACAAACAGGAAAGTATCCACAAAGATTAAAAGAAGCAATGGTGAAACCCATCTACAAAAAGGTAGCAAAGAAAATATTGATAATTATAGGCCAATATCATTGCTTTCCAATGTGAATAAAATATTTGAGCGTATAATTTTGACAAATTAATGCAGTTTTTTGAAGCAAACAACATACTTGTGAAACAACAGTTTGGATTTAGACAGGGAAGATCAACATTGAATGCAATATATCAAGCACTTACTTCTATCATCAGAATCAAAATCAAAATAATACTACAGCGGCCCTCTGTCTGGACCTGTCAAAAGCTTTTGACAGGGTCAACCATGAGAAGTTACTGAATAAGCTGGAGAAATATGGTATAAGAGGGTAGCATTACAGCTCATTGGATCATATCTATCCAAAAGAACCCAAAAGACAATAAGTAGAGGAAAAAACGGAAATATAATACGATCTGATTCCAAACAAGTATTAAACGGTGTACCGCAGGGTTCTATATTGGGACCTTTGCTCTACATAATATATAAAAATGATCTAGTTCAGACTACCAACAACGATGTCATAATGTTTGCAGATGTATCAGTAATATGTTAAGCTGAAAATCAAAATGAATGTATGAAAAGTCTTGAGACTGACATGAAAAATATGAATGAATGGTTCCTTAATAACAACTTGATGCTAAATCTGGAAAAAATAAAACTTTTGTTATTCAGGGAAAAGAAAGAACAACTTAATTTAAGATTCCAAGACTGTGAAGTTGAGTCAGATGAAGACCTGCCTTTTCTAGGAGTGAATATTGATCGTAATCTCAACTGGTGTAGTCACGTTGAGAAGATTTCACCAATGATAGCACGCTATGGCTATGCATTGCGGACTATACGGATGATAGGGCTGGATGCTGCTCTGACTGCCTATCACGCCTACGTTCATTCTAGGATAAGATATGGAATCATCTTCTGGGGAAGATCTACAGAAGCGGAGCGAATTTTTCTTTTACCAAAAGATGCCTAAGAATCATCTTTGGCATGAATCAATATGAAACGTGCAGGAACATATTCAAGAATTTCAACATCTTAACACTGTATGGTCTATATATCTATGAATCAGTGATGTTCATTTTAAATAACTATAATGATTTCAAAGATCTTCAACTCCAACATTCCTATAATACAAGAGGAAAAATATTCTTCAAGAGGATAAGCCCAACTATTCATATTTACAAAAAATGTAACTTATAGTTTACTGTCAGTGTGGAATGAGTTTCCAGAAAAATTTAAGTCATTATCAATTAAAGTGCAAAAACAAAAACTCAAATATTTTCTTATTGATAAAAGTTACTATAATATAGGAGAGTTCCTACAAGAAAATGATTTCAAGAAATTATTGTTTATTTGTATTTTTGACTGAGTCTACACCTGTATGGTTTTTGATTTATTAAAGTATTATTATTATTATTTATTATCGTGGACTTATGCACTATCTCAGCTGTTAGCTGGATATAATTTACCTTTCCCAGATTCAGCAATCAAAGGAATAGGCTCGATTACAATATACTTGACATAAATTTCCTAACTATTCTACATGTATTAAGAATAACAGCTTTTTGCATTTCTACATAGGTATTCTTATGCAATTCTAATTTCTTAAGGCTATCATGCAAAGTTTTGGGTATTAACCCAGTCGAGGATACGATGACAGGAACAATATCTATTTTGTCGAGGTGCCACATCTGCTTGATCTCAATAGCAAGGTCTGTGTATTTGGACTTTTTCTCCTGGAACTTATTCAGCACGTTGTTATTATTCGGTATGGCGACATCCACCAGCATTGCTGTTTTGGCTATCTTATCATACACCACTATGTATTATTATTATTATTATTATTATTATACCAACATTTTAGATATACACTGATATTGCACATAACATAAGTTGGTTACAATATCCGCAACGTCGCTGTGAACAGTCAATTTCAGAATGGTTTTTCGGTTTCACCTGCAGAACTCAACTCATTAGGCACTCTATTTTGCAGTGATATTCCACAAGAAGAATCACGGGTTTGGGGCTTACCTTATTTTTGTAAATAAGTTATAGCGACATTTCAGTGAAAATCATAGTAGGTCGTTATTTGTTGATTGCCTTTTGATAAGCCATGCATTTTGACAAGCAACATCTCTATCAAAAGCAAACAGAGGGTACCACCACTTCCTGACGAGAAGACCTACTCTCATGGAGTCAACACATTGATGACGGCTGGGCAGTCCACTTGAATTTCAAATCGTATTTTATTAACAAATCCAATGCGATCAACTTTTCTTACAGGAGTCATTCCGTTGTAGTTAGACGCGATGGTTACGGTATTGCTGTCATGCCACTTAGCAGCAATAGTCTCTCCCGACATTTGTTGACACAACTCACCTCTTCTTCTTCTTACGGTGCCTTATCCTTAAGGACGTTGGCGATTACATTTGCGCATCTTATTTTATTTGTTGCAGCTCTGAACAATTCTATAGAGCGCATATTAGTCCATTGACGTAAGTTTTTAAGCCAGGAGTTGCGTCTTCTTCCCGGGCCCCTTTTGCCATTGATTTTTCCTTCGATGATAAGTTGAAGCAGTTCGTACTTTTGGTTTCTCATAATGTGACCGAAATATTGCGTCTTTCTTTCTTTTATTATCTGCACAAGTTCTCGATCCTTTCTCATCCTCTGCATAACTTCTACGTTTGTCGTATGACTCATGTAAGATATTCTGAGCATTCTACGGTAGCACCAAAGTTCGAACGATTCTATTCTTTTAAACGGTTTTATTTAGCTCACCCGTTTGTTTTATTTATTCTTGGGTCAAATTTAGTAATTCAAATTTCACCCTCTTCCTGTCAACCGATTAATCTGAAATTTTGTATACACTTTGGATTTTGGTGACAATACAATTATATTTATTCATTATCATTATAAATACAAGATGGCCGCCGCTACAAAATGGCGGATAATTTATGTTTCATTAATCCCATCAATATGGGAATCAAATGAAAGGGCTCAACAAGCAGAATACAATATACTATAAAAAATTGAAATCCAAATTGGCGGCCGCTACAAAATGGCGGATAACATAGCTTTTATCAATCCCATCAATATGGGTATCAAATGAAAGGGCTCAACAATCAGAATACAATATACTATAAAAAATTGAAATCCAAGATGGCGGCCGCTACAAAATGGCGGATAACGTAGGTTCTATCAATCCTATCAATATGGGTATCAAATGAAAGTGCTCAACCAGTAGAATACAATGTATCCAGCCTGAATTCACCACCGAAGTCAAGATTTTGTATCGTGACCAGATTTTCATTGATATTTTGAATGCTTTGAGAGTCGGTGAGCTAACAACCCAACATTTTAGTATTTTAATGGGAAGATTTCTTCAAGACACGAGTGATGAGTTTGCAATAGACAAAGCGTTAAGGGTATACCCCACAAATCAGCAAGTTAACGACCACAACTCTGCTGTATTGAATTTGTACAGAAATAATGGTGCTCGCATTTACAAAATAAAAGCGCAGGATCAGCTAGTACACGCCACACGAAATGCAGACAATGTGGATATAGCTACAATAATACCAGCTGATATCAACAAAACTGGGGTTTACCAGCGGAACTGGAAATATTTGTGGGGCAAAAGTCATGCTACGGTCCAATATTGACGTTTCAAAGGGATTAGTAAATGGCGCTATAGGCTACATCACCCAAAACGTTTGGCCTCAATTTCGTCGAACTCAGATGTATGCAACAGATGTACCTTCCGTCCGAATTGATTTCGCAAGAAACGGAGTACATCTTATACACCCGAAAGCCATACAGTTTCCAGCTAAGTACAATTATGGGACAGCTGAAAGAAGAATGTTGCCTTTAATACTATCATGGGCTTCTACAATACATAAAATGCAGGGCAGCACTGTGGATCACGCAGTCGTATACTTAGGTGCGAAACTGTTTGAAGAAGGTCAAGCCTACGTGGCTCTTAGTAGAGTAAGATCTTTGCAGGGACTACGTATAGAGGAGTTGGATTGCAATAAACTAACGGGCAAGAAACCTTGCAATAATGAAGCACTAAATGAATTAAAAAGAATGCGAAATAAAAACTAAAAACTAGAAAATAAAAATAGGTAAGTTAAACGGTTTTATGTTAAACATACATTGCACTGTTTAAGATAAATGTACTAAAACCAAAAATAATAAAATAGATACAGTCGTGGAATTATAAACATATGCATAGACTAGACTAAAATAAAACCGTGGGGCACGTCAATTGTCTACAATCGTTGATTAAAATGTTTGTTTTGTAATGTTACACTATAATTATTAGGCAGTTGTGCAACCGACAACGATGGACGTGTGATAAGTAGGGCTAGAATGTGGAAACAAGCTAGCAAGCTCGATTATAAGCGAGTTCTAGGGTTTCATAGTGGTGAGCGAGTAGTACTTTTGTCATATGTTTTGTCGATTAAAGACAAACAACAAGCAGTGAAACGATTCCTCGCCAGCCAGCAGTGTGAATGTCCAACGATAAACTAGTTAAAACATCTCTTTTATTTACATGGAGTGTATAACTATTAGAATTTCCATGAGCAAGAAAATAGTAAATAATTTCCTCACCGTCTGCGGGCCAACTGCCTAACGACGAATTAAACGATTCTTCTATCGCACATTAAGTCGATAATTTGTAGACAATTGACGTGCCCCACGGTTTTATTTTAGTCTAGTCTATGCATATGTTTATAATTCCCACGACTGTATCTATTTTATTATTTTTTGGTTTTTAGTACATTTATCTTAAACAGTGCAATGTATGTTTAACATAAAACCGTTTAACTCAAAAAGTTTTTTTACCTATTTTTATTTGTGTTGTTTCCGTCATTGTCCATGCCTCAACGCCATATAGCACGGTGGAGAAAACGTAGCATTTCAGTATTCGAACTCTTAATGAGATATTTAGTTGGCAGTTGCATAGTATTTTTTGCATTTTATAAAATATAGCTCGTGCTTTTCCCAGGCGTGTTTTTATCTCTAGTGAGTGATGTAACCCAAGTTTCAGTAAGGCTACTTCCTAGGTATGTTTTTTTTGTTACTTGTTCTAATTCTGTTCCGTTGACCATAATTCCGACCTTTCTGTTTTGGTGTTTGCTGATAGCCATCGTTTTTCTTTTCTTTGTATTTAGTTTCATTCCAAATTCTTAACATGTTATCATCACTCACCTCTAGGTTTCTTTTTCATATCTTTGAAGTTTAGCAGCATGCAATGTTCTAGCCAGTTTTCACGAACAGTACCAGTTCTTCCAACATTTTGTTCCTGTAAATACTTTAGTAATGGTAAGCCAGTAGTAAAATTACTGAAGTACAAATTATATGGTCCTAATTCTGGTGGTAGTCTGAAATGAAGTTCCAATATAACTGCAGCCTAGGCTCATATCGGACTGCATTTTGAGGGTAGGACCTGATAAGGCTCACAATGAATGTGACATCATGAAGGTGAAGGTAATACTGAACCTGGAAAAATATGTTTCGTGGAATGCTGGAAGCTACTAGCTCGTTGTGGGTGGCATTCTTCACTTCCCAGAACATTATCTCTCATGTATTTTGGTGTTACGTATCCGGTGAGAAGAAAAACTGCAATTTATACTCTGATTTCATCAATAGTTACATTTAGACTATGATTTCTCTGTAAAGCGTACATATTGCTCATATCTGCTATAAATTGTATTAGTAAGCCTTTTATATCTAAAAAGCCAATATACTAAACGCCTTTTTATATCCAACTCTATCTATACTGAACGCCTTATTATATTCACTTCATTATTCATATTTTTACTTAATAGTTCTTTATGTTACATAGAAATCTCTAGTATATTAACTCCAAGTATTTTTTATGGATACTGACTCATCAACCACACAAATTTTAACACTATTCACTACAATCCCAATTCATAGGGATACATTCAATTTGAAAATCTCAACTTTTTCCAATTGAGCTAGCATAAGATGAAATTTAAAATAATTCAGCATAGATTCAAAAAACAAATTGTTCAATCACCCTTTAGGCATAGGAATTCAATTATCAACAACTCTAATATTTATCCACAATATTCCAAAACTCTAGTTCCAAAAGTATTAAATATATACTTCAGAAAGAACAATATATGCAGATCTATATTTTTAATTTTTACTCAGCAGTTCTGATTCGTATTTGATCAGATAAGAATCCAATAAGATTCATGAATTATAATAAACAACAAATATGAGCTTGAAACAGCAAGATGGAAGAATTACTTCTCGAGTATATTATTGAAATATAAAATAAAAGTTCTTCTCAAATTAAAATTTCTTGGGAGTATCCAAAAGACAGAAGCGAGAAATAAGTAATCAAATAAAGGAACACTACTGAATACATAGAAATTTCATCTTATGTGATTGCCCTATACGTAACTATTTAGTATAAATTCAAGTTGACCAAAATTCACACAATATGTTTACCAGAAAGAACAAACATCTTTTGAATTGAAGTGTTCTTGTGGAAAACAGAAAGGAGATCCACAAATTTGAAAAAATACATTATGGACCCTCATATACAATACAATGCTAACTATATATCAGTTTCAGTGAAACTGTTTCTAGTAACTGTTAATTTCCTAGATCCTTAACTGTCGAGTTGGCAGTTCGTTTCGAGCAATCAGCTTCTTATAAACTTGCTATCTAATAATTGAAATTTCTATTTTAAATTTTACTTCTCCTCAATTCATTACCTTGTAAAACTTTATAATATACTATGAAATGAAAATGAAAGGAAGGAATTGCATTAAAACAACTTCATATTTCTATATTACGTGATGAACATATTCATTTTACACAATTATATAAAATACCTATAGTAGAACTACCTATTACAAAAATTTTCAAATTGCATAGCATTCTCCAAGTAGTAGTTGAATTTTTTCTAAAGTATGATTCACATAAGCAGCAGCATGTTTCCTGGGACTTTCATAAATCTTGGATTGAAAGTTGTGGTTGTACAAAATAAAACTTCATATGCAACTTCTACATATTTGAACACCATGTTTCCCACTATCAGACACCGATAACAGAGAAACTTTCAACTTCAAATCAATGAGGAAGTCATGTTATTCATTCAATAACCTTGATAAAATTTCCTGAGAAACAGTAACTATGAGTTATGAATAGAGGGAACTCACAATAATTACCTTTTGTGCAGATTTGAGATCTTATTTTCTTTGATTCAAACTTGAAAATTGTCAAACACATTGAATCTCATTAACTTTTACATTTGGATAATTGTAGAATTGAAACCTACTTCCTCTTGAATAAACTGAAACGAAAATTCAATTTGAAATGGCACGGTCATATTGACATCCAGCTTGAAATATTTTAAATACAGATATAGCCTTTAAAGGATAGCTTTCAATATTCATATGATACATACTCTAAATTACCGAACGAAAACTTTATCGAGTTCCTTCCAGAAAAAATATTATTACACAAAAGAGCTCAATACCTATTAATAGTAACTCAAGAGTATCCCATCATTTTGTAAGATCCTCCAATTGATTCGTTAAAAAATGCTAGTGAACCAGGACATTTTTCAACGCATATAGGTTAAAATAATCATGAAAGAAAAATCAATTTTGTGAATTCTGAGTACATTTCTTGAGCATGCCTAAAAAATATACATTAAAATACATGAATAAACCTCAAATGACATTCACTTACCTTTAAACATTGTCTTGAGTCTCCTTAACTCCTTTTTATTATAACATTCAGTTTGAATCATATTGTTTAGGTTAGAATAACCACAAAATGTTAAATTTATGAATTTTGAAAGTTTGTCGTTTCTTTTCTTCAACAAAATAAACATTAACATGGATAAAATGAACATCAAACTACGATAACTTACCTCTAAAAGTTTATTTCAAGTTTCGTCAAACTTTTCATTCAAATAAAATTCTGAATCACTTATTTTGACAGATCGAATATAAGACTAATTGAAATAAGGTTAGATTCGATTGACACACAGAAGAGAGAGAGCACTATATTCTAGATGTTGTTAGTACCGAAATTATGTTAGTGAAAATTAAAGTTACTAACTATTTCCATCTCATTTTTTTTCGTTCAGAAGATAGAGAGCATTAAATTTTACACGTTGGTAACGCTCACTTCCGACATTGAATAGCGATATAAGGGACAGAAGGAGCGGTGACTGGCTCCGTCCCTCGTGTTTCCGATCTTTTTCTCGAAAATATAGGTCTCAAAAATCGTCCCAAATTCGAAAATTAAGGCACATAACGATTTTTCTCCCTATAAGTAGGATATATGAAAGAAAACCCTTTATTTTGACAGCTCGACGTTCATTAACTCATTTAATTGCTGGCCGTCAGAGATATTCAAAAGGAGGATAACGGAGCGAAATTTTACAAAAGTCCGCCGATAGCCCTTTGTTGAATAGCAAATTTCACAGTTATTCCATTGTTTAACGGAAATGAAACAATTGCGGGTACACATGCGAAACTCGAAGCTTGCTCTTTGTCCAGATTTTGAAACGATCGAACGCGATGGAAAAATTTGTATAGACATAAAAGTCCGACGAAATTATCCCCTCCACTAGCGAAAAATCGGAGACCTTTTTTATTTCCGATTTTCGAAGCTTTCTTTGGGAATTTTTGCTCGATCGATCGTTCCGATCACCTTCCGAAAGACTGTAGTTTCCGATTCCGAAGAAATCTCGCCGTTTCAACTTTTCGTTCGCCGTCGGCGACGTTTCGGCGAAAATTTTCGAAAAATCCTCAGGGCTCCGTAGTTGGAGCTAGGGACTACAAATTTGGCAAAAACCTTCCTCAGACCCTTTACCTTTGGAAAAAAACAGTCGCGGGGGCCTTTGGCCCCCAATTTTTGCCGCATCGCTTCTTCTCCGCCTGGTTAAAACTACCGCTATCCCCTCAGATTATTCCCGAAAAAGGCCTTACAACTTTAATATTATATACAATTTCTTCACTGTAGAGCAATTCGAAACACTCAACGGCAGTAATTTCTTCTTGTAAACTCATGGAGATTCCTTCGGCACAGTCTCCTTTATAGCAAATAGAAAAAGAGGTATTTCTTTATAGTATTTTCTTATTTTCTTTTCACCGGTACCGGACGTATTACTTCTTCAGCTTGCAGATTTCTGGAGAGACATATGGTCTAGTTTGTACTCCTACTTGATACCGTATGTAGAGGCAGGATGTTAGGCTCGTTCTCCAACATCATCCGGAGGAAATAAAATATTATCGCCTAGGTTTGCTGCAGCAATCCCATCTAAGGTCAATCTGTAATAATGTATAAACAAACTGTAAAATCTCATCACCACAGAGCGATAAATCTAGAAATACACAATAGTCAAGGCTTCATACATTGTTCTTTGAATGAAACATATAATAAAATGACATAAAACGCCCAGTGTCACCTACAGGTAACACGTCATATTATGATCGTTACAGTGATCATGTTCCAAGGTACTTTTATTGTAACATTAGTTTATTTTGTACCGTGTATATTCATTTATTATATGCAATAAGAAAACTTACGGTCTAGGCATTTCATTTTTATTTTTGTTTCACAAGAAACGACACAAAATAGACGAACTCGAATTTCCGCGAAACAACTTGAGTATTATTGACAGATGACGTACACTAAATGTTGCCAGATTTTTTTGTTAAAATTGCAATAAGGGTGAAAAAAAATATTGATATCTGTCACCTACAGGTGACACCAGAAATTGACGAGTTAATAAATTATACGTTTAGATAGAAAATATATTCCTCCTTTCTTTCCTGAATTTCAAACCATGCTCGATTTGATTCACATATTTGCACCAGCCTGTATAATAGTTAGAAAATAGTCTGATTATGCATAACCCTGCATAATTTCATTACTAGATCAAGTTCTTACAACTTTTACTTCTCTGCGTACATTATAAATAGTAATTATGTTCTCTTGTATTTAAATTCAGATTTTATCATAGCATGTTATTTAATGGGTTGTTAGGATTATTTTAAATGCTATACGTGAAACATTGTTTCAGTAATTCTTCAATTAACTTCGTGAAGGTTGTTTATGAAATTTCTTTTTGCTCCAAGGCATATCAAGGACAAAAATAATATTAACAGATTATTCATTTTAGTCTTAAAGAACCTTTATTAATATAAATAAATTCACGAAAATGATATTGATACGGTGATTTTGGTTTACTATGTAAAGAATATCACAACATAAGGTGAAAACAAACGTAATAGCTATTTCGATATTTGTGAGTTAAAACCAAGGTACAAATGACAATTTGTCTTAAATATAGAAAAATAGGTATGCATTATAAAGAGAGAAAAACAACAAGTTTTCTTCTATTGGAATATAGATAGGCATAATGTTAAGATTATCTATACTAGAAGAACGGTGATTGTTATACAGGGTGCTTCAACGAAAACTACACAGAGGCTATATCTACCAAGATATTCATTTCTGATCAAAACGCAAAAACAGGTCAATTTGTGTTTCAAGGAGGACATCTTTTGGGGTACAATACTTGCCTGAAATATCAACCCCCTAAGCGGGGGTTGCAATCCTTGAACATTTTGAATGGGGAAGATGGGTCGAGTGATGACTCAAAAGTAAGGTGGTATCTTTGTCTACATTGCCTTGAACGAAATGGGAAGGGAAGACTATTTCCTGAGACTATTCAAGTTTCAGTGAGGTAAAATGGAACAGACCCATGCTGATCAATGGCAGTCATCATCAAGTACCATCCTCATCTCGAGTTTCAACCCCTGGAGCAAGGGTGACAACCCTTGGAAGTGAAAGAAATTTAATTTTTGATTGAAAATTGTAGAAGATGCAGAAAGAGCCACTGAAAAATAGAGAAGACTATCGCCCCAATACTATTGGAGTATTAGTGCAAAAAACTGGAATAGATTCATTTAGATCAAAATGACAGTCTTTGATCTGGAATGAATCTGTTCCATTTATTTGCACTAAAACTTGAATAGCTCAGGGCGATAGATA
The DNA here is from genome assembly GCA_013387265.2 of Cryptolaemus montrouzieri. NCBI lineage: Eukaryota > Metazoa > Arthropoda > Insecta > Coleoptera > Coccinellidae > Cryptolaemus > Cryptolaemus montrouzieri. Next base: position 8,819,089 of record JABFTP020000144.1, on the reverse strand, counting down.
GTTTTATCTATTTTTCAGTAGCTTACTCTGTATCCTCAACAGTTTTTAACAAATAATGAAAATTCGTTCACGGGGATGCAGACAAAGATAATACCTTTCTTTCGAGGTATCACTCGACCCATCTACCCCCTTCCAAATTTTCAAGGGTGGTCACCCCTGCTCTAGGGGTTGAAATTCGAGATGAGGATGGTACTTGATGATGATTGCCATTGATCAGCATGGATCTGTTTCATTTTACCTCACTGAAACTTGAATAGTCTCTGGAAAATAGTCTTCCCTATCTTTCAGTTGCTCACCCTGTATCTTTTAGAGTTTTCAATTAATAATGGAAATTTGTTCAAGGCAATGTAGACAAAGATACCACCTTTCTTTTGAGTCATCACTCGACCCACCTTCCCTATTCAAAATGTTCAAGGATTGCAACCTCCGCTTAGGGTTTGATATTTAAGGCAAGTTTTATACCCTAAAAGATGTCTCCCGTGAAACAAAAATTGACCTGTTTTTGCATTTTGATCAGAAATGAATATCTGGGTAGATATAACCTCTGTTTAGTTTTCGTTGAAGCACCCTGTATAGGCAATGCTGTGCAATGGTAGAGTCACTTTTGTTTTCACAAAAGGAAGAGTGATGTTCTTTGTATCTAATGCTAAAAGATCTTCCTGTCTGGTTTATGTATACACCGTTACAATCAGGGCAACATAGTCCGTTAACTCCTCAATTGTTTAATTTGTCAATTTGTCTTAGGAATTGAAAAATAATTGCGATAATTTACATGTAGGATTTGGGAGAACTTTTATGTTGTGACTTGGCATTTAATTTTCAACTTGCTGTGGAATTGGACCAGAATAAGTTGAGGGAGAGAACTTTTGAATATTGGTATTTGGTTCAACATGGGGGTAAATACTATTGTAAGCTAACTGTGTAACTATTTGGTCTACTGTAGTAGGGGAATAACTGTTATTACTGGTGATAGTTTTTATGACGTAAATTTCGTTGTTAAGATTTTCAATAGAAAGTGGCAATGAAAATGTTCTATCAACCATTGAGTAGAAAATGGCCCGATTTTGTTGCAAGGGGAGGGAAGTGTCATGAGGAAAGCAGATATCTGAGAAAGTAGGTTTTCGGAATATGTCAAATGCAAAAGACTTATTTTTTCGGGTAATGGTTAAGTCTAATAAATTCATTCGATTGTTTGTTTCTATTTCTAACTTGAAATCGATTTATGGTTGGATTGTTGATCGATTTCAGAAAAAAGATCAATTTGTCTTGATGTACCAGTAAAGCACGCTAGTATCATTATTCTTTCATTTGTGAAGCTCTGGTATTTTGAAAATTTTTTACTTCTATATGACTCATGAACATTTCAGCAAGAAGTGGCCTCCAGACCATAGTTTTGATAAACCTAGAAAAGAGAAATAAAATTATTGTGAATAATAGGATTGATATGTGAACGGTCGAAAACGCTGGAACTTAATGATAATTCATCTCCGGGGATTATAGTACATTTCGTCGATGTCTAGGGAAAGTAGAAAAGCATTTGTAGGTACTGTAACATTTTGTAGTCTTTCGGAAAGTTTTAGGTTGATTTTATGGAATATTTGGGAATAAATTTTGTAAGTTTTTGAAAATGTAATTTAGCTCTTTTGAAATTTTGTACGTTAGAGAACTAGTATAAGAAACAACTTTTCTATATTTATAACAACGAATATTTATAACTCGCAACTTTAAACATTTGATAATGATAGAAATATCGAAATAGCTATTACGTTTGTTAATTAAATATTTTCTACCTATTTTGGGATATTCTTTACAAGGTAAACCAAAATCACTGTATTATAAATTCACACATAAATAATGTAGGGATATTGAAGTAATATAAATTACAGTAAAGATCTTTATTCACGGGGTATATGTTCCGTAAATATCCGTGAATATGGAATGGTAATATATATGGCATTAAAAGAGATACAAAATTAAGAATAAATATATAAAAATCATTTTAAATGAGATTTTTGACCCTATTCATTGATTATTATCGTAGGCTTAGTCAATGGTTTTAAGAATTTAGTAATTTTTTCTTGGCTGTAGTTTTTAGAAGCTCCGTCAATTCAGACTGATTTTATATTTAAGGTAAATTTTGCTATGTCAAAATATTATGAAGGGGATACTGAAGTAGTCTCTCGTTCGGTTTTTATATACATGAAATTTGCCATTGATAGCAAATTTTTCTTTGTTGGTATGTACATAAAAAGTGCACTCACAGCTATAGATTGCAGGTAGGGTTAATATTTTCAGTTTCTTGAAAGCGTCTCTGCAGGTATTTGTTGGTCTCATATCAAGGAGGACTCGTATTGCTCTCTTTTGTTGAAGTAGAAGATCAGCAGCATGCGTTGAGAATCCCCAAAGAAGTATATCGTATGAAAGTATAGAGTGGAAATCTGCGAAGTACGTTGTTGATGCTGCTTCATAAGTACACATCCTCTTCACTGTCCTTAATGGCCACTGTTAATTTCCTCCTAGTCGCCTCAATGTGCTTCTCCCATAATCTAGGGCCTAAGTGTACTCATAGTGGATCCTCGGTCGTTATTTGCTCCAAAGGTGATGGATTGAGTCTTACTGTCATTCACTTGAACTGAGTTTCTCTTGAACGAATCATCAGATCTGTCGAGTATATCCTTTTGTTTGAAATTTGTGTTCAATGCCGTCATGAAATACTGTGTATTGTCTGCAAACCGGAACGTTTCAGCATATATATATATATATATATATATATATATATATATATATATATATATATATATATATATATATATATATCGTTATTATTATTCAAATTTATGTTCATATCATTGATAAATATAATGAACATCAAAGGTCCCAGAATGGACCCCTTGCGGCTCACCAAAATTTACAGTCTCCTCCTCCGAGAAACCACCCTTCCACCAAACATGCTGAGTTCTACCTTTTAAATAGGACACCATTTGGCATTGTCAGTCACTCCATATACTTCATGCTTTTTAATCAATAACTCGTGAAGTATAGAGTCGAACGCTTTCGACAAATCTCCCGAGACAACTTCAAAAAATCGCTTTTTGTCCAATGAGTCAATTATCTGCCTCATTAATCCAAGAAGGGCCGTTGATGTTGATCTGCTTCGTCTGAACCCATGCTGCTGCTCTCCTAATAGTTCATTATCTTCAAAGTGGGCGAGTAATCTTGTTTTGATTAGTTCTTCTAGAATCTTGGACAAACCTGACAATATGGAGATTGGTCTATAACTATTTGGATCCTCTGGATCACCCTTTTTGAAAACTGGAATGACTTTTCCCATCTTCAGCGGTTCTGGAAAAATACCCTCTGCCATACATTTGTTGATTACTATAGTAAGTGGTTGAACGATCTCTTTCCAATTGACTTGATGAATTTAGTCGTCATGCCATAGATGTCCTGAGTGTTTTTACTTTTCAGATTCGAAATAATGTTCAATACTTTAAATTCGGTGGTTGGTTCAAAATTACTAATGCGGCAATTTCTTAGTACACTTCGTTTCAGCAGTTCTTAATTCATCGATTGTTCGACCTAGCAAATCTTTAAAATGCTTATAAGCATGAAATACTTCATTCATGGGACCGTGTAGCTCTAAACACCGTTCAGGACCTCAAGATTCTCTCTGAAACGTTTGATTTCCAATTTCGCGTAGAATTGTAGAACGCTTTGTTGGTGCATATCTAAAGTACGAGTCGAACCAGTTTCTGAATCTGTGGAAAAATAGAGTGAAGGCATCGTTAGCTGATTTCCCTGAGAGTTCTTGGTTCCAGTTTTCACCTTGCAGTTTGTATCATGCAGTTGGTTTCATGAGGTGTGATTTTTCTGATGTTTGTTTTTAAAATCTGGTTTATGGTTTTTTTGTTATTCAATTTATTTCGAAGTTACAGAATAAATTATCTACGCATGTTGTACTGTCAGGGGTTATACGAGATGGTTCCTGCATAGTATGTTAGCAATTATACCATAGAAATAAAGTTAATAGGCTTAATATAGTCTGGAGGATAGTTGAATTTTATTAAATTTGCAAAACTCTCTTTGTCAAAAACCGGTGAAGTGGAAAAGGAAACTTTCTTTCATACAAACACAGAAATTACTAATAAACCATCTACGCAAATAACCGTAAATCCATCTACCTACATTCCTCTTAACGGAAAAATGATTCGTGAGTTTTGTTTCAAAACCCATTTTGACCTTTTGATTCGCTCCGTCCGATAATATATTATCCAACATTGGATTTGGCTGTAATACAAAGCGCAATCGACTATAAAAACGCCAAATGGTTCGTTCAAAAGTTGTCTGACCCACAACTAGAGGCAACATCCGTTGAAATCTCGATACGAGTTTCTGGTTCGAACATTATTTATGTGTATATTTCTTGGGCGACGACTTCCTTCTTTTATTTTCGAAGAAATCTATGAGATTTTCTCTAAATACTATCTTCAGCTGCGCTGCAATTATTTCCACAATCCACATAAGGAAAAAAGGAAAAATTTGTGATGCACTCTACATATACAGGGTGTTTTTCAACTACGGTTCAATTAAATAGGTAAACGATACACTATATTTCATCATACTTTTACTGTTTATTGTTCAGGTATTGTATAAGATTTTATTATAGTTTCAGTATTTATATTACTGCTAGGCTCAGGATGTTATTAAAGATTAAGTAATTGGAATTATTTTCATCTAATTGATTGTTGAGTGATGATGTCGGTTTTTTCTAATTTTGCTAATTTCCAAATACTCCAGGAGGTTTAATTTTTTCCCTGTATTACATATATGTAAAAGTCGATAAGAATGTCTGTGCGGTTGATATTTTTGAAAGATGCGTGAAGACCAAGAGAGATGGCAAGCGTAGGAAGAAAGATGAATATTATTGTTTGCAATGTAATGTAAAATAGCCATCACGCTCGGCGTAAGGGCTAGTTGAGAAAATCATCACTCTTAAGCATCTGGCATTTCAAGATACTCGATCATTTTAATTTCTATAACACAGGAGAGAGTCACAGACTCATCACCAGTTAGACTACAGGAAGTTTTCGAGGTAGGAGTTTTTCTAACTGAACCTTCATAATGAGTAAATTTGATATTCAATAGGGATCTGAGGCAAATGATTAGTAACTAGTAATGTTTTCCCTAAGTACCTGGTGTCTTTGTGATACCTCGATGGGTTTATATAGGATTAACGACATAAGAAAGAAAACGAAAATTTCAAGAGGTACAATCGTATTGCGCTATTGTGAAGACGAATTATTCACATATACCTGCTCAGTTCCATTATACAAATTCATCAAAATCTTCAGTTGAAGATGTTGATGGCCGACTAGAGCGAGGCAAATTTTCCACCATACCTCGGGCGCTTTTCAATGCACTCTACCAATTATATACACGTATTTTTGGTAACGTGGATTCACCGTAAGCCTTCTGTAACATTTTCAGCGATGCGGTACACGACATTTCATTTGCAATACAAAATTTCAGACAAATTCTTTGTTCGATATTTTTCGCCATTGTAAAACTCATGAAACTGACAAAATTGAGTACTGTAAACAACCTGAATGAGATGATCAAATATGGGGGAGAAGCCATGAGAGAAGAGTACACAAAACTGTTTAACATCATAATTCAATACGGAAAAATACCACAAGAATGGAAAAGAAGTGTAACAGTGCCTATCTTTAAAAAAGGAGACAAAACAAATCCTGCCAACTATCACAGAATAACCTTATTAAGCACCTCTTTGAAACTGCTTACAAAGATTCTTGCCGATGACATAACGTCAACAATGCCAATCAGCGAAGAGCATCAAGGCTTTCGAAAAAACCGGTCCACGGTCGATGCACTATTTATAACAAGGCAATTAGTAGAAAAGTCTCTTGAATATAACACTCCAGCATATCTTTGTTTCATAGACTTAACGAAGGCCTTCGACAGAGTCCAACTGAAGGATGTAATCAAGATACTGGAAAACAAAGAGGTACCCAAAAAATATATAAGACTCATAAAAGATCTGAACACTAATACAACAACGCAAATACGAACAAACCACACCCTAACGCAGCATTTCGGAACAACGTCGGGCATCCGCCAAGGTGATAGTCTTAGCCCTCTACTATTTAATACTGTTAATGGACCAACTTGTAGAGACCGTTAAAAACTTGGGACTAGAATACCGCATGGGAACCTACAAAATTAACATCTTATGCTATGCCGATGACGCCGTACTCATTGCAGAATCAGAAGACGACCTACAAAGAATGTTATACGCCTTTAGCAAACGCGCAAAAAATTTCAATATGGAAATCTCAACAAGTAAAACAAAATGCATGACCATAGCTAAGGAACCTCTGCGCTGCAAGTTAACAATAGACAACGCCACTATAGACCAAGTCATGTCATCCGAATAATTAGGGTGCAAAATAACAAGCACAGGATACCTTGAAGATGAATTGAGGAGACAAGTGAACAAAGCAGCTGCAGTATCGGGACATCTTAAACAACCAATTTGGAGAAATAAACACCTCAGTATACCATGCAAATCCAGAATCTACAAAACATGTGTGCGACCAATCATGACATACGGGGCAGAAACAAGAGCGGAAACGTCGGTAACAAAGAGGATACTAAGAACAACAGAAATGAAAATGCTAAGAACTATAACCGGTTACACATTGAATGACAGACAAAGAAATACCGACATAAGGGAAAATTGTGAAACAGACGATATTGTAAGATGGGTAAGAAAAAGAAGAAGAGAATGGAACCAGCATGTAAACAGAATGAGCACAGATAGAATAGCCAAAATCGTATATAACAACATACCACACGGAAGAAGACCCGTTGGACGACCACCAAAACGATGGCGGGACAGTTGGCAATCAACTTCACAAGAACTGCTGCAGGGAAACCGGAACTGAACAGGCGCTACGCCTTCTACACGGTGAAGAAGAAGAAGAAACAAACTGAATGACATATCGTGTTCAAACTTCGCTTCAGTATAGTAAACAGTAGTGCTAACAGCAACAGCAAAACATTTGACTATCGTTTTTTGCAGATTTTTTATATAATCAATTCACTCTTTTGGAAGAATGTATCGTGGTTTTTCCATTCATTTTACAGACTTTTCCACAGATTTCAGATGAACTATATGCTAGTAGTAGAAGAAATATTCACCTTTTCATCGTTTCATTGAACGTTATTTCACCAGCTTGAAGTAGGTATGTTCTTTACTACTCTGTCCGCCTTACGTCTACAATCTCCTATGTTTACTGAAAATAATTGCCTAATAATTCGTACGGATTTTTCATGACTTGTATAATCTATGCAGCGTAAATCTCCGAACCGTTAGGCAGTTATCGAAGATCTATGCGGATTATTTCTTTAGGCAATTCTCTGGTTTTATCCATCGAAACGTTTAAATCATTGTCATACATTTGTTTTGTGGAGTTGTTTATGTTTGTGATATTCCTGTCTTTTAAATCTGTGGTATAATATTTATAATAATTCATAAGTTTATTTTTTATCCGAGCTTTTCAAATAAATTAAGGATTATTGAGCTTTATATTTAAATTACAATTTTCAGTTACATTATTTACTTTGCCTAATATGTAGGTATCACACATTTTTTCTTGCGCACATGAGTAGGCACCTGGGAAGAATTGAGGTGTCTGTTTACTCGCTTCTTGAAGAGGGCCAAATTAAAGAATGTTAGGAAGATGTTGGACGGAAGCGAGTTCCACGGCTCTCCGGTCCTGTAAACGAAGGAATTCTTATAGAGAGAGGTTCGAGGGGTCGTTAAATGTACCGCCATGTGCTGAGAACTTCACTTCTTGGCAGACTATTGTTGCGGCAAAACATGAGTTTTCCTGGTATAAGGTCTTTCAGCTCCTTGGACCATCTGTAAGTATCTGTAAACCAGAGAAAAGGTCAGCAACTTATCTTCTGAGAGCCAGTGGTTGGAGATCACGGGTGATCTCCGGGTGGCGCAGATCCCCACAAATGGGAACAATATTCCAAAGCAGGTCGAATCTACACCTTATAGAGAAGGAACATCTGAGATGACGTGGAGTATCGCTTGGCTCTGAAAAGAAAACTAAGTTTAGCTGATGCCGACTTAGCTATAGCTGATACATGTTCATGCCAGCAAAACCCGTTGAAATGACCGTTATTCCGAGAAGGTGCATCGAATCTTTGGATAAAATTTGTTGGCCAACTGTCCTCACTCAGATATCTCTGTAATTCAGAGCTTAAATAATAATTTGTTGTCATCTCTGACGCTGAGATTCCGCATCTGTACAATCGTCTTCAAAACCGAAGATCTTGTTCTCTGTAGATGACAGAAAATTGTCTATCTGCAACAGAAACAAGGTAGGCGAAAGAATGGATCCCTGAGGTACTCCTGCTTGTAACTGGAAACAATCAGATGTTATATCGTCGACCACAGCTTGTATTGATCTATTTTAAAGAAAGCTAATTATCCAACCCCACAATTTTTCGGAAATCCATATGCAGCAAGTTTATTCAACAAGGCTGCATACCAAACCTTATAGAACGCCTTAGAGATGTAGACTACTATTGCCATACTGACAGTCGTTAATAATTCCCTGCAACTCAAGATATTTGATGAGTTCATCATTTATGACTCTCCATCACTTTGGACATAATGGGAAGAAGTGCAACAGGGCGGTAGTTTTGGGGTAAGGACTTCTTTCTTTTCTTTGGGATCGGTTGAATTCTCGCTATTTTCCAGCTGCTCAGAAAGGTCTGGCTTTTATAAGAAATCTGAAACAGACGGTTAAGAATGGGTGCCAGTTCGGGAGCACACTTTCACAGGACGATTGGCGGTATTTCGTCGAGACCAACTGCCTACTTGCAGTTCAGCTGCTCGAGAGCCCGTCTCACAGTTCGGGCTCTGAACTTGGTTTCTGCCATAGAAGAATCTGTAGGGGTGATATTGCGTTGGATGAATCCAGCACAAAATTCTTTGAGAACAAGAGAGCAAAGAGATCAGTTTTTTCTTTCGGAGATGATGCTATACTTCCGTCTTCTCTAACAAGAGGCGAAAACGCAGATTTGCAAAAATTGGCACTGACAGTCTTCGCCATAGAGCAGAATTGTCTAGTCCCGTTTGCCTGTTCAAAAAGTTTATTTGTTATCCCTTCGTTGAAATTGGCCTTTGCTCTTGCAGTTGTCAGATTGCATACGTTCCGTATTCGTAGAAGGTTGTTCTCGTTTCCTCTGTTGGATTGATCTTTCATGATCTGTAAGCTCTGCTCTCGGCTGCAGATACTCTTTCGCAGTCTTTTTTGAACCATGGCTTTTGTGCTGTTGTTCTTTTCATGGAATGAGGGATGTAGAAACCCATTCCTTCATGAATGATTTCTGTAATAGATACACTCATACACATAATCAAATTTATATGGAATAAGACGGTATTTCACATTATTGATTGTTTTTAGCCATGGATCTTTGGCTACTTATGAAGAATGAAGTTTTTATTATAAAAAACTGGATAGTATTATAAGAAAGTTGAATTATCACCACATGTTCGGGATATTGTACTCCGTCGACACTTAGATTTGAAACTATAAATTTCAAAATTCAAAAACGCCTATAATTATAATTGAAAATGCCTTATGTTGGATTATCCGATGTGCAGAGAGGTCGAATAATTGCTCTCGTTGAAGAAGAGGTGACACAGAGGGATATAGCGGCCACAATGGGGGTATCGCAGGGGGTAATTTCAAAAACCTACGCCTGATACGTGGAGCTACAATCTCTCCAAAAGAGGCCTAGAAGAAGTCGTAGAAAGATCACTTCTGAAGAACAAGACCGCTTTTTGTGCCAAATTGCAATAAGAGAATCTAGTGCGTCGCCCCCAATACTCTAAATAAAATTTTTGGAAGCAACAGGCATCATTGTATCAGTAGAAACGATATGTCAAAGACTTCGTTCAAGGGGTTTATGCAGCAGGAGGCCCTCAAGAGTTCCAAAGCTAACCAGACAACAAAAAATTAACAGACTCAATTTGTATATCGAGCACCAAAATTGGAATATTGAGAATTATTTCGGATGAGACCAGAGTTGGTGTTCGATCAGATGACCTCCGGATTCGAGTTTTAAGGGGCCGTGGAAGACAAGCTATACTGCGAGCAGCAAGACAAATTCTGAAATACTAAGGGGGCCGTGTGATGTTTTGGGGTGGCATTATACTGGGAGGCAAAACAGACTTGATTTCGTTTCATGCGAATGTAACGGCTAGAAATTACAAGGACCTAGTGCTGGAGCCCATAGTGATACTCTGGCGAGGTGCCCACGGTGAGAATTTCACTTTTATGCTAGATTATGCTCCTCCGCATACCAGCAACCTCGAGTGACATTATCTTAAAATAGAGGGAATCGCTATTTTGGACCAGATTGCTCTCCAGACCTAAATCCTATTGAACATTTATGGGATAATCTCAAAAGGAAAATTAGATCGCGCCAGGAAAATCCAAGAACCCCACAACAGCTCATCCAAGCCGCCACAGAAGAGTGGCAGAATATAACCCCAGAGGAGTTTGAAAACCTAATCCACAGCATGCCTAGACGAATTTAGGCTTGTATCAGGGCAAGAAGAGATAATACAAGCTACTGAGGTCGAGAAAAAAACACCTACTTCTTGTGAAAACAATTTTCAATTTTTTTACTACATGCGGAGTCTCTTATTTTCTTTTATTTAATTCTTTCTTTAAATAAACCTTAATTCATTTCTTTTTCAATTGAAATGTCTCAAAAAGATCTATTCTGACAATCGTCAATTTTCCAAAATAATATTCAAAATATCGGGTGATTCCATATAAAAGAAAACACACATATATTCCATATATATATATATATATATATATATATATATATATATATATATATATATATATATATATATATATATATATCTTCATAGTAAACAGATTTTTCATCTACGTTCCCATTTTCATGATAAACAGAGAACGTCTAAATTACATGATATTGTTGTTGCTTCAGATTATAATCTAACACCTCTGAACTTGACAATGCAAAAGGTAGATTTTGATATATTTGATGATAATTCTAAAAGAGAAAGTTGGATGCAGAAGGAATTACACGAATTACACGGAAAGCACCCTAAAGAATTGAAAAATGATTATATTGATCAAATCGCATTGAAAAAATGGTTAGTTTCTGGAGAATTGTTTGCTGAAACAGAAGGCTTGGCAATTGCGATCCAGGATCAGGTTGTTTTCACGAGGAATTATAGAAAACACATCATCAAACAAAATATAGATGATTCTTGCCGTAGATGTTTCTGTTCTTCTGAAACAGTTTTTCATATATTATCATCTTGCTCAGTCATAATGCCGTCGCTAATATTATTCATTTTAATCTAGGAATTGAACATGACCTAATTCCCAAAAGAAAGAAATTTTACAAATATGAACCTGAGATTATTTTTGAAAATGACAAATATAAACTTTATTTTGATAAAACAATTCTTTGCAACAGAGCTGTAAAACATAATAGACCAGATATTATTCTTACTGATAAAAAGAATCGAATAACATATATAATTGATATTGCTATATCCGACACACATAATATACAAAATAAATACAATGAAAAAATTTCTAAATATATGATGCTTGGCGACGAGATTGAAAAAATGTGGAAAATGAAAAAATTTTTATTCTACCGATTATTATTTCCACAACAGGTGTTATTCCTAGGAATCTTCACAAAAGTATTGAGATTTTGGGTCTGAAGAAAAATTTGTTTGAACAGTTACAAAAATAACAGTCATCAAATCTTGGAATATTCTTCGTAGGTTTCTTTCCGAAAAAAATAATGAGGTTGAGTCATAGGTTTTCTCTTTAGTTTATACTGCTCAGAATCTCATTTCATATTTTATTTCTTTGTTTATATAAATGTAATATAATTAACTGACAATTTTGTCATATTTATATTCAGAGCAGTGTTCTATTTGATCGTTCACCGTTTCACACAAAGGAAACTATTAATGAGTAACATTCAGAGTTACTTGACTAAGGTCCGTACACTGGATTTTTCCAGGGAGAAAGCCTCTGACACTACTCGTTGGTACATTGATACCATTGTCTGATGATGCTATAGTATGTATATATTCAGGTAGATTGATATAATCTCATAACATTTAATGTCATCCTAATATATAATTATTCCAGGATATGTTTTGATTATAATCATTGCCTGGCAATGGTATTAATTACCGGGTGGTTGATTTATATTTTTCATGAAATCAGTTTGATTGCATGAACAGATATATGGGCAACTCGTCGGGGTGAAACCCCTATATATATATATATATATATATATATATATATATATATATATATATATATATATATATATATATATATATTCCAAACGGAATGCGGTTGCACTTACCGAACCGCTCAGGTGGGCTAACCTAATGTTTTCGCTACATTGCGCAATTGAATTGAAGGTTGGGTATTTCAAGTTCAAATTATCTGCATCAAAGTGCAAATCATCTTTTCCAGTTCATTCATTAGCCGTTTTAGCGTTAATACTATTAACTGTTATCCAAAGTGGAAATTTTCTTTCACACTGAAATTATTTTCTTCGCGTTTATAATGCCTACGTCTCTTCTTCATGAAACTAGCATAAAGAAAATCAAACACCGGAAGTACTCAAACCATAATTGTTCCTATCAAATGAATCATTGTTTTCACGAATGTTTTCACTTTCTGTATCGATAAGAAAAGTCTGTGATGTGTCAGACATACTTAATCACACTTTGCTGTATATTTTCCCCGTTACCATCTGCAATCACTTTCCATAGTAGAAAACAGCTACAATTGAGAATGCGTGAATATAAATCATCACCTTTATTGAATCCATAATGTGTAATAAAATTGAACTCTTACCGTAATATATATTTATTACGGTTGAGTTTCATCTGGAGTTTCTTAAACTTCAATCATTTTACCTTGTGCATTCGATCTTTATTCAGATTAAGCCCATAATAGCTACTAGCTACAACTGATTAAATACTGAAACAGTAATTAGTTATTTGAAAAATGATGAAAAGTTTAGTATGTTTTATTCAGAATTCATATCATCTTTTGAATGCAATACAAGAAATATCTAGAATAATATGATTTCCTGATGGAATGAAAGATGATTCAAATGAAAGTATGAAAATCTTACTGTCAGTAATTCTTCTGAAATTAAGGTGGACTAGAATTATGATAGTGACTCATGAGTCTTAACAAAATCGAAAATACAGCATGTTGTTCCATGATTTGGTGGAACTTATTGAAGCTGCTTTAATGGCACTTGTCGGCTATGTTCTCAACTATCCTTTCTTCAATTTTCATAGTTGGAATACAACGCAGGTTAATGAAGATATATCAAAACTATTCTGAAGAAGATAGGTCATTTTTGTTATATTAATGGGATATATACCGAAGATTGAACTGCATACAACAAATTCAACTAGTGCAAGTAGAAACGATGGTGATAAATAAAAAATGTGTAAAGCCTGAAATTGCCCAATGAAATTCCATTCCTAAAGATTTTTGATATACCGATAATCAATAGTACCGCACATCTATCTAAACCATCAATTTTCTGTTAACATTCTTTGTTTGATTTTCTTAACTCGTAATTCGTCACATGGCTTTCGATTATTGTATTTATACTTTCCGACCATGGTATGCAAGTTTCTCGTTTTTTTACAACACACCAATCTAAATTCAGTTTCCAATCCTTTCTCAAATTTGAATTGCACTGTATACAAAATGGTCACTCTTTTCTTCCTACTGATGAGTTAAAAGTTCTAGACATTGCTTCTAAGGATAGAAACTCAATCACCCAGAATCAGTGGAAATTTGGAAATATCAAATCAGTTTTTAATGACAATTTTCAGATGAAAAACGATTAGATTGATCTATGTAAATGCCAAATTTGTTTCACCCCGACGAGTTGCCCATTTATCTGTTCATGCAATCAAACTGATTTCATGAAAAAATATAAATCCACCACCCGGTAATCAATACCATTGCCAGGCAATGATTATAATCAAAACATATCCTGGAATAATTATATATTAGGATAACGTTAAATGTTATGAGAATATATCAATCTACCAGAATATATACACACTATAGCATCATCAGACAATGATATCAATGTACCAACGAGTAGAGTCAGAGGCTTTCTCCCCGGAAAAATCCAGTGTACGGACCTTAGTCAAGTAACACTGAATGTTACTCATTAATAGTTTCCTTTGTGTGAAGTGGTGAACGATCGAATAGAATACTGCTCTGAATATAAATATGACAAAATTGTAAGTTAATTATATTACATTTATATAAACAAATAAATAAAATATGAAATGAGATTCTGAGCAGTATAAACTAAAGAGAAAACCTATGACTCTACCTCATTATTTTTTTCGGAAAGAAACCTACGAAGCATATTACAAGATTTGATGACTGTTATCTTTTGTAACTGTTCAAACAAATTTTTCTTCAGACCCAAAATCTCAATGCTTTTGTGAAGATTCCTAGGAATAACACCTGTTGTGGAAATAATAATCGGTAGAATAAAAATTTTTTTCATTTTCCACATTTTTTTAATCTCGTCGCCAAGCATCATATATTTAGAAATTTTTTCATTGTATTTATTCTGTATATTATGTGTGTCGGGTATAGCAATATCAATTATATATGTTATTTGATTCTGTTTATCAGTAAGAATGATATCTGGTCTATTGTGTTTTACAGCTCTGTTGCAAAGAATTGTTTTATCAAAATAAAGTTTATATTTGTCATTCTCACAAATAATCTCAGGTTCATATTTGTAAAATTTTTTCTTTTGGGAATTAGGTCATGTTTAATTCCTAGATAAAATGAATAATATTAGCGACGGCATTATGTCTTTCTAAATAATCTGTTGAAGCAAGGACTGAGCAAGATGATAATATATGAAAAACTGTTTCTGAATAACAGAAACATCTACGGCAAGAATCATCTATATTTTGTTTGATGATGTGTTTCTATAATTCCTCGTGAAAACAACCTGATCCTGGATCGCAATTGCCAAGCCTTCTGTTACAGCAAACAATTCTCCAGAAACTAACCATTTATTCGATGCGATTTCATCAATATAATCATTTTCAATTCTTCAGGGTGCTTTCCGTGTAATTCCTTCTGCATCCAACTTTCTCTTTTAGAATTATCATCAAATATATCAAAATCTACCTTTTGCATTGTCAAGTTCAGAGGTGTAAGATTATAATCTGAAGCAACAACAATATCATGTAATATAGACGTTCTCTGTTTATCTTGAAAATGGGAACGTAGATGAAAAATCTGTTTACTATGAAGATTATTCAAACCAGTTAATCCACGACCTCCAAGATGTCTAGGTAGTGTAACTCTCTGAACAGCTGACTTTGGGTGGTGCTTATGATATTTACAAAGCATTCTCCTCGTTTGACATTGTAATTCATTTAGATCAGTTTTAGACCATTTAATAATTCCAAAAGAATATGTAAGAATAGGAACTGCATAGGAGTTGATAGCTCTGAAAAGGTTTTTACTAGTTAAATGACTCTTGATGATAATTCTAAGTCTTTTGTAATATGAACTTCTCATATTTTCTTTAGTGCTGCTATGGTTAATTGTCTTCTCTTGACAAAATCCAAGATATTTATATGTATCTCCTTGATGCATTGGCTCGATTTCGATATTGGAAATCTTTATATAATCAGAGGTGATCTTTCCTTTTTCAATAGAAAGATTTTTACATTTTGGAAGCCCAAATTTCATATGAATACCATTGGAATAGTTGAAAGTAATCTCAAGTAGACTTTTTAAATGAGATCTGGTTCCGGCATATAATTTAATATCATCTAAATAAATTAAGTGACTTAATTTGAATTCAGTTGAAAGACTTTATTTTGAAGCCGAAACTAGTAGCATTTAATTCATGAGATAATAGATTAAGACCAAGACAAAACCAAAGAGCACTTAAAGAATCACCTTGAAAAATGCCTCTTTTGATTGGAATTTCTTCGGATTTTAACGATTGTTTTGAAATATTTAAATGAAGATTGGTTCTCTAATTTTTCATTACAAATTCAAGAAAAAGAGTGTCTTATCAATTTTATAAATTTCCAAAATTTCTTGAAGCCATGAATGAGGAAAACTATCAAAAGCCTTTTGGTAATCAATGAAGGCTGTATGAATATTTTTCTTCTTAGTTTGAGCTTGATTCAAAGCAACAAAATCAATTACAAGTTGCTCTTTAGTACCAAGGTGATTTTTCTACATCCTTTTGTTTTCGGAAAGAATATTATAATTCTCCAAATGTGCATAAATTTTTGGGTAATACATGCAGTTAGAATTTTATATATTGTTGGAAGGCAAGTAATTGGTCCATATATATATATATATATATATATATATATATATATATATATATATATATATATATATATATATATATATATATATATATATATATATATATATATATTCTTCTTCTGGAGTTTTATCATTCTTCAACTTCAATTTCAGTTTGTCACGATGTGTTATTGAATTCATTATCCATGGTTTAACTTTCTTTCGAGAATTTGGTTTGATGACTCGATAATAACTAAATTTTTTATGTAGTTTTTAAGTTTATTAGTGAATAATGTGCAATATTCTTGCGCATTCCATTTATTGAGAACGTCTTGCCATAACTCATTTTCAAGATATGTATGGAGGGTCGAATAATTGATTTATTTTTTCTTAAAAGTTTGATTGAGGTCAGACTCACTCCGATTTTTCAACTGCACAGACAGGAAAGTTCCAGAGTGATCAGTGACATATAACGGCATATGCCGAAATCCTAGAGAAATCAGGAAATTCGGAATTACTCTTAAACAAAAGAAGATAGCTGCGATATTTTTGCACCAATGAGGTTTCCTCGAAAATCGAGGATGGGTTTGAGGAGTTATTTTCTCGATTTGGAGTATTTCACATAGCCTATGTGCTAAATTCATTGAATCGAAACATTTGTTTAAATATTTCTTCATACTCCTGGCTATAATGGTGTGATAATTCTTTTCATTTCATTCTTCCTTCTACTTCAAAGAAATTTGAAACTTTGAGGCAATGTGTTTCCTGAGTATGCAGCAAAAATCCAGAATGTGAAAACAGCTTAAAAATCACTTTCGCATGCCTAAAAAATTGATTTGATATTTTTTATATTCATTCGAAAACTAATGGTTCGAATATGAACTTACTAGCGAATTGAAATATTAATTGAAATCTAAGTATGCTCGTTATATCATATTGTTTGAAATGACGAAGTACTAACCTGGGAATATCTTATTATTCCTATCGCCGAATCAGAAAACCCGACTTCTTTACGATAATTTATGTTTATAGATCTACTCAAGCGTCTCCTATAAATGATTATTCAACAAGTTACCAGATATGCGTAACGGGTTATGTAGTAGGTAGACGGGACAGAAACTGAAGAAGTTCACGCAGGCAAATTGCCTTGCCGTAGTTTGATCAGCTGGTCCTGCGGAAGGAGGTCACCGGTTCCAAGTTGAGGCCATTCTTCGCCACGGGCGGTTTGTCTTCTTCAGTGTACTTTTTCATCAAAAGCTGGCCACGTACCACATTCTTGTACATTATTCTAGATAAATATAAAGTGAATGGATTACGGCAGGATGACAGCCATCGAAATCATCTTTCCAATATTTTACTGGCTCATTTAGAGAAAAATCAATTCTGTTTCGCTTTAGGATACCTTGAGTTGTGAAAAATTGTGGAAAACTGAAGGAAATGAAATGAATACATATGAATCCTGTTGAAAAAGTACCGGGAAATTATTATTTAAAAAATCTGCTTAAAACGATAGTGAAAATTTTTGTTCTCGCTAAGTTGTAACAACTGTTGTCTAATGATAGATAGATAGGAAGATAGATAGATAGATGCATTACTACAGAATTGAATCACAGCTAGTTTGCTAATCGTCGATTAAAAACAATTTTGTAAGTACCAACAGAGAAATCTAACCTAACCTACAGTTATACATAGTATGATACACAGGGGATACAGAAAATTCAAAAAACTCAAAAATTTACCCATCCTAGCGACTAGGAAAGAAAACATATGTTATTGACTTCTTCAGAAGAGTATACTTATTAATATGTTCTTGATTTGAGTTATAAATTCATTTGGAGGCAGATTTTTCATTGGAATGGGTAATAAATTAATTGAAAAAATTTAACGGCCATAAAGGTTCAGTTCTTCTGCGACCTACTGAGCCTTATAAAATCGTTTCTAATATCAGAAGCATGCTTGGTGATATGAGTGTGAGTGTGGTCATTGAGATTGAATAGGTGAAAGTTCTTCTTCACATGGACAAGGCACTCAAAAATATATAGAGACGGCAATGTTAGGACATTAAGTTTTTTAAAAATATGCTTGCAGTCCTTTCTATAGCCAAGGCCCCCCCAGTACTCTGATGATACAGCGCTGCAATCTGAACAAGGCCTGAAGTTCCTCACAATTGCCCCACATCAAAATACAGTATCTTAGATGAGACTCAACCAGTGCAAAGTAAGCGGTCTTCAAGATATTCCGTGTAACCGAACAGGAAAGATTCCTCAGAACAAATATATTACTGCTAACTTTCTAAGACAAATGACTGAAATGTCTATCCTATCCAAGACCACCATTCCTCTCATCATGATCTATACCACCTCTATGTCTCAGACTGATCAACAAGCTCTGCGTCTTATTTACATTCATACTGAATTCATTACCATTGAACCATTTTAAGGCACTCTACGCTAACCTCCCCCGACAGCTCCCGTAGTTCAGTAAGATCTGTACCGCTCACTGAGACCGCTGTAATATCCGCATAAAGGGTACTTGAAGCAGCTGAGATGAAATCAGGAAGTCGTTTATAAAAATAAGAAACAGTATTGGTCCCATTATAGAATGCTGTGGAACACCTATCTCAACTGATTTCTTCTCAGAGAAAACACCACTGTCGAAGGCAACTTGCTGCCTACCATACAAAAATGAGCAGACGAAATCAACGCTTGTATCCTTGAAACCGTAGGCTCTAAGTTTCCACAAGAGCTTGTCAGGAGAGACGAAGTCGAATGCCTTGGACAGGTCAAGGAAAAGTGCCAATGAGTGCAAACCAAGTTCAAGACACTCAACAGCAGTACTGACAAATCCCATAACAGCATCACAGGTGCTCTTGCCTTTTTAAAACCAAATTGGTTACTTGTAAAAAGATTCATTGACTCATTGCAATATCCTCTCGCTTCCCTTTTTTGAAAATTGGAATGACCTTTGAGACCGTGAGACATCTAGGAAAGACACAAGCGAAGTGAGAGGACAAATGATGGAGTCCATAGTAATCCGTGGATTTACTATTCTTCAGATTGTGGACAACATCCCTCACTTCATTATAAGTGACTTCAGAAAAATCAAAGTTGGCATCAGGCGGTATGTCCCTCCTAAATGTAACAGCAGAGTCTCTCCGGTACAATTAGCAAGACTTTTAGAAATCTGCTATGAAATCGAAACAAAATAGTCAATGAGTTTCTGAGGACTCAAAGTGTTATGAAAACCACTGCTGTTTCTTTTTTTATTGACAATATTCCAAAGTGTTTTACTTTTATTCGAGGATTCACTTATTAATTTGTCATTGTATGCAACTTTTGCTCTCTTCAGCTCCACTCTAAAACGCGAAACCGTCTGCGCAAATTTTCGAAACCCTCAGTTATATATTTATCGTAAAGACCACTCACAAGTCAAAAATTATCTCATAGATCCTTCAAGTTATTGTTAAACCAGCCATTGTCATGTATCTCCCCTCACGTGCAGGAAAATATCATTCACGCAGAGTTTGAACGCGATCTATCATTTAGTTTGTTTATAGTGCCCGAATTAGTCAGCTCTCACAAAGGTGTTTGCGATTTTTTCCAATGGATAAAAATATCAACCCTCTTTATCATCTTTATTGATACAATGCACTCAACCGCGGTCGAGATGTAGTGGAAGATTTACTTCGCTCTGGTAGGCCAACAACATATTCAAGTTAAAATCGATAAAGTGAAAATTTTAATTGAAAACCGTCATTCAAGTTTGTGTGAGATAGGCAATGAACTTTCTGTTCTCACGAATAAATTCGTACCATTTTAAACAATTGCTTGGGCTTGAGACACGTTGCTGCTCGACTAGTTCCAAAGGCCTTAATTTTATTCAAAAATTGAATCGCTTAAAGGTCGCTGAAAACATGCTGGAACGTGTCAATTCCTACCCCACATTCATTATATGCGTTGTAACCGATGATGAGTCATGGGCTTATATGTTTGACATGCTAACCAGTCAACAAGCTTCGGAATTGCCCAATTCAACTGAACCGAAACCGAAAACAACCACGTCAAAGTCGATCAAAAGTCAGTGTAATGTTGCCTGTTTTCCTTGATTATCGCTGTGTTTTGAACTCAGAAGGCCAGAAGGTAAATAAGTAAGTGAGTAATGAGGCGATTAAGAGAGCACATTCGTCGAAAGAGAACAGATTATGAAAAGGAAACTCATGGATTTTGTACTACGATAATGCACCATCTCACAAGGCTATCATTGTGAATGAATTTCTGGCCAAAAGCTCAAGTAATACAATCGAACAACCACCGTATTCACCTGATATGCCTCCGGCCGACTTTTTTGAATCGATAGAAGACATATTAGAGTGTGTGCCTTCAGAAGGCGATACAATAAATTTGGATGAAAAATAAGTATTTTTTGTATCATCGGCCAATTCCTAGTACTCTTTTGACAGAATTTATATGTAACTATAATTTTTCATATCTATTGATGGAATCAATAATACACTCTTAATCTTTATTTACCCTAATTATAGGGTGGGCAAATGTTATATTACGGAAGCTTGATAAAATATTGAAGTTAGGGAAAAAGGACTCCACTTCTCTTGTTCTTTTCTCAGAGACCAGTTTAGTTTTTTAGTTTTTTTTTTCATGCGCGCTTCCAAGGAATAGGCAAACCTGTTATCACGAGAGTGAGCGCCTGGGAAGAATAGAGGTGTCTATTTACTCGCTTCCTGAAGAGGGCCAAATTGTAGGATGTTGGGAAGATGTTGGATGAAAGCGAGTTCCACAGCTCACCGGCCCTGTAAACGATGGAATTCTTATTGAGAAAGGGTCGAGGGGTCGTTAAATGTACCGCCATATGATGAAAACTTCTTGCCAGCTCCTTGGAGCATCTTCCATGGAAGTATCTGTAAAACAGAGAAAGGTTAGCAACTTGCCTTCTAAGAGCCAGCGGTTAGAGATCGCGGGTGATCTCGAGTGGTCGATGAGGTGCACAGCTCGCTTTTGCACAATATCTCACATCCGCAACGAATGTTTGGGGGCAGATCCCCATACATGGGAACAATATTACAAATCAGGTCAAATATGTGCCTTATATAGAAGCAACAGCTGGGATGAAGTGAAGTATCGCTTGGCTCTGAATATTCCGAGAAGGTGCATCGAATCTTTGGATGCAATTTGTTGGCCTTGCATCATCAAAGGAGGTTCTCCAGCAGGGACATTTCTAGAAAATGTAGTTGCTTGCGTTTTGCTCGTGTTAAAGCTCACAAGGTTCAACTGACCCCACTCAGATATTCTCTGTAAGTTAGAGTTTAAGTTATTTATTAGTTGACATCTTTGACGCTGAGATTCCGCTGCTGTAATCGGCCGCAGACTACTGAAAGACGAAACCAGGGTACAATTGTCTGCAAAACCGAAGATTTTGTTCTCTGTAGATGACAGAAGATCGTTTATCTGCAACTGAACAAAGGTTGGCGAAAGAATGGATCCCTGAAGTACTACTGCTTGCAACTGGAAATAATCAGATGTTGTACCGTCGACCACAACGCGTATTGATCTATTTGAAAGAAAGATACTTATCCAACCCCGCAATTTTTCGGAAAGTCCAAGTTTATTCAACAAGGCTGTATGCCAAACCCTATCTAAGGCTTTAGAGATGTCAATGGCTATTGATCTAGATTCCTCATGCTTTTCCATCGTTGATGTACAAACATGAGTGACGTAGGCGAGCAGATCTCCTGTCTATCTTTGCCTGCGAAAACCATACTGACGGTCGTTAATAATTCTCTGTAACTCAAGATATTTGATGAGTTCATCATTTATGACTCTCTCCATTACTTTGGACATAATGGGAAGAAGTGCAACAGGGCGGTAGTTTTGTGGTAAGGACTTCTTTCCTTTCTTTGGTATCGCTTGAATTCTCGCTATTTTTCAGCTGCTCGGAAAAGTCTGGCTTTCATAAGAAATCTGAAACAGACGGTTCAGAATGGGTGCCAGTTCGGGAGGGAGCACACTTTCTCAGGACGACTAGCGGTATTTCGTTTAGACCAACTGCCTTCTTGCAGTTTAGTTGCTCGAGGGTCCGTCTCTTAGTGCGGACTCTGAACCTGATATCTGCCATGGAAGAATTTGTAGGTAGAATGTTCGGTGATATTGCGTTAGATGAATCTAGCACAGAATTCTCTTAGAACAAGAGAGCAAAGATGTCGGCTTTCTCTTTCGGAGATGATGCTATACTTCCGTTTTATCTTACAAGATGCGGAAATGCAGGGAAGTGGTAAAGTTTGACAATTGGGGATTCGTGAATGTTGAAGTCGGATTTTGTACAGCGAATAAATACTTTTTTTTCAGAATAAGGGGCGTAAGACATGTTGAAATTCCAAATTCTGTTTCTACTTGTCTGCTCGATCGTTACAGCTCCTATTAGTTCAATTGTTGCTTCTTCATTCTCTCTTACCTTCTCTTCTTCTTGATGTTTTGATAGTTCCGCTATTGTTAAGATTTATTTTCAGCATTTGGAAACCGATTCAATTATGTTTCGGGCGTTGCAGCTTATAATTTTGATTGTTATGTATTTCAAAAGAACCACATAAGCAGTTGAACATACGAGGTGTAATGTAAGTAATAAGATTAAATTTATTTTTCCATTTTTATTCAAATAAAGCCACAACGCGATATTATTCCCTTCGAAATAGTTTCCTGGGTAAGTCTCACAGCGTTAGAGATATTTCTTTTAATCATCATAGCACTGTTGAAGATCGAGTACTGGAATAGCCTTCAGCTGGTCGTTTACAGCTGATAGGATATTTTCAAGTGACCTAAAATGAGTTCCCTGAGGATTTCAAGCCTTAAATGAAACGCCTCAGAGCAAGGTAACGCCGCATGAGTCATGTTTTTATGTGCGTGCCGCCGGCTCCATCGAATTATAATACGTTGTCACGTCCAAAATTTTGACAATCGTTCTAAGCAGATTTTATGAAAAATCTATTCCCAGTCCTTTTTTGATGGAATGTACTTTTTCTGGTTAGTGGTTAACTCTCTCTTTTCGTACAAATCCAAAATATTTATAAGTATCTCTTTGATATAAGTTCAATGCATATAATTTAATACCGTCTAAGTGAATTACATGAGAAAACTTAAATTCTCTAAACTAAAAACTTAAAAATTAAACTTAATGTTGATAGAATAATATAATTAAAGCGGGAACACTTTCACGCAATAATCTTCTGAGACAATTATATCATACAAGCTAACCTTGCCAAGTCGATTTCAGTTTACGGTAATCAAACGCCGAATTAAACAATTTATCGTTGATATGGAGAATTTAAGCGTAAAAGCATTAATCTTAGAGAGTATCCATGAAGAGTTGTAACAAAAACGATAGAAACGCGAAAAAATTTTGCATGAAGAATTGTGTGTGACAAATTTTCCCGTTTATTTCCTGTTGCCTATTGTCCTGATACTTCTTCTTTTTACCGAAGAATAGAAAGTATGTTGATGTCGAAATCGCTGAAGCCCTCAATAACAAATTCCGGGTTAGTTGGCAATGTGTCAAACAACAAAAGTATTTGGCTCAGAGGTTTTCGAGTTCAAATACTTTTTTCTCAAAAAACGAACAATAGGCGATTAAACTTTCGGTGAATTCCGTATTTTTTTCCTTTTCAAAAATATTTAACAAATGCAGTCAATTTTTGTATTCAGTACCCTTCTTCAGAAACAACCAATACTTGACGCAAATGTTTTTCCTATAGTTTGATCAGATTCAAACTATAATAATTATTTCTGGTAATCACTTATAATTTCAGTATTGCAATATATTAATTTTGTCCTATAGTCGATTTGTTAAACCTGCTAAGAATATATCGCTTTCCCAAAGTAGAGAATTAATTATATTGAATGTACAGGGTGTTGCATAATAGTATGTCACAACTTGAGGCCGTAATTCTACGTGTGATTTAAAGGAAAAAAAGTTCATATAAACATAGATCCGCAAAAGCTTCGTTACGGAGCTACAGGGTGTTCTTCAAAACTCCTGTAGTTTTTGAGATATTCAGCCCAAATTTTGAATGCAAGCTATTTTTTCAGTAACGTCGAATTATTATTATTATCATCATTGAAGTAATTTAAGGCTGAGGTCCTATAAAAGCCTAATAACAAAAAAATGATTTCTATAGTATTGCAAGCACAGCTTAGCCATAATTAAAAATGCACACATATATAATTACTAAATCCACTTATGTCAAAAACGAAATCTAATTAAACAAAAGAAAGTCCAATTTATTTTTGAATTCATTAACCGAATTTGAGTTCACCACATCACTAGAAAACCTGTTCCAATCATCGAACACCCTATTCACAAGAAAATACTGTCTTTGTCTCGACGAAAATTTTTCTTTTTTCAGCTTCAGATGATGACCACGCAAACGAGTATCAGCACTCAAACTAAACAAACATCTCAGGTTGGCGTAATTGTGTTTAATTATACGATAGCACAAGATTAGATCTCCGCGATGTCTTCGCTGCTCGAAGGTTTTGAGACCAGCTTTAGCCAATCTTTCATTATATGAGGGACGAACGACCCCAAAAGTCATACGTGTAGCACGGCGCTGTAGCATGCTTTTATCCCGAGCGAGAACCGGGCACCAAACCGAGCCTGCATACTCCAAAATAGGACGCACATAAGTCTTATAAAGTGTAACCGAACTAGAGAAGGACAACTTAACGAACGATCTACGAATGAGATAAATTGAAGAATTAGCACGTTTACAAATACTTAGGACATGTTCCGACCACGTAAGGTTTGAAGTAACGGTTACTCCTAGATCTACAAGTGAAGTAACTGAGCGAAGTGGATGATTGTCAATCGAGTATTGACGGGATGGATTATTGGATCCTATATGGAGCACAACACATTTATCAACATTTAGTGGTAAGAGCCAGTCGTTGCACCATCGGTTTATTGCGTCAAGATCGTCCTGGAGAATCTATCTCTCGGTGAGCGGGTTTGCATACAACTTGGTGTCGTCAGCGAAGAATGACTTGCGAGATTTAATATGTAATGAAAGATCGCTGGCGAAAATGACAAATAAAAGTGGCCCCAGGACGGATTCCTGAGGCACTCCGCTCACAACCGGTCTTTCCGACGAAAGAACACCATCAACCCTCACCACGAATTTTCGCTGCGACATATAATTAGTAGTCCAGAGAAGCAACTTCCCGCGAATTCCAACGATATCCAATTTGTGAACTAATCTTCTTACTGTGACTCTGTCAAAAGCCTTGGCGAAATCGAATGATAAAGTTTTTTGTCAAGAACTCGGTTGTCACTTTGACTATTATGGATTCCATCACTTTTGATGCAACAGACAGAAAGCTTATTGGTCTATAGTTACATGGGTCCAGTTTATCACCTTTTTTAAATATAGGAGTGACACTTGATTTCTTCCAGTCCAGAGGAACGCGTAATCAAGAATGCCTACTAGAAAAGAATAAAAACGAGAAGACAGATTCAATCCACTTCAATAGTAATTGATTTTGCACTTTTTCTGTCTAAATTCTGACCTGAATTACTTTGATGAAGGTTTTGAGATGGGTCTCGTATTGAGAGATCGCAATGCGTTATTCGAAAGATTTCCGGTCATGGAATCTGCGAATTTCAGTGTCCTCGAGCGAAAAATCGTAATTTGTGGGATAAAATCGCGTATCTCGGAAACTATGCATTTTTGGTATGGGAAACTTATCAATCGATGCCTAATAATATTACGAGTTAAATAATGTGTACAAAAATAGGCAGTCTAATTTGTAAAGACGGACTTTTGTACCTTCGAATGTACTACGATTTGCCACATGTTTTGGAAACACCCTGTATACCGTCAAGTTCAGGATGTATTGATATCTGATGAATGAGTCTCTTTACTTATAACGAGCTAGAAATAATCGATATTAAATGATCTTTAGTATTTTTATGACGCCTTCTAAGAGACAACTAAAAGTCACAAAACTGAAAAATTCATATCTTCTTTTTGGTTAATTTCAGATGGCAATGATATGAAAAAAATTGTTCAGAATTTAATTTTCTACAATAAAAAAAAGAAGCATACATTATGCCATTTGAAATAACACAGATGGCTTTTACTTGTGCCACAGCATTGAAAATATTTTCGGAACTCAGAATAACATCACAAAATTTTCTTCAATCGGTAATTTCTTTCTCCATACACCCGGTATTTTACTTCATCTTCGTCGTATTCATCATTATTTCATGGACATTAATGCTTCGTGCTTGTAGGAAACATGAGCGTCTATATCAATGAAGTTACGAATGTCTTAATTAATAATAACGTTCATATTGTTAATGTGAAATAGATGTATATATATCCCTGTAACAATAATTAAAATGAAATTATGGCTTCTATTTTTGCTCAACCATTGTTTAGTAAAACAATACATTCAATATCTATGTAGATCCCATGATATTTTTCTATTTCCAGAAACGAAATAAGAGAAGTCTCATTAAACTCATATTCCGTATAGGAAAAATTGGCCGATGTCAGCATTTCCTTCAATCATTATGGAAACAAACTTTCCATAATATCTATTGACATTAATGATACCTAGAATTATTGTCATTTGCTTATTATAGCACAGTGAAAGTGAGGTGATTTTCAATCTACAATTCCTACAATATTAATGATTTCAACGAAGTTTTATGACATTTATTATTGCATTATAATTAATCAGTTTCTCCATTATGACATATCTCATCATTTTATTTGATCGGATTACGGTTGGAAAAAGTCATAAAGCTGTCTTTGGTTAGATTGAACATAGATGGAGGATATTAATGGGGGAAAGTTATTTTCAAATAAAATCAGTAACCAGTTAAGTGAGTATAGTTGCATCCAGTACCACTTGTGTACACTCTTGAGACGTGAAAAATCAAAATATAAATTGAAGAAGTTTTCAATAAAAAAAGCGTTTCTTATTAGAATCAAATTCGAACAGGACATTTTTGACCTTCAGTTTACTGACAAATCGAGAAAATATCCGCACATAAGCCTTGGTTCACTAAAAACTGTCAAAAATCTGTTGATTTTCCGGAATTTCGTCATATACCAATATTTCGGTTGTTTTTCGAGTGAAAAAAAAATGGAATACCTCTCTGCATTCTTCTCAAAAAACTGCCCCTAGAATATCCGAATAGTTTTCTCCTAACTTTGCTAGCAACTGTGATAACGGCCAAAATCCGGAGAAATCAGAAAACTGTCAAAGAGCTGTGATAGTTAAAAACAGAGGTTAGGTTACTAATGCAAGGAATAGGAAAAAAGATTATTGGAGAAAAAACACAGTCTGGATTGCATGATGGAACGTAGCCTTTTGGAATAACAAAGATCAAGAAATCATTATTGAAATTAACCAACATAAGATAGACCTCTGCGCGATATCGGAGACTAAAAAGAAGGGCCAAGAAACAAGTGGATATAAGAACTATATACTTATATTCAGCAGCAAAAAGAAAGAAGAACGCGTCGCGTCTGGAGTGGGAATACTGATCCATGAGAAGTTCGAACAGGTTATAGACGATACACAATATATCACTGACAGAATGCTCAGAGTTAAAAAATATCTCTTTGTATGTAATATCTGTTTACGAACAGATTGTTTGTTTGTTATTCCTTTAACATGCTCTATTTTCGCCTTTCGGCCGATGACACGCCAGGGAATTCTGTCACCTCACCAACCCGGGAATTTTGCCGAACCCCTCTCGGGTCGAGGGAAGGGATCTTTAATGTCCAACACATCTCTGTTAGAAAGGACTGACAGGTTTACATCTCCTCCGAAAGATAGACACTCAAGTGATTCCCAGAATCCGAAAAACCGCACCGACTTTGCGGGGATTGAACCCAGGTAACTCTGCGCAGGGGACGAGTATCATATCCTTTACGCCACCGAGCCGGTGTTTACGCAACAGATATAAGCAAGCCTAGAGAAGAATCGGCGAATTTCTACGAAGCGTTACACAAAACCAATGATCTAATACCCATATCCGACAAAGTCATAATAATGGTAGACTTAATTGCAAGAATTGGAGATCAAGTTATGAATGGAATAAAACAACGTTTTAACGAAGGAGTTACCAACGAAAATGGGGATTTCTAACGGAATTATGCGCCTTCAACGAACTACGGATTGACAACACCTTCTACAATCACAAGGAACAACATAAGTTTATTTGGTCTAATACCCAAGGACATCGTTCAACCATAGATTTAATATTGACAAATAAGGAATTCCATCCAAGTCAGATAATGGATGTACGTGCTCTGACATCTCCCAACATCAGTTCAGAACATAATGTGGTTCTGGAAAAATTACGAAAACATCATAATCCATAGGAAATTGGCACCAACGACATCAGGAACAGAAAAATTCAATACAGAAGCACTCCAGGACACAACGACTCAATGGCTGTTCAACTCAAGACCAAAATTACAGACAATCCAATAAAACAAGAACAAAATGTTGATGATACACGATAAAGACAAACATGCTGGAGGCTGCAAAGGAAGCGCTTGGGACGATAATAGTTGGAAACGCCACAAAGCACACATCGACTCCATGGTTTACAGAGGAGGTAAAAGCTTTAGGAAAGGAAAATTGAGAATCATATTTGAGATACAGAAGTATGAAGACTCATATAGAACACAGAAAATACGTGGAGGCACGGAACATAATGAACAGACAAAACAGGGAGATAAAGAGAGAACATTGGAGAAAATTCAGCAAGGATATGGAGAACGATATGAACAGAACTCAGAGGAGAATATGGAATATGCTTCGAGTAAGGAAAAAACCAGTACATAAATATGTCCATCTGAATCAAGTAAGCTCGAAACAATTGGAACACTATAATAACGAAGAGAGCGAAAACGATAATGAGAGACAAGCAGATCAGCTTGAGAGGAAAGAAATTGTCGTTGTTGTGATCTTCAACGAGTCGTTAACTAAGGCCATTCAAAACTCAAGAATTGAAAAGCACCAAGAATAGACAACATCACTAACTCTCATAAGCGAAATGAAGGCTTCATTTGGAAAAATCCTAGACAATGCCAGTGTGCCTACAGAGTGTAAAAAGAGCCTTTCTGGACCTATATACAAGAAGGGCTACAAAAAGACCCCTCAACAATAACTCTGCTAGGGGCACTAACCAAGCTCTTTACCGAAAATCTACGAGACGAAATAACAGAAGTGATAGACATCAACGAAGAACAACAAGGATTTAGGAGGAACAGAACAAAAACGGATGCAATCTTCATAGTACAAAAAGTAGTATGAAAATCTCTGGAATACAATAAACCCTTATATATCTGCTTCATTGACCTCACAAAAACCTTCGATCGTGTAAGATTTGCTGCAGATACTGAAAGAGGAACAGATCCCGGAATCAATCATTAAAATTATCGAAGACCTGAACACCTACAACACCACGAAAATAAAATCTCAAGGTAGCCTTACATCAGAAATACCTGTCACTGCGAGCATAAGACAAGGAGATAGTCTCAGCCCTCTTCTGTACAATTTGATAATGGACAGAATCATCAACAAAGTTAAATCAGTAGGAAACGGATACAGGACGACAACCGGGGAAATATAAATAGTCTGCTACGTGGACGATGCGGCAACATAAAGATAGCTACCGAAAAAACAAAGAACATGGTAATATCGAAGGAGCCAAGAAGATGTAATCTTGCAATTGATGATAACACTGTAGAGCAGGTAATGTCCTTCAAATACGTTGGTGTGCAAATATTAATTATTAACGGGGATTTTGCGAGAGAGGTTCGAGAGCAGGTAAGCAACAGCAGCGATTTCCGGATGCCAGAAAGATGTCGTATCGAAGAACGAGCAGATGAGCGTTGAGTGCAAAACGAGGATTTACAAAGCGTGTGTATGACCTATCGCCACCTATGCAATAGAAACTAGGTCCGATACCTTCAAAATCAACAAAATTCTAAGAACGTCAGAAATGAAGACGCTACGGCAAATATCGGGAAATTCGCTCAGATATAGAATTAGGAACGAGGTTATACGAGCAACATGTAACAATGAAGATATTGTACGATGGGCAACAAAACGCAGACGAGGATGGGATGAATATGTAGACAGGATGGAAGAACACAGACTAGCACGTATTGTACAAGACCAAAAACCAATAGCAGCACGTCCGCCACCGGTAAGGCCCCCCAAACGCTGGAAAGATAGTTGGCAGTCCATCTCACAAGAACAATAGTAGAGGGATCCTCTGGAAAAAACAGACCTCAGGGTCTAAATTGGGAAGAAGTGGAAGAAGAAGAGGTCATAAGAATCTGAAGAAAAATCCAACAAATGAAGCTAAAGCTGAATATGTTCGTTTCACTAACCGAACAATTGATACAGCGAGAACTTACTTCAATGAAATAATTAAGGATAGACTCCTGGAGCAAAACGAATTTGGAAATTATTAAGGGGTATGACACCAATGAAACTATACAACTGAAAACAATCACAAACGAAACATGGGAAAAATACTTCAAAAATCTTTACACCGAATCAGAATATGAAGAAGAACCCCCAGAAGAAGACTTAGAAAACGACATTATAAATGAACCGGTAACAATCACGAAAGAGCAAGTAGCTATGGCAATAAGTAAACTTAAAAATAGGAAAGCTCCAAATGAAGATAGGATAACAAATGAGATGATCAAATATGGCGGAGAAGCCATGAGAGAAGAGTACACAAAACTGTTTAACATCATAATTCAACACGGAAAAATACCAGAAGAATGGAAAAGACGTGTAACAGTGCCTATCTTTAAAAAAGGAGACAAAACAAATCCTGCCAACTATCACGGAATAACCTTATTAAGCACCTCTTTGAAACTGCTTACAAAGATTCTTGCCGATGACATAACGTCAACAATGCCAATCAGCGAAGAGCAACAAGGCTTTCGAAAAAACCAGTCCACGATCGATGCACTATTTATAACAAGGCAATTAGTAGAAAAGTCTCTTGAATATAACACTCCAGCATATCTTTGTTTCATAGACTTAACGAAGGCCTTCGACAGAGTCCAACTGAAGGATGTAATCAAGATACTGGAAAACAAAGAGGTACCCAAAAAATATACGAGACTCATAAAAGATCTGAACACTAATACAACAACGCAAATACGAACAAACCACACCCTAACGCAGCATTTCGGAACAACGTCGGGCATCCGCCAAGGGATAGTCTTAGCCCTCTACTATTTAATACTGTTATGGACCAACTTGTAGAGACCGTTAAAGACTAGGATACCGTATGGGAACCTACAAAATTAACATCTTATGCTATGCCGATGACGCCGTACTCATTGCAGAATCAGAAGACGACCTACAAAGAATGTTATACGCCTTTAGCAAATGCGCAAAAAATTTCAATATGGAAATCTCAACAAGTAAGACAAAATGCATGACCATAGCTAAGGAACCTCTGCGCTGCAAGTTAACAATAGACAACGCCACAATAGACCAAGTCATGTCATTCGAATACTCAGGGTGCAAAATAACAAGCACAGGATACCTTGAAGATGAAGTGAGGAGACAAGTGAACAAAGCAGCTGCAGTGTCGGGACATCTTAAACAACCAATTTGGAGAAATAAACACCTCAGTATACCATGCAAATCCAGAATCTACAAAATATGTGTGCGACCAATTATGACATACGGGACAGAAACAAGAGCGGAAACGTCGGTAACAAAGAGGATACTAAGAACAACAGAAATGAAAACGCTAAGAACTATAACCGGTTACACATTGAATGACAGACAAAGAAATACCGACATAAGGGAAAAATGTAAAACAGACGATATTGCAAGATGGGTAGGAAAAAGAAGAAGAGAATGGAACCAGCATGTAAACAGAATGACCACAGATAGAATAGCAAAAATCGTATATAACAACATACCACACGGAAGAAGACTTGTTGGACGACCACCAAAACGATGGCGGGACAGTTGGCAAGCAACTTCACAAGAACTGCTGCAGGGAAACCGGAACTGAAGCGGCGCTACGCCTTCTACACGGTGAAGAAGAGAAGAAGACTCTTGGGGCAGACCAGTGGAACTTGTCAGTTCTGGTCTATGGCGAAGACAGTCAGCAACAACTTTCGCAAGTTATCCTTCCAACCTTTGATTAGAGATGACAGTTCTCTCGCATCATCACCTTATGCAAAAGAGGAACTCTCTGCGAAATTGTTTTCGTAAAATTCTGTTCTAGATACATCCAATGCAGTGAAGCCAAGCATCCCTCAGGTTCGATCAAATATGGCAGAAGTAAAATTTTGAGTCCATACGCTAATGTGTGTTCTTCAGCAACTAAACTGTGAGAAAGCAGTGGGTCTTGATGGAATACCATCAACCGTTTTGGAGAAATGTGCTTCAGAATTACCACTTGTCTTAATCGTTTTCGTAGTGTTGGAAGGCTGCGAGAGTACAACTGATATAAAATATGACAATGACAGGATATCGTCAGTGATCGACAACGATCAACTGGCTACCTCGCATGGTGAATCGAAAGCCATTGCTCTCTATATCTTAAAGGCTTCTACAGGGTTTGGCTCGCAGCCTTGATGAATCAACTAATTTCATATGGACTTTCTGAACAATTTCGTGATTGGATTGGTAGCTTTTTCTTCAATAGATCGCTTAGGGTGGTACTTGATGGTATAACAAGTGAATCTTTTCAACTTAATGCAGGAGTACCCCAGGTCTCTATACTCTCTTCAATTCCTTTTCTATTGCAGATCAATGATCTACTCCATTCCTCCAAATATTGGGGTTTGCAGATTACTGTACTCTGGTCTCCTCATTTTCTAATCACTCCACAAAGATATCAACAGAGCACGTCATTGAATCCAGAGAAGATATCAGAGTAGTTACGAATATCCAAACTAAATAAGCCAAATCAATGCGTTATCAACTCTCACGATCAGACTTCCACAAGTTATTCGGTATTCCCGTAGTATAAAGAAATATAAAGTAAAAAATCCGCAAAACTTCAAAATGGTCAACCGATATAGGTGCAGATACAAGAAACAAAAATTCCATACATGACGCTATAAACAGGGCATATCACAGTTCATTTTTTAACTAATTGTAAGCACTATTCGAATATGATATGTCATTCAAAACTGAACGTTATTTTTTCAAAACTAACGTCAAAATCTTTAGGAATTTATATTTTAAGAGATAGCTTTGAAATAAGCGGACAAGACTTCCATTTTTGTTAGTCGTTTACTATTTTTACAGCTATTAGTTATTACTCTTATTATTATTCAGTGGTTCCTGAATTATTCATCAGCGTTCTTTCATTGATTGAAATCACGAATTTCAATCACCGTGTAATCTTATAACATATAATTTAGAATAAGCCGACGGCATGGATCAAACTTTTTTTTATAGCACTTTTAAATGACTAGATAAGTTACGCCACACCCATTATTACATTGACTGTATATTGATTTGTTTTGATTATTTAATTCTTTTATCATTACTTCCAAAAACCTTTCTGTTATCTTGAGTTCCTTGATAGTGGAACTTATTCTGAAAATAATGAAACAATTGACGAAAAACACTAGGCCTAAGTTTATAAAATATTAGGAGGAGGCTATTAATATAAACACCTCAAAAAGTCTAGGAACACTTACCAATATATTTGAAATATGAATTTGATGATTCTTATTTATAGAAATCTTTCGGTTTTTGTTAGGATGTATTGTATATAATGTATTCTCAAGAAAACAAAATGATATTTGACTTCTCCAAAGCACCTATTATAAAAAAAAGTTTGAAATTTGGAAATGACGAAATTTGGTAAAACACAAAAAAAATCCTGAACTAATATTTTCGAAACGATATGGAAGCACTTATATTTTTCAGTACCCAGAAAGTCCACCTCTGTTATTAATGACACTTTGACATCGTCGCGGCATGCTCAATATTAAATTGTCTATTACATTTTGGCCTAAGTCATTCCAAGCCCCCTGAACTGCTAATCGAAGCTCCTGTTCATGATGGAAGACGTTTGACGCAGGAGATTTCTTTTTAGGGTGTCCCACACATGCTCGATGGGATTCAGATCTGGGGAGCAGGATGGCCATGGTAGAAGATCGATATAATTCTCTTCAAGAACGTTCAAGACAACTCTTGCACGATGAGGAGGGGCATCATCTTGTTGGAAAAGTGAATTTTGACCCATTGTTAGGAGCTACGGTACCACTACAGGTAAAACTATCTCTTTTCGTAAGAATTTCCCGTGAGGTTGTTCTGTATGAAAACGAGGTCAGTTCTTCCACTAAGGCGTATACCTCCCCAAAACATCACTGATCCGCCTCCCTGTCTAACAACTTCTCGAGCATGCTGGAGACGGTTTTGCTTTCCAGGTTCCCTCCATATTCGAATTCTTCCCGAATCGGGAAAATAACTGAATCTAGATTCATCACTGAAGAGAACTGTGGCCCACCTCTCTTGATCCCAGTTTACGTGTTCTTGGCACCAAGCTAAACGAGCAGCGCGATTTGCATGGGTCAGTTGTGGAACTCTTAAAGGACGTCTGGAGTGGAGTTGACCTTCTCACAGTTTGGTCGGAAACTTGTACATTATGAACTCGTGATAGCTCTTGAGCTAATTGAGATGCGGTGGTAGTACGATCTCTTCTGGCTTGTAAAACCAAAAATCGGTCTTGGGCGACTGTAGTAATCCTGAAACGACCTGTATGGCGTTCTTCTACGCTACCTGTTTCATTGAAACGCGACCATAAACGGTTTATGACACTTGGGCTACTTTCCAGAACCCTGGATACTTCCCGTTGTGAGCTCCCAGCTTAGAGCATGCCAACGGCTCGTAACATCTCCTCTCTAGTCAAATGTCGTCTTTCCATGGTCGAATCACAAAACTTGAATCTTTTGTTGGTGCTTACAACAGAAACAAAGTGCCAACTAACTGATTTCAAACACTGAATACATGAAATGATTATAAAGCAGCGTCGCATCTGCTGCATTTTTAGTTTTTTCATGAAAAAAAACTGAAATCTGTTGCGGTACTCTACATAATTTGGTGAGAAATTGATGCAGGTGTTCATTTCTCAAAAAAAACATCCTTATTGATATATGGATATGTGTATATATTAAACAAACTTTTGCCAAAACATTTTCGAAAAGACATCCGTTTTTGCTTTAGGCGATGATGCGATAGAACCGTCATCTTAATCAAAGATGGGAAGGATGAATTACAAATGATGTTACAGACTGCCTTTGCTGTAGACCAGAACTGACGAGAGCGATTAGTCTGGATTAAGGATCTATTCTTAACTATTTCAATGAAGTAGGTTTTCGCTTTAACAATTGTTGAATTACAAATATTCTGAATCGCATATATTCAGATTCTGTTTAAGTTTAATATGTTGCATTCTGATTCTAGTTCTTAAAAGCTTTCTCTTTAACTGTGACACACTGTTATAAAAAGAAGTGGACTTACGCTATCTCTCTGCTTGATTTCCTTCGCTATCTTGAATAGTATGAACCACTCCCATCTTAATTTTACTCTGCGTTTGACACTTTTATAAATACTTTTTATAACCTGTATAATTCTAATATTTATATCTAGTTTTTTAAGGAGATTTCAAACCATTTCTTTCTAAAGTTATCGAATTCAGTTCTTAACTCTATTGATGTAAGGTGTATTTTATCTCTGCTGTCTATAGTCCGTTCTATAACCTTCCTTAGCACGTATATATTATCACTTATTTGTTTGATGGTGTTTCTTCCTCATCTTCCAATTTGACTTTTTCCTCCTTCGTTTTTTTCACTATTCTGGTGTATACTTTGAACCCCACTGAAGAGAGGCATATAGTCCTATTGTTTTCGTACCAAGTTTGATCTTCTTCCTTCTTATGGATTGGCAAGATTATATTGTTTTTTCTCATCGCCTCTTTGACCTCTGTCTCCATTATTCGATCCATCTCCAGATATTTTCCTCCTTCGTTTTGATTCTTCTTCTCTCAATTGATTTCTACCTTAATCTTCCCAATGAAATTTTCTTCTATATCTGTAAAACTTCGTCTATTTCACTCCTTATATTCTCATTCTTTAATTTTTGCTTTCCTGGCAACATTTTTTACTTCCTCTCACTGGTCTGTGCGTGGTTCCTCTAGAATTATAATACTTTTTCCAAGCCTCTTTCTTTCCCCTGACTTTTATTCTGAGTTTTTTTGCCACCAGTCTTTTCTCTTCTTTTTGCACTGATTTTTCTTCTTTCATGTTATTTCTCTAATTTTCCTGAAGTGTTTACAACCGCTTATTTATATCCCATGTTTCTTTGATTCCTCTGCTTCCTTGTGGCAGATATTCTTTCTACGAATTCTAATAAATCTAATCTCTTGCTCTTGAAACCTGGATGTTAAAATCGGGTTTTTGTGAAACCAAAGAAATAGTTCTGAAATGCCAGTTGTTAATTTATTATGAATCATTGTTTTTTTTTGCTAATCTCATCGAATATTGATGAAATGACAAGTCCGACATATAAAAAGCAGGACAATTATGACAATATAATTTATACAGGGTGTCTACTATAAAAGGTGCCAAACTTCAGCAGGCGATAGTACAAGTCATTTGCAACAAAAAATGTTCCATAACATTTTTTCGAAAAGTTAATAATTATCGTGTTATTTATCACTTCTTGATTTTACGAAATTTTTTTGCTTCTCTCTATAAAAACAAGAATTTCTCTGTTACTCTTACAGCTACATCAAATCTGACCATATCATCGGAAAGAGCATTAAATTTGCTATAAGATAGGTGAGTACTTATGGTAAAAAATTTTGTATACCTGGTGTTGTAAAACGCTAAATGA
Source organism: Cryptolaemus montrouzieri (assembly GCA_013387265.2). Taxonomy (NCBI): domain Eukaryota; kingdom Metazoa; phylum Arthropoda; class Insecta; order Coleoptera; family Coccinellidae; genus Cryptolaemus; species Cryptolaemus montrouzieri. Next base: position 8,781,681 of record JABFTP020000144.1, on the reverse strand, counting down.
AAAATTTGTGAAATGAACAAAATTAGTGCTATTTTCTTGTTAGTTTAACCACTGAAAACTGAATAATTAATCTTTCTCGGATTAGAAGAAGAAAATTAGATAAAAGAATAGTAAAGGAATAAATCACAGAAGGCTTGTATTACTTGATTTTAAAACAAATAAAAATATTTAGAATTTGAGAGGAACTGTCTTTCAATGAATTAATGAATTGAAGTTTATATTTTCCCCCTTTATAGCTCCATTTTCTTTTTCGAAAAAAAGAAAACATGCCTACTTTCTCAAATATTCAATATCGAGATATGTTATTTGGTTATGGCTTCGCGAATGGAAATTCCCGTGCAGCGGTGCGGGAGTATGCATTGCGCTTTCTAAACAGACAGCAACCTTGCAGAAAGACATTTGTTGGAGTGTTTAGGAGCTCTGGTGAAACTGGTTCATTCAGTGGTTCAAGAATTAGGGAAGGTGGTGTAAATGCTCAGCTATGGAGACAAGCACCTGCAATATTGCAGGCTGTTCGCGAGGACCCTACAACAAGTACTTGAAGAATTGGTGCTACATTGAGACTTCATAATTCCACGGTTCATAAAGTTCTCAAGCGAAATAATGTCCATCCTCACCATAAGAGTTAGGTTCAAGACCTATTGCCAGTGGATACTGAGGTGAGGTTGCAATTTTGTAGGTGGTACATCAATAAATTATGGGATTGCGGAACAGATAAAATTCTATGAACGGATGAGGCAACTTTTACCGAAGTTGGTATGATAAAATTGAGAAATTCCCATATATGGGATACAGAAAATCCTCATGGCACTATTGTGTCACACTCTCAGCATGAGATTAGAGTAAATGTGTGGTTGGGGTTAAGGAAGGGTTAACTTGTCGGGCCAGTTATACTTCCCGATCGTCTCAATTCAAACGAATTTTCAAATCTATTAAATAACGAAATAATAAACCCTGACCTTACGCCGCTTGATTTTTATGTGTGGGGCCCATTAAAGACTGATATTTATAGTTTAATATTCGAGAAGGATTAATTGAAAGGATTCGAATCTGTTGCAACGAAATGAGTCAAAAACACATTGAACTTCAAAGAGTAGTTGAAAGTTTAAGAAAAAGATATGCTGAGTGCATTCAAGAAAGAGAAAGACATTTCGAACACCTGTTACAGTTTTTAAATCTCTTTCGTGAAAATATGATTCATTGAATTTTTCAGTTCCTGTTCATGTTTCATTAAGTAATATAAGATATTTGCATTTTCGAATTTTATGTTCTTATTATTCTTACCCATAATATTGCTGGAAAAAAAATAGTTAGCTCAAAAGTTGATATACCATTTGAAAGCCAGTTAAATGTAGTAGTTTTTACCAAGAAAAAAACAGCTACCTAGCGAACAGTTTTCAGTGGTACAGCTAACAAGAAAATACCACTAATATAGTTCATTTCACAATTTTTTCATTCAGCCTTTTACAAAACCCGGTATACAAAATTTTTACCATTAATACTTACTTATAGCAAATTCAATGCTTTTTCCGATGGTATGGTCAGATTTGATGTAGCTGTAAGAGTAACAGAGATATTCTTGTTTTTATAGAGATAAGCAGAAAATTTTGTAAAATCAAGAAGTTTTAAATAATTCGATAATTATCAACTTTTGAAAAAATGTTATAGGACATTTTTTGTTGCGAATGACTTGTACTATCATCTACTGAAGTTTGGCACCTTTTATAGAAGACACCCTGTATACTCGCGTTTTTTAACCTGTCGATCTTTGTTATTGACCAAGAGTGAACATAGATTTTTCTCATTCGTATCGTGTGTTGATTTTATTCTGTTTTAATATATGGCATAATCTAGTACTTATTTGTGGAATTTTGTGAATTTTATTATTTTGAACCTGAACGTGGATGTATTAGTATCTAAAACAATAAGTTCCATCGGACTACGAACTACGAACGTAAAGTGAAGAACCAAGGTTCATTCCCATTAGAAACTATTGCGTTTTTTCTTCAATTGTTTCATTATCTAGTAAAACTATTTCATCAAGTGATGACTTCTACACATATTATTCTATAAACGTTTAAGTTTATTTTTGATGATCAGTGAACTTTTCTATTGTAATTGTCTTCATTCTGCGGTGAGATAATATAATTATCAAAAGTGATCTCTCTCGATTTTACCATGAAAAATGTTTTTTATTTCAGAATCGCCATGCGAAACGGCGATAAAGAAATGGTATGGAATATCGGATCCGGCACGTTCTTCAGTCATTCGGAAGAGCTCGAAAGTGGTTTACATTCTTTGTCCATTCAGAGATTGGACGCTCTACTTTACACCTCAAGCAACGGAGGTAAGTTGTTGTATTAATATTGTTGTTATGTGAGTGTGGCTTTGACAGTGATCTTCTATTGGTGCCGCCTACGGTAGATGGCGAAGTGCTGAAGTAAAGTATACGAGGAGGAAGTAAAAGCTATGAACGATAGGTGGCGTTTATCTATATTCACAAGAATTTATGTATCGATAATTATTTTTGTTTGATATTAGTTCAGATGGGGGTTATTGATATCTATTCATTTAGTTAATAGTTGATGAAAACCCTGCATAAATTGAACTAGGAACATTAAGATTAACGTGGTCACAGTTTACTTTACAAAATTCTTAAATCTACACGAATTCACTGTAGGATTAAGGTATAGACACGAAATTTCATTAGTATATCATCCAGTTACTGCAGATTCCTATGTTGCGAGAACATGTCAGGCGGCAGTTTCTTGATTTTTCCTGTTCAGACATGAATAACGCTTGGAGCACTATAAAAGCGATGCATCGCCACAGGCGTTTTTATATCAATTAGTTCACTGGACCGTGCAACAAGTGAATAAAAACATGAAATTCTATTAATTTTTACATATAAAGTTATTTTTATTTTGTCAAATGTGGTGTTGTGTTGTGTAATATTTTCTTTATTATTTTTTTAATGAAGTGCCGAATACCTGCTGACTGCAATTTCAACCGCTTGATTTTTTATGAAATGGTAAGTTCCCTACTGGTTATAATTAATTTTTCTTAGCCAAATATCTTTTTATTAGTTGAAATGTCATGTACGAGTTTAAAAAGTAACTGGTTTTATCCATAACTGGCTTAGTTTCCATGCTATTGATCTTTTTAAAGAACCATTTTGTAGGGCTTTTAAGGGCTATAAGATCAAATTAGCTTAGAATCTTTTTTGCCTTTATTTTTGAAAGGATTTAAGCTGCAAGGGCTGGAACAAATTGCTTTTTACTCAAATATGTAAACTTTAATCGGCCATATCTTACTCAATAATAATCTGCCCTATATAGGGTTAAAAACTTTTGGCTACTTATCTAACTTTTTAAGAATATTTCCTACCCTACTCACATGGTGCTTATTATTGTGGTTACTTTAGAAGTTAATTCTTAATTCCCATGAGTACTAATTATTTATTTGTTTCGCGAGCAAAAGAAACTGAGACTACAAGAAAGGGGAAAAATGGTTGGATCTTTAAAGCATTTTCTGCAAAACAATCGAGATTCCACTGAGATTAAAGATGTTGGTGCGACCGAATCGTCCGACTCTCAAGATTCTAAATCCGTAATATCAATAACCGTGAAAGGACCATCTGAAATTTAAACAGTAACATCAGGTAACAAGTTGCATCGCTTGTAGCAGCAAAACAGCTTTTCTTGATGCAGAGCCCGATGAAGCGATGACACCATACTCGTCTACAGCACTTGAACAATCCACTTCAGTGGCACTTTCGATGAAGGCTGTAATGAGACTAGTATCGATATAATTCCGTCCAACCCTGGTTTGTGGTCCGAAAGAATTACCAATGAGATAGCTAGAATATTGGTTAAAAGTGGTCCGCCCTTGATAGACATCAGTTTTAGCTTTCCTAGTAATAAAGATAAAAATGAAGAAAGAGTTGAAAAGGCTTGGCTTATTTACTCTATTTCTAAAGATTCTGTATTTTGTTCTTGTTGTAATTTGTTTTGTAAATGTGAAACTCCTAACGCTTTTTGTGATACAAATGGAGTATCTGATTGGCAACACTTGTCGTTGCTAATTAAGAGACATGAAACGTCAATTTTACACAAACAGTTATATAAACACTTGGGTAAATTCAGAAAAAATGTTGGAGACATCTATGACTGTTATTATTGGCGAGACGTGTTGGAAATAATTATTGCGACTGTTAAGTATTAATAAATAATAAATGGTTCGCAGTTCAAAATATTCTTCAATAATATTAGATTGTACACCAGACACTAGTCATACTGAGCAAATTAGTCTTGTTCTGAGGTATGTTGTCCTTAACACCACTTCAAAAAGTTTTATTGGATTTAATCCAATACTGGACTCTACAGGAGAAGGGATATATACATTTGTGATAGAAAATTTGAAAAAATTAAATTTAGAATTAAAACACAATAGGGGACAAGATTATGATAATGGGACAAATATGAAGGGAAAACATGTTGGGCTTCAAAAACGCATTTTTGATGCAAATCCGAAAGCCCTTTTTGTACCTTGTGCGGCTCATACTCTGAACTTAACAGTAAATGACGCTTCTAGGGTGTCAGGTGCTACAATAAACTTTTTTAATCTTGTGCAAGAGTTATATAATTTTTTTTTCGTCATCCACAAAAAGGTGGTATGTTTTGAGAAAAAATGTCAGGTTAAGTTTAAAGCCTCTAAGTGAGACAAGATGGTCCAGCAGAATTGACGCAATAAAGCCACTTGAAGTTTATTTAATTAAGGTTTGCAAAAGTCTTCAAGAAGTGACTGAAGATAATTCCCTCACATTGATGCAAGACATAAAGGAAGTTTCCGCTTAACGTCTGTATAAAATTTTTAATTTACTTGTGGAATTATTATTTGGCATGACGTTTTATTTCATATAAATATTGTAAGCAAACAAATGCAAAGTGCTACAATTAATATTAAAGTATGCCAAACCTACCTAAAAAATGTAGTTGATCACTTCCAGCAATATAGATCTGACCAATAATTTCAAGAAATTCTTGTGCAAGCCAAAGAAGTAGCATCCTCTCTCGAAATTGAAGAAGACTTTCCACCATTACCAACGATTAGGAGGAAATTTAAACCAAAACTGTTTGACTATGAACACCGAGATGAGAGCCCTCATTATCCAAAAACCGCCTATAAACTTAGTTTTTTCTTGAAACTTATAGATCAAACTATAAGCTCTGTAAAAAACCGTTTTGACTTATTAAATGAGTATGGTAATATCTTAGGATTGACATATTCAAATTAAGTGACAGCGTTCTTTTAAAACATTGTTCTATTCTTGAAAAGCGACTGACAGATCAGGATAATGAGGATATAGACTCCAATGATCTGTTTAACGAAATTAAAGCGTTAAAGTTGTTTTCATTACCTGATGATACTGACCCTTAAGTATTCTACAATATATATTTGAAAACAATTTAATCTATACCTTTCCAAACGTAAGCATTTCACTAATAACTATATTAGCAATTGAACAAGAAATTTTAACGGTATAAATTTTAGCGATGTAATTAATGAATTTGCAACAGCCAAATCTCGGAAAATATCGTCACTACAATAGCTATCTTTTATTTTTCTATTGCACTTAGACCTAGCTATCATTTTTGATTTCAAAACGAAGTTCTCTCTTTTATTTGTTATTAGAAATATTTGCATATTTTATAAAATATCTAAGTATAGGAAGAAAGTACTACTTATATGTATGTAGACATTAGGCAATATTTCTGTTATTTGTTCCTGAAAAATGTGATTTTTAGTTTAAGGTTATTTTACGGTATTTATAAACAACGAGTCAACGTGTCTGTATCCCATTACATAAAAAATGTTTTAAAATGGGGTGTGCACAACAATTAATTTTGTTCTGTTTGTTTATTTATTTTAGTCTACAAATAAATATGACTTCTAAAGTTCAGTTTTTTGCTTTACTTCAAGCTCCTACCTACCTACCTCCTACCTTCAAAAAAAAAATAAAAAAGAAACCCAAAATGCATTAAGGGGCGCTAAAATCCTTTTTTGCACACAAGCGCCAGTAGCCCTCACGGGGGATCTGCTTTCAATTAACATTAATAAAAGCCGGCTCGGTGGCGTATGGGATATGATGCTCGTCTCCTACGCAGAGTTACCTGGGTTCAATCCCCACAAAGTCGGTGCGATTTTTCGGATTCTGGGAATCGCTTGAGTGTCCATCTTTCGGAGGAGATGTAAAGCTGTTGGTCCTGTCTAACAGAGATGTGTTGGACATTAAAGATCCATTCCCTCGACACGAGAGGGGTTCGGCAAAATTCCCGGGTTAGTGAGGTGACAGAATTCCCCGGCGTGTCATTAGCCGAAAGGCAGAAATAGGGCACGTTAAAGGAAAAACAAACATTAATAAAAGTGCGATAAAGAAAGGAAGAGATGCAATAATAGTTTTTGTTATGCATTAAGCAGATGAGGTTTCAATCGAATATTTCAACAACTTCTACGGAGTTTGGTATACTTCGTAGAAGCGTACTAATTTAGTAAAGTTATTGAGTTTGCTTAGATGTAAACATTTCACGAGTTGCCATGCATGATATATGAAAGGACTAATTCGAATAGCAGAGTTAGAATAATATTTTCCGAATGAAAAACAAATCATTATGACTGTATGAAGATGGCAAAGTTTATTAAGTTAGGCACTTCCATTAGCGAAATTCAACTTGCGAGAGAAATTATATGAAGGGGATATCTACAAGGATCCCTTCCAAACCGATGAAGTTCAAATTATAAATCAATTACTTGGTGATAACTGCGGTAAGTCGAACGGAAATTACTTGCTGCTTCAAAACTTTATTAATTACTCTTGCCAAGTATTAAATGTTGCCACTTCCCTGAAGAAATTCATTATTTCTAACCCTTCAGGTGGGTAAACTAAGTAACAACTCATGGCACGGCGAGAGTATCACAGCAATTTGTTTGTATATATACAGTGCGTTCCAAACTAAACAAATTAACCAACTTGAATAATTCGCCTGCTTTAATTTTTTTTCAAATTTCCTGAAATAGTTCGCTTTTTCAATTAGAGGGGGATATTTTACATGTTTCATTAGCTTCCACTCTGAATATTCGAATTGGTAAGAGGTGTAACAACTTTTTGAAGAGGAGATTTCAATCTTTATAGGACCACGTAGTTATTAACTTTCTCGGATTGTTCGAGAATTTTCGGGGAAAATTTCAAGTTTTCATCCATCCATCCGTGGAAAATACTCATTTAAATTGATTTTCTTGGCTCAAAAATTTTCCTCCCTATTTGAACTTTTGTGCTTCACCTCTCCTTCCTTGACAACTACTACCCTGAAATTTTTCATATGAGAAAAGGCTGGTGTGTTACCTTTCTGAAAGGTTGTTCAATTTATTGCAGTTTTTGAATTCATCAACAATAATAAAAACAAGTAATATGTTTTTAGGAATTTAACTTAATAATTATGAATCGTAACGCGTTTCACTACACCGTAGCTTCTTCAGACGAATGAATGTACAGAAAATAAGAATGAGAATATAAATGTAAATGTCCTTGAGTAATTGAAAGCTTATTGGGTTGCTTCTTCTTAAGTGGTTATTTATGACAGGTATATCCAATAAAATTAAGGAATAGATTGCTCCCTGAAGAGATTCAATAGAGGTGAAGGGCTTAAATCGACTTGTTCATTGATGAGTCTAACTGAGTGTTTGTTGATTTCTAAAGTTTCCCAAAGATCTACCTTCCAATATTTAGTATCTATATGCAAAATTTCAAACTATGGGTCGAAAGAGTGACTACTTTCTAGGAGATGATTCGCGTACTTTGAATCTGATTTTTATTTAAAAACCGCGTTTATGATCCGATATTCTAATATTAAAATTTCTATGTGATCTACCAATGTAGAAATTATTACAGTTATTGCAATGCAATCTATAAACACCTGATTTATTATTTGTTTCTGATTTGGTTTCATTATTTTTATATATTTGCCTAAGCTATTATTAGTTTGGAAATCTATGTTGAAATTATTGCTACACAAGAATGATTTCGATTTCTCACTTGTAATGCCAACGTAGGTTAAGGTGTTGAATTTATGTTTCAATTTTTCGATAGGGCGAACTTCATTCAATGCTATTCTACTTTGTTTTTCATTTAAAATATTATTTATTATTTTGGGATTGTAACCATTATTTTTAGTTTAATTTAATTGTGCAGATGCATACGGAATGTCATACCGATTACCCAAGATGGTAACTGCACATTTTTCATCGTTGGTGATGAATCTAACCCTATCCTTTTCTATAAGTGACAAAATTTGAATGTAATATTTTAAATTGGTTTCTACGAATCAGTCGTAAATCCGGGAACTTTTCGTTAAATGTTCTGCAAGTTCGAATTGTTATTAGTTGACATTGATCATGAAGAATCAATTCATAATATCCCCGTTTAAGCATTTATTTACCACTATATTCAAGAAAGAATCTATACACAAACAAAATTGTGTTATTGTTATTTTTAAATAATTCTCAAATGTCAAATTGAAGAAATTCATTCATAAAACCTCACATCGAACATTGAGGAATATAGAAACTGGGATTGGAATTGAACCCACTCTGTCGGTAAATTACGGTTCTAATAAAGTAAAAAAAATAGATAGTCGTACTTGAAAAAACAAGGTTTTTTGACAATTTAGTTTTATCGAGTTAACTAGTGTTTTCAAGCTCGTCAATAAATGAACATCGGAAAGTAGGTTGCTCTTAAAAATATATAAGTTTTCTCGTTAAACTGAAAATAATCATCTCATATATCAATAAATTTTTATGGGCAAAGATGACACTATAATTCCGACAATTTGTATAAAAAGAATTATGCTCAACGGTGGTTTATTTTAGATCAAGGGTTCCCAAACTGGGGGCGCGCCTCCCTAGGGGGGCGTGACACCCAAATGAAATAAATAAAAATATTACAGAAATAATTTTCTTAAATCTTTGAAATAAAGTCTTTCTAAGTTTTCATAATTGTTTTTGTAAAGTTTTAATGAACTTTATGAAAGAAGGCTACAGTTTTCAAAACTACAAAGCACACAAGTGTTGAGGGTTCTCAAAACCCTCCCCCTTAACGGAAACGGCCGTGTGTACCGATACCTCTTTTTGGCCTTGGTGTGAGTGCGAGTGTTGTTGTCCTTGGAACTGATTGTAGGCGAAATACACAAATACCTCTTTCAGACAACACTGTAAAATGCCGAATTGATGATATGGCCGAGGATATTGAAAACCAGGTGGTTGATGCAATAAAAAATCCCCGTTTTTGCTATTCAGCTTCACGAGAGTACAGGCGTAGCACTGTTCTCATTTGATTGTATATGTTCGTTACATTGAAAATGAAAGAATGAAGGATGAACTGATGTTTTCTACTGAGCTGGTGACCACTACTAAAGCTGTAGATATGGTGAAAGCAGTATCAGACTTTTTTGAGAAACACGAACTTTCTTGGCAAAAACTTTGGTGTATACACAGATGGGGCTCCTTCAATGCTCAGGCTTTGTGCGGTTGGTCAACCAGAAGAATGCTGACATAGTTGGGATTCATTGTTTCATTCATCGCCAAGCCTTGGCAGCAAAAACGCTTCCAAACGAACTCAATGCTGTTTTAAAGCTTTGTTTAATGAAATTTAATTCTTTGTTGAAATTTTCTGGTGATAACAGGATGTTATTCAATCTATAAATAAAACTGTGGAATGCTGACATTTCATGTTTATACGGATGACACGACGAATTATGTATTATAATATCTGTATGTGATGGCTTATAGTAAATTGCGAAAACATGTTTTCCATTTTCATTTGAAATTGTTAAGTCTAAGGAATTTATTTAATTATTGCTTTCTATTTCGGTTGTGAATTGAATTTTTGGATGTAATGAATTTGAATGATTTTCCAAAATTTTTAACTGTCTATCTGTTCCTGTGAAGCAAATAATCCTCTACATAGCGATACCAGTATAAACAATATTTGCCAAGTGGATGATTATGAATTAATTTCTTTAAATTATTCATGAATATTTCTGCTAATAAAGGGCTTAACAGTTTGCCTATAATAAAGCCGACTTCACTAGTTGTTGAAATGGAAATAATTTTGATCTAATCAAATTGGTAATGGTGAAAGAATATCTGGTTTAATGATCGTATTGACATGATTATTTTCTAATAATTTTTTTTCTAATAACTAAGTAAAACGTATCTTTTCAGGGAATGTAGGAAATAGATGTTTAACGTCGAAAGAAATGAGTATGGAATTAGGTGGTATAATGATATCTTCGATATTGGCAATCAGTTCGTATGAATTTTTGACCGAAAATTCAGATTTTAAATTGAAATGTTTCATTAGCAAGTCGTTAAGGAATTTTGAAAGTTTGTTTGAAAATTTGAAAAAAAGGTGCCGCTACATAAGAAACAACAGGTCTAATAGGGTAATTAGGTTTATAAACATTTATAAAACATTGCAATTTTAAATTCATTACATCCAAAATTGAATTCACAATCGAAATAGAAAGCAATAATTCAATAAATTTCTCAGACGTAACAATTTCGAATGAAAATGGAAAACATGTTGTCGTAATTTACCATAAGCCATCACATACAGATATTATAATACATAACTCATCGTGCCATCTGTATCAACATAAAATCTCAGCGTTTAACAGTTTTATTCATAGATGAATAAACATCCCGATATCACCAGAAAATTTTAACAAAGAATTAAATTTGATTAAACAAATAGCTACAAATAATGGTTACAATCCCAAAATAATAAATAATATTTTAAATAAAAAACAAAGTAGAATCGCATTGAATGAAGTTTACCCTGTCGATAAATTGAATCAAAATTCAACACTTTAACCTACGTGGGCTTTACAAGTGAGAAACTGAAATCATTCTTGAGTAGCAATAATTTCAACATAGCTTTCCAAACTAATAATAGGTTAGGCAAATATATAAAAAAATAAAACCAAATCAGATGAAAATAATAAATCAGGTGTTTGTAGATTGTATTGCAATTACTGTTAAAATTTCTACATTAGTAGAACCCATAGAAATTTTAATATTAGAATATCAGAACATAAACGTTGTTTTCCAAATAAAAATCAGATTCAAATTACGCGAATCATCTCCTAGAAAATAGTCACTTTTTCGATCCACAGTTTGAAATTTCGCATACAGATAATAAATATTGGAAAGCAGATCTTTGGGAAACTTTAGAAATCAACAAAAACAAACACTCAGGTAAACTCATCAATGAACAAGTCGATTTAAGCCCTTCACCTCTATTAAATCTCTTTAGGAAGCAATCTATTCCAAAATTTTATTGGAAATACCTTGTCATCAATAATGTAAGAAGGAGGAACCCAATAGAAGAACATTTTTTTATATTCTCATTTTTATTTACATATAGTTGTTATAATTTCTGTTCATTCATTCGTCTGAAGAAACTAAGGTGTAGGGAAACGCGTTACGAATCAATTATTAAGTAAAATTCCTAAAAACACATTATTGATAATAAAATTTCTACCGAGTAACAATCGAGCAACCCGTTACGTTTTATGTTCAAATCGATTTTATTTCGAATAGTTAATAATTTTACAGATCTGAAATGCTGAAATGGGAAACAGGATAGTGCGATATCATTCTCGCAACAGGAATCTAGATTTCTTCCGCTTGACGCAATAAATAAGAGAGATGTGTCGGTTTGTTATCAATCTTCCAATGTTTGAAAATTTTTCCCAGATCTGCTGGATTCAACAGCTTGCATTAGTAGTAATTTTTACTGAATTTGGGAGTTTGTAAACTTGAAGATATGATTCGTGAATAATTTGGGGCGCTGGGTGGTCTTGAAATTTTCCTTCAATAATTTATTTGAGTCTCAGAAGTGACCATGACCCAAAGGAATTTTCGTCACCAAGAACCGCCAAATAAGTTAATATGATATCTTTACGCGCACGACGGTTTAGTAAAATAGTGAAACGGAATATGGAAAGGCTGCCCTCATAGTTAAGTTTAAATCTGCCAAAAGTAATTCTGCTCCACTTTTGGACAGACTCAAGAACTGCTCCATCTAATTTCAGGTACCATGCCGGTACTTAATATTCCAGAACTGAGCGAATGTAAGTCTGGTATAGGAATTTTGAGGTTTGGATACTGCTTTTTTGAACCTACGCTGGAAGTAATATGTAATATTTCCAGTTGGCGACGCAACTACTGTGGCAATATCAATATGGTGAGACACAGACTAGAGAATTTGACCATTGATAGTGTAGGTAGTCCTGCTATTGGATTTTCTAACAGACATAACTTCATGCTGTGTACGCGTTTCAGTCGATGGGGTTGAGGTTTTGTGTGACGATTAAAGTTAAGTATTAAGTATAAAGGAGAAGGTTGAAGGTCCTAGAACGGACCCTTAAGGAACTCATTTCCAATCAACTTATATCTAAAGGAAACTGCATCTCCCTTTCTGAAAAAATATCCTGAATGATTTCAACCATGCGAGTAATCCACATGGTGAAGGTTAGAAATAAGATGGTGGTGCGGAACGCGATAACTACCCAGGAAAAGTGTTGTTCTTTCGGAAAGAGTTCATTGTTCGAACAGAAGGCGGTGATCTGGTTACATATAAATCCCTCCAGATCTTTTACAAGGGCTAATACCAAACTTATAAGACAGAAACTATGAGAGGAGATCTTGTCATCTTTCTGGTAACTAGGCAGCCGAGAGCAACTTTGGTGATGGAATGAAAATTGGCATGGTGATGCCACTCACCACTTCTAATAAAAGCAGTGAGTCAGCTTATCTGGTCCAGAGGTGGAGTTGGCATTAGCTCTAAGGGGGTATTTTTCCTATAATTCAATGGATACTTGAGTTAGTGGATGGTTATCAGTAAGTTGAAGTAGGGTCTCTCGGCTCATTAAAAAGGGGAAAACAAAAATATAATCTAAAATGTCTTCTGCTTCAGTTTCATCTCTAAAATCACAATTGAAATGAATGTATGTGAATTAAGAATAAACAATATTTATCATTTTACATTTGATATGAGTCAATTAGAAGATAAAATCTGATTTAGAGGAACTTGGCATAGATACTGAAATTTCTCTGAAAAATATTCCTAATAACACTCACCTTAAATATTTAGCATCTAACATTATAAAAATGAATCATTAGCTGACTTTAAACCGAATGAAGAACAAAATATTTTATAGGCCATCAAACAAAAATCTCAACTAAATGAAGTTATTTTTACAAAAGCAGATAAGGGTAATACTGTTATTGCTATTGTATACTATACAATTTTAAACAAAGATCCTACTATTAAATTCCAGAAAAATATTAAAATTGCAATAAATGACGCAAAATCTTTAATTAAAGCAATAGATAAATACAAATTAATTTTACCAAACCCTCAACCACCTCAACTGTATTCACTCATTAAATTGCATAAAGTAAATATCCCCGTTAGACCAGTCGTATCTTACGTTACAGCCCCAGCCGTGAAATTGTTGCACTACCTTATAGATATCATTAAAAATTATTGTTCATTCAAATCAAAATTTTCTATAAAAAATTCTTCCGAATTGATAAATAACATAAAAAACGTTAACCTACCACCTAACGCAAAACTTATTTCGTTTGATGTTGAGAATTTATACCCAAGTGTTCCTCCAGGTGATGTCAAAATATTAATCGAAAACATGTTGAATTCGAATCATGTTAACCACATAATTAAATCTGAAATATTGAATCTGTTGGACGTTTGCATTGAACAAAATTATTTTTCTTTCAACAACATCTATTACAGTAGTGAAAATCGTTTGATCATGGGAAATCCTTTGAGTCCACTTTTAGCAGAGATTTTTATGAATAATATTGAACAGAAAATTCATACACATCCACTCATTCCCAAATTTGTTTATTGGTATAGATATGTTGACGACAACTTAGTATCTTTCATTGGAACTACTCGTCAATTAGACTTATTTGTTGATTTCATTAATTCCATCCATTTGAACATTAAATTCACGATAGAAATTGAACAGAACGATTCCATTAATTTTTGGACTTAAAAATCACTAAACAAAATAATAATCATGTTTTTTCGGTCTTTGGTAAACCAACACATACTGATACAATTATACATAACTACTCATTACATCCAATTCAACACAAAGTTGCAGCTTTAAACAGCATGGTACATCGGTTACTCAATTTACCTAAGATTATAATAAAGAGTTAAACATCATCAAACAGATAGCCATTAATAATTCATATAATCCGGATATGATAGATCTAATCATTCGTAAAAACTCTATCAGAAAGCAATAAATGAAGTATATCCTATTCATAAAGACTATAAAATATTCAACAGTTTAACATTCTGCGGTTCTGCAAGTACAAATATTAAATCCTGTCTCGTCAAACAAAATCTTAATATAACTTTCAAAACTTCTAATAACTTAGGTAAACATATTAAAAATAATAAATCTCGTGTTGAAAAATCAAGTTAATCAGGAATCTATAAACTCAATTGCGGTTCTTGTGATAAAATTTATATCGGTAGGACCTAAAGGAGTTTTGGCATAAGAACATCTGAACATAAACGTAGCTTCGATAAAAATAAATCTGCTTCAAATTATTCAAACCACCTAATAAAAGAAAACCATTCATTCAATAAAAACTTTGACGTATTACATATAAAATCAAAAAGTTCAAAATTAGATCTCCTAGAAGCATTAGAAATAAATAGATACAAACATTCGGACAAGCTTTTGAATGAACAGGTAGATGTGAATTACTCACCCCTACTTAACCTGTTTAATTAGTTTTTATTACCTTTCATACAAACTGTACAATGGCTTGGTGTGGATTTTCCTGTTATTCATCCAACTTGTTCTACGATTTGTTTATAATACCATACTCTTCATTCTGTTTTTCATTCTTGATAAAGCTGCTGTGTCAGCGAAACGTCGTCGAATTTTTTCAAATAAAGTGTAGATTAAAGTTAAACCTTGTGTTTTTATCTCATTTATATCATGGATCTACATCAAGTAACGGCCTCCACAATTCAAATCAATTAGAACATTTCACAATGAACGATTGCAGGAACAATATTTAGATGATAAACACTTGAAACTACATAGATTTTTCCGTGTATTTCAGAGTGTCCCTTGTATATCTTCAAGAGATAAGTTCAAGGAAAACTCAATGTTGGCTCCAGGAAGCTTTGTCCTTTCTCAATCCATCCCTAAAGGAAAAATTCGATTACTTTGAATTTAGGAGAGTAGACGCGAGCTTATATCTGAAAGGGTATCCTTTTTTACCAAATATGGTTATTGCATTCTATTTGGATGAAATTCAATGAACTTTAATAACCTTCCTCGGAGAAATATTTGATGAAAAACTGAGAGCTCTATTTGTGATTATTTTTCAAACGTACACTCAAGGAACTGAAAAATTAAATTATTATGGATTGTAGCCGATACAATTAAATGAAGACAATCAGTTGTTTTTCAGTTATCATAATATAGAGATGCAATATAACAAGAATAATATGATACTGAATATTTTCTTCATTTACAAGCTAAATATTGACTTTCATGGATTCGTTTTAAAATGTTTTCCTGATCTACGAATCAAATGTTTGTCCTCATATTCGCAAGAAATTTATCTTGGTCACACTTAAAATGCACAAAAAAATTGGGTGGATGAATGATTAAAGCGTGGTTCACACTTGTGTTATACAGATCTGATGTATGAGACTACACTGGATCGCAAAATTAACCGGACAAACAAAATTTCGTTCAAATTCGAATATGAATAATTCTGCATCAATTTTCATTATTTGTTAAATTGCAGGTTTTTCCATTTTCTTCACTTTGTGACATCGATTCTACGAAAAGTTTGAGTGGATATGATGATATACGGGATAGAAGTGAAAGTTTAATTTTCCTCAAATTTCTGTTGGAAAATTTATTAACATCCTGATGATTTTTGCAGGATGATTTCAAACCCCCTTTTTTCTCAATAATTTGTGCTTTTGAATCATGTTGATACTATATTCTCGAAGTAAATACAAAATTTCAAAGAAAATTATTCAACGTCTTTTTTAACAACAATATATCGGCAATTAGATCGAGGTTAGGTTAGGCATGAATTAAATCAAAATCGTAACTGCACCATATATGTTCAGTGGCGTTTAGGTCAGGAGTTAGTGGGGTTCAATTTAACACTTGAATACTGTAATGGTTCTGATTCTAGAATATCTAGAATTGGAGAAATATTTCAATTCTACTGGAACTAAGAAATCTAAATAGTGAAAATGAATGAGATTATATTATAGCAAGGCTAGTTCAAAGAAAATTACAATTGATACTACTTATTAATACCTATGCCTAGTGTGAGATCTTCGTCTAGAACCTACGTCCTAGATTTAGCCTAAGGAATAATACTCATCACTTCATTCAACTATCTTTATTACAAAATGAATATCGAAATCACAGTAACTGATTAATAACTAACAAGGTAACTAATACAAAAAACTTAACTAAAAAGTTTAATCAATTACAATAAAAGGAGTCTCAGACGAGATGAATTCTAACTACATAGTACGAATTTTCAATTTAAAACAATCTGAGCTTTTCAACAAATCGGAACTCAATGATAGAGCTCAGTCAACAATTAACGAAGATAGAAGAGAAGAATTTTATCATAAAGAGAAACACTTAGCTTTTTAGGAATGAGATTAATTCCCACGATGATTGGATTTGGTGTTTTACATCAGTTTTCTGGTATTTCTGTATCTTACAGCTTACAGGTTACTTGATTGGCTGAATATGGTTCGCAAGGTGACTGCCCTAGGTGGCAGGACTAGTTCCCTAAAGACGTTGTTACCCTAGTCATGAAATATCAAGGTTTGGCGTAAAGATGAAAACCATAAAATATCTTGACAGTGGAAAAAATCCTTGGAATAGCAGATATCGATCTAGGTTAATATAACAAAAGAAAAAATTCGAACTCTCTCCAATTTCTAACTGAATTGGCTGGCGAGGAAATCCGGCAGAATTACCGACTACTTATAACGCCTCAAACGATTGAAATTCATCCAGAAAATCAAAGAGTACTTAATTTTTGTTACTGGAAATTATTCACTCCAATCCTACAACACAGCTCCAATTAAACGATTTCGAAGATTTCTAAATGGAAAGAGAGCGAATCTAATGAATTCCGAACTTATACAGACTCGGTTCTGTGAAAAACTTTTCATTTTCAAAAAATAATAAAAAAGTAGTACTGTGTTTTAAGGAATTTTACTTAATAATTGCGATTCGCAACGCGTTTTACTACACCGTAGCTTCTTCAGACGAATGAATGTACAGAAAATAAGAATGAGAATATATATACAAATTTTCCTAAGTAAATAAAAACTTATTGGGTTGCTTCTTCTTGAGTGGTTATTTATGAAAGTTATATCCAATAAAATAATAATAAATAAATAATAATAAAATTAAGAAATAGATTGCTCCCGAAGAGATTCAATAGAGATGAAGGGCTTAAATCGACATGTTCATTGATGAGTCTACCTGAGTGTTTGTATTTATTGATTTCTAAAGTTTCCCAAAAATCTACCTTCTAATATTTTTTATCTGTATGCAAAATTTCAAACTGTGGATCGAAAGAGTGATTAATTTCTAAGAGATGATTCGCGTAATTTGAATCTGAGTTTTTATTTGAAAAACTGCGTTTATGTTCCGATATTCTGATATTAAAATTTATATGTGTTCTACCAATGTAGAAATTATCACAGTCATTGCAATTCAATCTTTAAACACCTGATTTATTGTTTTTACCTGATCTGGTTTTATTATTTTTATATATCTGCCTAAATTATTATTAGTTTGGAAAGCTTTGTTGAAATTATTGCTACTCAAGAATGATTTCAGTTTCTCACTTGTAATGCCAACGTAGGTTAAGGTGGTGAATTTTTGTTTCAATTTATCGACAGGGTAAACTTCATTCAATGCGATATTACTTTGATTTTTATTCAAAATATTATTTATTAGTTTGGAATTGTAATCATTATTTTTGGCTATTTGTTTAATCAAATTTAATTCTTTGTTGAAATTTTCTGGTGATAACGGGATGTTAATCAATCTATGAATAAAACTATTGAATGCTGACATTTTATGTTGATACGCATGACACGACGAGTTATGTTTTATAATATTTGTATGTGACGGCTTATGGTAAATTGCGAAAACATATTTTCCATTTTCATTCGAAATTGTTACGCCTAAGAAAAATATCGAAATATTGCTCTCTATTTCGGTTGTGAATCCAATTTTTGGATGTAATGAATTTATATGATTTTTGAAAGTTTTTAACTGTCTATCTGTTCCTGTGAAGCAAATAATGATATCGTCTACATAGCGATACCAGTATAAACAATATCATAATCAAGCCGTCTTCAATAGTATATTTGCTATTGAAATGGAAATAATTTTGATCTGAACAAATTTGTAATAATGAAAGAATATCTGATTTAATGATAGTATTGACATGATTCATTTCTACTAATTCTTCAACTAAGTAATACGTATCTTTCGGAGGAATGATGGGAAATAGATTCTTAACATCGAAAGAAATGAGTTTGGAATTAGGTGGTATAATGGTATCTTTGATATTGGCAATTAGTTCGTATGAATTTTTGACCGAAAGTTTAGATTTAAAATTGCAATGTTTTATTAGCAAGTCGTTGAGGAATTTTGAAAGTTTGAAGGAAGGTGACGTTAGATAAGAAACAACAGGTCTAATAGGGTAATAAGGTTTATGAAGTTTCATCAACGAATATAATTCGGGGATTGTGGATTGGAGTTAATGAACTTATATTTTTCGTGGTCTGTAATTAATGATTTTGCTGTCGAAATTATGTTTTTAACCACTTTCTGAAATTGGTTAGAACTAAATTTTCGGTCAAAAATTCATCCGAACGAATTGCCAATACCGAAGATACCATTATACCACCTAATTCCAAACTCATTTCTTTCGATGCTAAGAATCTATTTCCCAACATTCCTCCGAAAGATACGTACTATTTAGTTGAAGAACTATCAGAAAAGAATCATGTCCATACGATCCATTAATTAGATATTCTTTCATTATTATAAATTTGTTTGGATCGAAATTATTTCCATTTCAATAACAAATATTATACTATTGAAAACGGCTTGATTATGGGCAATCCGTTAAGTCTATTGTAAGCAGAAATATTCATGAATAATTTAGAGAAATTAATTCATAATCATCCACTCAGTAAATATTGTTTATACTGGTATCGCTATGTAGACGATATCATTATTTGCTTCACAGGAACAGATAGACACTTAAAAAAATTTCGAAAATCATATAAATTCATTACATCCAAAAGTTGGATTCACAACCGAAAAGAAAGCAATAATTCGATAAATTTCTTAGACGTAACAATTTCGAATGAAAATGGAAAACATGTTTTCGCAATTTACCATAAGCCGTTACATACAGATATTATAATATATAACTCGTCGTGTCATCCGTATAAACATAAAATGTAAGCATTCAATAGTTTCATTCATAGATAGGTAAACATCCCATTATCACCAGAAAATTTCAACAAAGAATTAAATTTGATTGAACAAATAGCCAAAAATAATGGTTACAATCCCAAACTAATAAATAATATTTTGAATAAAAACAAAGTAAAATCGCATTTAATGAAGTTTACCCTGTCGATAAATTGAAACAGAAATTCAACACCTTAACCTACGTTGGCATTATAAGTGAGAAATTGAAATCATTCTTGAGTAGCAATAATTTCAACATAGCTTTCCAAACTAATAGTAATTTAGGCAAATATATAAAAATAATGAAACCAAATCAGGTAAAAACAATAAATCAGGTGTTTATAGATTGAATTGCAATAACTGTGATAATTTCTACATTGGTAGAACACAGAAATTTTAATATTAGAATATCGGAACATAAACGCAGTTTTTCGAATAAAAATCAGATTAAAATTACGCGAATCATCTCTTAGAAAATAATCACTCTTTCGACTCACAGCTTGAAATTTTGCATACAGTTAATAAATATTGGAAGGTAGATCTCTGGGAAACTTTAGAAGTCAATAAATACAAACACTCAGGTAGACTCAACAATGAACAAGTCGATTTAAGCCCTTCACCTGTATTGAATCTCTTCGGGGAGCAATTTATTCCTTAATTTTATTGGAAATACCTGTCATAAATAACCACTTAAGAAGAAGCAACCCAATAAGCTTTTAATTACTCAAGAACATTCATATTTATGTTCTCATTCTTATTTTCTGTACATTCATTCGTCTGGAGAAGCTACGGTGTAGTGAAACGCGTTACGAATTGCAATTATAAAGTAAAATTCCTTAAAACACAGTAATTGTTTTTTATTATTGATAATGCAATTTTACCAATTAAAAGCCTTCCAAATTCAAATTTTCAAAAAACCTAATAGAAAGCGAAATTATTCTCTTCACAACAATGAAGTGGAAACGAAACACGGAATGAGTACTGCTTTCCGTTCTAGAACAGAAACGAGAAAACGATCTTCTCTCAAGTACTGACTTCACAATTAACCGGTGAACAACCTAGACCAATACCAGCAACACGTTACGGATATAACCCAATTTTCATTGGGTATCATTACCTGTAGATTTTTGATTCGAATTTCAAACTGTTTGAATATTTAACTAATTATTCATAAAATTATGAAAAATGAGTTTAAAAGATATAAATGATTAATTCGAGAAATCGGACTGTTACAATACCAACCTCGTTCAAATACTATGTCGTCATTCGGGCTATATACGGCCGAGCATTATTCGATCAATTGAAAGTAAAATGAAAATGAAGTAATATTCGAAACTAGTCGTGTACCTAAACAATAAATAGTAAACATTTGATAAAATATAGTGTATCATTCACTCATTTCAGATGGATTTACACAAAAATAAAATAATAAACAATACTTTCTGATGAAATTTATTGAACGAGCCGGGGATTGAAACTGGCGCATTCGCCATTTTGTTAATGAGATTGGGAATTCACAAAGTGATTAATTTCAAACCCAATTCTTGTCCAAGCGAAATTCAATTGAATATTCATTCTAACTTTTCTAGAAAATATGTTATTGGCTGCTAGCATTAAATATAGTTTTAACCCCTATTCCATATAAAAAGAGAAGAATGTTTCTGTGAGAACAATAAGAATGAGGAATATCTTCATTGACATAGAAAGAAGGTTGACTTTGATGATATTGTTTCTACAAAAGATAACGTCAAATGTTGGTCCCTTCTAGAAACTTTAATCCATAAACATTGGTTTCAGTAGAAGATTATGAACTATGAATTCACGAAAATTTCGTCATGAAATATTTTACATACAAATTATTGATGTTTGGTGAACGTACATCTTCTGATTTACATGGAACACTCTCTAAAGCGGGGTTTTAACCCGGCGCCACATTTGACAACAAAAAATATATTTAAAAGAGATTATAGTTTTAACTTGGGTTTCAATGAGCTTTTCTAGTAAATGACATTTTGCCTCTAGCTATGCTCATGTGGAAAAGGCGTCGACTAACCAACTCAGCTTATACACATGGATTAAACGTCACGAGGACTACGGAATTACAATTGAAAGACCAAAATCCGTTAACTCGAAAGAAATTCATTACACTACAACAACAAAGGTATACAATGTTGGTTAGATGACTCAGTTGATACAGATCGATATGTGTAAAATACAGATAGGTTGATTACTAATATTCAATAAGATATTTGAAGAAAAATCAATATTGGAGCTTCACTTATGAACCAACTAGTCGAATTGTGATCACAAGATGCACACTTTGAATTTACAGTCAATTGATATATCGGATTTACCAATGAGGAAGTTGGGATTTCTAAATAGAATAATATTAGAACGCTTTGAGATATTGAGCTACTTTCTTTCTAATTTTGTAGATAATTTTATGACATCAATTATAGAATTCAACATCTTTTATGTGGCCGCCAACGACGCCAGAATCACATTCTCTCAACCCAATTTTCCATGGCCTCAGATTTACAGCTGACTCAATTTCATTGATAGCGCTCTCAATATCAGTTTGCAGTTGATCCAAAGTTGTTACTTTGTTGGAGTAAGTCACTGATTTCATGAAACCCCACAAAAAAGTCCGGCGGCGTGAAATATCTCTCTCACGAAACTTACTCTCAGCAAATTGATTGTTTCGGTCTAGTTCATCTATTTGTTGGAAGAAAAAGTGACTGATCATGCCTCGATATCGCCTCGTTTAAGTTCCCAACATCTAATATCTTTTTTGGGTTTGACTCACACCAAAATCGACAATTTTGCTTATTGACAAAGACATCAAGCCGAAGATCATTCTGTTGTGATAATTTTTGTCTTCGTCGAGCTGCCGTAAGGCCACTTTGCAAACACACGGCGCTTTTGGGGGTGACTTTCGTGAACACTAGCTTTAACGGCTGCAATATTTTAGGCACTCCCCGAATTTTTTCATTTTGAAGAAGGCTTTACATTCGATAGCGCGAATTCCAATCCAAATATTTTTATTAAAGGCAGTATACTGATTCATAAGTTCGATTTTCAGCACCGAAATATTCAAGTGAGTGAAAAAATTATGATCAACATGAGACCCAAAACGGTACCCTGCGGCACTCCATAATACACGGACTTTTCTGAGCTTACATACTCCCCCAGTTGGACTATTTGCTATCTTTCTCCCAGGTAATTGGAGAATCTATTTCAACTTTATACCAATAGATAGTATAGGATTGAAAATCAGAAACTAAAAGAAGTTTTCCTACCGCCAGCAACGAGATATATTTTCATTTGATAATTTGAACTAACTTATAAAATTATCTGGAACGTTGAACCTTTTATGCACCTGCCTATTGTAAATGCTCCTTTCTAATGTATTTAGATGGGTAAAGCCACTGTGTGTTAGTGTTTTCTTAAACCTGAAATGTAAATTTTAATTTTTCTATCCCCAAACTGGAAAAATATTTAACAGTGGTAAACATCTAAACCGAGCAGTAAAGTTGTGAGTTCATTCACATTGTTTTTTGTAGTTGTTTGTGAAAATGTTATGCAGAATATGAAAGTACTTGCACTGCAAATCAATTTGGTCCTTCTGGGAAAGTTGATTCAGTCGTCCAAATGTTTCAACGTTCATTGGAAAAACTTGGAGTCATGTACCAAAATTACATCGTAGACGGTGACTCCAAAACGTACTCGGGAATTTTACAGGCTGCACCTTACAAGAAGTTATGAAAAAAGAATGTATTGGACACGTACAGATACGAATGGGCACGCGACTCCGAGATTGTGTCAAAAAAAATGTTGAAACTGTTGACAACAAAAAAAGAAAAGAAATACAAAAATAACTCTCGGTGGAAAAGGCAAACTTACTGGAAAGATGATCGATGAGTTGACAGTTTATTATATCTTAGCAATAAGGAGAAATTGTGATTCCGTTGAAAAATGTATAATGTTATCTGGGCTACATATTATCATTATTATATATTATAACCAATATCCTCAGCACGACAAGTGCCCGGATAGACCAGACTCATGGTGCAGCTGCCAAAGGGATTCAGCTGCTAATCAATTATCTACCTTCAAACACGATTATGAGCCAATACCAGAAGGCTACACGCCAGATTTTTACAGATCTCAGCAATGAGAATTTATGAGAAAGATGTGTAAGTGGTTTTAATGAAAACAACAACGACATCTACAATCAACTGATTTGGAAAATCTCTCCCAAAATTGTTCCGGCCTGTTCGAAAACTGTGGATATCGTTGCATACATAGCTGCCGGCATATTTAATTAAGGAATGGCATCTTTATTGTATTATATCAAGGCAATAAGAATTACACTTGGGTCCATTTAGCAGTCATATGCCGGAAATGAAGATGAGCAGCTTGTGAACATATCTGATCTCAGAGCGCATGAGAACACCCGATATGGAAGAATGTCCTGCAGACAACATCATGGAATAGACGATTCCATGTAAGTTAAAGAAAAATTTTTACCTTATGTAAAGCGCATTCCGAACTTCGAACGCGTTTTCCTCAGAATTGTGTTTTCAAAGTCGGTGACCAACATTACCCGAAAACAGCAAAGCAGTTTCAAATTTTAACACAAGCTGCTTCAATATATTTTTTCAGTAATTAGTAGTTTCTTCCTCACCGATAGATATCATTTTTTATAAACAATTTAAGGCCCAAATTTTAATTAAAAATCGATTTTTTTCTTTGAGAAACCGTCATTTTGTCAAAAAATTTTATTTTGCTTATTCCTTCGATTAATTACTAGATTTTACGAAATCTATTTGGTTTTTCAATTTCAAAAGATCCAGTTAAGTCTTTTTCGAAAGGAGCTGCCAGAGATCAGCTGTAGCTCCTTTACAAATAAATAATCTTACTAATATTTAGTCTTAAAATACAGCTGAAAGATACCATAATATATATACAAATTTCTGGATCAATTTTTCAAAAGTTTTCTCAGAAAAAATTCTGGAAAATTGTTTCTTCTCTAACTGTATACAGGGTGATTCACCAGTGACGCGGTGCTCTGTAGCTCGTACACTCTTGAAGATTTCATTTTTGTTCGAACGGTATTATATTTAGAAAGCAAAAATCTACTTCAGCAATTCATGTTGAAGTAAACAGGATGTCCCAGTTGTCTATAAAATAATGTTGGTAGGTTTTTTCAGATTGGAAGAGCACTTTTTTGTTGAAGATTCAAGAGCGTCCTAAACTCTGCTATAATTTCCTTACGGAATAAGTTTTTTTGGTGAAAAGTTTCGGCACAATCTTTTTTTTCCGTAAATATTCATGAAAATAGGCTCTCACATCATCGCATGCTCCTTCTGCCCGAGAGGATGAATACTTTTTTCCTTTCGTTTTCGCAAAAGGATACCTTCATTGATGAATTGAAATAGATTATCCTCATTTTATACAGGAGTGACCCAAAAAAAATTATTGAATATTGTAATTTTAAAAATATCATATCTTGATTTTTTCAAATGGAACATCCTGTATTTCATTATTCATGTCCACGCATAAAATATTGGGCCATATTTTCACAGAAGTAACCTTAACTTTATCTTCGACCATTTTCGAAATAAGGAAAAATAAACTAAAACAATAAAATCGAGGTTGCGAAAGAAGAGTTTATTAGTACATATCATTATACTTGATCAGAGAAATGGAGATATTTGAGGTAGTCGTGTATAAAATACGTAATACATTGATGTTTATTGAGATGATCTACAAGGTGTTGAACTATTTCAATAAGTGTTCGAAGCGTTGCCCGTTTCTTCGTAGACACAACTCAATCCTTCTGAGGAAGGACCGTTGAACTCTCGACAACATTTGCGGATTAACTGACTAAAAGGCGTCGATTATTCTCTGTCTCATAACCAACTGTGTTGTAGAAGAAATCTGGTAAACGATTCCCTTAATATAACCCCACAAGAAAAAATCAAGACTTGCAACGTCTGGGGACCTATCTGGCCATCTAACTTGACCAGCACGTCTTATCCATTTATTGGGAAATACATGATTCCCTAACCTGATGTGAGTGATGTGCCGGTGCTCCATCCTGTTGAAATCTCAAATCTTGTCTTATATGCTCTGGTACATCGGCAAGTGTCAGTGGTAGATGATTCTGCTGAAAATCTAAATACATTCCACTATTGGGGTACCCGTCGAAAAAGTCCAGCCCAATTAAATATCCATCTACAGCGGCCGATGCATTCAAGGACCAATGATGCTGGTGATCTATTTGTCTCATGAGGTGTGTATTTTCTGTGGCGTAATAATGAAAGTTGTGCCTATTTACAAGCCCATTCTTGTGGAAAGTTGCCTCGTCCGAGAAAAGAACTCTGCCAAACATATTTGGCACTTTCAAGATTCTCTGAATGGAAGTTTTACTCATATCTGTTAACTGAGAAATCTCTCTTTTGCTTTTATATGGGTCCTTTGTCACTGTCAACAGAACTGATAACTGGTTGTCTTCAGCTGTAGCAGTTTTCGGTTTTTCATGTTTTTTGTAAGCGATATTACCGTTTCGATAAATCTAATTAGAAGTTTTTCGAAGCATCTTGCATCAGGATGCCTCTTATCAGGAAACCTTTGTGCATAAACTCTACAACAAAGAATTTCTATCATACTCACCCAGAATAAAAATCATATCATCCATTTCTTCTTTGGAGAACTTCATGGCAGTCAATTGAGAAAATTGGGTTCAAACCTCACTTTAACAATGTTCAATAACGAAACACACTTACAACTATGTAAAATGCAGAATATGATAAGTCCGGACACCTGACAGAAGGCACAAACAAACAAAAACCAACACATATCTCGATGTACGTTTTAATCATCTTGATTTTATATTTCGTTAAAAGAATTATCTTGTTTAAGTTTAGTTTTTACTACTTGAATCAATACAGAAAATTAAACTTCTTTGCGAATAATGAAACATGTTGATGAGTTTGATACGGTTAGTAGAATTTTGATCAAAATTTTTACAAATAATCGAATATTTCGAAAATGATCGAATATAAGGATGAGGTTACTTGTGCAAAAGTATAGCACAATATTTTATGCGTTGACATGAATAATAAAATACAGGGATTTGAAAAAATCAAGGTATGATATTTTTAAAATTACAATATTCAATAATTTCTTTGAGTCACTCCTGTATAAATGAGGATAATCTGTTTCAATTCATCAATAAAGCTATCCTTGGGCAATAAGAAAACGAAACGAAAAAAGTATTCATCCTCTCTGGCCTAAGGAGCATGCGATGATGTGAGGGCCTATTTTCATGAATTCTTACTGAAAAAAAAATATTCGACGAAACGACTGACCAAAAAACTTATTACTTAAAGACATTATAGCAGAGCTTAGGACGCTCCTGAATCTTGAACGAAAAAGTGGTCTTCTAATCTGATAAAACCACCCAAGATTATTTATAGAAAATTGGGACTCCCTGTTTACTACAAAATAAATTGCTGAAGTAGATTCTTACTTACTAAATACAATACCATTCAAACAAAAATGAAATCTTCAAGAGTGTACGAGCTACAGACAACCGAGCCACTGGTGAATCACCCAGTATAACCCCTCAAAACGGTACAACTCTGAGAAAAAATTTTAGATATTACATCAGAGTAAGACATTCTCAAAATGCGTTCGGTGATTCATTCTTCACATTCAGTCAGAATTGGGAATAATGATCTAAGGAACTGAAGTTAATATGAAATGGCCAAAAACTTCATAAAAATTGACCTTCTCATGAATGAAATGTGTTTTAACATTTGTTATGATATTGTCAAAATTAAGCCATCAGCTATTTTTCTGTTAACTACACACTTACTTACTCTGAGCATAATACATTTTTCAATTCACACCTTTTCAACAAAATATAATACAAGCTAAGCTGATTCACCATCCAGGCGTCGCTTTTCAAGCAGATCGGAGTAGACGCCATTATCAGCGCAAGTGTTGATATTTATTGTTAGGGTTTTCTGAAGACGAGATTCTATACTTATGCATTATTCATATTCCTAAAATGTATGTGAAATATCTTTTGCTATTTGCGTATTTTCCAGGTTTCGATAAAGTGAGAACAGTCTGCCAATACGGCTCGATGTTATTGCGTCTCATGCAGTTTGACAGAGCGGATGAAATTCTTAATCTAGGTACTAAAGTTGGGCAAGAAAATATTCATATTGAGTATATTCCTTTCTGAGAAAATTCTTTAGTTATTTCGTGTCTACGTTATTGATGGGATTCATTTTTATAATTCAGCTTGAATGTTCAAAAAATAATACAGCCGAAAAGCTGAACCAGTAGGAGTCTATGATAATAAGAAACTGAAATATGTATTATACTATCACAAGAATTACATCGAAAATTACGGATGTAATTTTGGTCTCTCGAACTTCATCAGCAGACAATATGTATTGAACTAAAGTTGAACAAACATATACAAGGTGTCCTATAATTAGGTGTCAATCCTTTGACAAAAGATTCTACGAGCCGAAATAGTATGAAAGTTCGTTACAATATCAAAAAATTTCACCTGGGGTAGTAACGTCCCCCTGAAGAGGCTACCCCCGAAACGGTTTTTTACATCTACGGAACCCTAGAACGGATTATAACGAAATTTGGTAAGTCGTCATATTTTTTTAATCTCTTTCAGTTTCCCTCATCAAATTTTTTAAAATTTGGGGTAAAAATTACCCCAACTTTTTTGCTGATCAGTTTATACCATTTTTAACACCAAAATAAAAAATTCAATATTTTTACAAGAAAAGTATCTTCGTAGTCAAAGTTGTTAGTTGTAAGCAGCTAATTTATGTGTATAAGGATGTGTAGATGAGCTGTGAATAGTAATATCTGTATGCGATAGCTTATGAAAAATAGGAAAGATAAAAATTCTATCTGTTCTATTTTTCATAAGCCATCACATACAGATATTACTATTCACAGCTCATCTACACATCCCTATACACATAAATTAGCTGCTTATAGTATGGTACATAGATTAATTAATATCCCAATGTCACAAAATAATTTTATAAAAGAGCAAAATGTAATTAAACAAATAGCAGTCAATAACGGTTAGAGTCCAAGTATGATTGAGAACATGATTTCATTCTAAAAATTTCAGATAGCAATCCAGGAAGTATTTTCAAGTACAAAAAGTTCTAACATAAAATACAACAGCTTAACTTATATTGGTAATCCTAGTCCAAAATCAAAATTATTCATCTCGCCTTATAATTTCAATATAGCATTACGAACTGATAATTCTTGAGGGCGACATATCAAAAACTGCAAATCTAAAATTGATAAAGGAAATAAATCCGGTGTTTACAAACTGTCAAGTGAGGATTATAATACAATTTATATTGGTAGAAGTTTCAGAAATATCGAAGTTAGTTCATCAGAACACAAACGTAGTTTTAATTATCATAAATCAGATTTCCATTATTCTAATCACTTACTCGAAGAAAACCATAACTTTCATGATAATTTCAAAATTTTACACAATCAAAATAATAGACAAAAACTCAATCTATGGGAAATTTTAGAGATTAACAAAGGAAAGAATTCAGGTAGGGTACTTAATTGTCAATTAAATCTAAATCTTTCTCCATTACTCAATCTTTCCAATTTATAAAGTGAGCAACTCCGATGGGTTTTCCACCATACCGTTTGTACTTGTACCTAATGTAATATTAAGAAGAAAATAAGAACATTATACTGGGTGATTCACCAGTGTAGCTCGTATACTCTTGAAGATTTCAATTTTGTTCCAACGTTATTGTATTTGGAAAGTAAAAATCTATTTCAGCAATCTATTTTGAAGTAAACAGGGTGTCCCAATTTTCTATAAAAAATCTTGGGAGGTTTTTTCAGATTGGAAGACCACTTTTTTGTTGAAGATTCAAGATTTTCTTTTCCGTAAAAATTCATGAACATAGGCTCTCACATCATCGCATGCTCCTTCGGCCAGAGAGGATGAATACTTTTCTCCTTTCGTTTTCTTATTGTCCAAGGATAGCTATATTGATGAATTGAAATAGATCATCCTCATTTCATAGAGGAGCGACCCAAAAAAATTATTGAATATTGTAATTTCAAAAATATCATATCTTAATTTTTTTCAAATGGATCATCCTGTATTTTAATATTCATGTCCAAGCATAAAATATGACACAAGTAAATCCTACTTAGGAAAGACCGTTGAACACTCGACAATAGCGTCGACTATTCTCTGTCTCATATCCAACTGAAGTATAGAAGGAATCTGGTAAACGATTCCCTTAATATAACCCCACAAGAACCTAGACTTGTAAGGTCCGGAGACCTAGCTGGCCATCTAACAGGACCACCTTGTCCTATCCATTTGTTTGGAAATACATGATTCAACCTGATGTGAGTAATGTGCCGGTGCTCCATCCTGTTGAAACCACAAATCTTGTCTTTTATGCTCTGGTACATCGAAAAGTATCATTGGTAGATGATTTTGCAGAAATTCTAAATACATTTCACTATTGAGGTGCCTGTCGAAAAAGTGCGGCCCAATTAGATGTCCATCTACTACAGCGGCCCATACATTCAAGGACCAAGGATGCTGGTGATTTAGTCGTCTCATGAGGTGGGGATTTTCCGTGGCGTAATAATGAGAGTTTTTAACTGTTAACAAGCCTATTCTTGTGGAAAGTTGCCTCGTCCGAGAAAAGTACTCTGTTAAACATATTTGGATTTTCCGCTACTTTGTCATTTACCGAATTGCGAAAATTGATTCCATTTTCATAGTCTTGATTGTTCAGTTCCTGGTGCAGCTGTACATGATATGCTTGAAATTTATTCACTTTCAAGATTCTTTGGACGGAATTTTGACCTATATCTGTTAACTGAGAAATCTCTCTTTGGCTTTTATATGGGACTTCTGTCACTGTCAACAAAACTGGTTATAGTCAACCTGTAGCAATTTTTGGTTATTTATGTTTTTTGTAAGCGATATTACCCGTTTCAATAAATCTAATCAGAAGTTTCTCAAAGCATCTTGCATCACGATGCCTCTTATCAGGAAACCTTTGTGCATAAACTTTAATTGCCAACATAGAATTTCTATCACACTCACCAAGAATAAAAATCATATGAACCATTTCTTCTTTGGAGAACTTCATGGCAGTCAATTGAGAAAATTGAGTTCAAACCTCACTTTAACAATGTTTAATAATGAAACACTGATAAGTTCACCATGTAAAATGCAGAATATGATATGTCCGGACACCTGGCAGAAGGCAAAAATAAAAAAAATAACGTCAACACATACCTCGATTTACGTTTAAATCATCTTCATTTTATCATTCGTTGAAAGAATTATCTTGTTTAGGTCTCATTTTTACTACTTGAATCATTACAGAAAAAAAAACTTCAGTGCGAATAATTATGCATGTTGAAGGGTTAGATACGGTTTGTAGAATTTTCATCAACATTTTTACAAATAATCGAGTATTCCGATAATGATAAGATAAGGTTACTTCTGCAAAAATATAGCACTATATTTTATACGTTGATATAAATAATAAAATACAGGGTGTTCCATTTGTGACAATCAAATTTATGATATTTTCAAAATTACAATATTCAATAATTTTTTTGAGTCACTCCTGTGTAAAATGAGGATAATCTATTTCAATTCGTCAATGAAGCTACCTTGGGCAATAAGAAAACGAAAGGGAAAAAGTATTTATCCTCTCTGGCCGAAGGAGCATGCGAAAAAAAAATATTGTGACGAAGTTACTCACCAAAAAACTCATTACTTCTTGAACAACAAAGTGGTCTTCCAATCAGAAAAAAAGAACGCAAGATTTTTTTATAGAAATTTGGGACACCCTGTTTACTGCAAAATAAATTGTTGAGTAGATACTTATTTTCAGAATACAATACCGTTCGAACAAAAATGAAATCTTCAAGAGTGTACAAGCTACAGAGCACCACGCCACTGGTGAATCACCTAGTATGGAATAACTCTGTTCATTAGTTTGTATCTATCTGATGAAGCCACAGTGTGGTGTGAAACGGGTCATAGTTTTGTTAATATAGTGAAAATTTAAATACCATAGTTTTACTTCATAGAAAATTTGTATATCGATTTTCATCAGGTAACGACCTCCTCAATCAAAATAATCATTCATTTATTATGTTTCACTAAGTGTTAAGCTATTTCATACATATTATGAAAAAATTGTAATAGGAAGAATTTCTATCTTATGTGTAGGGAAAATTCAAAGAAACTCCTCGCTTAATTGATGTTACTCATGTGTGTAAAAAATACAAACAATTAAATCAATAAGTATTTGAGAAAAGAGCAAATTCATTGAAAAGAATGGGCTTCTTTCCATCTAGTGTTTCGAAATTGGAGATAATTTCCATTATATCCTCACAATTTCGTATTTCGTATTTTTCTATTTTCACTCGTGAAACCTAAAATCCAGATATGGGGCTGAAATAAGTGTGCAATATGAATATATGAGTGAATTTGTTTACATAGGAAGAAAGCTCGCCTCATAATATGTTTCGCAATCTCCCCTTTGTTCCACGTACTATGTTGAATTTGACATACACGTTCAACTGAGCGTATATCTGAAAATGAACTATGCAACAACACCTACATTCATATTCCGAAAACATGATAGAATTTGTAATTTTGTCAGACCTTTCTCTGCTTCAGCATTAGAGATGAATAAAATGGAATGGAATTGTAAGCCAGGTTTTCCACCCTGAATGATATTCATCGATTTCAAATGAATTGAAGTTTTGTTTTCACTCTATTCACTTTTCACTTTTGTTTAATTCACTCATAATTTTTTGGAAAGTCGGAAGTGCAGTATGAGCTATTGGTTTCACAATGTTCAAATAATTAGGAAAACTTGTATCTGTTGACCATGGAACATTCTCTGTAGAAAAGAATATGTTGAAAGTACCACCAGTATGATATAGTCATGAATTCATAAATTCTCTGTAAACTTCTCGGAACTTTCAAGAAGAAATATCTAAGATGTTTTGAGCTCTAAATTTAAGAGTTTTATGGTTGCCAGTAGGAAATGATAATGAAAATAACGTCAAAGTCGAAAATCTTGAATTAATTGGTGTAAACTTCAATTGAATGCTTCGATTGAGAAGGTCGTTACTACTAAAATATGAAATAAGATTCTGAGCAGTGTTAACTAAAGAGAAAACCTATGACTCTACCTCATTATTTTTTCGGAAAGAAACCTACGAAGAATATTGCAAGATTTGATAACTGTTATCTTCTGTATCTGTTGAAATAAATTTTTTTCAGACCTAAAATGTCAATATTTTTGTCTAGATTCCTAGAAATAACACCTTATGTAGAATAACAATCGGTAGAATAAACATTTTTAAATTTGTCGGGTATAGCCATATCCATTATATATGTTATTCGATTCTGTTTATCAATAAGAATGATATCTGGCCTATTGTGTTTTACAGCTCTGTTGCATAGAATTGTTTTATCAAAATAAAGTGTATATTTCTCGTTTTCACAAATAATCTCAGCTTCATATTTGTAACATTTTTTTTGGAATTAGATCATGTTTGATTCCTACATTAAAATGAATAATATTAACGACGGCATTAAGTCTTTCCAAATAATCTGTTGAGGCAACGACTGAGCAAGATGATAATATATGAAAAATTGTTTCTCAAAAACAAAAACATCTACGGCAAGAATCATCTATATCTTGCTTGATGATGTGTTTTTTATAATTCCTGGAGAAAAAACCTAATCCTGGATCACAATTGCTAAGCCTTCTGTTTCAGAGAACAATTCTCCAGATACTAACCATCTATTTGATGCGATTTCATCAATATAATATTCAATTCTTTAGTGTGCTTTTCGTGTAATTTCTTCTGCATCCAAATTCTCTTTTAGAATTATTATCAAATATATCAAAATCTACCTTTTGCATTGTCAAGTTCAGAGATGTAAGATTATAATTTGAAGCAACAACAATATCATGTAATTTAAACGTTCTCTGTTTATCATGAAAATGGGAACGTAGATGAAACATCTGTTTACTATGAAGATTGTTCAAATCTTTTAATCCACGACCTCCAAGATGTCTAGGTAGTGTAACTCTTTGAATAGCTGAGTTTGGATGGTGCTTATGATATTTACAAGGTATTTTCCTCGTTTGAAATTGTGATTCATTCAAATCAGTTTCAGAACATTTGATAATTCCAAAAGAAGATATAAGACTAGGATCTGCATAGGAGTTGATAGCTTTGAAGAGGTTTTTAGTACTTAAATGACTCTTGATGATAATGACAAGTCTGTTGTAATATAAACTTCTAATATTTCTTTTAGTGCTGCTATGGTTAATTGTCTTCTCTTGAACAAATCCAAGATATTTATGTGTGTCTCCTTGATGCATTTGCTCGATTTCGATAGTGGAGATCTTTATATAATCAGAGGTGATCTTTCCCTTTTCAATAGAAAGATTTTTACATTTTGGAAGGCCAAATTTTATATGACTATCATGGGAATAATCGAAAGTAATCTCAAGTAGACTTTTCAAATGAGATCTAGTTCCGGCATATAATTTAATATCATCTAAATAAATTAAGTGACTTAATTTGAATTCAGTTGATAGACTCTTTATTTTGAAGCCGAAACTAGTACCATTCAATTCATGAGATAACGGATTAAGGCAAATACAAA
The DNA here is from genome assembly GCA_013387265.2 of Cryptolaemus montrouzieri. Taxonomy (NCBI): domain Eukaryota; kingdom Metazoa; phylum Arthropoda; class Insecta; order Coleoptera; family Coccinellidae; genus Cryptolaemus; species Cryptolaemus montrouzieri. Next base: position 8,747,235 of record JABFTP020000144.1, on the reverse strand, counting down.
ACCAAAGAGCACTTAAAGAATCACCTTGAAAAATGCCTCTTTTGATTGGAATTACTTTGGATGTTAACGATTGTTTTGAAATATTTGAATGAAGATTAGTCCTCCAATTTTTCATTACAAATTCAAGATAAAGACGAAATTTCTTATCAATTTTATATATTTCCAAAATTTCTTGAAGCTATGAATAAGGAGAATTATCGAATGGTAATCAATAAGAGCTGTATTTATTTTTCTTTTCTTAGTTTAAGCTTGATTCACAGAAACAGAATCAATTATACATGTTGCTCTTTAGTACCAATGTGTTTATTTCTACATCTTTTGTTGTTCGGATAGAATATTATAATTATCCAAATATGCATAAATTTTCTGGGTAATACATGTAGTTAGAATTTTATATATTGTTGGAAGGCAATTAATTGGTCTATATTGAGATGGATCAATAGTATTAGCACTTTTCGGTTTTGAATAAGTAATTCCTTGTGTGAAAAATAAAGGAGTAGCTGAGGTGTTCTTCATAATAAATGAAAAATATTCAGCCAATTTTTCATGAACGCAAGAGAAGTTTTTGAACCAAAAGTTATTTATACCATCAACACTTGAAAATTTCCAATTTTTCTGTGTGTTTAATAACTGATGTTATATCTTCGTTTGAAAATTTTTCAAATAGCATGTATTCTATTCAAGAAAATCGAGATCTTTGATGCGCAACGCTTTGTTCTGAAATACTGCAATGGGGAACTTTTCTTTGAACATTTTATATAGTTTAGACATGTACAATTTTTTATTTGGTTATTTGTAATAACAAAAATTATAAATTTATTCATTTCATAAGTCCATTTCATGCGATTCATTTTTCTATTAGATTTATAAGGATCTGAATAAGGTAATGAATATGTGATCATATTAGAAGAACAAGGTGATTCTACATGATTATAATAACAGTTATCAAATCTTTTGTTGTTTGAAGAATAGGCAGAACAAGTAGATATGTCAGATCCCTTAGATGTACTTCGTGTATTATATGAATGTATTGCTCTGAAAATAATATTCCTATCTTCATTTAAGTAGCTTATCTCATCATCAAATTCATAATCAACGGGCCCAGAAATAATTTTCTTTGCAACGTTACGTGAATCAGATGATATGAATGTGTGAGAATCAGATGGTCCTACATCCAAACGATCTTTGTGCAGATTTTTAAGTTGTTCTATAAGAAATATCTTTGATATGAATCACTAGGATATTTAGGAGGATTATATTCGTTAATCATTGATAAAATTTGTTATATTTGAGTGTAGTTCGCACGATTAGTTAATTAAGTAATTTACATAACCTCAAAAGTACTCAACAAAATTTATATGGCGAAATTATATATATATATATATATATATATATATATATATATATATATATATATATATATATATATATATATATATATATATATATATATATATATATATATATATATATATATATATATATATATATATATATATATATATATATATATATATATATATATATATATATATGACCTCTACATTAATAAATAACATTTAAGGTGAAGCCACTACCTCAGTACTGTAAAATTAAAATCAGCAGCTGAAGGTTAAGAATGTTCGGGATATATTGCAAAAGAACATCCTTAAAATTTTTCGGGCCAGTCAGGTTCTGTAACATACGAGTTTGTCGAAAGTGTTGTTTTTCCGAATTTAATACATTTCTGAAAGACCATAGGAAAACAGAATGCATATGTAGCATGTCCATTCACTTGAGTTTGTTTTTGCGTGACAATTTTCCAGAAAGAGGCTTTTCGATGAAGTGGCCTACATTGAAAACGGTCAGATAATCTTCTTAGAAGCTTTTCATTCCATGCGTGAAATTAAGTCGTTCGGACAACTCAACTGTGAAATTGTTCAGATCAGTTTGCGAAAACAAAATATCGAGTTAATCTGAAAATCATTAGTTTTGATGGAGAAGGAAATACAGCAGTTGGAAACTTATGTATACATATGTACGAAGGTTGCCTTTTAAATTTTTCGCCTCTGGCACTTTTACTGTAGACAGCTTCCATCCGACAACTGCGTGGTGTATTTTGACATCTTTCTACCCAAACGTACGTACAACACTTTGACGTACGAGTGATGATTTTTTTATTGAATAAAAATATTGAACAAGGAAGTTTAGTATTGCTAAGAGAATTTTGTGTGCCGTATAGCTGAAAGTGTTACAGATGGCTTACAAAATGCCATGGCTCAAAACTGTTGGATTTGTCCTTGGATAAAATTTTTTCATTGTCAAACATAGGTTATTTAATGAGAAAAGGAAATACACAACTATGGTTCTCTCAATCGAAGACTACGTGTCGTACAATGAAATGTATGAACTTTATTTTCTTATTCTTCTCAATATTGTTTCACTCGAAAAATTGGCATCGAACAGAAAGTATCAAGAATGCTTTTTTCTTGACGAATAATTGTAAAATTCAAAATTTTTTTTCATTTTGAAAAAATCAGTAGCGTCCTAGGTTTTCTCTAAGAATAACTTGTTGAGCACATACGCGCGCCACTGGTGAGTATTGAAATAATTGTCTCAGACAATTATTCCAATTTTGTAAAACCTCTCTTTTTCAAAAGATTATATATATATATATATATATATATATATATATATATATATATATATATATATATATATATATATATATATATATATATATATATATCGACAGCCCCAAACTTTTACCTCAATATCTCAAGCGGTTTACGAAAAATTTCAATTTAACTGCAATTTTCGATTAAAATTCAACACCCTGTAAATCGGTTACCAAGTGTTTGCGGACCCATGTTTATATGAGCTTTCTTTATGAACTAACTGCAGCAATCATCACCTCCTTAAATATTGCCATGTCTTTTTTAAATACCCTGTATATTCGGCAAAAATGTACTTACATTTTTCAGAGGAATAAAGTAATATCATGAAGAGTTATATTTTGTTACTTGTCTTGTGAGATAAATTATCAATCATTTCACTGAAAAAAAACTATTTCAAACTGCAGTTGGAAACTTCATCTTCATCACTTGGAGGCTTTCTTACTTACTTTCAAATAATTCTTGTATTAGATTTAAATATGCAATGATTTATTGGCAAGTCATTAAGGAATTTTGAAAGTTTCAAAGAAGGTGCCGTTGCATAAGAAACAACAGGTCTAATAGGGTAATTAGGTTTATGAAGTTTTATCAACGAATATAATTCGGGGGATTGTGGATTGGAGTTAATGAATTTATATATTTCGTGGTCTGTAATTAATGATTTTGCTGTCGAAATTATGTTTTAAACCTCTTTCTGAAATTTTGCGGTAGGATCCTTGGTTGATGTTATATAGTTTCCAGCTGTTGAGAATTCTTCAGTTTTTGAAATATAATCGGTTTTACTAATCGCGATGACGGTGTTACCTTTATCTGCTTTAGTGAATACTAAATCGTTCTTGGTACTATTTTCACGAATTGTTTTTATTATTTAATAATCGGAATTGCTATGAGGTTACAATTTTGAAAAGTCTTCTGTGATGATTTTTGCTGTTTGATGTTTGACTAAAATATTATCTTTGGAGTTTCTGAGAATGATTTCGGAGTCTATGCCTAACTGTTCAAATTTAGTTTTAGTATATTTTGGATGTAAATTATGTTTGAATCCTTTTTCTAATAGATATAATATAATGAAGGTTGTGTAAAATCGGTATCAGTTAAATTAGTGAAGCTGTAAAAAAATTTTATGGTCTGAAAATTTATCAGTTGAAGGTTTCGGTGGAGAAGTTTTGAATTTAAGTGAATTTAACTTTTGTTAAACAACAAACAAAAAAGAATTGAATATGATTAAAAAAAGCCAAAAATAATAGTTACAATCCCAAACTAATAAATAATATTTCAAATAAAAACAAAGTAGCATCGCATAGAATGAAGTTTACCCTGTCGATAAATTGAAACAAAAATTCAACACCTTAACCTACGTTGGCATTACAAGTGAGAAACTGAAATCATTCTTCAGTAGCAATAATTTCAACATATCTTTCCAAACTAATAATAATTTAGGCAAATATATAAAAATAATAAAACCAAATCAGGTAAAAACAATAAATCATGTGTTTATAGATTGAATTTCAATGACTGTGATAATTTCTACATTGTTAGAACACATAGAATTTTAATAATAGAAAATCGGAACATAAACGCAGTTTTTCAAATAAAAAATCAGATTCAAATTACGCGAATCATCTCTTAGAAAACAATCATTCTTTCGACCCACCGTTTGAAATTTTGCATACAGATAATAAATATTGGAAGGTAGATCTTTGGGAAACTTTAGAAATCAACAAATACAAACACTCAGGTAGACTCGTCAATGAGCAAGTCGATTTAAGACCTTCACCTCTATTGAATCTCTTCGGGGAGCAATCTATTCCCTAATTGTATTGGATATACCTGTCATAAATAACCACTGAAGAAGAATTAACCCAATAAGCTTTTAATTACTCAAAACATTTATATTTATATTCTCATTCTTATTTTCTGTACATTAATTCGTCTGAAGAAGCTACGGTGTAGTGAAACTCGTTACGAATCATAATTATTAAGTAAAATTCCAAAAACACATTACTTGTTTTTTTCATTAATGATAATTGAATTTTATCAAGTAAAAGCCTTCCAAATTCAAACAACGTACTAAATAAAATAAAAGGAAAAACAACAAAGAACAATCAATAACGAAATGTGAATAAAGTGTTGACAATAAATCAGATAATATGATAAACTAATTTATTATTTCCATTGCAAGTAATGAATTTGTGAGGTTTTTCAAGAATTCCAGCAAGAGAATGATTCTTTCTTGTTTCGTTTGAAAGAAATATAGAATAAATAAAGTGTTGACAATAAAGCAGATAATATGATAAATTAATCTATCATTTCCATTGTAAGTAATGAATTTGTAGGGTTTTTCAAGAATCCCAGCGAAAGAATTACTCTTTCCTATTCTGTTTGAAGGAAACATGAAATAAGGTTTTATAATCAACTATGTACTAAATAAAGTGAAAAGAAAAAACAACAAAGAACAATCAATAACGAAATGGGAAGTGTTGACAATAAATCAGATAATATAATGAATTAATCTATTATTCCCATTGTAAGTAATGAAATTGTGGAGTTTTCCGAAATACGTCTAGTGAAAGTTTGAATCGAACTTCTAATCAGTGAACAATTGTACGCTTTCCGATGTGACCTTTGTTTCAAGGCTTTGACATGCACAATAACGCTCATCGCTCATCGACCTTTGGTGTGCCAGCAAATTCACCCCACGACTTTCGTGCTCCGAACTTTGGGACTATTTATATCCACTTGATATTTCATTATCTAAGGGATCAGATATGATTCAATCGCGCTTTATTAAGCAGAGATCCCTCATTCGTGTATCTGAAGTTATTTTAGTAATAAAGGGCCGTTACTGTTTTTCTGGACATCCGCCCGTTTTAGTCATGGAAGTTTTCCACGTTTTATTATTGGGGTTGGGTTGGGTAAGTATAAATTTGAGGACAAGAATTTTCTTTGATTGGAAATGAGTATAGACCTTATTGAAATCTGGGAAAATTAAATATTTCATGTGCTGATACTTTTTTCTTACTCCAAAATGTGTGAACATTGTAAGAAATTAACGCAAAAGTCGAAAATTCAGATTCATTCAGAAAGAGTTCGGATTCGTTGAAGAATTAATATTCACGACGACCATCACTGAATATAATAATTCTGAAATCATTTTCAATAACAGAATTTAAACGTTCTCACTATTGAGCGTGAATATTTATTCTAAAATACTTGACTCTTTTGCGTTTTTCATGTATTTTCATTCTATAATAACTAGATAAGGAATGCATATGCCAAACAGTATCGATTGTCATGAATTTCAAAACGGCGTCAGTGTCAGATGTAAATGTCAATATTTATTTATTTATTTAACAAAGGTAAGAGATGGGACCATAAGGGTCCATGAATCTCAAAAACATAATTAATATGGTATGTGATTTCACAGAAAAAGAAAAGGAAACAGGGTAAAAATAATATTAACAATAATGCCTAAATTAACCAACGAGAAAATAGAGACGAACTGAAAAAAGAATGAAACAGGAAAGATGAATGATGAGACGGATAGAATACGTGATAGCAAAAAAGTACTTTGTCGAAAAGATCTTTAAAAGAGTTCACTGATGAAGCGCGCACCACCGCTCTGGTAAAGAGTTTCATTTATGGTAGACGCGGTTGCAAATAAAGAGCTCACGATGGGTAGTTTTGAAGTCCTCTCGATACAGTTTCAGTGAATGACCGCGAAGATGGCTTCTGCTGATGCAAAAGAAATCACTAACGTCTGTCCCAAATAGGCCGTTCATTGCACGATAGATAGATCTCCACGCTCGCGACTCTCAGAGAATGGCCTCGAACCGAAAAGTTCAAGCCTCTCCTCGTATGAAGCTCGAACAAAACCAAAATGAAGTCTTGTCATTTTCTCTGGACAGACTCGAGGAAGTTTTATCTCGAACCAGGGATGGGTGCAAACAGGACCACCGTGCTCAAGGATAGGTCGAACGTAAGACGTGTACAGTATGTCCCATTTTGGGGGTGCCACCAGGAGCATCTCTGTTATTATTTAAGATAGAGAGATGGGGTTTTCACGACCCTTGGCTACTTTTTCGAGACAAATTCATAGAGCTAATCAGAATTATTCTCACTTCAGTGGTTTTTGAGTTATTCGCGAATCTTGAAAATTTCCGGATTTCTTTTTTTCCCGATATCTCGGTTCTTATAGAAGATAATTGAAATCTGTTTTTACGTTTCTAGAACGGTTTCCTGAGTAGATTCCAGTGACGTACTCGAAGTTTTTTTTTCCATTAATTATGACAGATATGACATAAAGTTGCATTTTTTTAAATACGAACATAGTGTTTTTTTGGCATATTCCGATTGCCGTTTTTTTTCTTTTTCAAAAATATATAACATGATGACAAAATTTCTACCCAATTTGAAGAAAATAACGGAATAATGATTTACCCCTAATGGCTGGGCGAAGGAACACACCTGAGCGGACGAACCATAGAACATTTGTAGTTATTCGATGAAAACGATCAAAACAATGCAAAATCTTCTTGACCGAAATAATGGAGCTAGGCTGCTCCTAAGATTCCATCGTTATTTATGACATCCGCAATTTCCGCTTTTTATTTTATTTTTGAGATTGTCGTTTAGTTTCTAGAGTTCTCTGAGAAATACCTACATGAGTATAATAATAGGCACCTAATAATTTACTCAAATTTACTTCTCATAATGATTTACATATATTGCTCGAACTGATTTTCATCATGTTGTGAACATAAAGTGCATCTTCGGATTATATCTTCTATGGCCCTAGTCAAATGTAGCGAGAATCTTCTCAGATCTTCGAATGCTTCATTTGTTGCATTCTTCAATTGATCGTAATTGGCGTATTGCCTCCTATATATCTTACTTTTTAAATAACCCCAAAGAAAAAAAATCTAAAACGGATAGGTCAGGAGACCTAGGTGGCCATTGAATTGGGCCATTGGTACCGATCCATTTATTTTCAAAATTTAAATCCAAGTAGTTCCTCACCACGGCCGAATTATGGCAAGGAGCACCGTCTTGTTGGAAGTAATATGTGTTGAATTGAGCAAGAGGAATATCATATTGCAGTTGTGGCAGACAAATATTTTAAATTTCGAGATATCTCTGTGCATTCAAGTTGCCATCAAAGATATAGTAGGCTAATTTGTTGCCCATTTCGAAACACGACACATTGAAACCGAACCTCCCCTGCTGCCGTCGAGCTACTGCTTCTTGTTGGTTTTCGTTTGCCCAGAATCTATTCGTATGGCGATTAAAGATTCCGGCACTGCTGATTCTTGACTCATCAGACCAAATGATATGTCGCCCAAAACGAGCTTCACCTCTGATTCTCCCTAAATACCAATTGCAGAACGCCGTTCTCCTCTCTGCATCCCCGGCATTGAGATGATGAATTATTTTATGTTTATAGGGATGATATTTATACGTTCTCAAAATTCTTTGGGCTCTGCTTTTGACACACCCACTTCGCTCTCAATTTGCCGACACGATGTAGAATGGTTAGCCTCAACAGCTGCTAACACGTCAAGTTCATTATCACCTCTATTCCGTTTATTGTAGTTTTACTTCTTGGTTTCTCGAACGAACCATAATTGGAAAGATTTGCTTCCATTTTGGCAAAGAACTTCCTGTTTGGTTGAATTCTTTGAGGAAATCTTTTGGAGAGTGTCAGTCAGGTATTTAATATTGATTAGAATTACTACTTCCATTTCCATTGTCGAACTTACCTATTCAAATATTCTTCTGATGCACGGACTGCGTTACAGTGACACTGAAAGTAGACCTTCAGCATATCAACTTTTCGAAATTTTCGTATCTTCTATTTTGTTCCATAGTGTGAATTGCAGAAACTAACTAAACAATCCAAATTCAACAACGAACACTAATTTTACGAATTCAAATAGACACGAAGCCAATATATCCACAGATAATGAATAATAATAATTATTGGTCGTTCTATGGTTTCTAATGAACGTGCATAGATGAAGACTTCTGTGTTCACAGAGAGCATTCAGACATAGAAGATATAATCCGAAGATGCACTTTATGTTTACAACATGATGGAAATCAGTTCGAGCAATATATGTAAATCATTATGAGAAGTAAATTTGAGTAAATGATTAGGTGCCTATTATTATTCTCATGTAGGTATTTCTCAGAGAACTCTAGAAACTAAACGACAATCTCAAAAATAAAATAAAAAGCGGAAATTGCGGATGTCATAAATAACGATGGAATCTTAGGAGCAGCCTAGCTCCATTATTTCGATCAAGAAGATTTTGCATTGTTTTGATCGTTTTCATCGAATAACTACAAATGTTCTATGGTTCGTCCGCTCACGTGTGTTCCTTCGCCCAGCCATTAGGGGTAAATCATTATTCCGTTATTTTCTTCAAATTGGGTGGAAATTTTGTCATCATGTTATATATTTTGAAAAGGAAAAAAACGGCAATCGGAATATGCCAAAAAAAAACTATGTTCGTATTTTAAAAATGCAACTTTATGTCATATCTGTCATAATTAATGAAAAAAAAACTTCGAGTACGTCACTGGAATCTACTCAGAAAACCGTTTTAGAAACGTAAAACAGATTTCAATTATCTTCTATAAGAACCGAGATATCGGGAAAAAGAAATCCGGAAATTTTCAAGATTCGCGAATAACTCAAAACCACTGAAGTTAGAATAATTCTGATTAGCTCTATGAATTTGTCTCGAAAAAGTAGCCAAGGGTCGTAAAAACCCCATCTCTCTATCTTAAATAATAACAGAGATGCTCCTGGTGGCACCCCCAAAATGGGACATACTGTACAGTAACTTTCACGTGCTGATGGAGCATCCGATGAAAGATTTGCGTAGGAGATAGCAAACCCGGTTCGCCTTCGATACAACATGGCTGACGTGAGCCGACCACGATAGGTCCTCAGAAATGATCACACCGAGGTCATTTTGTGATTGCGTGGACTGAACGCTCGAACCATATATATAGTACCGGTACCGGGGGTTATTCTTGCCCAAATGTAACATCTTGCACTTGCTTATATTTAGGGGAAGAAGCCATTCTCGAGACCACTCACATATATTATGAAGGTCTTTCAGAAGTTGCAACGATAACGTCAAAGCATTGGCGTAAAGCTTGAGATCGTCAGCGTACGATGCGTGAGCAGAGAGAAGGGTTGATGGTAAGTCTGCCATATAGGCCAGAAAGAGAGTAGGCCCCAGAACTGAGCCCTGACGGACCCCGCTAGTAACAGGTTTGGTGGATGAAAGGAGGAGCCTACTTTAACTGAGAATTGACGATCGCTAAGAAAAGCCCTCATCTATTTCAGCAGACCACCCCTGATCCCCAGATGATCTAGTTTCTGCAGCAGACGCCGGAGAGGAACACGATCAAAACCTCTTGCGAAATCCAAATATAATATGTCTATAGGTTCACCACGATCGATTGCTTTTGTCCAGTTGTCCACGCACCTCAGAAGGAAACTGACAATTGGCCTACCCTGAAGGAAACCATGTTGTCTGGCAGGTATGACTTCATTATGCTGCATGAATGCTAGCACTCGTTCGCAGACAATCTTCTCTGCAACCTTGGATACAATAGATAGGAGGCTTATTGGACGATAATTGAAAACAGAAAGTCGTTCTCCATTCTTAAATATTGGGGTTATTCTAGCTGTCTTCCAAAAGGTAGGTAATGTAGAGGTCGCGAACGACAAGGCCAAGATTTTGGTTAATAGATAACTTAATGCAGCGGCGCAGCTCTTGAGCAGTCTCGCAGATACGTTGTCGACGCCTGGAGAGGTAGAAACGTCAAGTGAAGCTAGATAGCTCAGCACATCCTCCCCAGAAAACTCGATTGATTTCTGCGATTGAAGGACACGGGGTAATGGGACACGTGGAATTGGACCATACGGTTCAACAGAACAGGAATCAGCAAAAACGTCTCAATTATACTCGCGCACTCCGCACTACCATCGCACTGTTCACCAGTAGATCGACGCACAATAGGTATGGAAACTTTAGAGCTGAGCGATGAACATAAGCTTCTTGCGATCTTTGGAGGTCACAAGGTTCTCCTCGAAAGCTTTCTTGGCTCTCAGTATAGACAAGGACAAGTGGGTGGCAAACTGCCTATGAGTATTATAGTTTAAACGTGATCTGCAGCGAAGCTAACGCTGCCAAAGGAATTTTTTGCGCCTAGGTAAAGGTAGTATCTGTTCTGAAAGCCATGGTTTAGTTGGAATGAATTCGATCCTGCAGTATCTTGTATTGGAGGTAACGACTTCGTCCAGGGTCGAGCAGAATGTCTGCCACATCAACTCGACATCGTTAGTATCCAACAGTTGGTCTCAGTTGACAGTAAGCAATTGAGAGTGGACAGGGTGAAATTTAACAAAGGTAGATAGCTTGGTGGTTTGGCCATTGTGGATTATAGACGTGTCGAACTGTATTTTGGCAGTAATCACAACATGATCCGATCTTCCAATCTTCACTTCTGAGACAGAACAGAACAATTCGATCAATTTCCTAGACCTAACAATAACAAGGTGAAAAAATAAACACCAGTTTTCAATTAATCATAAGCCCTCTCATATAGATATCACAATCCATTATACATCGGCACATCCTTACCAACATAAAGTTGCAGCATTTAACAGCTATATACATAGACTCTTGAACACACCGATGTCTAATGATAATTACTTCAAAGAATTGAATTTGATAAAACATATCGCGATAAATAATGGTTATGATGTAAATTTAGCTAGCAGCATACTACATAAGAAAAAACAAAATTTGCTTTACAACATATCTATCCAATCGGTGAACACCAAGACAAGAAATTCAATAGTTTAACATATATAGGCAATATTAGGAATAATGTGAAATCCTTCTTAAAATTCAAATTTAAATATATAGTTCAAAACATCAACAAATTTAGGTTCATTTATCAGGAATTATAAAGCTCCAATTAATAAAGAATTTAAATCAGGTGTTTATAGATTGGATTGTGCAGATTGCAATTGTTTTTATATAGGCAGAACAGGAAGAAATTGTTAGAATCTCTGAATATAAAAGCAGTTTCATCAATGGAAAAACCGATTCGAAGTATTCAAATTATCTTAGGGAAAATGGTCACTCTTTCAATTCAGAATTTAAAATTGTACATTCTGAGACGAGATGTATAAAACCTCCTGGAAGCACTTGAGATTAACAGATTTAGGAATTCACCGGAAATTCGTAATGATGATATATATATATATATATATATATATATATATATATATATATATATATATATATATATATATATATATATATATATATATATATATATATATATATATATATATATATATATATATATATATATAAGATAATGTGTATCGAAACGCGTCGAGCATTTAATAATATATTTTAGTAGAAATCATCGTTTACTTGTATTTGTGAAAATGGATTTCTATCACGCAAAAGCCTCGTCAATGAAGCTAGTGGTTTTCACTCCATCGGCACTAAAGGAATTAAATAATATGCTTCGAACAAGAAGCAATTGAATGATTTGCTGAAAACTGTCAGTAAGTTCTCGGCCGATGTTCATACGAAATTCGGGAATGAAAAATGTAAGACCCTGAACGTTCAAAGACGGAAAGTCATAGATGGTGAAACACAACATCCAAACGGTGATATGAAGGATGGCGAAACATACAAATATCTGGGATACCAAAGGCCAGATTGCTAGACCAAAAACAATCACAGGAGAAGATTTGTTCAGAATACAGTCAGCGTCTGAAAACTGTGCTGAAACCAATGTTGAACTTGGGGAATCTAGTCAAGGCAATTAACACCTACGCCATTCCAGTGTTGCTTTACTCATTTGGAATAATCAGATGGACTAAGACAGAACTGGATGATATCCAAAGGCAGACCCGAACGATGCTAACAAAGTACAACAACCATAATCCAAAATCGTCTGTGATACGAACAAATTCGAAGCGGAAAGAAGGAGGACGCGGATTGATATATGTTGTCAATTTACACACCGGAAAGATAAGAAATCTCAGAAAATTCTTCTCAGCAAAAGCTCTCACTTCCAATCTCTATAGAGTGGTATCGTTGGCTGATAAGGGATATACACCTCCAAATCTTGCTACCAGAGATGACCTGCTGAATCTACCGTTCCTATCAGATACTGAAAAACAAGAGCAAAGGTCAAGAAAGGAATTGCATGGACGACATCACCATGAGATTAATCAACCACACATCGACAAAGAAGTCTCCAACAAATGGGTGATGAAAGGAGAATTATTCGCGGAAACAGAGGGATTCTTCATGGCCATCCAAGACCAAGTGATCGCTACAAACAACTACAAAAAATTTATTATGAAGGACGGAACATTACAAACAGATAGGTTAGAAAATGCCATATAAGATCGGAGACTATACAGCATATAACGTCCGGCTGCGAACATCTGGCCAATACGGACTATCTTCACAGGCATAACCAAGTGTGCAACATTATTCATCAGAAACTTGCACACAAGTACGGACTTCTGAATATCTTCCAGCCATATTACAAGTATCAACCAGCGTCCATATTGGAAAATGACTCTATCAGATTATACTACGATAGGCCTGTTATCACTGACAGAATAGTGACGAATAATAGGCCGAACATAGTGGTGTATGATAAGAGAGCCAGAACAGCAATGCTGGTGGATGTCACTATACCGAATAATAACAACGTGCTGAACAAGTTCCAGGAGAAAAAGTCCAAATACACAGACCTTGCTATTGAGATCAAGCAGATGTGGCACCTCGAGAAAATAGGTATTGTTCCTGTCATCGTATCCGCCACTGGGTTAATACCCAAAACTTTGCACGATAGCCTTAAGAAATTAGAATTGCCTAAGAATACCTATATATAAATGCAAAAAGCTGTAATTTTTAATACATGTAGGATAGTTAGGAAATTTATGTTGAGTATATTGTAATCGAGCCTATTCCCTTTGATTGCTGAATCTGTAAATTATATTCAGCTAACAGCTGTCATAGTGCATAAGTCCACGATAATAAATACCAATAATAATAATGGTAATAATGCTGCTGCTCTGGAGGAAAAGGCGGTAAACTCTCCCTTTTCTGACGCCAAAAGTACATTCTTCAGTTTTATCGATTTCCACGGATCGACGTAGGTCTTGAAAATCTTGCGAACTAGTTATTTATTTATGAATTTGGAAAAGAAATTATATTTGAAGATACATTTTGGTTTTAGGTGTTCTAATGTACCTTAATTGACAACAGATTAAGTATGATGATGGTTTCTGAAACGCGCGTCTATTATTGAAATGAAATTTTGACGAAGAGATGGCTAGTGTTTTTATTGTTCACCATTGTTTGGAAAATATTTCGCATAATTCGATAAAACATAGTATGATAAGTTCTTGAATTAGTATATTTCAATATCTCTAATTTTTTGTGCGCTGTATATCTAGAAATATTCAGTTATACGTATTACAGAAAATCGAAGTTACAAAGTTTGTAACTAGAAAATTTTAAGTTGAGGATAAGATTCTAAAAACAGGTTCATATTTCACAATTGTAAGGTATTTTAAGTGATTAGCATTCAAGTAATAACGGTGTTTTTTCCTGAAATTCTGGATCACTCAGAAATTCAGAAACGCGAATGGTTAAAGAGTATAATTCATCTAGAAGGAATAATTGTATGAAATTATGAAAATGCACATAGAAATTCGCAATATATCGTGATTGCAAAGCAAGTTACAGTATTACGTGCGTACTTTCATGAAGGTAAGAGTGTTTTTACTTGGTGGCATAAAAAACATGATTACTATGAATCAAAGATGAGAATAAGTAGGGTATGTTTAGCATATGGGAAATTAGATGGTTTGTAACATTTTCAGATGATATTAAGTTATAGTTTATGCAATAATTCTTGATATAAAAATATTGAATTAGATCTTTTTCCTTAAAATAGAAATAGATTGCGTATTACCGAAAGCTAATGCCAATCGTGCAAATGAAGTGCCTCAGGTAGTATGACAATAGTTTAATACATAATTTTAATTTCTTATCATCATGATCAGCAACTCAGGCGAATATGTAAGAAATTTCAGTTCTGATAATTACAACACGTTTTGCACTATTTTTCCAATGAGCGATGGAAGCTTTTGAAAGCTTTGTAAATACTTTTCATATTATATTAATATGTGTTTTTCATCTCAACTAAAATCGACTAAGAAGCAAAAATATAAGCCATGAGTCACCGGTCACGATATCGTCTAAAATGTTGAAGCAATTGTATCACCTCAATAGAAGTGTTCCTGATTCTAATATAGCGTTTTACAAAAATATGAAAAAATAATTGATTGATAGTTGATATTCATAATGAATAATAAAATAAAACAAGTTTCTAGGTTTTAACTATCACTAATTTATTGGTGTAAAAATGACAAAATTTTTACATTGGTTGGTCCAACCAAAACCAAAACCGGTCCGGTTTCGGACATACGTCCATTATCAACAACAAGCTAATGAAAACTGATTACTCATGTACAATACAGGAATTACCATCAATAAAATGCTAGTAGAGGTCACAGTAACTTGGGTGATGGTGATTGGTAGGTAATTAAGATTACCTGGTTGTTATGGAGCTTAACCCTTTCTACCCTAGATGCCCTGAACATTTCCATCGAGTCAAAGAAATTGAGTTTATAAGATTTATCACAGGAATGAAGAATTTTTAGCTGTTAAAGTTCTGGAAAATAATGACATTCATTCAGACAATGTGCAGCTATAGCTGAATCATATCTTTGATGTAGGAATGACCGGAAATGTTTTTTGTATCTAGCCTTGAAAGAGCATTCTGTTTGAACTATATAAAAGGAATTGAACTCAGAACATGTTAATGGGTATACTCCTGATTTTTCGAATTTATCGGTTTTATCTTCGGTGTTGAAAAGCAGGCCTGACAATTTACTAACTGGTTTGAATGCAATATGAACTTTTTTACTATCTGACAAAACTCTAGCAACCTGTTCTGACGTCTTCCCAAAATATGTTAGAGACATGAATTTTTCGGGCTATTCTCTCTTGGATTGGAGATATATCATGTTGAATGTGTTGTTGCGTATTTTTCGATTAATTAAACTCTCTATTGCTTTTATATCGAAGCCGTTGTACTGACGTAATATTCGAAACTAGCTGTGAACCTAAACAATAAATAGTGAAAATTTGATAAAACATAGTGTTTAATTTACCCATTGAAGATGAATTTCCCAAAATGAATCAACAATACTTCAATAAAATTTTTTCTATATACTCCATCACTGTCATTATTTTCGCTTACTGTCATAATGCATGTATGTAATCAATAGAAAGCATATGAAGCGAACCGTTTTGATCTATAGTATTTGTTTTCAACTATAAATTTGGTCCACCACTGATCTATTTTTTTTCGAAAGCCGCATTGGTATTAACCTAGTTTTGGTTCTATCATTTCAATGAGTCTATTTTTTAATGCTATGGCCATAATCTTATACACACAACCAAATTTATAAGGAATCACCCGATATTTTGAATATTATCTCAGGGATTTTGTAAATTTAGTAGGATTATTAGAATCGATCCTTTTGAGAGACTTCAATTGAAAAATGAAATAAATTAAGGTTCATTTTGAGAAAGAAACAAATAAAAGAGAATAAGAGACTCTTTCCGCATATAGTTAAAATTTAAAATTGTTTTCTCACGGAGTAGATGTTTTCTTCTCGACCTCAGTAGCTTGTATTACCTCCTCTTGCCCTGATGCAAGCCTGAATTCGTTTAGGCATGCTTTGCATTAGGTTTTCGACCTCCTCTGGGGTGATACACTGTCACTCTTTTGTGGCGGCTTGGATGAGCTTTTGTGGCGGCTTGGATGAGCTATTGTGGGATTCTTGGATTATCCTGGCGCGATCTAATTTTCATTTTGAGATTATTGCATAAAAGTTCAATAGGATATAGAGAGCAAGCTGGCCGGTCCAAAATAGCGATTCCCTTTGTTTCAAGATAATGTCGCGCGAGGTTGCTGGTATGCGGAGGAGCATTGTCTAGCATAAAAGTGAAATTCTCAAAGTGGGCACCCCGCCAGAGTTTCGTTATAGGTCCAGCATTAGGTCCAGGTAATTTATAGCCGTTACATTTGTGTTTTGCCTCCCAGCATAATGCCACCACAAAACCCCCTTCGTATTTCGGAATTGGTTTTGCTGCTCGTAGTCTAGCTTATCTTCCACGACCCTCTAAAACCAGAATCCGGCAGTCATCTGATCGAACACGAATTCTGGTCTCATCCGAAAAACATTTCGCCAATTCTCAATATTCCAAATTTGTTGCTCGATACACCAATCAAGACGGTTAAATTTTTATCATCTGGTTAGCTCTGGAACTCTAAAGGGTCTTCTGCTGTATAAACATACGTTGACGTATCGTTTCGACTGATAAACTGATGCCTGTTGCTACCAGAAATCGCCTTTGTAGTATGGGGTGCGACGCGTTGGGGTCTCTTCTTGCAATTTGGTACAAGAAGCAGTCTTGTTCTTCAGAAGTAATCTTTCCACGACTTCTTCTTGGCTTAGTTTGCAGAGATTGTGGCCGCTATATTCCTCTGTGTCTCCCCTTCTTCAACGATAGCAATTATTCGACCCCTCTGCACATCGGGCCATCCAACGTAAGGCATTTTCAATTATGATTATGCATTTTTAAATTCTGAAATTCACAGTTTCTAATCTTAGTGACGACTAAGTACAATTTACCGAACATGTTGTGATAATTAAACATACCATACTATCCAGTTTTTTCACAACGAAAACTTTCATGCTTCACAAGTAGTCAAAGACCCATGGTTAAAAACAATCAACAATGTGAAATATCGAGTGATTCCATATAAATTTGGTCTTCGCGTCTCCTTATGCATCGGGTAAATTACAGATTCTTCCCATCTACTTAGCATCTTTTACTTTTCCCAAACTTTTGACACTAGTTATTCTAAATATATTTTCCTCAAATTCTTTCCCTCCTACTTTCAATATGTCTGCCGTAACGCCATCGTCACCTGGTTTTTTCGAACAATTTCATAATCGATCCTATGTATTGTATACTGCTTCTCTGTTTTCAGCATTGAATAAATCTCTAAGATATTCAGCCCGTCTCTACAAACTATCTTCTATTACCCCTACCAACTGTCTTTCTTTTGTTATTATTTTATAGTAATTTTATAAATCTATAATTTGTTTCTTAATATCCTGATACTTTATATCATTCAAAAATTTTAAACTTAAACACAAGCTACGATCCCTGTCTGAAGAAATGAATATTCAGTTCTGTGAGCTGCACAGATGTTATCGACCGATTAGATTAGAAATTGTAGATATTTGCCTGTTTAGAGCTCAGACGGAATCCAAAAGGGGAAACTGCAGACATTGAGTGAAATAAATGTAGAAAGAATTTCCTGAAAAGTATCAATTTCAGGGCACGTACATAGGTAATACTAGTCAATTTGTTGCGCCTCGGCGTTGATCGTGTCAGTTGAGGTTCTCCAGCGTTTGGAATGAACATAAGGAAATAAAATGCTGAGACATTGATCTCCTATAAAAGACAAATAGTTTACGATAAAATGGCAACAGTCTGGGATCGAAAAATGTGAGCAGGTTGGCCTCTAAATTATCAATGAAGCCAAGATTTACTCTGAGATATACGGGGCGTGTTTAACAAATTAATACGACTTTTGAATTACGCTGTGTAAGATAGTTAACTATAGTGAGGTCAATCGTTGAAACAGTCGGTATTGGTATCAAGAAACACCACACTGGAAAATAGAAAATCATATTCAATATCTAGAGTGAGTCAACTTGTGGGCCTAAAGTCTCGATGACTATCTATCTTGACAAAGAAATCTAATTTTTCTACAAGAAGATTTGATTCTGGATAAGATAGACCCAAACAAACTCAACGAAACTATCCAGCAAGATGGAGCACTTCCACCCTAAGCTTGAAACTTACTCCGATGGATAATAAATTACACCGAATGACATCAACTCTCATGATTGAGTTATGGCACATGATATTGAATAAATCCGCGAAAAAAGAAACTGTACTAGCTCTAGTTCAGATAATATGTAACAAAGTCCATTTTACAATGAAACTATAGATCTTTAGAACTGATCTCTTTTTATTGTGAGGTTTTATTGCAGATGTTGTAGTCAGAAAAATGTTCTGAATACTCCAACAATAGTCAGCTATCATGTGTGCGTTCCAGTACCCTTGATAGCGTTCTACCATACTCCGAAGGTCCTGCTGGAATTTCTCGCCCTGTTTTTCACTTAGATCCCTAAGATTAGCAGGAAAATAATCTAGGCGGTTGTGGAGAAAGCATAACTAGTACTGTACCGTGTGACACAATATCATGATACACCCCTCTCATTTTTATATTTCTGCAGGTAATTTATTGAAATTGTGATGCGATCAAGCTTATGAAAGGCCATAAATCCAGTAGGCTAATGAAGATACTCAAACACCCTGTATATTTTAGCATATGCGGATTTCAAATAATTTCTCAAATTCAACCATACCTCACAATTGATATTTTGGTCGGTTTTTATTTTTAAATCTAGGCTGCCATGAATATTGCCAATTTACCATAATTGATCATAGCAACACTTAAAAAAAAGCAACTGACGTCAAAATTCCAGATTTTCTCTGTCCAGGCCAGATTAATATTCTCCAAAATCATTTTTCGATTAAAACTCCATTTTTTCAAATGGCACCATATTGGTATCGAGGTACCATTAGAAGCTTGATACTATGGGTAAACAAATTCTGTAAACACTTTTTGTAAAAATGCAAACAAATTATGATAATGTAAAAATTTTCATTTATTTTATTTCAATTCGTGTATGTAAATCAGGAAGGCTTTGGAAAGGAACATTGAAAGCAAGCAATCCTGACTTTCGAAGGATCATTGAGAAATAAACTCATTTACTTGTATAAAGTCAAATCTGGGGTACATTTAGCTTCATACCATAAGAAAACTCAATTTCTTTCTCTAAGAATCCAAAACAACAATAATTAATCCCAAAACAAGATATATAATCTTATCCATAAGAATAAATCATGAGCAGACGAAAAAACAAATTGAGAAACATAAAAAAATCATAAGAATTGTTCGAAATATTGACCATTATTATATTTGAATCCATTCTTGCAAATTTCTAGTTACACTGGTCAATCGTTCAGGTGTTATACTGCCGGTAGCTCGTCTGACTCTATTCTCTAGATTTGCACGCGTAGTAAGCTCTGTTGCGTAAACATAATTCTTTAAATAACCCTCAACGAAAAAGTCTAACAGAGTTAAATCAGGTGTTCTTGTGCACCTTCTTATTGGACTATTCGTTGCAATCCGATTTTCTCCGGATCTCTCGAGCAGGTACTCTGTGAGACAATTCTTGCGTTGTGAGAGAGATATTCTGAATAAATTGAAAGTATCTAGCGCCAGTCAACGGCCCATCAAAAATCACGGGACCAATTATGCTGGTACAAATCACACCTAACAAAAGATTAAAACCAAATTGTTCCTGAAAATTACCCTGGTTGAATAAATGTTGATATTGTTCTAGCTTGTGTTTTGTCTGTTGAATAACCCCTAAATTAGTAAACCTTGATTCATCTATAAACAAGATTATTTTTAGGAAATTATTGTATGGTTGCACATTATTTTGCATCATCCTTACATAATCACCTTCCTACAAATGCTGATGCAATTGATATTTGTATGGTTTATAATTATACTACTTCAAAATTCGACGAACGCTTTCACGACTTATATCCAGCACAAACGCAACTTGCCTTGTGGAAATGGTTTTATCCATTTCCACTCGCGCTAACACATTAATGTCAGCGTCTTCTCCAATGAAAAACTTTTCTTCAGGATCATTATTGGGTTCTATTCTAAATTGATCCTCCAGGCGACTATAATAATTTCTTGCGGGTCATTGTCGATGGGGGTATCTTTCGGATACAAATTGATAGCTGCTACTGCATTCTTTTGGCATTCCCCGTAAATTAGTAGCATATCCACTTTCTCATTCCTTGTGCATGTTTGAGGTATTTTAAAAAATAATAACGCTTCAGTAAACTTAATTCGAGTGAAATCGACCGATGCAAACTGTACTATCCGGGTAACTTTTATATTGGAAAAGTCAAAGTCGTTTGTTTTTATAGCCTTCTTTGTTCGAAAAATGAAAATCTGCTCAAAAATAATTCTGATTCTTGAATTATCCATTGTGAGGTATGGTTGAATTTGGAAAATTATTTTCAATCCGCATATGCTAAAATATACAGGGTGTTTGAGTACCTTCATTAGCCTACTAGATTTACTTACACGAATTGAGATAAAATTAATGAAAATTTGTACATCATTATTTGTTAGCATTTAAAAAACACAAACAGAATTTGTTTACCCATAGAATCAAGTTTCTAATGGTAACTCGGTACCAATATGGTGCCATTTAAAAGAATGAATTTTTAATTCAAAAAAGAATTTGGAGAACATTAATCTGGCCTGGACAGAGCAAATGTGAAATTTTGAAGTCAGTTGATTTTTTCAATTGTTTCTTTGTTCGATTAAGGTAAATTGGCAATATTCATGGCACCCTAGATTGACCAACCAAAAATAATTTCGACGCCCAAAGTATCAATTGTGAGGTTTGGTTGAATTTGGAGAATTATTCGCAAGCTAACTATGCAAGAATGTACATGGTGTTCCATTTAAAAATCTTTATTGTAGGTCATTTCCGGCGACACCGGAAGTGAAAAAAAATCGTTTCAAAAGTCAAAAGGTGGTCTGTCATGAATTCGATCGAATCACAAAATTTCAATAAATTTGCTGCAGAAATATAGAAATAAGAGGGGTGTACCATGATCCAGTGTCACCCGGTATAGGGTTTCCAGGCGAGATGGGAGAAAGGAATGACCGATCGGAGAAATTTTTTGTTATTGTCTTGAATGTTATTTGAACTAAATTCCGAAAATATTTTCAATGCTGTGGCACTTCCGGTTATATCGGAAGTTGACATCATCTTTGTTATTTCAAATGGCATAATGTATGTTTCTATTTCTTTGTTGTATAAAATTGAATTCTGAACAATTTTCCTCATATCATTGCCACCTGAAATCAACTGAAAGAAGATTTTCCAATCGGAATTTTTTGATTTCTGGTTGTCTACTTAAAGGCATTATAAAAATACTAAAGATCATTAAATATCGATTATTTCTAGTTCGTTGTAAGTAAAGAGGTAGATTCAGCAGAATTCAATGCATTTAGAGCCTTTACGGTAAACAGGGTGCTTCCAAAGCATGTGACAAATCGTAGTACGTTCAAGGTACAAAAGTCTGTTTTTCTCAAATTAGACTACCTATTTTTGCACACACCATGTAACTCGTAATATTTATAGGCATCAATCTGTTATAGTTTTCACATCAAGTGACATAAGTCTTCCATCACACGAAAAATGCAATTTTGTAGTCCAGTGTTATCTAATAATTTGATTGAACGAAAAAGACCAATAGAATAGCTCTCATGGGGATATCGGAAATTGAGGTTTTTATAAGAATAATACTGATTCTATGGAGGTTCTTGAGGAACAACTAACAAGGCACGAAATATCACCGGAAATATAACGAAATTTGAGAAATGTTATTAGGCTGTTGTCATTGTAAATCAATATACACACAACCGAGTTTATATGGAATAACTCGGTATTTCACATTATTAATAGTTTTTGAACATGGATCTTTGAATACTTGTGAAGAATGAAGTTTGTTGTTGTCAGAAAACTGGATAGAATGATAAGAAATGTTCAATTATAACCACATGTTCGGGATATTATACTCAGTCGTCCTTGATATTCGAAACTGTGAATTTCAGAATCTAAAAATGCCTAGAATCATAATTGAAAATGCCTTACGTTGGATGGTCCGATGTGCAGAGAGGTCGAATAATTGCTCTCGTTGAAGAAGAGGTGACACAGATGAATATAGCGGCCACAATGGGTGTATCACAAGGGGTGATTTCAAAAACCTACGCCCGATACGTGGAGCTGAAATCTCTGCAGAATAGTCTTAGAAGAAGTCGTAGGAAGATCACTTCTGAAGAACAAGTGCCAAATAGCAAGAAGAGACCCTAGTGCGTCGACCCCATACTCCAAAGGCAATTTCTGGAAGCAACAGGCATCAGTGTATCAGTCGAAACGAAACGTCAACGACTTCGTTCAAGGGGCTTATACAGCAAAAGGCCCTTAAGAGTTCCAGAGCTAAACAGACAAAAAAAAATTAACAGACTTAAATGGTGTATCGAGCAAATTGGAATATTGAGAATTGGCAGCAAGACAAATTCCGTAATACCAAGGGGGCAGTGTGATGTTTTGGAGTGGAATTATGCTGGGAAGCAAAACACATTTGATTTCGATTCCTGCGAGTATAACGGCTAGAAATTACGTGGACCTAGTGCTGGAGCCAATAGTTAGACTCTGGCGAGATGACCACGGTGAGAATTTCACTTTTATGCAAGATAATGATACTTCGCGTACCTCGGGCATCATTATCTTGAAAAAGAGGAAATCGCTATTTTGGACTTACCAGCTTGCTCTCCAGACCTTAATCCTATTGAAAATCTATGGGATAATCTCAAAAGGATAATTAGATCGCGTTAATAATCCAAGAACCCCACAACAGCTCATCCAAGCCGACACAGAAGAGTGGCAGAATATCACCCCAGAAGAGGTCGAAAACCTTATTTAAAGCATTCCTAGACGGATTTAGGCTTGTATCAGGGCAATAGGAGGTAATACAAGCTACTGAGGTCGAGAAAAAACACCTACTCCGTGAGAAAGTTTAAATTCTTTTGCTACATGCTGAAAAAAGAATCAGTTCTAACATTCCTTCAAAATTTCCAAAATCCCTGAGGTATTATTCAAAATATCGGGCGGTTCCATATAAATTTGGTTGTGTGTACATCAAATCTAGCAGGCAGAAACCTAAACACCTTTTCCTATTACTAATATCAAGAATGCCGTGAAAAATGGGGCTTCGCAACCGTTACGGATTTAATTCAGGTGAATGGGCACCTAATTCAATTCGAAGTTTCATCGAAGCCGCGATGTTGAACCAATTTGAGCCGGCGGAATATTGGCAGTTAACATGAAAGTACAAATCAGAAAGACAAGGGATCTCTCGAAAATTCTAACGACCGTCGAAACTACAAATGTAAGAATTACTTGAAACGATTATTCCAGAAATAAAACGAAATGAGAATCGGGACACGCAATAGACCATAAATTGTAGACTGTTCGAAAGACGGGCTATAAAGTAAATTCAGTAACTACACTGTGCATAAAAAGTTAGGATTATCAGGGTATTTTTTTGAATGAGTATGGTCTACATGCTTATTTTATTGATTTTGTTACTCTTATCGTCAATTTTTCTAGATGAAATCTTTATATGAAATCTATAAGTACTTTGGTGATGACTAAAGGAAAAGTACAAATGAATTAGTAAATATTACAACAACAGAAGAGGAAATTTATTTCAAGGATATCCTGGATAAAAAGATCAAATAACTAAGTTTTATGGAAAAGTTGATTGCCTAACGAAATTAATTGCATATACATAAACATATAAATAATATGAAAGTAGATGTGAGCAAATTGTCCAAGATATTCAAAATATCAAGTATTTTGTTGGTAGTATGGAAAACGTTGTAACTAATTGTTACACACATTGTCAAAAATTCTTTCTTAGCCTACATGTCATTGAATACCATCCGAATAAAAATAAACAGCTGGGCAGTGTCAGTCATATCGGTGGATTCGTCGAACTGTGAAGAAAAGTATGTACATTCATGATATCATGTTTAAGTTTATCTGCCATGTCTTGACTCATGACTTCCATACGCCTTGTGACAGTCGGACCAGTTAACTGAAGTTCTCAAATAGTAGACATGATTTTTGTTTTATTAAACGGTTTTATTTAGCTCACCCCGTTTGTTTTATTTATTCTTGGGTCAAATTTAGTAATTCAAATTTCACCCTCTTCCTGTCAACCGATTAATCTGAAATTTTGTATACACTTTGGATTTTGGTGGCAATACAATTATATTTATTCGTTATCATTATAAATACAAGATGGCCGCCGCTACAAAATGGCGGATAATTTATGTTTTATTAATCCCATCAATATGGGTATCAAATGAAAGGGCTCAACAAGCAAAATACAATATACTATAAAAATTGAAATCCAAGATGGCGGCCGCTACAAAATGGCGGATAACATAGCTTTATCAATCCCATCAATATGGGTATCAAATGAAAGGGCTCAACAATCAGAATACAATATACTATAAAAATTGAAATCCAAGATGGCGGCCGCTACAAAATGGCGGATAACGTAGGTTTTATCAATTCTATCAATATGGGTATCAAATGAAAGTGCTCAACCAGTAGAATACAATGTATCCAGCCTGAATTCACCACCCAAGTCAAGATTTTGTATCGTGTTGAGGACTGTGTGGCGTTAGGGTGGCTAAAATGATACGTCGTTAGCGGTACACCACCCAAGTTAAGGTGAAAGGTTAAAACGCGCCGAGAACTGTATGGCATTAGGGTGGATAAAAATGATTCTACAATACATAAAATGCAGGGCAGCACTGTGAATCACGCAGTCGTATACTTAGGTGCGAAACTGTTTGAAGAAGGTCAAGCCTACGTGGCTCTTAGTAGAGTAAGATCTTTGCAGGGACTACGTATAGAGGAGTTGAATTGCAATAAACTAACGGACAAGAAACCTTGCAATAATGAAGCACTAAATGAATTAAAAAGAATGCGAAATAAAAACTAAAAACTAGAAAATAAAAATAGGTAAAAAAACTTTTTAAGTTAAACGGTTTTATGTTAAACATACATTGCACTGTTTAAGATAAATGTACTAAAAACCAAAAAATAATAAAATAGATACAGTCGTGGGAATTATAAACATATGCATAGACTAGACTAAAATAAAACAAACAATTTAATCGTTGATTAAAATGTTTGTTTTGTAATGTTACACTATAATTATTAGGCAGTTGTGCAACCGACAACGATGGACGTGTGATAAGTAGGGCTAGAATGTGGAAACAAGCTAGCAAGCTCGATTATAAGCGAGTTTTAGGGTTTCATAGTGGTGAGCGAGTAGTACTTTTGTCATATGTTTTGTCGATTAAAGACAAACAACAAGCAGTGAAACGATTCCTCGCTAGCCAGCAGTGTGAATGTCCAACGATAAACTAGTTAAAACATCTCTTTTATTTACATAGAGTGTATAACTATTAGAATTTCCATGAGCAAGAAAATAGTAAATAATTTCCTCACCGTCTGCGGGCCAACTGCCTAACGACGAATTAAACGATTCTTCTATCGCACATCAAGTCGATAATTTGTAGACAATTGACGTGCCCCACGGTTTTATTTTAGTCTAGTCTATGCATATGTTTATAATTCCCACGACTGTATCTATTTTATTATTTTTTGGTTTTTAGTACATTTATCTTAAACAGTGCAATGTATGTTTAACATAAAACCGTTTAACTTAAAAAGTTTTTTTACCTATTTTTATTTTTAAAATCTCCAAATAAAGTCCCACCCGTTTCAATAAATGCTTCCTTCACAACCGATCCATCCTCGAATGGTTTCTTGTGTTTCGTATTTTAGATGACGCGATCGTAGCAGCTTTTGATTGTTTGGCTGGTCTTGTGAACATGGTTTGTTCTTTTTTCAAACAAGACATCATATCACGTACTCTTCGTTTTCTTAATTCACTATGTGGAGGAAAATCTATGATACCACGCTTAGGTATTGCAAATGACGCACGAAATAAGACAAATTCACTTCCCCTTCGCCATATAAAAAAAAAACTTTTTCTACCAATCGTTATTGAAACGATACATTTTAGATGTCTTCGCTACACTCATTTTGTACTATTCAATGTGTTGCCTTCAAGTTTCAATTCAGAATGACTCCAATTCCTGCAGGCGAAACATTTATATCGGCGTGAACGAAAATTTCGAATGTCCCTGTCAAACGCACCGCCCGAAATTTTCTAGAAAAACGACAAGAATAAAAAACGCGGCGTTTTTTTGACAAGTATCGCGCGTTCCTTCGATAAAGCCGCCTTTTGCCGCTAGTAGAGTGTTATTTTATTACGCAATAAATTTTTGTAGTTTAGTTAACTACTAATTGAAATTTTTTTCTTCTCGAGATCTACTGAAAAAGCACTCACGATCGACCGTTTGAGCACCTCTGTTGTAGATAATCTTTAATTTTTCCGACTACAAGCGTATGTTATATTTCAGATGATCGCAGCACGAATTTCATTACAATTTTGGACTATGACCAGTGTGAAATAATTTGGAATTACAAGCTGAAACAATCGAACTAAATGATCATTTACTTTTCGGAATATAAGCAGAGTATCGCAACATAAATTTTACTAAAATTTCTACCAAATTTGGCATGAAATAATTAATAACAAACGAAATCAACGGAAATAATAATGCATCGTTAACTGCAACGATGCTTGATCCCAGGTATCGTACTTTTACATTCATTGACAGCGACCTATCTTTGCTACGAAGAATTTGATTATCTCACGTAGTGTTTAGGTCTTCGGGACATCCTTCTAAAAAGTAATACAGTGAAACCTCTTGTTACATTCTGTCAAAAATTACCAAGAATTCATCATTTGAAAAATCTGCTTAAAACAATTGTTAATATTTTCGTTGTTGCTAAGTTTGTATAATTGTTTTCTATACTGACGCCGAGTTTGAAAACACGATCTGTTATTTAGTTTGGTTATAGTGCTCGATTATGTCAGTACTCACAAGTTATCGCGATTTTTGCAATGAATAAAAATATCGAACAAGGAATTTGTCTCAAATTTTTCATAGTAAATAGAATTTCGTGTGCCGAATCGCTGAAATTAATACGAAAGGCTTAAGGCGAATACGAGTGGTACAGGGCATTCAACAGCGGCCGAGATATTGTGGAAGATTTTGCCTTGATCTGGTCTGACATCAACATCTTCAACTGGAGTGAAAGAAATGGTTATTGAAAATCGTCATTCAAGTTTGAAAAAGATAGGAAATGAATTTTCTGTGTCTCACAAATCATTTTGTACAATTTTAAACGATTGTTTAGGCATGAAACGCTTTGCCGCTCGACTAGCTCCAAAAGTCCTGAATGTTCTTTAAAAATTCTGGCCAAAAGGTCAGACAGTGAATGAAGAATATAACCAGAGCGTTATGCAGATTTTGAGAATGCAAATTCTTCAAAAAAGGTCAGATTTGTGGAGAGAAAACTCATGGATTTTGGACCATCTTACAAGGCTATCATTGTAACTTAATTTCTGACCAAAAACTCAACAAATACCATCGAATAGCCTCCGTATTCACCTGATATGGCTCCGGCCAACTTATTCAAAATTTAAACTTCATCAAATTTCCAATGACTACAAAATTGTTAGTTCATAGTTGAAAAGCTTATCTCTGCAAACAGTGCTTATTAGATAATAATAAAAGGAAGATAATCGGCCAATACATTCACCGTCTCAAATAAAATAAATTATCTAATAAAAAATTTATATCACTCTCCGATGCCTTCAGGGTTGAAACTTGATTAAGAACCCTTT
This sequence comes from Cryptolaemus montrouzieri, assembly GCA_013387265.2. Classification (NCBI taxonomy): domain Eukaryota; kingdom Metazoa; phylum Arthropoda; class Insecta; order Coleoptera; family Coccinellidae; genus Cryptolaemus; species Cryptolaemus montrouzieri. The sequence goes on along the minus strand of JABFTP020000144.1, from coordinate 8,718,782 downwards.
CAGGGATGAAAAATGCTATTACATGATAGGTGTGTTTCATCTATATATTTAATGAGACTTAGACTCGACGAGTTTATTGGAATTAACCCCTTGAGACTGAACATTTATACCAGCTCAATCCGGCTATTTCCGAATTCCCTGCAGTTGTTCTCCAGCACTGATGCGATCAATTTTCCATGAATATTGAATATTTCCAGTGTGGAAGAAGAAGAATATTAGATTTCATTCCATTGACTAACATCGGGAGAAATTCATTCCTGTCTTCAACACAACCAACTATTGCATTTCGTTCATCATGGGAAAATCTTGAAGAAGTTGAAACTATCAAAACTCGCTCTGACGGCTTTGAATATGTCTTAATTGCCGAATATATATATGCTCCGTCCCATTACAATATCTGGGACAAATAGGTGAAAATCTATCAAATTTCATTTCAAATCCAAAATTGCATTCATATCTCAAAATAATTGTATAACACTGAAATACTATCGAGTATTTTAATAAATCAGGAATTTTAAATTATCTTATCTAGACTTCAATAATTTCTACATAAGTCAAACTGAGCGTTCTTTCAAAATATGATATAGAAAATATCATTAATTCATTGAAAATAAACATGATTCAAAAGGGGCTTACATCTGCATTCAAAATGGCCACTGTTTTCTTAGTATTATTATATTTAATAAAGCACAACAGACCTTGAAGGTCTAGGGCTTGAGTTTACAGAGATTGAGTAAAATATCTCAAAACATGAAAGAGTTTTTAAATTCATTAATTAAGTTCCTCCAGCTTGACCGGTTTTGCGCCACTGTTTGCCAATCGTCTATTCCCATACTTCTTGCATCTTCGGAGACTTTTTGCGCCCACCTCATTCTTGGTCTTCCCAAGTTTTTCTTGCCCAGGGTTTCCTATCTAGCACCATTTTGGCATTCTTTCTCTGCTCATTCTGATGACATGACCGAACCATTTGAGACGCTGTACTTTTACGTACCTTGATATGGGTGGCTCCTTATAGAGTTCTTGTAATTCTTTGTTAGTTCTTCTTCGCCATCCCTCTGCCTCTTGAATTCCTCCGAAAATTTTCCTTAAGATTTTTCTTTCCCACTTATCCAGTGCATCTTCATCCACCCTTGACATTACCCAGCTCTCACATCCGTATGTTACTGTAGGACAGATAACCGTTTTGTATATTCTCAATTTCAGTTTTCTAGAGACATGTTTAGAGTTCATAATCTTGTATAAGCTTCCCATTTTTCTGTTTCCTTTAGCTATTCTTGCTGTTATCTCTTGCGACTCATGTCCCTTCTCCTCTATGGTCACTCCCAGGTATATAAAAGTGCTTACCCTATCAAAGCTGTATTCTTCCCCGTCGTTATTTTTTAGTCTAAGCTCATGAAAAACCTCCTCGGTGTTACCCATAACCATAAATTTTGTTTTATCTTGGTTTATCACTAAACCAAAAGTTTTTGCTTCTTGTATTACTCTTGTGGTGATTTTTTGAAGCTCTTTCTTAGACTTTGCTATGAGGGTGAGATCATCTGCAAAAGCAAGACATTGGTGTTCGTTGCTGAAAATAGTGTCAGTCATTTTAAGAGAAGCAGCCCTCACAATCTTTTCCAAGACGAAATTGAAAAGAACCGTTGACAGTGGGTCTCCCTGTCTTAAACCTCTGCCAACATGAAATTCTTGTGACTTATATCCTTTCCATATAACCTCATTGATTGTCTGGTTTAGAGAAAGTTTGACACACCTAACAAGTTTTTTTGGTATTCCAATTTCAATCAATGCCTGGTATAGTTCTCTCCTTATAATTGTGTCATAGGCTTGTCTGAAGTCGATAAAAGGACGTATAATATGGTCTTATATTCGTAACAGGTTGTTTGTATCTCCTTTAGTGTAAAAATTTGGTCTGTTGTAGATCTCCGCTTCTAAAACCTGCTTGATACTCTCCTAGCTTTTTTTCTGCATATTCATTCAGTCTATTCCTCAATACACGGGTGAATATCTTATAGCAGGTATCCAGAAGGGCAATTCCCCTGTAGTTTGTGCATTGTAGCTTGTCTCCTTTTTTGTGGATTGGGATTATTCGTGCCTTTGTCCATTCGGGCGGCATTTTTCGTTTTCCACACCAAACGAATGATTTCAAAATTCTTTTCTGCAATACTTCCTCCTGCTTTCAGCATTTCTGCTTGTATTTTGTTTTCCCAGGACTTTTATTATTTTTGAGTGACAAAATTATATCTCTTATTTCATTCTCGCTCGGCCCTTCTACCTCTATGTTATCGTTCCCTATTTCGTGGTCTTCTCTTTCCTCCATCACTTCTTTATTGAGAAGTTTCTCGAAATGTCTTTTCCATTCCTCCATCAGGATTTCTGGCTCACTTATCAAGTTTCCTTTTGCCGACTTTAGCAAAGTGTTTTCATATGTGAAACCAGTTTGTGATTTCTTTACTTCTTGATAGAAGGATCTAATCTCATTGTTGTGGAACTTCTCCTCTATTTGCAAAATTTTCGTCTCATTGTAGTGCCTCTTTTTGTTCTTGCATATACTCTTCAATCGTCTTCTGTGGTGGTGGTAGATTTCTCCGTTATGTTCTGTTGGATCTTTCAGAAATTTTTCTCTTGCCTTTTCTTTTTCTCGAATTCTTCTCGGCACTCATCGTCAAACCATTCCTTAAGTTTGGGCCTTTCAGTTCTTTCAAAGGGTATCAGCTGTTCACTAACTTTTCTCACCGTTGTTTTCAAATTTTCCCATCTATTTTCTAAATCACCTTCGCTTTCTGCCATTCCATCCATGAGTTCTTCATACTGTCTCCTGATTTCTGTATCTTTCAATTTATTCACGTCGAATTCCTTCATTTTTCTCTTCTGATTTTTACTTTATGCTTTTCGTTGAAGTCCATTTTGCACATTATTTTCACCAGGAAATGGTCTGAATTACACTCAGCGGCTCTCATGCTTCTAACATTTGTTATGAAGTTCGAGTGACATCTTTCGATTAGTACATGGTCAATTTGGTTAATAGTTTTACCGTCTGGTGACATCCATGTACCCTTATGTATCTCCTTTCTCTGGAACTGGGTGCTCCTCACTACCATTCTCTTTTCCGTGGCAAAGCATATGAGTTTTCGGCCATTATCATTTGTCATTTTATGCTTGCTATGCTTCCCTACACATGATCTGTATATTTCTTCTTGGCCCACTTTGGCGTTGCAATCCCCGATCACAATTTTTATATCCCGTTTGGGCAACTTCTCGAATTCTTCATCTAATTTTTCATAAAATAGTTCTTTTTCTTCCTCCCCTTTATCTTCAGTTGGTGCGTGGACGTTAATGATGCTTGTATTTCGTTTATTTGTCTTTACCCTCAATATACACATTCTCTCCGATACAGCCCTGAAATCTAGCATCTTGTGTTTAGAGTTATTTTTATTATAAATCCCGTTCCTAGCTTTCTATCTTTTCCTCCGCTCTTACAGAATATCCCATCCTTGGTTTCCTCTATTCCTGAACCCATTTGTTTTGTTTCTTGCAGTGCAATGATGTCTAAATTATATCTCTTGAACTCACTCAGAAGTTCTTTCATCGCCCCTGCAGCAAAAGTACCTCTCACGTTCCATGTTCCCCACAAGATTTTATCCCTTTTCTTTTCCTTTTCCTTAGCCGTAGTCGCTTCTTTTTTCCCATCCTTAATCCTCCTCCTCCGATATCAGTTTTTGAGGGTGCAAATTCCTTAAGCCTTTGTTCTTTCTCGTTCCATTTCCATATTTTACCGTCGATTTCTAGTTTTTGATGAAGTATTTTCACCTTCCTCTTTGATCTGTCCAGCTTTTGGCTTCTTCCCTTATATGAGACTGGATTTCCCATTCATTTCTCGTCATATCGCTATTGATGAATATTTTTCTATCCGGTTCCAGCGATCTTAGTTTGCTTTTGTTTTTCATCACGAGCAGTTTATCTTCAAAGTTTTTCATCGTGACTACGCCTTTTTGCTCTCCTATCTTCCGTACTTCTAGGACATCTCCTTCTACACCCAATTTGTCTTTCAGAAAGGATTCTACCTCTCGGCGATTTTTATTACGTTGTTCTCTAAACTCAATCCGGTGATGACTAAATTATTCCTTATTTTTCTTTTTCTAATTTATTAATTTTCTCGTTCATCATGGCGAGTTCATCCTTCAGTATATTTTTTCTTCCGTCCATGATTTCTCTTTGCGTTCCATTTCATTTCTCATCTCCTGTAGCTCTTTGCTCATTTTCGATAGCTCCGACTTTAAGTCCTCTCTTTGTGCTTTGCTTTCGTCGAAACCTTCTTTCATCTCTTTCCTCATATCATTTATGGCCTGGAGAATTTCATCCATTTCGTTTTCTGGTTTATTATTTTGGGAGATCTCGCAGGTAATTTGCTCCTCTGAAGTATATTTTCTTCGTTAGGATCTTGTTCTTCTAGGCTCGTGTCCTGCAATTTGCGCTTTGACTCCTTCCACTCATATATTCAGTTGATGAGAGTGATCGCGACGCCACGAGCAAAATCTGAGAACCTAATACGCCCTGTTCCTCCCGGTCTTGTTTTCCGCGAGGAGCAACGTTTAAGATTTTATTTACCGGCGAAACAATGATATGATTACGCTTTCTTTGTTATCTTCCGCGATAAGAACCGGTCCCCAGATCGACTCTTCGGAGGTTCCGGAACTTCTTAGGAGATTATTGAATTGTCTCTTGTTTATTAAAAATATATTGATGTAAAGTCTTACCCAACTCAAAACTTTCACACACTTTTTCCCACACAAGTTACGCTTTATCTGGTACAAACAACCTGTGAAACAGATCACTCAAAACTTCTCAAAAATGAGTTTAGTTATGGAGCTATCCGAGACACGTTTATTTACTCCGTAACAGGACCGTAAAGTCCTTTCTTAGTATTGGTAATTGGAATACGCTAAATATTGCCTCAATAGAATCTGTAATTTCGTCAGTTGAATCTCAAATTACTTTTTAATGACAGATAATAAACAACCAGACTGATTATTGAAATCCTAAATTTTTGATGAATTCAATGAAAACTCCCTGTCATTAGTTTCATCCTCTAATATCTGGCAGCCATTTATAAATAACACAGCACTTTATACTCAGTTTCATACTATCCGATGATGAACGAAAGTTTGCAACTGTGGTAACACTGATTTAACTCCCCACAAAACCCTTATGGTACCATTCACCAGGAAAAGCAGTATGTGTTTCTCTGTCGATTCCAGACGCGAAGGATGCAGATATCTTGGGGTTACCCTGAATATAGAGCTCACGTGGAATTCGCACTAGGAAAACATGATACATATACACACATACCTAATCGGTGAGTCAAATGATCTGTGGAAAGAAATGTGGTCTTGCCCCAAAGCAACTTCTGTGGCTATATCTGAGAACAAGTATGTCATATGGCTGCATTGGTTGGTAGGAAAACAATCTCAACTCAAGCTCTCAAAATTAATGAGAACGGCCCTCGTGATGATTACTGGAGGTTTTCGCTCTACACCTTTTGCGGCCTTGTAACTGATACTGGGCCTTATCCCTAATCACCTAGTGATTTGGGGAGCAGCTAAAATGGCTATCTACAGATTACATCAACTTTCACGCAAGTTTGTTCAGCTTCGTGCCGAGCACTTTACAGTTTGAAATCGAGGAAAACGATGTGTATAAGTTCTGACTTAGCAATACCCAAAACCAACATGGAGGTGTCATTCCAGATCATCAATCGTAGCAGGAATAGACTAGGTCCAAGGACTGTCTGCTTGAGGGCCCAGTTGGGTCACAGATGCCTCCAAAACTGCAAAAGTTGTTAGAGCTGGTGCATATAGACAAGGTGCTACCAAGGAACAGTTGATGTGTCTTGGCGAGCTTGCGAATGATTTTCAAGCAGAATTATTTATCATTGACCATTATGTTAACCTTTTGCTCGCAGGGGGATTAACAAGTAGGCCAACAAAAATCATCACCAATTATCAAGTTGTACTGAAGGTATTGGCATCCGACACCAACTCGTTAATCAGGAGGAAAGGCATTGGTTCTGACTTATGTGTATACCCGGACACTTCGGCATAGAGGGCAATGAGAAGGCAGATACATTGGCCAGTGGTTTAACCTGAATGAACAAGAGTACCATAAGCCTCTTTGTTCTCAGACTCTCTCGACTGATCAGTGGACCACTGCGAGAACCAAGGCTTGGCCCAAACTCTCCAGACTTTCATCTACCATATTGAAGGGGCAATGTCGTCTCGGAAACCACCTTAATATGATAGGTACGAAGAGGACTTGTCATATTGACTATGTGAAAGGGGAGATAGAATCAATGGAACACCCAGTTGAGGACAGAGTCGAGATGGAGAAACTTGAATCCAACAAACTGAAAGTGACTAAGCTTATCAAGCTCTTACCCAAAAAGCTCACGCTCTTCACAAGAAGGATTGGGCTTGTGAGTCAAAGAAGTACTTAAACTAAAAACAATGAAGTAGTGAGAAATTTTGGTAGAGAAATGAAAACAAAAATTACATTAAGCAGATAACCAAACTAGAAAAGTGATTTGAAAGTCAATTAAACATAAGAAGAAACAATTGAGTCGGACCTATTAGCGAAGTTAGAAGTCAATAATCAAACAAATGAACAAAAACACCAGGTTTAAGTTCCACATAATATTATGAATCGCATATGTTTCGCATCTTATCCTTTTTTCAAAATTAAGAAAACATAAAAATATCACACTATCATTTGTACCTAAGAAACAGATGAGAGATGTGGGAACAAAGGGAATTGCTGGTCATTTATTGCTGGTAGATTATGTTTTTGCGAAATCTGATGAATTATTTTTGTCTGTACAATATTCTGAACAACAAATTGTTAGGTTATTATGAAGTTTTGAGGATTTATACTCATCTACTCTGACATTAATAAAATGAACAGTCTGATCTATATAGAAAGCAGGACAATCATTAGAATATAATTTATATATGGGAAAAGGAAGACTGGTAATCATGAAAGGGGATCTGGAAGTACGACCTTGAACAACAATGGCGATCCATGGGCGTTATTCAAGAATTTCTTCGTATATATATATATATAAAGATCACCTCTGATTATATAAAGATTTCCAATATCGAAATCGAGCCAATGCATCAAGGAGATACATATAAATATCTTGGATTTTGTCAAGAGAAGACAATTAACCATAGCAGCACTAAAGAAATTATTAGAAGTTCATATTACAAAAGACTAAGAATTATCATCAAGAGTTATTTAACTAGTAAAAACCTTTTCAGAGCTATCAACTCCTATGCTGTTCCTATTCTTACATCTTCTTTTGGAATTATTAAATGGTCTAAAACTGATCTAAATGAATTACAATGTCAAACGAGGAAAATGCTCTGTAAATATCATAAGCACCACCCAAAGTCAGCTGTTCAGAGAGTTACACTACCTAGACATCTTGGAGGTCGTGGATTAATTGATTTGAATAATCTTCACAGTAAACAGATTTTTCATCTACGTTCCCATTTTCATGATAAACAGAGAACGTCTAAATTACATGATATTGTTGTTGCTTCAGATTATAATCTTACACCTCTGAACTTGACAATGCAAAAGGTAGATTTTGATATATTTGATGATAATTCTAAAAGAGAGAGTTGGATGCAGAAGGAATTACACGGAAAGCACCTAAAGAATTGAAAAATGATTATATTGATGAAATTGCATCGAATAAATGGTTAGTATCTGGAGAATTGTTTGCTGAAACAGAAGGCTTGGCAATTGCGATCCAGGACCAGGTTGCTTTCACAAGGAATTATAGAAAACATATCATCAAACAAAATATAGATGATTCTTGCCGTAGATGTTTCTGTTCTTCAGAAACAGTTTTTCATATATTATCATCTTGCTCAGTCCTTGCTTCAACAGATTATTTAGAAAGACATAATGCCGTCGCTAATATTATTCACTTCAATCTAGGAATTAAACATGACCTAATTCCCAAAAGAAAAAAATTTCAAAAATATGAACCTGAGATTATTTGTGAAAATGACAAATATAAACTTTATTTTGATAAAACAATTCTGTGCAACAGAGCTGTAAAACACAATAGACCAGATATCGTTCTTAATGATAAACAGAATCAAATAACATATATAATTGATATTGCTATACCCGACACACATAATATACAAAATAAATACAATGAAAAATTTCTAAATATATGATGCTTGGCGACGAGATTAAAAAATGTGGAAAATGAAGAAAATATTTATTCTACCGATTATTATTTCTACAACAGGCGTTATTCCTAGAAATCTTCACAAAAGTATTGAGATTTTGGGTCTGAAGAAAAATTTGTTTGAACAGTTACAAAAATAACAGTCATCAAATCTTGTAATATTCTTCGTAGGTTTCTTTCCGAAAATAATAATGAGGTAGAGTCATAGGTTTTCTCTTTAGTTTATACTGCTCAGAATCTCATTTCATATTTTATTTATTTGTTTATATAAATGTAATATAATTAACTGACAATTTTGTCATATTTATATTCAGAGCAGTATTCTATTCGATCGTTCACCACTTCACACAAAGGAAACTATTAATGAGTAACATTCAGTGTTACTTGACTAAGGTCCGTACACTGGATTTTTCCGGGAGAAAGCCTCTGACACTACTCGTTGGTACATTGATATCATTGTCTGATGATGCTATAGTATGTATATATTCTGGTAGATTGATATATTCTCATAACATTTAACGTTATCCTAATAGATAATTACTCCAGGATATGTTTTGATTATAATCATTGCCTGGCAATGGTATTAATTACCTGGTGGTGGATTTATATTTTTCATGAAATCAGTTTGATTGCATGAACAGATATATGGGCAACTCGTCGGGGTAAAACCCTATATATATATATATATATATATATATATATATATATATATATATATATATATATATATATATATATATATATATATATATATATAATTTATTCCAAAAGTTTTACATTTTATATTATTAGTTTCATTTCAATTTCTATGAGTCCCATTTTCATTTCGATAATTCTGAAGCATTTCCTATTGCTGGTGGACTACTAGAAAAACAATTTTCCTCCGTATCTAAACTTCTTCTGAATGAATTTGAATTTTCGATTTTATGCGTCAATTTCTTGGCGTAGTGTAAATGCATTACAAAAAACGCCACCATGGGAAAATACATCAGTATTTTTCGATGGAATATTTATTTCACACTCAATTGGAACCAAATTCATTAATTGAATCATTTCCTCTCGTATATCGGTTTATGATTACGAATTAAATTCAGATTAAAATTAAAGGATCATTTTAAATGAAGTTTGAAACGGATATCATGTAAACTGAAGATAAATTGCTCATTAATCGGTAAAATCTAAATCACGTTAAAATTCGAAAATAATATATTGTTAATTCATCGTAAAAATAGGCTTTGTATAAATCCTGAAACAATGTAATTGCAATGTAATGCTTATTTAGATTATTTTCGAAAAATACGGAACCGATTGAATTGTTTGTCATGAACAACGTGTGCGATTTGTAAGGCGAGTGCACTATAAATCATTCACATTTGATGAATATCCAGAAATTATTGACCTCATTGAGATTTGTGCTATAAATGTGTTTCAACAGATGATGTTCTTTGAGTCAGGCTGTGTTTGTTTTCAGAAATCAACTAAAATTTTCATTCACCATAACTATTGTTACCTCAAATTAATTATTTTGTACAAAAGAATTAGAGATATTGGGCGGTCTTGACAAGATATCATTAGTGATGATATTACTTGGAAGGTTTATTCAATTCAATTTATCATTAATCTTAAGACTATAAACAATCATGTTTATCAGCATTACTTTCTAAGTGATTAAACAATTGAAGGAAAGCTAGTTGTCTTAAGTTTCAAGAAATAAAAGGATCAAAAATATGTTTGTACTTATATTTCGCCATCGATTCATCCATTTTCAAAATCTGAGTGGAAATCTAATACAACAATCTCATTTATATCTAAGAATCAGATGAGAGAAGTGCGGATAAACAGAAATCAAGTTAGTTATTAATAGATTATATAGGGTGCGCCAGAGAAAACCGGACAATTTTTTTCCGGTGTAACTTTCGCAATTTCAGAACTAGATCATTCGTTCTTGCTTTATTGGAAAGCCAAAGGACCATGTTTCTCAGAAATTGTATCGAAATTTCACTTTCGGTGAAACCCAATATGGCTGACTTATTCGAAAATGAGCGATATTTCAAGATCGCTGGAACGTTCTTTTCACTAAAAAATTCGAATGGGGCATTCAGTCGATAATTCAGTCTCTTCTGAACAATTTGACATATTGATCTTAAATTAAAAACATTTCAAGAATTGGTAAGAAAATGGCGTGAAGAATTTCTTTCATTCTGATTTTTAGCTGGAATGGAAATAGTTTTTCACCTCATGGCTTTGTACTCCTAAAGTTATTGTGTTTTTCATGGATGTTGTAGGAAGACAAAGAACCATTTTTTACTAAAACCAACCTAAAATTTGATTTCAGTTTGAATTCAAAATGGCCGACTACCTCAAATATTAAAAATTTTCCCCGCGCATTGAAAAATTTTTCGCGTGATTCAATCACTAGATTGCACCTATTCCATCATTTTGAGGGGTCAAACTTGAATAATAATTCATAATTGTGCCAATTGTCGTTGCAAATTTGGAATGTAAGGTATTTCTTACAGCCTCCATCATTACACGTCCTAAATTTTAACCAGAATCTACAAGACTTTTCCGAAGTCTTCTTTTGCCCTTTCAAAATTTTTTGCAGTACGCCACTGATTAGCCTCCGACCGTTCTCGAGCAAAAAATTATTAAACGATTGTATGCATTCGCTGAATTGAGAGCACTTCTATTTAAAAAAATGACTAGTAGGCTTTGATTTTTTTCATTTATTTATTTATTTATATTTGAATTGCGAAAATTTGTGAAATCTACCAAAGCATTTCCTGGCGCTGACGTTTCCAGTGATCACAACCCGGTTGTAATGAACCTACAAAGACACCGTTTTATACCAGTTAAGCGGCCAGAAAAAATTGAACATATCAACGTGAAGAGCTTAGACGATACTGAAATAAGGGCAAAAGTAAGTCGACGACTTGAAAAAAGACTGGAAGCTGCTGAAACATCTGAAACAACTGACGTTGAGCGCCAGTGGAGTGCTTTGAGAGAAGCGCTTACAGTCACCCAAGAAACCGACATAGGACTAACCAGCACAAATGGCAAACAACCTTGGATGACTGACGAAATTCTTCAAATGATGCACGATAGAAGAGAACTGAAAACAAAAAACATCGAACGATATAGAGAACTGAACAAAATAATTCGACGAAAATGTAGGGAGGCCAAAGAACAATGGCTAATTAACCAATGCACAGAAATTGAAAATCTCCAAAAAAAGCATGATCTGTTCAACATGCATAGAGCTAACAGTGGAATGTTAAAGGGGGCCAGCAACGAGTTACTGATCGGGGTCGAAGAAAAGCTGAAACGATGGAAGGACTATATTGAAGAACTTTTTGGGGAAGATCGAACGGAAAGCCCGCAACCTGAAGAATTTAATGAAACTAGTCCTTGCATTACAGCCTACCCGTTTCATATTCAACGCGTCCAAACTCTACTTCCTCGAGATTTTTCTGCAAGACTGAATTTCTACCGATGTTTCTTAGATAAAATTAGAGAAAATGCTCATTTTGATAGTGAAATAATGTTTACAGACGAAGCTAACTTTAGAAAACTGCTATCACAAATTTTCACAATAATTATTATATTATATTATATATATATATATATATATATATATATATATATATATATATATATATATATATATATATATATATATATATATATATATATATATATATTGTGTACACTTCTCACCAAATGTCTGAGTCGGAATAATTGAAAATTATTTGATTGGACCATTTTTTGGCTCACAGTTTAAACGGTTCCGCTGATCGGCGAATACTTGAGAAGGAATTACCTTCATTGCTCGAAGATGTGCCACCTTTGGTGAGAAACATAATGTATTTCATGCATTACGGGACACCTGCACATTTCAGTGGAGAAGCTAGGAAAACCTTGAATAATACATTCAACAACCGATGGATAGGTCAATGTGGGCCAGAACCATGGCCTCCTAGGTCCCCAGACTTAAATAGTTTAGACTTTTTCTAATAGGGATATCTCAAAAATTTAGTTCATACCATTCCAGTGAAAACTGTAGAAGAATTGAGAAATAGAATAATAATTTCTTGTGACACGATAACAAATACCCCAGGAATATTTTAAGAGTGCGTGATAATATCCGAGGCCTGTATTCTTGCAGGAGGAGGACACTTCAATCAATTTATTTAGTTTTTTATTGTTTTTTTTTTAGTTTGATATTGAATAAGTATAAGTTGAGTCTCAGAAGACGAGCTATCAAAATGAAAGCAAATTTTGGCCATACCTATCGAGTATTTCTATTATTATTTTTTCATTCAGCGAATAACATACAATTCATATAATTGAAATTCAATAGTTTGTCACTCGAAAACGGTCAGAGATACGAAAAAATTACAAGTTTCTAAATGGAACGAAGATGACGAAAATTGATGGAATGCTAATCAGTGGCATACTGCAAAAAAGTTTGAAAGGGCAAAAGGATACATGGAGTCACTTCTTGTAAATTTCATTTAAAATCTAGGGCATGTAATCATGGAGGCTGTAGAAAATAGCTTGCATTCCAAATTTTGGCTGAATATCTCAAAAACTGCAGGAGTTCAACACCCTGTAGCTCCGTTACGAAGCATTTGCTTTATATGCACTTTTTTTCTTAAAATTGCTCGTAGATTTAATTCCTCAAGTTGTGACATACTATTATGTAACACCTTGTATAATTGAAATTCAATTCTGTTAAAACTCCTCAATATTTGATATACTTATTGAAATAAAACTATACAATAACTGTTTATAACAGTGTAGTTTTCATTGAAGAATATTTCATAATTTATGATTAATGCAATCAATAATTTTACTTGACCAAATAGTGGCTATTGAAAAGCATTGTGAACAAAACAGTTGTGTTCGAATAAAGCCATAAAGCACGGAAAATAGAAAGTATATTTTCTTAAAACAAATTTTTACAGCAATTTCTCCGAATGCAAATGTATGAACAAAATTCCACCGTTCGCTAGGACAAACCGTTTAAAGAAAAATCAATTTCCAACCCAGTAGCTAGCCTAGAAAATAGTTCTGATAAATTCGTCTAATTTTAGCACAGTCGGCAAAGTAGGATTCCTGTAATTGTCTGCATTAATTTTGTGGACTACGTTTTGATAAGGGTTTATCGGAGATCGTGCCTTACGCTACTAGTGCCGTGTCCCTTCTGAATTTTACTCTATTCCCCTCTGAATTCGCATAAGGATAGACTAAGAAGGACGTGAGTAAATTCCATTTACATTTCACGTACAGGGTTGAAATGAATGTTCAGAGGTAGGAAACTCGTTTGGAAACAGGAAAATTTATTTTCATGGAGAATGGAATGATAGATGACATAATCATTGTCACATAGGAGAGTTTAATAGAAATTGAGTGTAATATGGGTGAGGTTCAATATTGGCTTATTCAATTTTTTTTTCTGGAGGGTACAAAGATAGATAGTTTTTCTATCGAGGTTTGGGTGAAATATGGTTATAATTTTATATTTCTCAGAAAAAAAAAAATTGATCAGGATGCCCAATAGAGTCAAGTCGAGCAAATGTAATTTTCTCGAAATAATTTCCAACCTCAACTTCACTAGGCATAAACTGATTGAAGTTATAAATCATTTCAAATTCGAAGTTGGCATGTATGAGGGGATTCTTTACGTGTGTTTCAAAATTCAAACGACTATCGAATAACACTTCCCGGTTCTTAACAACATCTCAAATATGAATAGCAGATCGTTTCAGTGTTGTATTAGAATTCCTAAGAATAAACACTTTTGTTCTCAAATCGCTGAATTTTAGGTGTATCGATCACAAAGAGGAAAAATTCCCTATAAATTTGTATATCATTTGCGTCTAGATGATTTTTGTTCCGTCTAATAGCACCTTTTATGTCAGCGGTAAGTATTGAGAATAACAAAGAGCCAATATACTACCCTGCGGCACTCCCATGGGTAGATGACGAAATGACGACAGAAAACCACTAAAGTAAACAAACTGTATCCTTTCAGGAAACCAATTAAGAAATTAAATACCAACCAAAGGTTGAAAGAACAAGTATCTCAATTCGGCAACAACAAGTTGATGATTTATTGTATCAAATGCTTTACTGTAGTCAAGCAGAATCAATAACATCAATATAAAACCATCAATAACTCTTAACTTAATCCTAGGAATTTATACGCAAAGCAGTATTCGTGCCATGTGTTCTTCAACATCCTGTCTAATTGGACGCAGAACAGCTGGTTCGTTTGGCTTAGCTGTTTTTAGAATTATTCCATATATTAGGTACCATCCCCGTGGAAATGCCTTTGAACTAGTTATTCCTCGAGTGATTCTATTCTAGAAAGATGAAAAACTGGATAATCTATAGCTACAGCTTGAAAATGGGAGATAAAGAAAGCATCACCTAGGCAGTCTTCATTAAATTGTTGAATCATTTTAAAAAATGTAATCTACTACGAAAAGTCCTGCTCATTTTTGATTGGCCATCTTCTCACCCTGATGCAAGTTCAGTTGCAACTGCCGACGAATATGACACCACATTGCTTATTCTCTAAACAATTGTACATAAATTGCAGCCTTTTGAAAGCTTCTGAACCTAACTGGAGTAACTATTTTCTTGATTTACTAGTCTGACCGAATTATAAACAAATTCAGATTTGGAATAATTTCCTCGAATATTTATTTCCTTTCGACCCTTCTGTCATTCGTGACATAGCTTACGCTCCATCCAAAATGAGAGAAGAATGTCAACAAATTATAATGATCCGGATGTTCCTTCAACATCATAATTTTCCTTCAACGAAAAGTCTTTTTAAGTTTAAGGAAGGAGACGTACCAGAACAACCCAGATGATAGCTAAAGCTTAGATGCGAGTGTTGCATATATCTCTGTGACTTGAATCAAGTCCCAAAGAAGACGATCCTGGATAAGGAAATTCAACAAAACCAGAAATTGTGATGACCAAGAGCAAGAGTATTCGAAAAAATCCTCAATTATGGTGCACAAGAGATAACCAAACCATCGTTTGATAATAATATAGCTTCAGCGGGAAAGGAAGAAACCAGAACGAAAAATTGTAAAATGAAGCATCTCAGAGCCACTTGTCAAAAATGCTCCAGAGGGCAATTGAAACATATAGAAGTTCAAGAGTTAAGAAAATTTGTACAACCTTTTTCTGGCTTGTAGCATTTTCAAGGAAGGTGACCTTTGTTGGCACTTTGGTGGGCCTTATTAAATAAATTATTATCAACTATGAAAAGAAGAGTGTGTAATCTGGAATGTGTTCATTACTCAAAGCGATTTTTTCCTTTCCATTCGAGCATGAAAAAAGTGAGCCTTATTCGGTTGACTCAACTTAAATTCATACTGTGATCTAGAGGATTAACATGGTCGACTCTCCCTCATTCACGTACATTATTGCAATTTTCGCAGCCCTCAGGAAGTTGAATGTGAACAAAAAATATGGGCTCGGCGTCTGCGGCTCAATTTGTACTGGTTTAGGTCTTGCTTGACGAGCAGGAGGCAGTTTGTCTCTACCAAAGGTTATGATTCCTCTGCTGTGCATCAGTGTTCCCATTTAGGACCCCTACTTTATTCATAAAAGTGATAAATCTTGTTCGTTGATGAAAATAAAATATCATTTGCCGATGATCTTTAGATTTTTATTAAAATTAACTTTTCTCGGGGTTGTCTCACTTTGCTGCTTGAATTGTACAATTTTACTCTTTTTTATAGACTAACAGCGTTTATTTGAATATAACAAAACGTCTAGCGAATACTCATAGGATGTATGCTTTAAGGTTTCCTCACACCTCAAATAACACTGTATTATAGAATTGACAGTAAAAATAACTGGGGGTGGTATTTGATTCCAAACTCTTCCTTACTGACGATGTCGTTGATTCTGGTAGCTTAAAGTTAGGTTATCTTTGAAATATTATATTAATAGGAAAGCATTACTCGCCCTCTATTTTGTCTTTATTTCGGGTAAACCAACTTTCTTTCTTCGGTTCGGAATCCCCAATACTCTGTTTATATTGATGGGTTTGAAAAATTACAGAGAAGATTTATGAGCTTTCTTGAAGTTCTCTGAACATAACTTTAGCTCAACATTAGTTAATCCTCTTGATTAGGTCGTAGAAGAATTACGCACATTTTTTTCATACATAAACTTATTAATAATGATCTCGATTGTGAAAGCATTCTTAATTTTGTTACTTTTTATGAGTCGTGCCAATATCTTCGTGAACAGTTTTTTTTTCTTACCTTTGTATCGTGAGTTTCACTCGTCTAACTGCTCTAGTACTGATATTGACTTTGTTGTAATAATAGAGCAGTTTCCTTGGACAAATTTCTTTTTTCATATTAAATTAACTTTGTTTTTCCAATTTTTGGTTCTCTTTCATGTTTTTTCTGCCTCTGTGGCGCTTGTTCATTGCTTTGGCGTTGTGAATTTTTAATTATGGTTCAGGTATTAATTGAATTCAACTTTCCATCTCTATTGCCTTTTCCAGTTGTGGGAACGGACTTTCCTTTCTTTTTTAATTTTGATATTGTTATTTGTTTCTATATTTTTCCATTTGGAATTGAAATGCTTGTATGATTTTTAGTTTTTATAATTTTCAATCAGTGAATACTGATACTAAATGTTTATTCATTTTTCTGTTTTCCATATGATTAAAAAATACATACACCATAAAAATTGTCGCATTCTGGTATTCTGAATTCCACAATCAATTAAGCAGCTCGATCGCGGTTTCTTATTCAACATATGTTTTTGGACATATGAGGGAAAAAAACTTATCTATGTAGAAACATTTGTTTCCATATGATCTCAAACACGTCTGAAACAAGAATGAGTTTATTTGACTATCAGTATTCATTAAATTTCTCTTCAGTTTTCAAGCTAAATTAATGCAAGTTTTCTGTGTTTCTTGTTGATTTTCTAATCTTTGAATTTATTGTAAGGGCTGCTGAACGTCCTGGACGCTATTTGAGTGATCATTAAGTGGTAAGAATTGTAACACTTCTAGAGGAGGGCCGAAGTCAACGTTAGGTGGCTAAATTGAATGTTAACCACCAAACAGGGGTATAAGGAAGAAGGGCCGGACAGGGAAGAAATCGGATAACAACACCAGTTGATGATCGTTAGCTTCGTTTAACTGCACTAAAAGTTCGGCATTATACGGCTAGAATGCTACAAAATGAACTTGCACTTTCCAGAAATGTGCATATTTTATTGCAAACTGTTAGAAACAGGCTCAGAGAAGACGATATCAGACCAAAGGTGGCTTCACCGACCCGCGTCTCACTAAAGATCATAGAGTTGCAAGATATCAGTTTGCGAGGGAACATGCAAATTGGGGTATTCTAGAATGGTCGAATGTTCTCTTTTCCGACGAGTCCAGGTTCTGTTTAGTATTAAATGATACATGCCTGTATACAGACGACCTGGGAAACGGTATCAGCAATGCAATATCCGGCAAACCGAAAACTTTGGAGGGGGCTCAGTAATGGTGTGGGGAGGCGAGCCAGAAGTACCGACTTGAATCCCATAGAACATTGCTCGGATAACATGGGGTGGCAAATTCAGCAACCTAGGATGCCTTGTAGAACACGCCAATAAGTAGAAAATCTGCTTCCTGAAATTTGGAACTCTGTGACTCAAGAGTACATCCAAAATTTGTTTGAGGGGCTGCCGAGGTGTATGCTGACAGTAATTAGAGCCCGGGGAGGAAACACTCGATTCTGAAAATGATTAGTAAGCATTCGATGCTAGTTGCTTGGTCTTTTCGCGAATGTTTGAAGATGGTAGAATTTCATTAATTCGAGAATTGTTGATATTTTACATCATAAACTCATCTCTTTTGAATGATATCTTCTTATTTTACCCTTCTGAAAGTTACCAAGCGAAATCACCAACCTAAAATTTCATATAGTATTCTCGTAAGAGTAGGGTGATGCGACAATTTTTGTGGGGAGTGTATATGAAGTAATAAATATCACCATGATTATTAACGAAAGATTTGTCTCTATACCGGGTGGCTCAGCATATTCACGAAGGCATATTATAGAGCCGATTTTGAAACTTTTTTGCGCATGTAGTACTGTAGTGACTACAAGTTAAAAATATTTTTACTATACTAGATGTTCCCTAAAAGTTACATATCAAAGTTATGAAATCCTATATTTTGTTTCACTATTGACTTTGTGAAGATAAACGAAAGTTGGTTTATCCGAAACTACTTATCTTTATTATTTTTCGAAAAACTTGACATTTTCTGAAACTTGAGGATATTCAAAAAAACTGTGTTCTCGGTATTGATTTCTAAGCTTCAGATGTATTACTTTTATGATAGCAATTGTTGTAGCTGAACATATGACACATTTTGTCTATTATATTACACAGGGTGTTCGAAAACGATTTTTGAAGTTGAGGCTCATTCGAATCTCATTTCACTTTCACAGAAATTTGTAGATACGAACGATTAGTATTAGGTAGGTACCAACTGGGTACAAGGGTTGCAATAAAGATATCTCGATTGATGCAATGGGTATTGTGAATCATTCCTTTATTAAAATTAAGTCGATGATGGAATTTGATTCACTAAATGTGATGAAATTAATAATAATAATACTTTCTTCAGGTAACAAACCAGTGTAACTATGAAGCTATAAATTGCAGTGAAAAATTAGAATATATCTTTAAATTCGATAAAAATTGGCTGAACTGTCGAATATCTTCGAAACCGTTAAAATTTTATAGGAACCTAGGTAATATTCAAAAGGTATTAAAGTAAGTAAAAAAATACTAAAATGATATTTTAATGAGTTCTCACTTCAAAAATCGTTTTCGAATACCCTGTGTAACATAGATAAAAAAGTCCTCTAGTTTCAGGTAATGTGACATATTCCGCAAACTATTTCAGATTGGTAGAGTCACCTTCATTTTTCTCTACAACGTTGAATATGAAACAAAATACAGGGTGTCGTATTCAAAAATTCATAACTTTGGTATGTAACTTTATTCTGGAACATTCTGCTTGGTCTAAAATATTTTTAGTTTGTAGTCACCCCCTCGACACATTATTGTGCAATAATAATTTCAAATTAGTTTGATGCAGGAGAAAAATTAAACGTTTTTGATGATCAACAGCATTTTGTTCAATACGAGGTACATTTTATTCCAGCACTTCCGTTAATGAGTAAAAGAATTGCAATTTGGAAAATAAAAATACAAATTGATTACTCAGGAGCTAGTATATTCACACAAACTTGCGTCAATAAATTTGAATCTGTCTGACTTACCAACAAACAGCGGTTACTCAAGATCTTCTTGACCCAGAAAAATATATCGATCACACGTCTCGAAACATCCACCATATTTGTAGATGATGATGCTCTGAAAACTTGATAAGTGTACAATCAGATGCTGAGCAATATAATGTTTGGATAGCTTGATATCAAAAAAAAGATCAATATAGTCAGCAACGTCCTGTACAAGTATTGTAACGTTCGACTGATCAAGCGTGTAGATAGGAACTATTTTCAATAAGAAGAAATGAAAGTTTCAATATTGAAATAACAAAATGAATGTTTAATCTACCGTTTTTTGAATACTTAAACGTCCCCATCACTTTATCTTGATCATGCTATATATGTGCAGGTCAATTATAGCTTTCTTCATCACGAATAAAAGCTATAATTAAACACTTATTCAATAGTAAACTATTCCACATACGAGTAGAGTAAACTTCATATCCTTCCCTCGTATATGCGAAATCGGTTTGTTTTGCCGGTAACGTAGGTGAGAAAAGTGTTCGGCGTTATCGAATATGCTTGCACCAGTCCTATCAAGACGATGCTCCCAAGTTCTAGTTCTCATACTTTTTCTGGAGCTTAGTTTAATATTCCCTTAGGAACCTAATCGGTTTAGCATTTTAGTCTTTGAGTAATTGCTTTGCGGCTTTCGCGATTTTAGGTAGTGCTCTTTCTTCCACTCATCAGTTGCGTGCTGGAAATCCTGTAGATAACCCATCTCTATTTAGGTGAGTGATTTAATGTATTTAGTACTTTATTATTGAAGATTTCTGTTCCAATTCATTGAAATTTATTTTTGTGCTTGATTATGAAATTGAGAATTGTGCAGTGTAGTCGAAGAAGTGTAAGTTTTCTATGTTTGAATTATTCAGTATACAAAATACACCAAGTAGAAATTATTCCTTCGAAAAACTCGATATTTAAGTGAAAATTTTCAAAACATTGAGATCTGACAATTTGAAATCTGAATAGAAGCCGAAGTAGGAATTTATTCAGAAAATAGGTCACATTGTATGATATGGTAGATGCATTTATTCATGTTATTGAAACACTATAATTCTGATTACACTTTTGGTTCACAATTTTCTCACAGAGTGGAGCATCGGCTACGGAAAAAAAATATTTTTTCCAGATTCCCTAGTATGGTTCACCTATTCCTCATTATTTTCTTGAGCTTTCACTTATTTTACGCAATTAAAAGTGATAATGAAATATGTTAAACATTAGGGAAAATTCATAGTCACCAGAGTCCTGTTAATACTGGATATTTTAACCCCATTCCCACTAGCTGGCTGATTTTGCTGGCTTCTTAATTTTCTATTGGAAATGTACCACACATGTCCTATGGCATTGAGCTCTGTACTTCTTGCAGGCTACTCTACCGTAGTAATTTCGTGATCTTGAAGGTAGTTTTTAGTGATGTTTGCCGCAAATGCTACAACATATTCTTCTAAAATGCCCAACGAGGAAATTCTTGAATAACGATAATGGATCGTTTAATGGAATACCTCAAGCCTTTGACCTATTCTTGTATGAGTTGAAACTAACATCATTGCTTCATCCACATTCTACCAGGGTCAAATTTAATGA
The DNA here is from genome assembly GCA_013387265.2 of Cryptolaemus montrouzieri. Lineage (NCBI taxonomy): Eukaryota > Metazoa > Arthropoda > Insecta > Coleoptera > Coccinellidae > Cryptolaemus > Cryptolaemus montrouzieri. The sequence continues at coordinate 8,697,581 of JABFTP020000144.1, read as the reverse complement.
TTCGCGTTGCATTATTTTCGAAATTAGAGAATTTCAAGAAGAACAATAACTGTTGTTATCAATAAGTGGGAGTTTTTGCGAAATCTCAATTCAAGCTATTTGATATTTGATCATCGTGTAGATTTTGGTTTACTTTGTCGAAAATATCATAAAATCAGGTGAAAAATATTTAATTAAAATAATAGCCATTTCGATATATCTATCATCATCAGACGTTTTCAAATTGTGAGTTAAAAGTAAGGTACAGAGTAAAATAACAAGTTTTCTACTATTGAAATATTGATAGGTATTCGAAGTTACATTCATAATTACTTCTAAATCCTAAATATTGGTGGGGAATAACATAGGTTAGGTTAGGTTACATCGTCGCAGTGTATTTGGATAAGAAAGAATAACAACAACAGTATCTCCTACGTGTAATCCAAAAACATTGTCGTCGTTTTTCAATTGCGATGAAAAAAACACGGAAGTAGTCATGATTTTGGAAGCTATTTATGTAATTTCTAATTTTTCTGACACAGTAATTATTCAAAAGTATGGTTCTTATAATCTTTTCAATTATTTCGTCCATTATCCTAATAGTGAATTGATAGAATGAATCTAAACGAAAATAAGCATTTAGAACTGGACGTTGATAAAATTTACAATTTGAGAATTTTTTCTATATATTTTCACAGAAAATCTCAATTTGTAGCACTTTGAAGTGAGATTGAAATGAGTAATCGAGATATGAATTAATATTTCATTTTCGATAACTTTGTATCGAGTAGGCATATCAGGAAATGAGATGAATTTAGATAATCGATCAATTCCTACTAAACTAATTAGGAATTCAAAATTTTCATTACTAAAGACATGAAATTCTGAAACCTCTATAATATATTATTGGATTCAGCGCATTCGCCATTTTGCACATGCCCTAAAAATAGAACACTAGTCTTGAGATATGAATTTCTAGTTTTAACCAATGCTCGTATATACGCGAGATAGCTTAGATAAATGATAAATTCATGACGAGATATTATGTTCGTTATTCAGAATTGGTTGGAATATAAATTCAACTTTATCAGAGCATTCTCCATATTACACTAATAGAGATAGACTGATTTATTTTTAGATTTTCCTGATATAACTCACAAACCTTAGGTGAATGAAAAAGTTATATCGTGATGGTACAAATTTCAATGAATTTAACGAATCGAATATCGAATTATTTAAACGATATAAAATTAGTATTACTAAAAATAATATTATATGTATCGGATTCTATATTAGCAGCAAACAATGTTGTTTGAGTTGAGTTGTTTGTGAATGAGAGAAGAGAGAATGAGAGGAGACAACCCTGACACCAATTTAACGAAGTAGATCACAACTAAGTAATCGATACTCTCTATAAGACATCAAAACGTTATCAACAGGTTCTGATATTTTCCTCCATTTGTGTGTATATCTTAGAATGGAATCTGTGGGTATTGAAATTATTAGGTTTTAATCAATTAATTTCTTCACTATATTTATCTGTTTTTGAGTACCAGAATTATATTCATGTAGTGTGGTTTATATGATTGTATTGGTTTTAAAATGTTGTTGATCTTGGTATTATATACAAAGTGTTTAGAAATTGGTGGGAAATATTCCAACAGAGTAGATGGTAAATTTTTGATATGACGTTACTGTTGATTTACAGGGTATAAATGAATAAGTGCAGAAGATTTCGCGGGGTGAAAACTAAGAAATTTATGACGAAAAGTTGCCATGAACATATGTCTGCGAACGCTTCGTTACAGAATAGAGTGTGCTGAAATCTTCAGATTTTTCAGTTTTTTTTATGATAACTACACTCTTTCAGATACTCTGTTCAAATTCAGTACAAATCCGCCTTTTTTAAATCTACATAATCATATAACAGATACAATTATGGAAATTTACAGGTTGGTACTTTTTCAGAGGTCGCGTATCTTTTCTACCCCAACAATTTTTTTTTCAATACCTCTGGGCAATTAAAATTCTTGTTTTTATAAATTTTGAATTAATTTTTCACGATCACGATCCTCCTATTTCAATCCACTGCTGGATGTAGGCTTTTCCCATATTGAACAATTTCTTTCTGCTAATAGCTTCTCTCATCCAAAGAAGACCCGCTGATTTTTTAATATCGTCTCTCCACCTTGTGTTTGGCCTGCCGATACTCCTATGCCCCACTCTTGGCCTCCATTCCATGAGCCTCTTGGTCCACCGATTGTCATTTCTTCGAGCTACGTGACCTGCCATTGACCACTTTAGTTGAGCTGCCCTCTCCATGACATCTGTCAGCTTGGTTTGTTCTCTTATCCAAGTATTTCTTATGCGATCTGATAGTTTGATATTTAATATTATTCTCTCGTGGGCTCTTTGGGTTTTCTTCAATTTTTGGGCCAACTTCTTAGTAAGACACCATGTTTCGGCTCCATATGTAGACACAGGAAGAATGCATTGGTTGTGGAGGTTTTCTTGAGGTTGTGGGGTATGTCTGATGTCAGGACATGTTTTAATTTGCCAAATGCCGCCCACGAAAGGGACACTCTTCGTGCAATCTCGTCAGTCATGTTGTCTTTTTTAGTAGTTAGTTTTTGTCCCAGGTATATGTAGTTTTCGACATTCTCTAGTTGTTGACCTTCTACGTGGATTACGGGGTTATTATTTGTGTCATTATCTTCGTCTTGCTGATGTTCATTTCTAGGCCAACATTTTTTGAATGGTTGTTCAAGTCTAGGATCATATCTTGTAATTCTTGGACGTTACTACTTATTAGTACAATATCGTCGGCGAATTAATTTTTTTTTTAATCTTTTTTATTTGCATTCATTTCGTATCTGCCACAGTTTTTGTGTAAAAAAGAAATCGGTTGTCTGTAAAGTCGGTTTACCGACGATAGTTGAACGTGACATTTTTCAAAGGAAAATTTGTTTTTTTTTTGTTTGATAGATATCGTGAATATCTTTCTTCCAATTAGATAGCAGACACTGCAATGCACTTTCACATGAGTGTCTCTCCCACGAAATCTAGATTGACCTTTGTAGAATATTTCATATTTCTCCAGATAGTCACTGAGCTGTTCATGTACTTAACTTTTTATAATTTTTTCAACTATTGGTAATAAATTTATGAGTCTGAGTTCCTCAGCTGTATTTGGATTGTTGACTTTCGGAACTGGTGTCACAACAGATATTTTCAAAGCGAAAGGTAGTTTTGCAGTCTGAAGTGATGTATTTACCAAATTAAGCAAAGGATATCCCATGGTAGGAAATTAACCCTTCAATAGTTTAGAGGCCAGAATTTCATCTGCCGAAGCCTTATTTTCAAGAAATCGTACGTTTCAGTTTGTTCAAAGAAATTTTGGAAAACGATTCAAATGAACATTGCGCCTTACTTCTTTGAAATCCTGATCTTGTTCTGGTATAGAGGAAACAATCTGCTTTATACTATCAGGAAAAAAGGATTCAGAGAGTCTTAAATTGCTTCACCTTGGATCTGCAAATCAAGAAGTGAAAAATCAACTGATATTTGTCCCTTGTTAACATTATCTTTCAATGTTTTCCACATTTTTCTACTTTACCCTTTATTTTTATCTATTTCTATATATTCATAAAACTCGTTCTTTTTTACGAATCAGACCGACAACTAAGTTCCGCTTATAATTTTCAAAATCTTGATCATTTTCGGTTAATTTGAATATTTTATAATATTTTTCCTTCTGTCTCTGCGCTATTTTAACTTCAGCATCAAACCACCTAATGCATGGTCGAGTACTTTTTTTTGTGGTGGAGAACTCTTATTAACAACACTTACAATATTGCCAGATACTTAGAGGTACGTTAGAGAAATTTTAAAAGAACATGTTGTACCATTTTCAACAAACATAGGTGAAAAGATTTTGTTTATGCATGATAATGAGACCTAACTAATTCCATTCCACGTTACTGTCCCTTATAGATAGACACTTCAGGAGAAAAACCTCACGTGTGAACCCTCTTAAACCATGGATAAATTCGGAACTTTTATCACTTATACAACACAAAAAACGTGTCTGGAAGAAATATAAACGAACTAAAAATTCTGAAGATTTTACAAGTCATAGAGATTTTTCTAGTCACGTGACCTATGCTCTGCGCTCTGCACGCTGTGAATATGAGGAATCAATTGCTGCCTCCGACAATAACAGAAAACTTTACAAATTCATTCGTGCCAATTTGCAATCGAAGGTCAGTGCCCCTTTGCTACGAAAAGACGATGGCATGTGTGGCTCTGATGCCGAATCGGCAGATGCATTTGCCAGTTGCTTCACAACTGAGCCCAATAACGATCAGATGCCCCATTCTGCAACTAGACGTCTTGAGAATAGTCTAACACACGTAGAGTTTGATTCTTGCACAGTAAAAAACACCTACTCAAGCTAAAAAATCATTCGTCTCCAGGACTTGATGGTATCAGTCCTTTTTTCTTGAAGAAGTTTGCCTACGTCCTTTCTCGTCCTTTGGCCTTGATTATGAGAACATCTTTCGAGACCTCCCGCATTCCTCTGGACTGGAAGAAATCAAGTGTCACTTCTATATTTTAAAAAGGTGATAAACTGGACCCATGTAACTATAGACCAATAAGCCTTCTGTCTGTTGCATCAAAAATGATGGAATCCATAATAGTCGAAGTGACAACCGAGTTCTTGACAACAGAACAACATGGCTTCGTAAAGGGAAAGTCAACTACCACAAATCTTTTGTCTTGCGTTAATGATTGGACGCATGCCTATGATCAAAGGATCCCTACTGATGTCATTTACCTCGATTTCGCCAAGGCTTTTGACAGAGTCACAGTAAGAAGATTAGTTCACAAATTGGATATCGTTGGAATTCGCGGGAAGTTGCTTCTCTGGACTACTAATTATATGTCGCAGCGAACATTCGTGGTGAGGGTTGGTGGTGTTCTTTCGTCGGAAAGACCGGCTGTGAGCGGAGTGCCTCAAGGATCCGTCCAGGGGCCACTTTTATTTGTCATTTTCGTCAGCGATCTTTCATTACACATTAAATCTCGCAAGTCATTCTTCGCTGACGACACCAAGTTGTATGCAAACCCGCTCACCGAGAGATAGATTCTCCAGGACGATCTTGACGCAATAAACCGATGGTGCAACGACTGGCTCTTACCACTAAATGTTGATAAATGTGTTGTGCTCCATATAGGACCCAATAATCCATCCCATCAATAGTCGACTGACAATCATCCACTTCGCTCAGTTACTTCACATGTAGATCTAGGAGTAACCGTTACTTCAAACCTTACGTGGTCGGAACATGTCCTAAGTGTTTGTAAACGTGCTAATTCTTTAATTTATCTCATTCGTAGATCGTTCGTTAAATTGTCCTTCTCTAGTTCGGTTCCACTTCATAAGACTTATGTGCGTCCTATTTTGGAGTATGCAGGCTCGGTTTGGTGCCCGGTTCTCGCTCGGGATAAGAGCATGCTTGAGGGTGTCCAGCGCTGTGCTACACGTATGACTTTTGGGGTCGCTCGTCCCTAATATAATGAAAGATTGGCTAGAGCTGGTCTCATAACCTTCGAGAAGCGGAGATCTAATCTTGTGCTATCATATAATTAAACACAAATACGCCAACCTGAGATGTTTGTTTAGTTTGAGTGCTGATACTCGTTTGCGTGGTCATCATCTGAAGCTGAAAAAAGAAAAATTTTCGTCGAGACAAAGACAGTATTTTCTTGTAAATAGGGTGTTCGATGATTGGAACAGGTTTTTTTGTGATGTGGTGGACTCAAATTCGGTTAATGAATTCAAAAATAAATTGGACTTTCTTCTGTTGAATTAGATTTCGTTTTTGACATAAGTGGATTTAGTTATTATATATGTGTGCATATTTAATTATGGCTAAGCTGTGCTTGCAATACTATAGAAATTATTTTGTTGTTATTAGGCTTTTATAGGACTTGTCCTCAGCCTTAAATTACTTTAACAATAATAATAATAACTAGGCTCGTATCCTTGGGAACTACCTTCAAGATCACCAAATCACTTTAATGGAGAGTTAACGCAAGAAGTTCAGACCCCAATCCCATCGAACATGTTTGAAATATTCGGTAATAACAGTTTTTTGGGGACTTGAGTTTATCAAAAAGTTCTACATTTTCCATTATAAGTTTAATTTCAATTTCTACGAATACCATTTTCATTTCAATAATTGTTTTCAAGCACTCCATAGTGCTGGTTGAATACTGAAAGAATAATTCTTTAACATCGCTAAACTTCTTCTGAATAAATTTGTTTCGTTTTTGGTGTGTTAATTTTTCAAATATACATTTCAAGGTCTCCTTGATACATCGCTAAAAATTTTACATATGGTGAAACATCCTGTATACATGGGGGTTCCATTCATTGGTAGAATATGAAACATTTATATTGAAATGCAATAAATAGCAATAAATGTGGTTCCATGTCCAAATGTTATAGCCATTATCGGCTGAATTGCGTGCATTATATACCCCTTTCATCTTTTTTATTACATTCCGTCCAAATGATTCATATTTAGGGCCCTAAAAGTCCCTATTGCTTCTGCGATAGGCTTTCAGACTGTATTGATTCAGTAAAGCAGCATATTATAAGCTTAAAGCTGAAACAAAATGAGAAATCATCGTTTGGAATATAAATTCATAAGGTTATTTGAAATATAATCAGAAATAATTCGATTAAATACCGACTTGAGTGTAACGAAAATTTATCTTTGTTTGCGTCTTGAAGAAAGGCTAAGCTATGTAAATTTAATGAATTATTCAAAATGGTAGTTTTAATGAGCTGAATCTTCATTTCTGAGTTGGAAAGTAAAATTTCAATTCAATTTATTCGAAGCCACGGATTGCATGTAGCGGGTTATTGATGGACTGATGGGTGTTATGGTAATCCTCCAATTTTTCTTCGATATAATAGCTTTGCGATTTTCAAGTTGGTGAACATAGTCCCTTCGGAGAAAATCAATATAATACCGGTTGTCCATTATGTTCATGATTGGTGCATTATTCTATTTCGCGAATTCGCATGAAATAATGATAAATGGAAAGAAGACAGTACAGGAGTTTAAATATACCATATTCCTTATTTTTTTTTGAGCAGTTCATATTGTTATTTGGAGAAAATCTTTATAACCCAAAGACACACACCCAAATTTAGATAGAATAGTTCGGTATTTCACATTATTGATTGTTTTTAACCATGGACCATTGATTACTTGTGAAGAATTAAGTTTTTTGTAGTACAAAACTGGATAGTATGATAAGAAATGTTGAATTTTCACTGTATCGGGAGGACTTCAAAACTACCCGTCGTGAGCTCTTCATATGCAACCGCGTCTTTCATAGATGGAACTTATTATCAGAAGTTGTGGTACGCGCTTCATCAGTGAACTCATTCAAAAATCTTTTCGAGAAAATGCGTGCCTCCTTTTCATTTTCACTTTTTTGATATCACGTATTTTATCCATGTCATCATTTATCTTTCCTGTTTCATTCTTTTTTTCAATTCATCTCGATTTTCCCGTTGGTTAATTTAGGCATTATTGTTGATATTATTTTTACCATGTTTCCTTTTCTTTTTCTGTGAAATTACATACCATATAAATTATGTCATTGAGATTCATGGACCCTTCCTGGAGATTTGAACGAGGGTTTTATCAAAGATCTGTCAATAAATTGGTGTTCCATGACAAAATCATCGAAATTACATTTATTTTTGATTTGCCCACGTACCACATCCCTAGAGGATTTGCATACTCAATAAGCTTTTATTACTTAAGTGTTTACCAATTAGACCATATTTCATTTGTATAGATTTATGAATTAATATGCAAGCTTATGTATGCTTGAGTGAAAGAATTTTCATATTTGTTGATTCTTCCTAAATAGTAATCATTTACAAAAACACAGAAAAAGTAGGTTGAAAATGAAATAAGAATGTATCCGATATTTAAATGATTGTGGGTCATCGAACCCAAAAGAAAACTTTTATGAATAATGAAAGGCCTAACGTCGTGTTGCCCCAATAGCGACAAAAACGTAAGAACGAATAAAATAAAACGTGGGATGAAAAGAAGAACTTCCACATTTTCCAACATAAAAGTTAATTGCAATCAAGAAAGTGCAAACAGATTTTCCGAAGAGTGTTCGAAACGTCTTCGAAAAATAAGTTTTCAAATACACTCCTCAATTTTTCGATGGAGAGAAAGATTACAGTTGCGGAAACTTCGAGCAAAGAAGTGAACATTATCGTTGGAGCAATCTCGAGATGAAGTACTGGGATGTTAAGTAACGAAGTATGTTTTGTGGTGAAAAAACTGGAAATTCGTTCTGAAATTCGCGGTTGGAAAATTTCGACACGTGATGTTCATTTAGGGAGCGAAGAGGCTTTAATAATGATTGTGAGGCATTTTCTTAAAATTCTCCCTCATTAAAAAAGCATTAAGAAATTAAATATTGCTGTTCAGATATTGCTAGATGGATACTGCAGCAAAAAATTAACGCATCTTCAAGAATTATTTTGTCAGTATTCTAATAGCAAACATTTTCATGGCGTGCGTATATTGAAGATATCATATTCAATTCCTCCAGTTTAAAATTAGTACATTTTAGGAATTAATCAATAGCATTCATCCCAAAACTATATTCCTAATAGAGAGAAAATCAGATTCACTATTTAGATCTAACAATCAATCATGTTAATACATTGTAATAATAATAATGGTTGTCGTTGACGACGTTTCAGCTGGATCACATCAGCCATCTTCAAGTCGGAGATTCTTCTTCAACTATATATATATATATATATATATATATATATATATATATATATATATATATATATATATATATATATATATATATATATATATATATATATATATTATATTACGGATAAAATCAATATATCTATATATATATATTTCAACTCAAATAAGTTTTACTGACGCCTTTCCGTTCCGTTTGCAGTCGCCAAACATGGTCCCGGGCCATCATCATCTCTCCTACACCCCCACCTCATGATTTTCTAGATCTTCCCTGCGTCGTGTGTTCTGGGGGAGTCCATTGGAAAACTCTATCCTCTATCTCAATTCTTTCCATCACTGTCCTCTTTGAGCTCATAATCTGTCTTATTAGGGTGTTCTGTATTCTCTCCATTCGTGATATTCCCGAGCTTCTTCTCAGTTAGTCAATCTCAACCGTCAATTCCCTCCGTCTCAAATCGGCATTCAAAGTCCAGAGCTCTGAACCATAACAAAGGACTGACTCAACCAATGCATTTTCTGCTCTCCTTTTCGTATGTTTGGAAATATGTTTGTCCTACCACAGGCTATTGAGGCATCCAATGATCTTTCTACTACTTTTCATTCTTGCCATGACTTCTTCCTTTCCTAGACCCTCGCTATCTATCAAGGCTCCAAGGTGTTTGAAGCATTTAACTTGCTTGATTGCCACCTCACCGTTTATCAGGACTTCAAAATTTGCATCGATATTTACTGCCAAATACTCCATATTCTTGAGACTTGAGACTTGAGATGTTCATTTCCTATCGGAATATCCATTCCTTGGCAATTTCTTTCCCATTGTCGTAGTGCTACCTCCACATAAGCATTGAATGACAGCGGTGACAAGCTGCACCCCTGTCTCAGCCCCTTTGTAGTTTTTATTGGTTTCGACAGCCTACCATCAACCTCAACGTATGCGACATTATCTTCATAGAGCTCATCTTCATTAGTGCCTTGTCCATACCTAACTCTTCCAGAACATCTCATAGCAGGCATATAGCAATGAAATCGTAAGCTTGTTTTTGGTCTATAAATGCTAAATGACCTTCTTGGTTGACCGATATTTTCTTTTCTAAGACTTCTTGGATAATTGACAGGTTATCTGCATATGAACGTCCTGGTACAAACCCGCTTTGATCCTCACTGATTTTGTGCCCAATATTTTCTCTCAGGTTTACTGATAATATTCTACCGAAGGGGCGACACAGCGAACTGTTGATACTCAAACCCTATAGCAGATCTTTGCGGTCCCCTTTCTTGAATACTGAGATAGTATAAGCAGTTTTGAAATCCTGTGGTAATTTGTTCCGGCTACTGCACTGATTTCATTATAACCAAGCTCTGTTTAATTTATTCGGCAGTAAATCCAACTCAACCTTGGGTTTCTGTAGGAGCCACTTGCCTCTCAAATTCAGGTCTTTTTTCCACTAACAGATCTTCGTAATGTCTTTCCCACTACTCCACACTACTCCTGAAGATGCTTTGATTGAATCTATCAGTTTGATTAGTTTCCATTTGTTTGATGGTTCTCCATACTTCTGTACTACGAGCACCCCCTATCAGGATTTCTATCTCTTGGCACTTCTTCCCCCAGGTTTTGGTTTCTGTTCTCTGATGGCTTGACGCACTTCGTCAGTTAACCAGCTAGGTGCCTTCTGAATCTTCCTTTTCTGCTCATACCCCAGAGCTTCGTGCGCCGCTCTCTTCTATGCCAACTTGATATTACTGTATTCCTCTTCGATATCTGCTGAGGGTGGAGCCTCTGCAAGAGCCGAATCGACTCTTCTCTGGTATTGATGTTTGATGCTTTCCTGTTGTAATAGATCTAAACGGTATATTTTCCTTTCGTTTTCACTAATGCTCGTACCCTCTTCTTCTGGAACGAGTCCTGTTCTCGTTCCGCTTCAAGATGTTTGATAGGGAACCACTAGCTTAGCAACCAAGCGGTGATTAGGCAATTAACAGTCAGCTTGAACATCTGTCTCTTGATGACAATCGATAATCGATCTCTGACCGAGAGAAGGTCTTTCTCGCTTGTACCGGTGAATCATTTTGTGTTGAAACTGATAAATTTGACAATACTGGAGTTTACAAGTTGTCCTGTATAGATTGTGGAGGTGTCTATATAGGTCGAACTGGTCGTTCATTCGAAACGAGATATAAAGTGCATCAATTAGAATACAATAACCAGAGAATAGACGAATCTACTTTTGCTTCACATTGCATCGAAAAAGGTCATCATTTTCCACCCATAGATGAAGTTCATATTATTTACAGAATACCTAAGGGACGAAAGTTAGATTTCTGGAATCCATCTAGATTTTCAAACTGCAGAAAACCCCATAAAGATAATTTTCTGAATGACCAGTAGGGCCGGACTTATTCCTCCCTATTTGAAATCTTTAAATAATACTTGATTTTATTTAATATTAGTTAATTACCTCTTGTTTGCACCCTCATTAATTTTGTATCTACTTGTTTATATATGTAAGTATATCCAACTTTAGTTCGATACTTTTAGCTGAAGGTGGTCGAGAGACCGAAATTGCCATCCTAATTTTCAAAAAATCTCTTGTGATAATATAATTCATAGTTTAATTTCTTATTATCATCTTGTTAATACATTTGTACCGTTAGTTAGTATTCAGCACTTGAAAATGACCGAAGGGTCGACACAGGTCGTGTATCAACAAATAAACGTGGAAGACTGACAAAAGTGATTTTTCTCTTTTATATTTTGAAATGGATTTTCACAAAATATATGTCATCACTATCATTAATAAGCATATATGTCAATGATTTAAAACATGATTCTCAGTTCTACGTCCCGATATTATATGCCATGCCTTCATAAAATAAAATTTGCTACTTCTTTCTGAATGAAAATTTTGCGAGCCGACTCAGTAGCGTAAAGGATATGATGCTCGTCTCCTGCGCAAAGTTACCTGGGTTCAATCCCCACAAAATCGGTGCGATTTTTCGGATTCTGGGAATCGCTTGGGTATCCATCTTTCGGAGGAGATGTAAAGCTGTTGGTCCTGTCTAACAGAGATGTGTTGGATATTAAAGATCCCTTCTCTCGACACGAGAGGGGTTCGGCAAAATTCCCGGGTTAGTGAGGTGACAGAATTCCCCGGCGTGTCATTAGCCGACAGGCGGAAATAGAGCACGTAAAAGGAAAAACAAACAAACAAAATTTTGCGCTCTTCACAACAGTGAACATTTCTTTATTTATTTTCTGTGTTTTTTGTTTCGAAACCGAATGAATGACCAGGGTCATAAAATCACATGAATCATCAAATGGCGAATATCTCGGTTATGTTCTTGAATCGATCATCGTTATGTTTTTTTTATGGAACAAATATTTTGAATTGTGAATAACTCTTTTAATTTGTTTCAGGAGCTAAGTTTTCTACAAATTCAAATGATTTCAACAGAGCTTCTCTACATTTATTAGGGGTGAGTGAAGAATATAACTCATCATTGATTGTTTTCAGGCCTCACTTTAGTTGAATCAGATATTTTGCGACTATATTTCAGAGAAAAATGATCTGTTTTCTGGTTCCTGGAATATCCTCAACAAAAATTGTTCCAATGAATCATTAAAATTGGATCGTCTCAATTCGACCGAAATATTTAAAGCTCTCTTTACAGAGAAGGATAACTCATTTAATGCACGAGTGGATATTTTCATATCACTATTTCCAAAAGGATTTGAAATATCTCTAATTCTAGTACAGTAGAAGCTTGCATTTTTACTATTCGTGGATGAAAAAACTGCCACTTAATTTCTATATTCCCGGCTGAAGATTTACTTCATTTGAACATCGTCACATCCACATGTGTTAAAAATATGATTTGGTATTCTCTGTAAACGTCAAGTGGACTAATGAGAAACTGAAATAGACCTTGTTACTACTACGCCTGAAGCGTTTATTCATTTATTCATTTAATTATTTATAAATTTATTCATTTATTCTAGTATGTGTATTTGTATTACATAACTAACTCATAATACACATACAGAACAGGACAATTAATATTATTGTTCAATAATTTATACAGGAAGAAGATATCAGAACGAGATTTAATAGCGAAAGTTGGTAGGCTCAAGCGCGATCTTAAAACATCATAATCAATTTTTGCTTTTGGTATATTTAACTTAAATGCTATTAATCGCAAAAACTATTTTTGTGCTCTTTCAAGGCAATCAACGTGAAGAAAATATGATGGACACCACACCATGACGAATGAACAATAGACAATTTTCATAGTTTCCACAGAAAATCGGTAACAATTCCTTTGTATGAAACCCAGAAGCTTCAAACTGTTCTTCTTGATATCATTTATATGGCCATCAAAACGCAATTTATGATCCAACATAACACCTAAGTCTCTAATCAATTCAACTTTCGTGAGATAACTGTCATCAGTAGTGCTGCTCTTGAAAAAGATATTACATTGCACTTCGCAAGGTTCAACTCCAGTCTGTTCATGACGCACCAAACCTGAAACCTACCCAAATCAGACTGCAATAATGAAACAATAATACTATTTATTGTTTTGTATATCTTCAAATCATCTGCAAAGAACAGGAAGCTGCTATGACGAAACACCGACGATAAATCATTGATGAACAAGATGAATATCAAGGGTCCCAGGTGAAATCCCTGAGAAACTCCAGAAGAAGCAGTAAACAAATTCGACACAAAGTTTTTGTATCGAACAGAGTACTTTCGATCACGCAAAAAACTTTCAATCCAATATTGAGATCCTGTGAAACCCATCCCATTCAACTTGTCCAAAGTGTGGTTGAATCTATCAAAGGCTTTACGAAAATCAGTGTACATGGTATCCACTCTACCTCCATCCTCCATAGCAATGGTAACACCGTTCAAAAAGGCAATAAATTAGTGACGGTCGACTTCTTCTTCTTCTTCTTTAAATAGGACAATGTCCTGTTTTTCCTGTTACAGCCCCTGCTGCGAACCGGAGCTCCAGCACTCATGCCATCGCTTTTTCGGCCTTCCTATGGGTCTTCTTATGTTGGGTTTTTGTGTTTTTGCCCACTTCGCCATACGTTCGGGGCCCATTCTGTCTACGTGATCTCTCCATAGGCGTTGACGTGCTCTTGTCCACCTCACCACATCCTCATTCCTATATTCTATTCTATCTCTGCGTGTAATACCTCTTATAGCTCTTAGTGTTTTCATCTCTGTTGTCCTCATTAGTTGTTTTGTTTTTGTTGTCTCAGCTCTTGTCCCAACCGCATATGTCATCACGGGTCTCACACAGGTTTTATAGATTCGGACTTTGCTTTCTGTGCTTATGTACTTATTCCGCCAGATTACATCTCTCAGGAAGCCAGATATTCTCGATGCTTTCATTGTCTGCTGTTTTGCTTCTTGTAATAGTTGCCTATCGCTCGATACTTCTACTCCTAGGTATTTAAAGTGTGAAACTTGCTCTATTATATGGTCGTTCACTACTAGTTTGCATCTAATTGGATTTTTCGCTATTACCATCGATTGGGTTTTCTGTGTTGATATTACCATGTTATATTTTTCTGCTGTTACTTTGAACTTTTGAAGTAGGCATTGTAGGTCGTCCTCATTCTCGGCTATTAGTAAAGCATCATCTGCGTAGCACAGTATTCTCATAGTTTTGTTACCCATCCTAAGCGTTGGTTCATTTGGTTAACACCTGCTATTATTTCATCCATGATTAAATTAAATAGACATGGGCTGAGGCTGTCACCTTGTCTAATGCCTGCGTTAATTTTGATCTCGCTTGTAAGTCCCTGTGTAGTTTTTACTTTCGTCTTATTAGAGCTATTTAGTTCTTTGATTATGTTTATGTATTTATTGCTTAGGTTTTTATTTCTAAGGATAGTGATCACATCGTTCATTCGAATTCTGTCGAATGCCTTTTCCAAATCTATAAAACATATAAACATCGGTTTGTCAAACTCTATGGACTTCTCCACCAGTTGCCGCAATATAAAAATTGCATCCGTTGTTGATCTATTTGGTCGGCATCCCTTATGTTCTTCAGACACACCTACTTTGTCATATATCTTTTGCGATAGAATTTTAGTGAGTAGTTTCGATGCAGAGGTAAGGAGTGTGAAGCCTCTATAATTTGCTGGGTTTATCTTCACGCCTTTTTTGGATATGGGTATTGTTATGCTCTCTTTCCATTCTTCTGGTATCTCCTTGTTGTTTTCAATTTTTTGGAATAGTTTTGTTATTTCTTTTGTTATTTCTGCTCCACCATATTTAATTAGTTCGTTATTTATGTTGTCTGGACCGGGTGATTTTCTATTTTTTAATTTATGGATTACTTGTTGTACTTCTTCTAGGCTGATAATGTCATTTTCTGTTTCTTCGTAGAGTGTGTTTTGTTGTTCGATTTCTCGTTCCTCATTGTTACCGTTATCATTATCTCCCAGATATAAGTTCTGGAAATATTTCACCCACTCTTCTGGTTTTATTACATTGATCTGCAGTTCTTCGGTGATTGGTTTTTTCCTGTTTCTCAACATGTTCCATACCTTTTTCTATGCTCCTCGTAAATCGTGTTCCATGCCATTTGCAAATCTTTCCCAATATATTTTTTTTAATTCTTCAATTTTGTTCGTTGTTCTATTTCTTTCTGTTTTATATCTTTGGTACTCTTCTGGTGTTCTGTGATTGACATATCTGATATATGCGTTCTCCTTTTCTTTTGCTAAATCTTTGATTTCCTGTGTGAACCATGGTTTACCTTTCTATGACTGTTTATATTGATTCTTCGTTCCCCAAAGGCTTCTTTTGCGCTATTAATTATGTTGTTTTTCACTTTATTCCATGCGGCGTTTATGTTGTCTGTCTACTATAGGGTTAAGGTTGATCTTTTCCTCGAGTCGTGTTTGGTATAGATTCTTAGTACTTTCGTTTTGTAAAGATTCAATGTTGAATTTAGTGATGTAGTTAGGCGTTTTTTCTCTATCTAACCATTCTGTGCTGTGTTCCAACATTCGCTGATGTCAGTGTCCGTACGTCAAGTATTTCTCGTGGGTGAATTTCCCTATTGGTGATCACAAAGTCAATCATAGATTTTTGTCCTCTTTTGTTGGTGAATGTGTATTTCTGTTGTTCTTTGTGGTCAAAGTACGTGTTATTTATTCGGAGTTCATTATGTGCACATATCTCGAGAAGTATGTCTCCATTTTCGTTTGTCGCCGCTTCATTAAACTTCTGCATAATTCCCGGGAGGGGAGTATTCCCTATTCTCGAGTTAAAATCTCCCATTATAAATATTTTTTCTGTTTGTGGTATTCTGTCTAGTTTGTCTTGAAGTGTTTCGAAAAATTCTTCCCTTTCATTCTTTGGTTCACTTATATCTGGCGTGTAAATGCTGATAACATGGGTTTTTTGTCCGCTAGCTTCATGGATAGGTGAAGTATATTTTGATTGATGTAGTTTACCTCTTTGACTGCGTTTTCAAATTTTCTATGCATTAGTGTACCAACACCCGCTTGAGCTCTTAGGTCCTTGTCTACTCCACTGTAGAATAGTGTGTAGTTTTGGTATCTCATGCTGCCTTTGCAGCATGAGAGGTCGACTTGTGTTTGGAAAAGCCATGTTGTTCATTGATGACGATGCCTATACATCTCCAGCTCAAATAATGACAAACTAGCCTATCTAAATGTTTCAGTACAACCGATCGTGTACAGATGCCTCTATAATTACGAACATCTCGCTTATCCGCCGTCTTAAATAGTGGTGTTATGAAACTTCCGTCCCAGAAAGCAGGAAAACTCCTGTAATTAGGGATGAGTTAAATAGATATGTCAGGGGACTAGCCAATGAATAGATACACCTTTTTAACAAGACAGAAGGAACTCCATCTGGTCCACAACTATAAGATTCTTTGAGTTCACTTATTCCAGCGAACACTTCAGTTGTAGATACACTGAACGAGGAAAGGTCAACAGTCTCAAGATATGACTGGATCTACTTCAGCAACACACCTCCAACGCCTGCCTCCACAAGCTTAAAAATTGAACTTGATATACATATTTTGTCAATGGCTTTCGAGAGGTCAGTGTAAACTTCATCAGTCAGAACTCGTAAATCCAGTCCCACGTGTATGCATTCGGAAAAACATAACAAGTTACTCTCCAAAGTTCTGTCCTTGCAAAATTCATGGTGTCGAGGAATAAAAACTCTTGACATGGGAGAATAAATAATTACAGACAATCTTTTAAATAATTTACTCATAGAGTTTATTTATTGGTCTATAATTGCATGCATCTAGTACGTATGTTTTTAAATGGTATTCCTGCTGCATTTTTTCGGCTTTTCCTTTAACATGAACCGCCTTTGCAGCTGTCCGTGTTTTTGAGAATGTGAGCAAATAAAATATTTAAGTAAAGCGACCTTAGTACTCAATGCATAAAGTATCTAAACGCCACTTACACTGGTCTACAATGGTTTTGTTACCCTAGATATGAAAATGATTTTGGGTCTATTTATGCACACAATTCGTGAAACTATCAATGATTTTGTAGGATTTGCTCTGATTTCTTTTTAAATCTTTATTTTCATTTTACATAACAAAAATCGTAAAACAAGAAACAAAATAACAGATATATTTATAATGTCAGTTATGTTTTGAGAAATTCGGATACATCGATATAAATAAAGAGGAAAATGTCGAAAATATATTTCATATTTCCATAAAACGCCTTTTATGAGCTTTTCTTCTATAATTTTTCAGGGGACAATCTCTTTTCAAAGACCAGCAGTAATCTGCCATCATGTGACAATCCCATCGACCTCGATACCTTTCTTCCATCACTTTTAGATCTTGATGAAACCGCTCTCCCTGTTCCTCACTATAATTTCCTAAATTATCCGGAAATTTATCTAGATGATTGTGTAACTTAATACTCATATTTGCTCCTAAAGTCTGAAAGTTTGTCAGCATATTTTGCACAATTTATTCATAATTTGCTGATTTATGGTTACCTAGGAAATTTTCGACAACCAACACAAAACTCTTCCAAACTTTACTTTCCGGAACAGTCATAACTTTGATAAAATCTGAGTCTTTCATCAATTGCCGTATTTGAGGACCATCAAATATTCCACCTTTCAATTTTTCCATACTAAGCTTCGGAAATTTTCTGCAAATGTAATTAAAATAATTTCCGTCTTTGTTCAACGCTTTTACAAATTGCTTAATCATACCTAACTTAATATGTAATGGTGGAAGTATGATTTTGTCTCTGCTCACCAGCGGCTCCTTATTACGTTGTCTTTACCGACAGTTAAAGAATTTCTTACAGGCCTAACATCTTGTTACCAATGAAGTTGCTTTGCTCTACTATCCCACATACAAATAAAGCAAGGGTATTTTGTATATCCACTTTGTTGGCCAAGTAAAAAATTAACCATTTTTAAATCCACACAGATCGGCCATTGATGTTCAGAGTATTTAATTTTCTCTGAAACTAATTTTACATTTTCATATTCTTCTTTGAGTTTCGTTGAATGGGCAATTGGAATTGATGCAAATTTATTTCCATTGTGCAATAAGACGTATTTTAAACTTCTTTTGCAACTATCAATAAAAAGGCGCCATTCAGTAGATTTGTACTCTTTTAAACCCATATCTATAAGCAGCTTCGCGATATCATTACAATACACTAATCCTTCATTTTCACTAAAAAATTGTAATAACTCTTTTTCTCGCGTTCTGTATGTTGTAATTGTTACTGTTGGTGCCAATAAATTTTTTTCTTTCAATCTTGAGGCTAACAGTTCTGATCCTTGTTTTGATAAATTGAGATCACATATTAAATCACTGAGTTCATTTTGAGAAAATAACTTTGGCGTAGATGTTTCACCTTCCCATTCACTTCCACTAGTAGATGGTCCCGATTTCTGTGAATTTGGTAACATCATTGTTCCTGAGGGCAAGCGAATTACTTTTGAAATGTATATGGGCCGAGGGAGATTTTCACTGTGTAGAACCGGACATTTCGTAGACTGTAAGTCTGGGTATCTCCACGTTTGATTTCGATTAAAACCTTTAACATCTACTACGCAAAAGTAACAATCATCTAAATGATTCGTAGGCTCCATCCAGATAATAGGAATACCTAAGTCTAATCCAGAACGTTCACCTTTTTTCCACAACCGTAAAGACTCAACACTGGACTTACAAACTTTATTAGGAACCCATGGTTTACCTAATTTGTCCATTTTGAAACCAAAATATTCAACATAAGTCTCCTTGACAAAGTCTGTGATATTTCTTTTTTGTTTTTTTGGTATATAAACACCGCAAATATAACAAAATAAATCACTACAATATTTACACTTTCTTCGTGACGAACTCATATTTTAGACTAGAAGACAAATATATGAGAATGGACATTCAGTAATTGAAACAAAATATTAATCCATGACACTTTATCCAGATTTACACGTATATGTACTTCAATATTGTCAAATAACTGAGATCTCAGCTGTTCTGTGGAGCAAGGGGTCTGAGAGTGGGGATCAGGTGATGTTTGTATGCGCGAAAAAGTTGCGCGGAAGCCTAATCATGACTGGAAAATTAAATTTTATTTCTAACAAGCTTATAATTGTTCAAAATATAAGAAATGCAAAAATCATGAAAATACGAGCACATTGAGAACTTTCATGAATATATTCGTAATCTGGGCACTTGAAAACATAAAAATTTGCGATGATATCCAGGGCAACAATAAAAAAAAATTTTTTTGTAGAGCTGTGTTATCAATCGTTCCATCCTCTGGTGAAAGCCGCATTGCGTGTTTTATTGTTTCATTTTTCCATTCGTTACAAAAATTGTGATCGAGTTATACGTATCTGTCGATGTCTTCCATATTTATAAAGTCGCTTAGATAAATTGAAAAACAGTGCTTGATTGTTAGGTCTGGGATAGTCGTTTGAATCGATATCACGCTCATTCATTGTTAACGAATCTACTGTACGATCGATGAAGAATCCGAAGATAAAATGAGGTCGTCTGTAGCTTCAACATTACTGTCAGAGAAAATTGTTCGTGGTCCAGCAATAAAAAATAAGGAACTGGCATGCCAATATGGATCGAAGACCATGACCAAGAAAGAGTGCTCCTGATTGGTCTAATTAAAGGGAGAAGGCAAGATGTCTTTACGAGCGTCTTAGAGAACCTGGTAGTATTTGTGGTAGTGAAGGATTTCAAGCATCGGAAGATTGGTTCGAAAGATTTTGAGGTGCATTTGACATAGCATTGAAATCGTTTGAGAAACTGCATCTTCAAACACTGCTGCAGCAGAAAGGTATCCAGTGATATTTTTACTTCTCAACGCGATGTCTTTGGACCTAGCAATAATCAAGGCTTTAAGCTCTATTGCATTAGACGAACCTTCAAAATCATATTAAATAATATAGAATATCATTCTGATAGAAATTTGATATAACAAACCGTGAGTTTTATTGATGATTTATTTATTTTATAGAAATTCATTTTCAACGAAGATGTAATTGAAAATGCTTCAAACTTAATGGTGGTAGGAACACTATTCAGAAATTGCAGAAATTTCTCATGTTCTTACCAACATTAAGTTCATAGCAGAAATTGAAATTAATTCTTCTTTCTTCTTTGCAGCCTTCATTCATCCAATGTTGTATATAGGCCTCTTCTAATTTCTTTCATGCATTTATGTCTCTCATCTATTGCTTTCCTGCTATGACTTAAACATCGTCTAGCTACCTTTTTTGTAGTCTTCCTACACCTCTCTTCGTTGTTCTTGGTCTCCAGAATGTTGTTTTATTTGTCCATTTATCTACACCCTGTCATGCGTAATGTCCAACCCACTGCCACTTAAGGCTGGCCACCCGTTCCATGATATCTGTTAATTTGCTTCTGTTTCTTATGTCATCGTTTCGCACTTTATCGCGTAATGATATCCCTAGCATGGCTACCTCCATAGCTTTCTGCGTGACTCTAAGTTGGTCTGCCACTTTTCTCTTTATGGACATGGTTTCCAGTCCATACGTAGCTACAGGGATTATGCAGCTATTACATATTCTTCTTTTAAGAGAAATTGGTATATTTCGGTCCTACAAAATGAAACTAGGTTTCCCAAAAGCGGCTCATGCTAGGTGGATTCGGTGTTTTATTTTGGCAATTTGATTTTCCTTACCAATTTTTATTGTGTGGCCTGAATAGTTGAAATGGTCCACTGTTTCCAAGATGACGTCGTCGATATCGATTCTGATATTGCTATTACTCATAATTTTCGTTTTGTTCTAATTCATTTTGAGTCCTGTTCTTTTGGAATATTTTCATTCAAAAGAGAGAGAGCATTAAATGTTACACGTTCGTAAAGCTCACTTACGACATTGATTAGCGATCTAAGGGGCGGTAGGAGAGTGACTGGCTCCACCCCCGTGTTTCTGTTCTTAACCTCGAAATTCTAGGTCCCAATATTTGTCCCAAATTCAAAAATTAGATCCTAGAGTTACGATTTCTGTTCGCGGATCTTATCTCGAGATATGTAGGAATCGCTCTACACCCGAATCCATTCTCCCGGTAACCCCGTATAAGTAGGACGGATGCAAGAAAACCACTTATTTTGACAGCTCGACGTTAGTTAATTTCTGGCCGTCAGAGATATTCTGAATGAGGAAAATGGAGCGAAATTTTGCAAAAGTCCGCCGATAGCCCTTCGTAGAATCAAAGATTTTCCAGATTTTCCGTCGTTTAACTTGAATGAAACTATCGCAGCGCAACATGCAAAACCATAGGCTTGCTCTTTGTCCAGGTTTTGAAACGATCGAACGCGATGGAAAAATTTGTATAGACATAAAAGTCCGACGAAATCATCCCCTCGACTCGCGAAAAAACGGAGACCTTTTAATTTTTTTTTTCAGTTTTACTTTTTCGGGGCTCTCTTTCTAAATTTTCGCTCGATCGATCGTTCTGATCGCCTTCCGCAAGAGCGAAGTTTCCGATTTCGAAGAAATCTCGTCGTTTCGACTTTCCGTTCGCTCTCGGCGACGTTTGGAGAAAATTTTCGAAAAATCCTCAGGGCTCCGTACTTCAAGCTAGGGGCTCCAAATTTGGTACGGACCTTCCTCAGACCCTTCCCCTCCGGAAAAAAAATAATCGCGACGGCCTTCGTTACGTGGCTTCTTTTCCGCCCGGTTTGCACTACCGTTATCCTCTCGGATTATTCCCGACTTTAATGTATAGATCACTCATTTTGTTTTTCAGTATTGTATTACTCTTGATGATGTGCTGATAACCCGAAACATATGTTGAGTATTTCAATATATTTTGCCAAGTGTTTTAATTAATCATTCATTAATTTTTTCATACTAAAAATATTTTTATATGGAACCGAGTCTACTTATTAAATTATTTTTTCACACAGTAAATTTCAAACTGATTCAATCTATGAAGAATTCGTGTTAAGGTGGTTAGGTCCATGTAAAGTTACGCACATGAACTAGATTAGACCGTATAATTTTTATATTAACAACCGGTGCGATATTGACCCACAACATGAGTTTTCCCGTAAAAAACAGGCAACTAATGATCCGGATCGAAAAATATACAAGCTCGCAATCTTGATAATTCGCTATTTATAGCACGACAATTTGGCTATTTTAAGAACCTTACCTTTACACAGCTAACTGGCATGATATTGAGGTGTGCTACTTTGAGAATTCGAGGGTTTTATGTCTGTCCACTGAAAATATTGCCTATGTTCCAATAAACTTTCAGCTCGTCGATCAACTCCCTGAACAACTGATATAAAAAGTTTTTTCGTGTTAGCTTGTTGGATTTCTGAAACAAATCCTAAATGCTTTGTGTGTTTTTCGTTAAACACGCTGTGAAATTAGCTAGAATTCATCAAAATCGTTTCGAATCAATTTTGTGAACATTAAACCTTCAGTAGAATTAACCTTCGTCACGCCAACGTTCGACTGATATAGTGAAGTTGTGTTTAGGACAGTTTATTTTATGTTTGGGATGAAAGTATTAACGAGTGAACGAACGAAATACCATTTAGAGAATCGTTGACATTTGAAACTGTTCATGCACTTTAATGTCACAATTCATGAAGCTCATTGAGCAAGAAGATTTCATTTGATTCATACTCTAACTTCAATTCGTTTATTTTACGTCAATGGGCGGTTTCAAAACTAGAGAAAGTATTCTAGTGAGAAGAGAAATAAACTGAAGTATTTGAACCATTGTTCTGAAATTGAATGTTTATAGTTCTAGTACAATAAACAATAACTGGGAATCTAAAAGTGTAAATACACTACCCCTAGAAACTATCGTATTACTAACATTTTGCAATTATTCCAGAGTATCAATCTTTTCGTGTTTTCTTGCATATCATGTTCCAACGACAAAAGCAGATGAGTAGAAAAATACTGCGTCTATGAAAAACTACAAAGAAATTGAATAATTCTTCCGGTTGAACCAAAACTGATAAAATTATGATAATATTCGAGTTGAAGAGAATATTCTAAAAAATTCCGTAGACAAATTTTCGCAAAGCTTATTCGATTCATTATTGAGATATTTCAACCAGAACAAATGAAGCTTGATGATATTTATAAGAGGAATACTTGAACATATATTGGGTGCGCCAAAGAAAACCGGACAATTCTTTTTCCGTTATAATTTTCGCAATTTTAGAGCTAGATCATTCATTCTTACTTCATTGGAAAAAAAAATTGTATCGAAATTCCACTTCCGGTGAAATCCAATATGGTCGACTCATCCGAAAATGAGCGATAATTCAAGATCGCTGAAATCGAAATATTTTTTTCACCTCATGGCGTTGGCATTGTTGTTTTTCATGGATGTTCTAGGAAGACAAAGAAACATTTTTTACTAAAAGCAACCTAAAATTCGGTTTCCGTTCGAATTCAAAATGGCCGACTTTCTCAAATATTAACAATTTTTGCGCGCATTAAAAATGTTTTCGCAGTTGTAATGAATCAACTGCGTAATTCAATCACTAGATTGAACCTTTCCCATCGTTTTGAGGGGTTGACCTCGAATATCGATTCGGAATTGTGCCTATTGTCGTCAATAACGTTTTTCTTTTCCACTAGCATATGCACTTCCTGTTGTGAAACCTCTGAACTTAGACTGCATGCATTAACTTTATGATAAACAAAATTTAATGAAATATCATCGAGTTTTAGAGGACATCTGATTTGAACTCGAATTTTATCTTGGTGTTGCTTGTTTTTGACGTTTGAAATTGCTAACAATGGTTTAAACAAATGAGGATAAGCGTTTAATTGAATGTTTATTTCGTGGCTACACTGGTAGGTAAATATTACGCCAATTTCCAGCCCCTAATTACAAAATAAGTACAATCTATGATCTTGAGGAGAAATTTCGGAAAATAGGGTCATTAGGAAGAAGACAAGGTACTGGTGCAGCTAGAACTGTTAGTAAACAGGTACTCGCCCTTTTCATAATCAATAAAGCATCAACTCAACATATTCGGTATTACAAACTCAATAGACAATTTCAGGTTAACATTCAGCGAATTTCTGCTTTAGCAGTCAGCCCTATCAGAACTCCAGGAACCAGCTTGACTGTTTCCCAAATATCTCAGAGATGCCAAATCTCGAAATACCCTGTCAGAAGAATAATAAGACAACGATTTGGGTCTTAAGTATTCTTGGAGGCACTATAATTTTCAATTGACTCAAGCTGTCAAATTTATTGAATAGATTTAGAAAACTTAGACAAATTGAAAATATCTTGTTCACAGACGAAAAATTTTTGAGTGTTGCAACACCAAAAATCAGCCAGTGACAGAATTTGTGACCCGACGAATGAAATCAAGAGGAATGTGCCTTTAATTCGTATGCAGAGGAAAAGACAAAAATTTTCCAGGCATGGTCTCCGCCGGTATTTCGAGGAACTTTGAATCAAATATCATTTTTTATAGAACAAGGCATAAAATTAGATCCCGAAAATTATTGTCACATAATTCTCGATCATATGTTACCAACTATTGAGGCGTCAACTCCTCAGTTCACTTTGATGCAGGTGTATGATTGCTGTTTATTGTATGACATGAATAAGTACAGTTGTCACCAGCTGAAAATGAAGGGTTGAGAAATTGAATAGCTTTTTGGATGATTTTTATTGATTCAAATCTTTTTCGGAATTCTACAATTTTTCCATATTCTTCTGACAACGTTTATCAAAGAAATGAACAACCAGTACTATATCACAAAAAAACGCTACTTACTCTAAATTGGCCGTCAGTGTACAGGGTGTCCCAAATTAGATGTATCTAAATGAAGTCTATTTCAATTGATTTTAGGATGGAGTCAGATGTCATACCAGTCACTATACAATGGATTATCTAAGACAAAGCGCAGACAATATCATAGAACCAGAAAAATAGTCCCGTTCTTAATCCGTACGACTATTTTCTGTGAGGTCATTTGGAAGAAATGGTGTATAAAAATGATATCATTTTCAATGAATGTGCGGAGCTAAGTCAAGAAATTCAAGAATGTTGGAACAATCTTGATCATGAAGACGGGTGCTGATGGTTGTGGATGCCAATGGAGGTCATTTTCCGTTATGAGTATCTACTTGATTCTTTTTGTTGAATGTTTTTACTCATGTATTTTGTTAAACAAAATCATGTCGTATTATTATTCTCGCAGATGTTACCTCGTCCGAGAAAAGAACTGTGCTAAACATATTTGGATTTTCCGCTACTTTGTGACTTCCCCAATTGCAAAAATTGATTCGATTTTCATAGTCTTGGTTGTTCAGTTCCTGGTGCAGCTGTACATGATATGCATGAAATTTATTCACTTTCAAGATTCTCTCGACGGAAGTTGACTTCTATTTGTTAACTGAGAAATCTCTCTTTGTCTTTTAAATGGATCCTCTGTCACTGTCAACAAAACTGATAGCTGGTTGTCTTCAGCTGTAGCAGGTTTTGGGTTTTAATGTTTTTTGTAAACGATATTACCCGTTTCGATAAATCTAATTAAAAGTTTTTCAAAGCATCTTGCATCAGGATGAATCTTATCAGGAAACCTTTCTGCATAAACTCTACTTGCCAACAAAGAATTTCTATCACACTCACCCAGAATAAAAATCATATCAACCATTTCTTCTTTGGAGAACTTCATGGCAGTCAATTGAGGAAATTGGGTTCAAACCTCAATTTAACAATGTTTAATAACGAAACACTAATAAGTTCACCATGTAAAATGCAGAATATGATATGTTCGGACACCTGACAGAAGGCACAAATAAGAAAAAGTGTCAGCACATACCTCGATTTACGTTTCAATCATCTTGATTTTATCATTCGTTGAAAGAATTATCTTGTTTAGGTTTTATTTTTTACTACTTGAATCATTACAGAAAAAAAACTTCTGTGCGAATAATGATTTATGATAATGAGTTCGATACGGTTTGTAGAATTTTCATCAAATATTGTTACAAATAATCGATTATTTCGAGAATGATCGAAGATTAAGATAAGGTTTTTCTGCAAAAATATTGCACAATATTTTATGCGTTGACATGAATGATAAAATACAGGGTGTTCTATCTGAAGAAATCAAGATATGATATTTTTAAAATTACAATATTCAATAATTGTTTGTCACTCCTGAATAAAATGAGGATAATCTATTTCAATTCATCAATAAAGCTATCCTTGAGCAATAAGAAAACGAAAGGAAAAAAGTATTCATCTCCTCTGGCCGAAGGAGCATGCGATGATGTGAGAGCCTATTTTCATGAATTCTCACGGAAAAAAAATATTGTGACGAAACTACCCACCAAAAAACTTATTACTTAAAAACATTATAGCAGAGCTTAGGCCGCTCCTGAATCTTGAACAAAAAAATGGTCTTTCAATCTGAAAAAACCTACCAAGATTCTTTTAGATAAATTGGGACACCCTGTTCAATAAAATGAATTGCTGAAGTAGATTTTCACTTTCTAAATACAATACCGAACAAATATGAAATGTTCAAGAGTG
This sequence comes from Cryptolaemus montrouzieri, assembly GCA_013387265.2. Taxonomy (NCBI): domain Eukaryota; kingdom Metazoa; phylum Arthropoda; class Insecta; order Coleoptera; family Coccinellidae; genus Cryptolaemus; species Cryptolaemus montrouzieri. Next base: position 8,670,677 of record JABFTP020000144.1, on the reverse strand, counting down.
TACGAGCTACAGAGCACCGCGCCACTGGTGAATCACCCAGTATATCAGATGGATGCCTATTGATATTACGAGTTAAATCGTGTGTACAAAGTTAGGTAGTCTAATTTGAAAACGTTTTTTCTACTACGATTTGCTTTATGCTTTGGAAACAACCTGTATACCGTGGAAACTCTAAATGCATTGAATTCTGCTAAATTTACTGTTCATTTACAACGAGCTAGAAATAGTCGATATCGAATGATCTTTTGTTTTAATGATGCCTTCTAAGAGACAACAAGAAATGGCAAAATTCCGATTTAAAAATCCTTTCGGTCGATTTCAGGTTGCAATGATATAGACAAAAATTGTTTTTAATTTAATTTTCTACATCAAAAAAAAATTAGAAACATACATTAGGACATTTGAAATAACAAAGATCGTATCAACTTTCGGAACTTATTTCGAATAACATTCAAAACAACAAAAAATTACTCCAATCGGTCATTCCTTTCTCCAAATACTCTCAATGTCTCATCTCACGTGGAGACCCTGTATATAATAGAAGCACAATTACGTACCAAAAACGCAGTGAATAAACAGCCAGTAAATTTCATGAATACAAAATCTGAGACCATTTATTCTCGGCACATTGATGGTGATTTTTCCAAGGAAATTCCTGGGCTGATAGAATACAGAAATGTCAATTCCAAAGTTAAATTTGTAGAGCAATTCGTCATATCCGCTCATATCAAATTAAATTTTAGTTTCATTTATCTCCGCCCACCCAAAATATGTCAAATTTTTCTTTCGATAAAATCTTTTTGGACGATAGTCAAAAGAAAAGATTCGTTGTATTTTTCAGTATTCAGAAAAGTTCTCTTATTCCCAACGATGCCTTCCAAGAAATGGTACAATTAGCTATAATTCAGTTTTTTAAGTTGTCAACTGCGTGAAGTAATGATATTTGGACCAGATATATCAACACTTAATCCCATTTTTCCTGGCAACTTTAATGAATGATTTTGCCAAGAAGTAGATAATTATTATGGAAATTAGTTTTATTTTGGGAGATATTCTAGATTCTCGGTGAACAGTTGGCGGTCCAGTTAAAGCATGAATTTATGTTTATGTCAGTTATGTGCATATCTGCATGATGTATAGTTGTATTACCACTTTAGTTTCTCCTTGAAATTGATGAAAACAAGGAGCACTATACGAAAATTATAAAATGTTCAAGAAAGATTCCTCGGTTGTATCAGTCAAGAGTGTTGCTGACAAGAGCTACAGTAGTACTGGTAATATTTGATTGTCACAGACCTATTAGAATCGTTCAACATCCTTCGATATGTAAGGAGTTCGTCGAGGAGTTTCCAGCACTAAAGATTTTGCAGGCTTTTGATGAAAGTTTATAATCACCAAGTGGACTATATAGAAAGAAAATATCAAATAAATTAATAACTATTTTCCTTTAAACCATACGCCCAAAAATTGCTCCCTGAAAATAATAAAAAGTTGTGTGAAATTCAATTTGTTCATTAATGATATTATCTGAGTGCTTGTATTAATCATACAGGGTGGGGCGTAACAGAAGGGCGTTTTTTGAACAGCTAGTACACGTAACGCAGAGTGAGCAGATGGGAGCGTCTGAGGTCATTCGACTCAGGAGGAATTACCATTCAGTCCAAAATGGTTATCTAGACAAGAAAGCACTGTGCGTTCGCAGTTGAATAGTATTTAAAATAAGGAGACTCTGTCATTGTCGTACAGTGGAGCTTTTGCTAGCGCTACAACATTGGTCGTAACGCTTCAGTTCCGAAACAATTATGATACAATTATCCGATGGGTATAGAATGTAAGGTCGTCCCCGAAGTATAAGGGCACCAGCTTCCGTGGAAAGAGTGAGACAAGCTGTAATTCAAAGCCCTGGGCGCTCTTTCCGAAAACGAGCTGCAGCATTCCGAATGAGTCGTCGAACTGTTCACAGAATTTCACACCAAAACCTCCGCTTTCACCCCTATAAGCTAATGGCTGTCCAGCACCTGAACGGAGGATAATTTGCACCACGCCAGCAGTTTTCCGAGAGTATGCAAATCATTATCGCTGATAAAAATGAACCAGTGATAATGATGAGTAATGAGGTTCATTTTCATTTGAGCGGTTCTGTTAATAAACAGAACTGCCCCACATCACAGTGAGAAAGTCACCGTTTGGTGTGCTAGGAGCCGTCTTGGGGTGATTGGACCGTATTTTTTCAAGAATGAGAGGAGGGCAAGCGTAACTGTACACTCTGAGCGATATCTTTTCATGCTGGAGAACTTTTTCATCCCAGAATTGCGACGACGAAGAATGAACAGAAGATATGTTTGGTTACCACAGGGTGGTGCCTCGGCGCATACAGTCAAACCCTCAATAAAAGTTGTGCGTCGTATTTTTCTGGTCCTGTAATTACTCGTTTTGGTGATGTGTCGTGGCCCTCTCGTTCCCCGGATCTCACTGCTTGTGATTATATTTTGTGGGGAAAATCCTAAGGTCTACGTCGATGATCCTCGAAATCTGGAAGAGTTGAAAGAAGCCATCACAAGAGAAGTAAGGGCAATCGACACCGATTTGTTCGAGCGGGTGATGCAGAACTTTGAGAATCGACTACAGCAATGCGTTGCGGAACACAGACAACATGTCATTTCAGCATGTGATTCCATTCACTTTTTCTACACTAAATGTTAATATTAAAGGTCCAATTGAAAAAACTAGTTTGATTAAAAGGCCAACAGTTTCGATTTATATTTTAAACCTTTTTCAAGGCTCTGGAAGAACAGAAAAAATATATGTACAGACATATTTATCAAGATACATATTATACGAAATTTGTGAAATTATTTTCAAAAGAAAAGTTAAACTAAAATCGATAAGTGCAATAAAGCCACAGACGCACAACTAATGTATAGATAAATTATTATAAGTTAAGATATAGGATATAATAGGCAAATCGCCCTTCAACTGACGGCAATGTTTGGGTCAACTTATTGTGCGAGTCTGCATTTTCTGAAATAGAGACGACGAACTGACGATCATATGTCATCATGCTTGGGATTAGCACTCAATGGTTCCGTACCATATTATGAAAAGTATGCTGAAGACATGCAGTGCCACGCTTCAACATCCAAAGTCACTCCTTAGTTAAGTTTAACACCATATGCAATTTGTTTTGTAATAACCAATGAACTCGAAATTTTGAATAACTATGAGTTTTTTCAATGATATTATAGAGAAGAACCTAACTAAACCTAACCCAAACCTTGACTGAAATAATGTACATTGTACGGAAAACTAATATGTATACAGGGTGCTTCAACGAAAACTAAACAGAGACTATATCTACCAAGATATTAATTTCTGATCAAAAAGCAAAAACATGTCAATTTTTGCTTCAAGGGGGACATCTTTTGGAGTACAAAACTTGCCTGAAATATCAACCCCCTAAGCGGAGGTTGCAATCCTTGAACATTTTGAATAGGGAAGATGGGTCGAGTGATGACTCAAAAGAAAGGTGGTATCTTTGTCTACATCGACTTGAACGAATTTCCATTTTTAATTGAAAACTGTAAAAGATACAGGGTGAGCAACTGAAAGATAGGGAAAACTGTTTCCCTGAGATTATTCAAATTTCAGTGAAGTAAAATGCAACAGATCCATGCTGATCAATGTAGGGCATCATCAAGTACCATCCTCATCTCGAATTTCAACCCCTAGAGCAAGGGTGACCACCCTTGAAAATTTGGAAGAGGGTAGATGGGTCGAGTGATACCTCGAAAGAAGGTATTATCCTTGTCTGCATCCCCGTTAACGAATTTTCATTTTTGATTGAAAACTGTAGAAGATAAAGAGTGAGCTACTGAAAAATAGAGGAGACTATCTATCGCTCTTAGCTATTCAAGTATTAGTGCAAAAAATGGAACAGATTCATTCCAGATCAAACTGTCATCTTTGATTTAGATTAATCTATTCCAGTTCTTCAACTAATAATAGTCTTGGGGCGATAGTCTTCTCTATTTTTCAGTGGCTCACGTTGCATCTTCCCTATTCAAAATGTTCAAGGATTGCAACCCCCGTTTAGGGGGTTGACATTTCAGGCAAGTATTGTACCCCAAAAGATGTCTCCCTTGAAACAAAAATTGACCTGTTTTTGCGTTTTGATAAGAAATGAATATCTTTGTAGATATAGCCTCTGTTTTGGTTTCGTTGTAGCACCCTGTATATGCTGTGGTACACCCTACCTAGGTAGGCAGGTAGGTAAGGTGTATCGTGTATGTACGATAACCCTGCATCTCACATACTTGCAGCCTCTCAGAGTCGATCGTAAGTAGTCTAAAAATATTGAGGAAGATCGCCAATAGTTCGAGTTTGAGCACCCCTGCGTCTAGAGTAACACATATGTAGTGCGCAATTCAATAATTGAAATAAATTCAGTCAGGTAATATTTCTTATATCATTCACAAAACAAGTTGCTTGCAAAAAATTCGGCAAGATGAAAGTGCCGATAATTAATTGGAGTAGTGTATTAATTCTCAAAATATCGTTTGCGTTGATTTGACATTTGCCATGTTACTGCGTGTGTCATGTACGCATAAAACTCGTTAATCTAGAAACTGATTTTTCTATCCACAACTGGCGCTGAGAGCTGTCACAAAAACAATCTAATTTTGTCGCGACTTGCGAGACGCTCAGAAATAATTAATAGATCTCCCACCTTGCACACATGTTGCCAGGCAGTGTGTTTATGTTGTCGGACTTCTTATCTGTCACATGGCAATATTGTGCAAAAGTTGGTTTACGTTCGCACGCTTCGATATCAACTGTTAACACTTTCATTCAGTCGGTAATTTAACACCGCTCAAACGATCGACGTTCCACGTTTCTTGTTTATCTCTTTTTTCGTTCTAGCCTCGGAATTTTGAAGTTCGCGTTTGTGACTCGTGGCCAGTTTCGGGCTTTACGATGTTCTTAATCGCGAACTGCTTCAGTTTTCGGTGAAAATGTGATTGTGTTTTTGAGGGAAAGTGCGGAACCAACTGTGCGGTGGTAAATTTCAAATCATCTCCTCATCGTTGTGGCTTCAAAGGATCTCTTGAGTTTATCATTTGGTTTTGGATTACGTATGTTTACGAAATTTCGGATATTAAACTTTCGTGGATATGATGGCAATCATCATTTTGCGGTTTTATTTTTAATTGACATGAAATACACTGTGCTTCTTTTAAATGCAGCGTTAAAATATTTTCATCTTTTAATATTAGTAGAGTTCTGAAATTTTGCATGCCTTCTAAAGTTGTAGGTGAAAATCTGTGGAATATACAGGGATTTCTTATTTTAACGTACTTTGCTATAAAAAATTGAAGCAGTTGTAATTACAATATCTGCTACACAGAAACAGCACATTTTTCTCTAAGAAAATTTTATTCTCTAAGATATAACATTCAAAGGTTTTATATTATGAAAAATACATAATAACCAAATATTAAAGTAAGTAAGTAAGTAGGAAAATTAGTTTTGTTCGAAGTATTCATCAATTTTTGTTTGTTTTTGGGCAATATTAAATTCATGTACATATGACTCAACATCTGTCAGTTTGTTGAAAACTCTCTTATGCATATTATCTAGAGTTGAGAGAAAACTGCGAACTTCTGTTATACTTTTAACCCTGAACTGGTGACGTGGTTGAAATATTGCGTAACTGGTGATGTGGTGCTATTCGTGGCCCCAATATTATAAAATTCTGTAAATAGTTATGTTCACACTTTTTGATGATTTGCTTATGAGTTTTATACTTCTGTCTTTTATCCTGATTGTGTTAAAAGAGCCGGAGATGACGAAAAAGAAAATTACAATTGATGCTCAATTGTATAGGAAATAAAAAAAAGACAAATTTGTAGGCTTTATGTTTATTCGCCGAGAACAAAAATATATCGAAAACAACAACACTTTCAATTCAGAAATAAACTATGAACAGAATTTCCAATAACCTAAAGAAAAACTTCACACACAAGAATTTTTTTTTCGCAAAAATCGCAACTCTTGAAATCCAGTATTACTGGCGCTGGGAACATGGCTCGCAAATTTTTATTAGGCGGCTGAAGAAATTGCAACGACACAAAATTCGCATCGCACTCGTTTTCTTTAAGAACTTCTTGAATACATTCCACAACGTTATCTTTTTACATTTGAATTTTCTACTGCAGCTGGAACAGGTTTTTTCAAAATGGTCCCAATATTTTGCATAATGCTTCAAGGAAGTTTATCATTGACTAGTCTTCTGTTCAAATGGTTGTCCATTAATTGAAAAGATAGAAACTTTCTTCTTGATAAAATTTCATTGTTTCTATAGGATCCTTGAGAATAAACGCATTAACACCGGCCGTATCCAGAATGGCACGAAATAAAGCCATTGGCCACCTTCGTGTTCTTATGCTTGTACTATAAGCACATCTATGGTCTTATAAAGGACTCCTAGATTTGTACGATTATACAGAACAATGATATTAGGTTTTCCATTTTCTATATCTGTTTCGACAGAATCATGCATAGATGAAATCATTACTCAACCAGTTGAGAGAATGCGCGTCGTGTCAACAGTGGGGCGAGGATGAGTTTGATGCGCTAGTGAGTGCCGAGGTTTTATGCGCGAGTGGGTGCGCTCCGTCTAAACCCACCTTAACGCTGGTCAAAGCCTCTCGTCTCACGGGTAGCGACGTTGCCAGTCCCATTACTTCATATTCAGACCTCGTATTTCTCCAATAATTTGCACATTCAATGAAGCATAACATAATTGAGGATTCTTGATCTCATGATTCGAGACCTGTGAATTTTTTCTTGTAGGGTTGAATGAAATAAGAAGTTTATCAAAGTGAACCTTGCGACTTGAAATATTTGATCCCAAGATAATCCATATATTATTCAAGCCTGCAAATTCCCATGAAATACGAAGAGCACTAATACGGCTTTTTTTGAAGGAATCAACTTGTGTATAAGTACCTAGTAGAAACGACAACAATTGTTACATTAGGATGAATCAAAGTATATTCTTATTCATTCGTTATGATCATTTTATTTCACAATCAAGACGGATAAATGATAGAACAACATCTTAATGAACCCATGGGAAAATTTGTTACAGTTCAATTCATAGCTAACTAACAAGATATATATCATATATATATATATATATATATATATATATATATATATATATATATATATATATATATATATATATATATATATATATATATATATATATATATATATATATATATATATATATATATATATATATATATATATATATATATATATATATATATATATATGTTTTTGATGTGATACGTATTTGTGAAATTTTTTCCCAGGACATTACATGCTTTTCACTGGTCTTGCTCAAAATTTCGTATTTTATCTCTTATTAAACCCGATACGTCATTTGCACAAAAAAGTAAGCCCACATAACCCCAAAAAATTAGTTGCCCCAAGAATCGGTGTATTTTCATTTTGTGATATCTGGCAAACCGTTCAATCCAAACTATTTGTTTCTTTTTGGTTTGAAAAACAAATATTCAGAATTATTCCCCCTTATTTCTCTGACAAGAAACTCATAGGCGTATATGTAAGAAGACATAGACTGCCAACTTTCAGCTGGCCGAAAGAATGCACCAATCACTCAATTCTTCTGATTCTAGAGAAAACAGATATTCCATCTTTCTTTATTTCAACATTTTACTCCAAAAATTGGAGGAGATACGGAGCTGCAAAGTCAACCATCCATTTGTGATGCTTTGAAATCACACCACAGAAAATTCTATGATCCTCCCTCAATTTGCAAACCTACAAAATGAGGTAAAGGAAGAATAAGATAAAAACAACAATTTTGAACTCTCAACAGAACTGAAATAACGAAAGAATAAAGAAACAGCAATTTTGAAATCATATCAATCATAAACTTAAGCCAAATTTGTAAATGTTACAAACTAATATCTGACGTTTTCCCCCATCTTCATCATATAATAGCCGGAATACTCCTTATCAAATTTTTAATAGTTTCCTGGAGTATATTATCCCATTCCTCCGACAAAGTTGAACCCAGAATTTAAAGGTTGTCCAGCATTTCTTGCCCTCGACCTCTTGTTCCAAGGTCATCAAAGGTGAATTGAATTTAGATCTGGGCTCTGAGGTGGCCACATCACCCGTTCAATTCCGGCGTTATTCCTGCATACATTAGAATTCGTCACCAATCACATGCGCAACAGAAAGGACATATTCTTCAAAATCGTTAATGTATCGTTTCTACATTCGAGGAGTTTCTTTGGAGAACGCATAAAACTCCCCATACCATCACGGAACCCCCATTAAAACTTACTCGTTCTGTATACATTCCTGGCATGAACCTTTCACCGTTTTATCACTAAATTCTTTTCCAGTCATCATTAAAGTGAAGACAAATCCTGAATTCATCTGAGAAAAAAATTCTGGAGCGATTTTCTACATAACAATACTCATGCTTCTAGCCGAGTCACATGATGATGCGTTGAAAGTCTGAGTATTCTTGCTAGCTTTCGTGGCACGAATCCGGGAGACTTCATTCGTCGGAAAACCGTTTCACTCAAAGCTGTTCAAGGTGATCTCATGAAGCTACTGCTGTTTTCCGTCTATTCCTTAAGGTTTGCTGGTGAATCAAGCGATCATCTTGCTGAATGATCTTTGTAGCACACCCCGAGCTGACTTTTCGTCCTCATTGATCTGTTCCATGGGATTTTTCAATGGCTCTTCTCACTGTAGTTTGTGGTTAACCCAAGGGTCTTGCAGCATATCTTCGACTTCGACCATCTTCTACGATGGCCATAATTTTTGCAATTTTTTCAGTTTTTACCTGTTTCGTTTAAATAAACTTCAACTTGGTTTATTATTGACAGATCAGACTTTGTGTATCTATGATAATCACGTTGAAAATTGTGGATCCATCTCAAAACATTGAAAATGGATAGTTTACTTTACAACTCTGTTTTTCTTCCATTTATTTGAATGAAATCTTGAAATATAAAACAAGGAAAGATGGAATATATGTTTTTCCTTAGAATGAAGAATGAAGTGATTGGGTACATTCCGAGGGCCAGCTGGAAATTCGCTTAGTCACAACTACTACTATGAGTTTCGTGTCAAATGAATGAATGAAAAACGATCCAGAATACTAGTTATTCAAAACAAAGAAAATTGAATCAGTTTGGTTTAACCGTTTGCGAGATGACATAATTAAAATACACCAATTTTTTTGTGGTTTAGTGTATTTAAAGGTTAAACGTATGTCGTCATGCAGAGTTAATTTCTGTTAACATAACGAATCAATATTCATAAAAGAAAAACCAAAGTTAGTTTAAAGTATGACCTAGCTAGTGATTCAATAATGATGCATTACTTGGTGTGAAATATCTGACGAAATACCGCAAAATGAAACATGCACTCGGCATGAATATTCAGGAGCATTTTTACTTTATTCGAAGAACATCACCGATTAAAACAATGTACTTCACTTCCATCAACTTCTCTAAAAGTTGAACAGAGACTCCTTGTATTTCCCCAAAAAGTGCTATTATAAATTTCTTTTGAAATCTAAGATTTCCGCGTAGATCGTCGAACCGAAAATTGAACGAAACTTATAATTCGAAATTGTTCTGAATATTCAAGAACTAAATCAATTTGAATAGCAAACGAGGATGAGGATGGAAATTTTAGTTACTTACGTGAATATTTTAATTTATTTCATTTCTGAAGAGCATTGAGAATACTTGCAATAAAAATGCTTTTGCAAATTGAAATAAAACTAATGAAGAAAAATATAAAACTTCAAGAAAAAATCCTTAAAATCCTGTAAAAACCGGATATTTTCACTCCTGGGAAGCATTCTGATACACTTCGTTCCAAATTTCTATCAGAATGTCGCTGAATGATGGATGAGATTGGGGTCTGGGCTTCGTGTAGGCCACCCCATCAACGTGATTTCGTGATCTTGAAGGCAGCTTCTAACGATATGAGCTTGGTGAGGCTAATATATATATATATATATATATATATATATATATATATATATATATATATATATATATATATATATATATATATATATATAAATAAACAAATTTTACTGGGAAATCGGGGTTAAGAGAACGGAAAGTGTTTGAGGTTAGAAACTTATAATTTGCGCAGAGTATTTTTACGCGTTTCGGCACAGGGCCATCATCAGAAAACATTCATTTGTGCACAATTATTATCTAAAACAAAAAAATCATAATTTCAGTAAAACACATAATACAATTCTTACGTTAAAAGCTATTCACCTTACACATTCTCCCTTTACATCATTATCGTCAAAGGTAAAACAATTACAAAAAAGCAAGACAAACAATAACAGGCAATAACAATTAATCTTTGAATATAACTGGTTGCAGCAATCGATTGAATGGTGTATTAAAATTGTCAGATTATTGTAGACGTTCATAAATCCGTCAACGTCCGCTCTTGAATTCACTGTCTTAGGTTCTTTTTGGATTTCGATCATTTCTAGAATGTTTCTTTGAATTCGTTGCTTTCGGATGCAAGAATTCGTACATCAGCAAAATTATAAATTTATGTAGTTGTTCAATGCTATGTTTCGCCAGGGCGGTACTTTTTTTATTAGATCTAACGGATTAGTCGTGTTGGTATATTCTTTCATGCAAGTATTGTTCAGTATTACCGATATAGCACGCTCCACAGTCCTGACAATTAACCTTTTATATACAGTGTGTTTTGTTCTCATGTTTCACCCTTGGCCTTAGAGTGGTGAAAAATTGTTTGCAGTAGTTGTTAGGTTTGTGTCCAATCTTGATGTTGTAACTTTCTAGACATTTATCAATTTGATTCGACAGTCCGGGTGTATAAGTGGGGCCGATGTATTTAAAATCAATTTTTTCATTTTTCCTTTGTTCTGTATTGTATATTTCATGTATTCTTTTCTTTATGAGTGGTTCAAAAAAAACTAGGTGGAAACGCGTATCTTTTTAGTATAATCTTCAAATTCTTTATATTTTTTGTTCTAAATTTAGGGTGTGATAGTTAGATGGCTCTTTCAACCAGGCTATTGATAACTCTTTTTGTTTGTATCGGTTTGGTACAATTGATTCACAATTTAGGTATCTACTACTCCATGTCGGTTTCTGATACCAATTTGTATATATTTTTCCTGTATCGTCGTGGGTTAATTGTATGTCGAGGAAATTGATTTTTTTATCTTTTTCGATTTCATTGGTAAATTGATTTTTTTTGTGATATAAATTGAAGATTTTGGTTATTTCGTTGACAGATTTATGAATGTCTACAATAATCTGATAATTTGAATACACCCTTCAATGGATTGCTGGAACCAGTTATATTCAAAGATTAATTGTTATTGCCTGTTATTCTTTGTCTTGCTTTTTGTGATTGTTTTGCCATCGACGATAATGATGTAAAGAGAGAATGTGTAGGGTAAATAGTTTTAACGTAAGAATTGTATTATATGTTTTCGTGAAATTATGATTTTGTTTCAGATAATAATTGTGCAGAGATGAATGTTTTCTGATGATGGCCCTGTGAAAATATATATATATATATATATATATATATATATATATATATATATATATATATATATATATATATATATATATAATCACTATTTCTAACAGTCTTTGTTATAAAGGGCTCTAGACTGATAATTGGAGTCTCTTAAGTGGTACTCTTTCTTTATTCACCAAGCTCTTTCGAAAGTTTTTTCACATCCTTCATCAGGGTTCTTCAATGAATGGAACAGAACAAATAAAAATACAAACTAATGTAACGAAAGCAATCAAACATACATAAAATTTGAGGTTTATACATTTAGCTTTCCAGAATACGTCAATTATAGATTCAAAAATCATTACAAGCTATTTTTCTTTCCACTCCACATGCAGCTGTCAAAGTAGGGTTAAATTAATGTTCTGTGGTTATTTGCTTCTTCTTCTTTTCTTATCGTCTTCTTTCCCTTCCCCTGACCACTATTTCCGAACACAGCGTTCACTCATTCGTCCAATGGACCGAGGTAGATGTCGTTTCTCTTCCACTCCTCTGAAATAAGGTAGATGTAAATCGCGTTTAACTGATTCGTGTCTACCTTTTTGTTTATAGTCTCCTCAAGCCTATTTATGTGAAACATTTCTCGGAATAGTTTTTTTTGTAATTCCTTTCTACTGCCAAAACTTTTGCTTCTTCAAAGTTCATTCTGTGGTCCCTGGAATTGCTGTGTTTGGCCAGTGTACACCTCTCTGAGTATTTAACAATATCATTTTTATGGCTGTTCATTCTGTTTTTCAAACATAGTCCAGTTTGTCCAACATATTGTCCGTCACAATCCTTACATCATATTTGATACACCACATTAGATATTGCCGGAGTTGGTATCTTATCTTTGAGTCTGCTAAAAAGTGACCCTATCATTTCTGTGTTTCTTTTCATGATTCTTATCTTGGAATTTTTTAGTTCAACAATCAGTTGGTCGGTTAGGTGTTTTATATTCGGTAATGAGCATCAGATTTAAACTGGAAAGCTAAATGTATAAACCTCAAATTTTATGTATGTTTGATTGAATTAGTTTCACTAGTTTGTATTTTAATTTGTTCTGCTTTATTCATTGTAGAACCCTGATGAAGGATGTGAAAAAATATGCGAAAGCATCAGGATGCGTCTTATCAGGAAACCTAGTTGCCAACAAAGAATGTATATCACACTCACCCAGAATAAAATTCATATCAACCATTTCTTCAACTTCATGACAGTCAATTTAGGAAATTGGGTTCAAACCTCACTTTAACAATATAAAATTACGAAACACTGATAAGCTCATCATGTAAAATGCAGAATATGATATGTCCGGACACCTGATAGAAGGCACAAATAACAAAAAGTCAACACATACCTCGATTCACGTTTCAGTCATCTTGATTTTATCATTCGTTGAAAGAATTATCTTGTTTAGGTTTCATTTTTTACTACTTGAATCATTACAGAAAAAAAACGTCTTTGCGAACAATGATGCATATTGATGAGTTTGATACGATTTGTAGAATGTTCATAAAAATTTTCACAAATAATCGAATATTCCGAAAACGATCGAAGATAAAGATAAGGTTACTTCTGCAAAAATATAGCACAATATTTTGTGCTTTGACATGAATAATAAAATACAGGGTGTTCCGTTTGAAAAAATTAAGATACGATATTTTTAAAATTACAATATTCAATAATTTTTTTGAGTCACTCCTGTATAAAATGAGGATAATCTATTTCAATTCATCAATGAAGCTATCCTTGGGCAATAAGAAAACGAAAGGAAAAATGTATTCATCCTCTCTGGCCGAAGGAGCATGCGATGATGTGAGAGCCTATTTTCATGAATTTTTAAGGAAAAAAAATATTGTGACGAAACTATTCATCGAAAAAACCTATTACTCAAAGACATTATAGCAGAGTTTAGGCCGCTCTTGAATCTAGAACAAATAAGTGGTCTTCCAATCTGGAAAAACCACCCAAGATTTTTTTATAGAAAATTGGGAAACCCTGTTTCCGGCAAAATAAATTGATGAAGGAGATTCTTATTTTCTAAATACAATATCGTTAGAACAAAAATGAAATTTTTATGAGTACTAGCTACAGTCACCGCGCCACTGGTGAATCACCCAGTATATTATGTTATTGGGAAAGCAGCAATTTAAAAACACTCTTGTTTCTTCCACTCGAACTTTCGACTTTTTTTCTAATTCTTCATCAGGAGCGTTACAAACACAATTCACATGAGTTATGAACTCTCCTCTCTGAGAATGAATAAACTTACAGAATTTGAGGTTAGTTCACATAAGTTCTTATTCCTTAATGGCATAAGACAATAGAGTGAGAATTTATATTAAAAATTCCATTATTCTTGTTCTACTCGAAATTGTTTTACTGTTATTAATGTGAAGGTGCACGTGCTCAAAAGGCGGAAGTTATAAAACTGAACTGTCATTGTCAACTAAAGTTGAAAAGCAAAATTGCAGACATTGATAATTTTTCTGAACCTTGTTTAATGCACTTCTGCACAGGACAGTGAACATTTTACAGTAAACAGTTTTCTTCTTCTATTTCATTTCTCTTCTTTTTTGATAAACCATAGAACCGCGGTCAGCTGATTTGACAAATTAGTTGACAACGACAGTTTCAAATAGTACGTTTTATTTCCAAGTTGTATCCGGTTTTTAAATCTCTCTGTCGAAGGGTTTTTTGATGTCTACAACATGTTCTTACAAACTATCTGTATGTCTGTTATTACCTCAACTGTAATGTATAAGAGAGAGAAGCTGATTTTAGAGAGACCACCCTAGAAGTCAATATGGAGATCAATGGATAGTTTGCTATGAAGACTTTGTCATATCATCTATTCAGACTCATTTCAGTCGATCTCATTAAGGCATAGTCTGTTGAAGACCAAAGCTCAACATGATAACCCCGAAGAGTTGCAAGAGCTATTACAATTAGTCCTGACTCTTTGTCTCCTCTTCATGGAATCCCATATGTGCTCAATCGGTTTCAGATCAGAACTCTGCTAGACCACATCGTAATATCGATTCTGGCTTAATCAAGGTCAGTTTTCATGACTACAGCACTTCGTAGCTATTATCGTACACAAAGAAATTCTTGACTGATAAGACACTACGTAATTACATGAAGTCTCGTTCACATAATGTTGACGTGTGAGTTCATCCGTTAGGTGTGAAGGTTAGTACGTGGTTTTATAGATATTCCTCCCCAATTCATCAGAGATTCAGGACCGGAACTTTTTAAATGTTGCACTAGGCAAATCTTTCGTTAGCACGTCTGAAAACTTGCTTCGATCACTACTGAATAAACATTATCTGGACCCATCACTAGAAGGATTTACTAATCGTATTCATTTCAATGAGCAAACTGAAGATGAGCATCGTGGTGCTTTATAGGGAGCTTAGGGTCTGTGACAGGTCTCTTGAGTTGAAGATGATGTGCTGCTAGACGTTTTTTAAACGTGTTCTTTGAGCACGATGTCGAATTGGGCGATCTTGGATAACCGAAGTAAGGCGTTTTCTGCTTTGTCTGCGTTGCCTGGCAGGACGATTTTTTTCTTGGAATCATCATATGACCAATGCCTAGTACTTTCCGTATTTCGCGATAACTCAAACCTTCTTGGAATAAGGTACTGGTTTCTACATATTGAAGAGAGGAGACTATCACCCAAGAAAGAATATTGCCTGGTAGAAGAAGGATGTTAATACAAAATCGTGTAGAACTAAAGGAAAGGTTGAGAGGGGCGATATCTGTCATGCCACAGATATAGCAGCCCAAGATGACTTCATGTGTTTGTACAAACACTTCTTGAAGTGGGCCAAAATGTAAGTTATCAGAAACATGTTCAATGGAAACGAGTTCCTCTGCATACAAGCCCTAAAAACGAAAGAGCTTTTATTCAGAGAAAGAGGAACGTGATGTTGGTAGTTGGACCGTCCGCTGATGAAAGTTTTCCGCAAAGCTGGTTTTTCTTTGAAACTGGATTCTTTCCGGATTCAAGTCTTCCAGTTCTTATGAGCATTTACCATGCATAGAAAGATCAGTAACTTGCCACCTTCCAGCGAGGGTTGGAGATCATAGGTGATCTTTGAGTGATCGATGAGACGCACAGCTCCCGTCTGGATATTATCCAATAGATGTAATGACCCGCACATAGGAAAATTATTCCACCTGTTGTAGAAAAACACGATCTGTGATGGCACGAAGTACTGCTCAGCCCTGAGAAGAAAACTGAGTTTAGCAGAGGCAAATTTAGCAATGGCTGACACATGATCATGCCAACAAACTCCAGTATTGACTGTGAAGCTGAGTAGATGCATATTAATTTCTGAGACAATCTGATGCCCTTCCATGATTAAAGGAGGTTTTCCAGCAGTGAGTCAACCTGACCTCACTCAGAAATCTTCATGTCTGAATTCAGGGACATGCTGAGGTGGTATCTTTGTCGATGTGACTCTTCAGCAGTAATAGGACGCTGAGAAGAAAATGTGGACGCCCAAACATTCTGTTCTTGGTGGAGAAAATAGAAATTTTGAAAGGTATAAAGGTGGTTAACTAAAAACGAGAACGAAGTCCTTGCAGATCTTTGTTAAAAGGGGAATTAACATTCTATCGAGTCTTGCTACAGAAACGGGAACAACCTGTATGAAAAAAATTGTGTAATGATGGGTAGTCACATTTCAACTTCGATAATTTGGTTTTTTTCATCAAAAATTGATTTGGATTTGCTCTATTTATTTTCATGGCAATGTCTTGATAAAAGTAATATTTCTTTATAGTTTTTCTTTAGCGCCATATGCTCTATAGCCGTAAAAATGATATATTGATTATATTGCTTCCTCTAATTGAACTTTCCTCTCATTCGGACGATTTATGTTTCATATTCCATTTTACTCAGTTGTAAATTATGAGGTTCTCACGATAATGGTATCAAATCGCAAACAACTGATCTACTTGGACATCTAATATGATAATTTTGCAATTATAATACATCTTCAGCGTTGATGGCTAGAGAAAGCACTTTGGAAAACATAATTAAGCATGACTGCGTTGAACACAGTAGACAATTTTACATCATCACATTCAGTTATTCATTAAGAGTGTGAGAAATCCACATCTAACCATTCTTTTAGTCAAGTAATGTGATTTTATTTCGATTCAACTCTTTCTTTTCGTTTATTCCTGTGTAGATTCAGATATATTCTAGGTCGAGTTATAAGGAACTTGACCTTGTTTCATAAGTTTAATATTTATAGTTAATACCTATCTTGTATGTTATTTAATTTTGTATTTTAACTTCTCAGTTTTTGTGGACACTTTCAGTACGAAGTCTCTTATTTTAGATGATTAAATATACTATGCGAAATACTGTAAGTATAGGAAATATTCTCGTCTAGGAGAATTCATTGGTGAAAACAGATCTCACAAATCTTTTTTTAGGTATTCCAGTTTCCTAGATTTTCCAGGATTTCGGCAAATTCCAATATCTCGGTTGTTATCAGTGTTAGGCGAAAAGTGTTTTGATATTCTACACTTCCTTGAGTAAGATAATACTAATCTTGAGAAATTATCGTACTGTTATAAAAATGGATTCCTAAGATAGCTTACGGAGCAGCAAATTCAAATTTGATATTAGAGTTGGAAAAAATAATATAACCGGCGCAAAATGGCGGACTTTACTTCGAAAACTTCAATGTCTGCTTTAAAAAACGAATTGTATGGGAATTCTTGATGTCAGAGAATTCATATTTGAGGTTTGATTTTTAAAACATAGAATGGCCTCTACCTTTCCTTTTGTAAAGGCAACCAATTTGTAGTGGAGGTTTATGGATCTTGAAAACATAGCGAAACCCCGGTTAAGATAGTCGAAATGCCTTTAATCGCGAATTCCTTTTTTTTTCCTTGTTAACATCATTGGGGTGATCAAAACCTCTCTCCGTTCGCCCATCATGTTCCCCCAACATAACAAAACATGTTTTTCACATTTTATTTATTTTCCACGGATTTTGATGGCTTAAATTTTCCGAAAACTGTTAGTCACCCTACAAAACAACGTAGATATTCTTCAGTCATTTTTCTGATTCTTGGGTTCTATCTTTAGATAAGGCTCTAACAAATGTGTCGGATATTAAAGATCCCTTCCTCGACACGAGAGGGTTTTAATTTTTTTGACAGAATGCTTAATAGAGGCAGAAACAGGGCACGTTAAAGGAACTATTGGGTTCCTAATAAGGCTCCAGAAAATTTTGTGTTAACAAATACAGAATATCTATTCGGGGAAAATTGAGGTGGTCTTTTTCACACATATGCTCAACGTAGCTGCCGCCAATGGAAAATTCATACAGTGGTTTGTGAAGATAAACTTGATTTGTTAACTTCAGTTCGGGGCATTACCCGTAATTATCTGTGGAGCTTTCGTAATTCGTCAGACTCCAGGAACAGACCTTCTGGTTCTACAACCAAGAGTATTATACAGGGTGGAGTGTAATGGAGACGATTTTGGAACGCGTAGTACATATCATATCATATCATTTATTAGCCTGCTTTACAAAGTCTACATAGAGTGGTGGCAGTTGTCGATTAGTTACTAGGTTTAAAGAACAATTACAGAATATATATCTGAATTGAAAAACGTATAAAACATACAGTTTATCTATTCAACTCAAAAATTCGAATTACGAATCAAAAACCTCTTCACAACAATCCTGAATCGATTAAAAGGCAGGTTGCTCACATTTTCAGGCAGTTTATTGATGAAAATTTTGGAATAATAATTTTCGTTAAAGGGGCTTGATTTCAGTCTTAATTGTTCGATATGGACCTCGTTCTGCTGTCTTGTGTTATAATTGTGAATATTTTTGTTGACTATATTAGTACTACTATTATTTAAACCAGCAATCAGACAGCAATATATGTACAGAGATGGGAATGTCAAGATACCAACTGATGAAAGTAGCCTTTACGTGATCTTTAAACCCCATGCCTGCTATGATTCGCACAACCCTGCGCTGCAGGCCGAAAATTCTTTTTGCGTGAGGTGGATAGGATAAGTGATATTGGATCAACAAAAAACCTTGCAGGGCAGAAAACCCACCAAGTTTTTTATAAGGAATATACTCTTCGAAATTTTTGCTGCCACAAGAAGTACATCGGTATCCCAACGCAATTCCCAGAAATCTGAGATTCTTCGAATTTTGTAGAGAAGTTTTCCTGTGAGTGAAAAAAATCCTTGATGTTTTGGAAACATTCGCACTAAGCTAGTTCACATTGAACTACTTCAAAAGTCGGCTCTAAACATTTTCTAATGAGGAAATCAATTTATGCTCATTTTGACTGCGTCATCATCAGCGAAGAGCAGGAGATCGGCAGGCCCCACAACTTGGGCAAGATCATTTATATGAATTAGAAATAGTGCTGGTCCTAACATCGATCCCTGTGGAACTCCGCTGACAACCTTACCGCGGTCTGACGCAACTCCATTGATAACAGTGTACTGAGTTCAGTTTGACAGAAGAGATCTTATGAGACCGCAGCTCGAAGCATCGAAATTGTAATTTTTGAGTTTTCCGACTAGAATATCAGATGACAGTCCGACGCCTTTGTGGAATCATCAAAGAAAGGGCTAAATATGAACCCCTTCTCCATACCCTCCACAATATATCCAATAAGCTTGACTATTGCATCACTGGTTGATATATTATTTCTAAAGCCGAATTGGCTGTTAAAGAAGAACGATGATGACTAAAAATATTCCATCATTTGTGATTTTAGGCTCGATTCAAATAATTTAGGAAAAATTGGTACGATGGCTATGGGTCTGAAATTTTTGAGGTCATCATGCTTATGAATTGAAACTGTTCTGTATATTTTCAGGGAATTTGGAAAACTTTCAGCGTCAATGCATTGGTTGTACAGTTTCGTCAAAATATAGACAATGATATTCAGTACGCTTTTGACAAGTTCAATGTTCAGACCATAATGATCTCGGCTTTTCTTGTTTTCCATTTTGCATATCGTGTCCCTGACGTTTATGTACGATAGATGTTCAAAACTGAAAGGTGATTGATCAGCATTAACATTATTATTCAAATAATTTCAAATGTTTCCTTACATTTCGGAATAATGTTTTTATTTGTTTCGGAATGTTGAGAAGAAAATAACTCATCTCGTTCTTCTGAACGCTCATATGATTCGACTTATTAGAATTTATTTATGCATATATAAAACTGTAAATCAGAATACAGTGCTGTTAACACAGAGTAAATCTAAGTTCATTTACCGGTGTAAAATAATAGTAGCAATAATAGTTGTGTGAGCGGAGTCAATTTAGTATTATATAAAAAACAACAACACATAGCAGTTAGGTACTTTTCGATAGATTTGGAAAATGTTCTGATCGAAGTGATTTGTTTCAAATTATTTGGCAAAAGATTCTAGTAATGAATGCTTTGGTACACCGGAGATTTAGCTCCAAGATTTGTTCTTTTTTTTCTGGATTTAATTTTTAGGAGTTCTTGTGTTATATTTATGTATGTCGGAAACAGGCTGAATCAAGTAGCCGGACTTTATAAGATCGTTTCTGATTTTGAAAGCAAGTTTGCAGTGTTCTAGATTTTTTAATTTTGGTACCTCTAAAAGTTAAAATTCCTATATAGGTGAATTGTAGGTTAGGTTAGGTTCGGTTATATATTGCTTTGATGACTTTGTTTTGTAATCTTTGTACGATTTTTAGATTAAAATTGTGGGTGTTTGACCACACTGTTATAAGGTATGAGAATATCGATTGAACATGTGCAATATATATCAATTTTTTGTATTTTGAGGGTAAGTAGAAGGTCATCTGTCTGAAAGCACATATGAGGGCTCTAATTTTACTATGAATAGAATCAATATGTTCATTCCATGAGAGCTTCTCATCAATAATCAAGCCTAAGTATTTATAACATTGCACTTTCTTTAATTGTAATTTGTTAATCTTAATGTCGAGAGAATATGATGTTTTTTTCCTGTTGAGGCACATGTATACAGTCTCGTCTTCACTTATTAGCAATCCGTTTGCTTTCAGCCACTTGTTGAATGTCTCCAAATCTTGATTGATCGATGTTTCTGATTCTGCTTTGTTTGTTCCATTATATAACATGAGGTGCTCAGCCTCTAGACCATGTGGCACCATGAACAAGTTTTCCACGTATATTAAGTATAGGATAGGTCCTAAGACTGTTCCTTGTGGAATACCAGTGTTGACTTCCTTCAGCTCGCTCATATCTCCATTCCGAACTGTGTATTGTTTTCTATTTATGAGAAATGACCTCATGAGTGTGAGATTTGATAATTTCAATTTGATAATGTCCCAATATGTCTTGATCTTATTGTAACGGTGACTGAGCAGAGGGGAGCGGCTGAGGTCATTCGTCTCAGGAGGAGTAACCATTCAGTTCACAATGTTTATCTGGACAAGAGAGCACCGTGCTCTTCAGTTGAAGAGTATTTAAAATTAGGAGAGTCTGCATTGTCGTACAGCGGCACTTTTGTCAGCGCTACAATATTGGTCGTAACCCTTCAGTTCCGAAATGTGACACAATAATCCGATGAGTACAGAATTTCAGAACGACTACATCAGCAATGAATCCGACACCTCAAGGTCGTCCTTGAAGTTTAAGACTGTTCGCAGAATTCTACACCTAGATCTTCGCTATCACCCCTATATGCTCTTGGTTGTCCAGCATCTGAATGGATTCGAATTTCGCACAACGCCAGCAGTTTGCCAAGAGAATACAAACGATTATCGCTGATGAAAATGAACCAGCTATAATTTCTGAACCGCTCAAATGAGAAGCAGAAAACCACCGCGAACTGTATAAATCCCCACTTTACAGTGAGAAAGTCACTATTTGGTGCCCTATGAGGGTGGTTGGACCCTATTTTTTCAAGGATACGAAAAAGGGCAACCGTAACTGTAAACTCTGAGCGATATGTTTTCATGCTGGGGAACTTTTTCATTCTAGAATTACGAAGAATGAACAGAAATGTTTGGTTCCAACAGGATAGTGCCACTGCACATGCACATACAGCCAGAGCCCCAATGGAAGTTGAGCTTTGAATTTTTCGTGGTCATCTTATGTCTCATTTTGGTGATGTGCAGTGGCCCCCTCGTTCCCCGGATCTCATTGCTTGCGATTATTTTTCGTGAGGAAACCTAAAGGTTGAGGTCTAAGTCGATAAACCTCGAAATCTGCAAGATCGACAATCGATACTGATGCGGGTGATGCAGAACTTATGTATTGCGGAACACGAGGTCATAGGCCTGATGCCATTTTGAGAACATTATTCTCTTTACTTTTTGTACATTGAATAAAACATTCAAGCTTTCATTTTACGTAATAATTAATGTTCTACTTTGAAAAACAGCTAAAATATTCTCCTTTCAAAAACGCCCTTCCATTACGCCCCACCCTGTATTCTTACGAAAGGAGCCCACTTTGAAGAAGATTCAGATGAAAAAATATATATATTTTGTGTTCCATTGAACAATTTCCGGTGCTTTTTCCACAGAATGCATTTCCAATTTTATCATAACTATCTTCACATTCAGATTATAAGAGACAAGCTTTCTACTAAAAGTAGAATAACGAATAATGAGTACAAAGTTTCAAAAATTCAACGTTGCCTGTCGGTTATAAGATTAAAATTATCAACGTCTAAGCACCGATTTGATATCAATTGATACAGGTTAGCTATCACCGCTTGAGAAGATAAAATAGATGCGATGAAACCTCGTAGAAGCGCTGGATGTAATCAAGCATGCATATCGCGCGCTCGAATGGATCTATCGTCACTTTCCTTGACTTTCTACAATCATATCTTAATGTATTTCAATACGCTCAAAGGAAATTGAATACATCTTTCATATTTTTCCTTCAGATTCGATAACTTTATATCATATTATCCTATCGTTAAACGATACGTGCGTTGTCGAATATGAATATTCATGACACATTTATAATTGTGTTTGTCTGGACACATTGAAGAATTTTATTCAAGGATCAATATTCAAACTCTCGTAGAATGTCAGATCTCATGAATAGAAGCAGTTTTGGTCACATTTGATCTCGTCAGTATGTTATTGCGCCCCCTAATGTACTGGCATAGAGGCGATTCACCATCTTCACCAGGAAACCATGAAAACAAAGGGTAGATAAACAGAAAACCTCAAGAAGTTACACGAGTTTGACTGTTTACCGCAACGCTACACACAGTGTCTGCATGAAAAGTGATCTGTCGAAAGACTAACGCTCTTTATTCCTTTATGGTTGTCATCCTGATAATCATCACATCTCATCAATTATAACCTGTCAAATTATCGCTATATGTGTGGACACATTGAAGAATTTCATTCAAGGAACAATATTAAAAAATTCCAATTGTATCGATATGTCTATGACTCTATTGTGTGTTTCACAGTTCACAGTTTTCGAAAATTTCATCATCAACCTGCACCAAAAAATAGAACAGAACAACTCGATCAATTTGCTAGACTTAACAATAACAAAATCAACTAATAAATACCAGTTTTCAATTTATCATAAACCTTCTCATACAGATATCACAATTCATTATACATCGGCACATCCTCACCAACATAAAGTTGCAGCATTTATTAGCTATATACATAGACCCTTAACCACACCGATGTCTAATGATAATTATTTTAAAGAAATGAATTCGAAAAAATAGATCGCAATGAATAATGGTTATGATGCAAATTTAGTGAGCAGCATATTATATGAGAAAAACAAAAATTAGCTTTACAACATATATATCCAATCGGTGAACACCAAGACAAGAAATTCAATAGTTTAACATATATGGCAATATTAACAATAATGTGAAATCCTTCTCGAAAATTCAAATTTAAATAAAGCGTTCAAAACATCAACAAATTTAGGTTTATTCATCAGAAATTGTAAGTTTCAATTAATAACGAAAATGAATAAGATGTTTCTAGATTGGATTGTGCACATTTCAATTGTTTTTATATAGGTAGAAAACGAAGCAATTTTAATTTTAAAATGTCAGAACATAAACGCATTTTCATAAATGGAAAAACCGATTCAAATTATTCAAATCATCTTAGGGAAAATAGTCATTCTTTCAATTCAAAATTTAAAATCTTACATTCTGAGAATAGAGGTATAAAACTCAACGTTCTGGAAGTACATAAAATTAACAGATTTAGGTATTCACCGAAAATTTTCAATGATTAGTTAGACATAAATATTTGAATTTGGCAGGCTTTCACTTGGTAAAATTCTATTATCAATAATAAAAACAAACAAGTACTGTGTTTTAAGGAATTTTACTTAATAATTGCGACATTCATTCGTCTGAAGAAGCTACGGTGTAGTGAAACGCGTTACGAATCGCATTATTAAGTAAAATTCCTTGAAACACAGTACTTGTTTGTTTTTTATTATAGACATAAGTAACTCACCCTTAATAAACTTGTTTCCTAAACACTAGTTCAAATACAGCTCTGAGTGGATTGCCTCTTTAGTCTATACTGGGTGATTCACCAGTGGCGCGTTGCTCTGTAGCTCGTACACTCTTAAAGATTTCATTTTTGTTCGAACGGTATTGTATTTAGAGAGTAAGAATCTGCTTCAGCAATTTATTCTGCAGTAAACAGGGTGTCCCAATTTTCTTTGAAAAAATCTTGGGTGGTTTCAATTTATTTATTTTTAAATTGAAATATCTCAAAAAGTATCAGTTCTAACAATTCTTCAAAATTTCCAAAATCCCTGAGGTAATATTCAAAATATTAGGTGATTCCATATAAATTTGGTTGTGTGTATATCACATAGCTGTAGTACTAAAACAATGAATTTGGTCCTCCTGTATATAAAATAAAATATTTTCTACTCTAAACTGTACTTATAATTTTAGGTATAACGTTTTTCTTATAATTTCCGTTTGTTTTATTCTCAGAAAAAAACCGATATTGAAACAGAAATACAGTGTGTTCCAACGAAAATTTGACCCCCTATAACTCCGAAATGAGTAACATTAGCGAAAAACACCAAGACACGTCGATTTTTGTTTCGAGGGGAGCATTTTCGAAATAATTCGAAACTTGTCAGATCAACCCCTACCCCAGTAACCCTAATTTCGAAATTCATCATAGGGAATAAGGGTCGAGTGGCACCTTACTGTAAAGGTCTTTCAATTCTCCATTCTGATTTGTCATTTTAGAATTTTAAATTAACATACAGGGTGTCCCAACCGAGGGTAAAGTTGAATTCCTGCAAATCCCAAATACTAAATGAAATCGATTTATTTTGGCATAATGCAAGCGCAGGTTTATGCTCGGTCTAGAAAAACGACCTACACTTGTGAATTTGGAGTTGGTGCAATCAACCCCTATTTCCAGCATCCCCAACTCAAAAATCATTCGATCGAAAATAGGTCAAGTGGCACCTCGTTGGAAAGGTATTTCAATTTCTCTTCGAATTTGGTATTTTCGAAATTCAGAATCAGCATACAGGGTGTCCCGGAGCAGGAACACTGAAAACCCAAATAACTTTTGAAACTGGTTCATTTCGGTATAATACGAGAACATGTTTATGTTTGATTCGAGAATAAGACTCTCTTGCGTGAATATGGAATTTTTGCAATCAATCTCTTCCATTCAGCATCCCCAGCTCAAAAAATCATACAAGTGATTACAGGTTGAGTGGCAAAGTTCCAGAAAGATTTTTCTATTTTCTGAATCACTGAGGCATTGGTTTCAGTTTGGCAATCGAGGTTTTCTGGCGTGAGGATCAGGATGAGGGATGATGGAGAAACTGATTGGATGCTCATCTAAACAGGAAAACGAGATTTATTGAACTTGTATTCAATTGAAAACAAAAACTAACTTGATTATTACAACAATTGTTCAAAATGACCTCCGCCCACCTCCATACAGTTATACAGACGATTTTCGAACTCTCTTCTCACATTAGCGAAAACTTCAGGAGTCAAAAGTCGGCATTCTGTGATAATCCTCATCCGCAGCTCCTCCAGGTTTTCTGGTCTTGTGGCATAAACTTTAGATTTTAGATGGCCCCACAAAAAAAAATCTAGGGGATTTAAATCTGGTGACCTGGCTGGCCACTCAACAGGTCCTCTTCTACCAATCCACCTTCCTGGGAAATTTTCGTCTAAATATTGGCGCACCCGAGCATCATAATGCGGAGGAGCACCGTCTTGTTGAAAACGCATTTCGTCCTCAGAAAGAGTTGGATCGTTCTGTAAAATTTCTGTCAATCTAGGATGTATGTGTTCCTCTAACAACTGTAGGTAGCCATTTCCATTGAGATTACCCTCAATAAAGAAAGGCCCAACTAGATGATTGCCAAAAATTCCTGCCCAAACGTTCAACTTCTGAGGCCTTTGCGTGTGGGCCTCTCTAAACCAATGAGGATTCTGTGTGTCCCAATATCGACAATTATGTCTATTCACTTCACCACTGAGCATAAAGGTGCTTTCATCAGAAAAACAGATGTTATTCAGAAAATTTGGATTAGCGTTTAGGTTTTCACTTAGATTTTCACAAAATTGTAAACGACGATCTGGATCATCTTCGTTTATTTCATGCACTAATTTTACCTTGTAGGGGTGAAATTTGTGATGTTTCACGATTCTATGGACAGTTGTAGCTGATACACCAGTCAGACGAGATAGTTTTCTGATCGAAGTAGTATTCTCCATTTGTAGATGACCCACTGCTGCCACTTCCGTTGCCTCATTTCTGACAGGACATGCCACTTCATGTTTTTGTTTGCCACCGAACCCGTAGCTAGGAATTTGTCAACCAAATATTTAACGTACTGGTGACTGACTCCTTTCTCTTTCAGGATGGTTCCTATCGAATATCCTTGCCGTTTCTTTGGCACAACTGTTATTTCGAAAATACGTCGATACAATTTCGACCCTTTCCTCAGTGGAATGAACCATTTTCAGATTAATTTCAACTGACGAACAACAACAATAATGAGGAACTGATCTGAATAATAATAATATTTAATTGCAAAATGAGAAATAACAGATGACTGCACGCCAGATGGAAATGAAAAAATGTGAACATTTTCAATGCAGAAATCAGCTTTATTTCTTCGTAATTGATGCTCAACACATCGTACCCCAATACTTTTAACAGTTTCGAATTAATTTTAGTTGATAATTTCAAATGACGATATTGAATTTTTCGAAAGCGACATCCTGTATGGAGAGCCGAACTGAATGAAATGCTTTAATCATTCTGGAATTCAAAAACCTTTCTGAAGATATGCCACTTGAATTATTTGTATGATTTTCAAGTTGGGGATGCTGAATGGAAGGGTTGATTGCAAAAATTCTATAACCACACAAGAAAGTCCTATTCTCGGATCAAACATGTTCTCGTATACCGAAATGAACCAGTTTCAAAAGTTATTTGGATTTTCAATGTTCCTGCTTCGGGACACCCTGTATGATGATTCTGAATTTCGAAAATACCAAATTCGAAGAGAAAATTGCAGTACCTTTCCAACGAGGTGCCACTTGACCTATTATCGATCGAATGATTTTTGAGTTGGGGATGCTGGAAATAGGGGTTGATTGCACCAACTCCAAATTCACAAGTGTAGGTCGTTTTTCTAGACCGAGCATAAACCTGCGCTTGCATTATGCCAAAATAAATCTATATCATTTAGTATTTGGGATTTCCAGAATTCAACTTCACCCTTGGTTGGGACACCCTGCATGTTAATTTAAAATTCTAAAATGACAAATCAAGGTGGAGAATTGACAGACCTTTTCAGTAAGGTGCCACTCGACCCTTATTCCCTATGATGAATTTCAAAGTTAGGGTTGCTGGGGGTAGGGGGTTGATCTGAGAAGTTTCGAATTATTTCGAAAAATGCTCCCCCTCGAAACAAAAATCGACGTGTCTTGGTGTTTTTCGCTAATATTACTCATTTCGGAGTTATAGGGGGGGTCAAATTTTCGTTGGAACACACTGTAGTTTCGATAGTAAGTGCATTTCATGTCTATTGAAAAACCACTTCAAAATTAGTTCGACGGTGTACGTGCGAATATTTAAACCTACTACTTCAATTCATATCACGTTTTCCCATATCGCTTATCTAACAGATGTTTATCAAACAGTTGTGTTTTGAGATATGTTATAATTAATCCGTCGAATGTACCACAACCAAATGATAGACTTTTTTTATGTATAGTTCAGATCCTCAAAAAAGCGATGCCGAGTAAAAATCAAAACAACAAAGTATAATAAAAAATGGTCAGTGATTCATTCGGGGAAAAGTCTGCTAGCCAACGAATAATCGAGATTGATAATATTTGGTCATCAGGTGTCGGTGGGAGATTCCCAAGGCCTAGTAATGAAATTCCAGACGACAATGGAGAAAACTATTCCCATCATCATGTGAGTTGTAACGAAGAAATTTGTGGTAAAGTGCGCGGTGTAGAGTGCGATATTTCGACCGGGGCCATGTCTGGCGTTTGTAACCAAAATGAAATTGTTCTGCGAAAAACGGACAAGATCAATAACAACGACATCCACGTGCGGGATAAGTATAACCGAAGGTGCGTGAGTGAATGCGTGATATCTGAAAGTACCGCCGAAGCCTTCAATCCAATATTTAAAGTGCCCCAGAATCCTAAGACGAAAGTAAAACGTAAAAATCGCTTGTCGTTCTCCTCAATCTTCAAAAAGAAAGTAATACCAAGAATATCGGAAGATAAATATGAGATTCCAGAGAATGAAACATGCGACAATTTTTTCGAATCAGCGGAAGAAATTTCCCAACGTAGGGATTCTCTACGTTTGTCGCAGAAGTTTCATTCGGCTCTGGAAATAGGAGCGACTCGAAACTCTCTGCATCGGACGCCGTCGTTTTTCAAAAAAATTTTACATTTCGGGGAAGATTCTAAAGCATTGCTTAAACGTTCCTTCAGCGTTAGGGATATTGCGAAGCGCGATAAGTCTAGGGAAGATTTGACTAAAAGTAAGTTAGATGAGTGGAAACAGTCGCTTAAATCTTTAACTGAAAGTGACATTAATGTGAGTTATCAGGATCTGAGTTACGTTGATTATGATATTCATAATGACATCAACTATACGGATGATACTTGGGAAATTCCAAGGCTACCGCCACCGGTAGGAAGGTCGCAGAGCGTTATAATTAAGGTGAGTTGATTATCGATTATTTACCAGTTATGTAAATATGAAACCGGAATATGCCCATAGATGGCTCGAGCTGTCGATGTGGTTACCATCACAGAACAGACCATAATAAGAAATAAAACTCAGTGCTTCAACAATATGGCCGTCTCTGCATAGAAACTAGCGCTACGCGTGCCATTATGGGAAACTAAACCGAAAGGTGCCTTATTTGAATTCTAGATTTCTCACGATCGAATTCAACTTGACTGAAATGGGGTACATGAACTAGTCTAATCGATGCAGAGAATTTCTGCCTCAATTAGACTGTTCAAAAATTGAATACTTTTTCACAATAACACTTTTATTTTAAATTAACAAAAATCTCTTAAACCATATATACACAAAAATTTCCTAAAATAAAATAAATTTGTTTGAATAATAATAAAAACAAGTACTGTGTTTTAAGGAATTTTACTTAATAATAGCGATTCGTAACGCGTTTCACTACACCGTAGCTTCTTCAGACGAATAAATATACAGAAAAATATAAATGAGAATATAACTATAAATGTTCTTAAGTAATTAAAATCTTATTGGGTTGCTTCTTCTTAAGTGGTTATTTATGATAGGTATATCCAATACAATTAAGGAATAGATTGCTCCCCGAAGAGATTCAATAGAGGTGAAGGGCTTAAATCACTTGTTCATTGATGAGTCTACCTGAATGTTTGTATTTATTGATTTCTAAAGTTTCCCAAAGATCTACCTTCCAGTATTTATTATCTGTATGCAAAATTTCAAACTGTGGGTCGAAAGAATGAATATTTTCTACTAGATGATTCGCGTAATTTGAATCTGATTTTTATTTGAAAAACTGCGTTTATATTCCGATATTCTAATATTAAAATTTCTATGTGTTCTACCAATGTAGAAATTATCACAGTCATTGCAATTCAATCGATAAACACCTGATTTATTGTTTTTACCTGGTTTGGTTTTATTATTTTTATATATTTGCCTAAATTATTATTAGTTTGGAAAGCTATGTTGAAATTATTGCTACTTGAGAATGATTTCAGTTTCTCACTTGTAATGCCAACGTAGGATAAGGTGTTGAATTTTTGTTTCAATTTATCGACAGGGTAAACTTCATTCAATGCGATTCTACTTTGTTTTTATTTAAAATATTATTTATTAGTTTGGAATTGTAACCATTATGTTTGGCTATTTGTTTAATCAAATTTAGTTTTTGTTGAAATTTTCTGGTGATAACGAGATGTTAATCAATCTATGAATAAAACTATTGAATGCTGACATTTTATGTTGATATGGATGACACGACGAGTTATGTATTATAATATCTGTATGTGACGGCTTATGGTAAATTGCCGGAAAACATTTTTACGCAATTTACTATAAGCCGTCACATACAGATACAGATACAAAAATTCAACACCTTAACCTACGTTGGCATTACAAGTGAGAAACTGAAATCATTCTTAAGTAGCAATAATTTCAACATAGCTTTCCAAACTAATAATAATTTAGGCAAATATATGAAAAATAATAAAACCAAATCAGATAAAAACAATAAATCAGGTGTTTATAGATTGAATTGCAATGACTGTGATAATTTCTACATTGGTAAAACACAGAAATTTTAATATTAGAATATCGGAACATAACGCAGATTTTCAAATAAAAATCAGATTCAAATTACGCGAATCATCTCCTAGAAAATAGTCATTCTTTTGACCCTCAGTTTGAAATTTTGCATACAGATAATGAATATTGGAAGGCAGATCTTTGGGAAACTTTAGAAATCAATAAATACAAACACTCAGGTAGACTCATCAATGAACAAGTCGATTTAAGCCCTTCACCTCTATTGAATCTCTTCGGGGAGCAATCTATTCCTTAATTTTATTGGATATACCTGTCATAAATAACCACTTAAGAAGAAGCAACCCAATAAGCTTTTAATTACTTAAGATCATTTATAGTTATATTCTCATTTATATTTTTCTGTATATTCATTCGTCTGAAGAAGCTACGGTGTGGTGAAACGCGTTACGAATCGCAATCATTAAGTAAAATTCCTTAAAACATAGTACTTGTTTTTTATTAATAAAACAAATTCTCAGCACATGTAAATCAAAAGTATAAATCACATTTCACAGAAAACAGGTACATTCTAACATTCAAAATGAAAAGAAATTCCCAATTATTGAATATTATGAATATTTATTTCCAATAATTGTCTAACACACATGGTTGTACAATTCGTCAATAGCAGAGAATAAAACAAAACAAAAACGAAAATGAAACATCTAACAGAATAACATTGAAATAACAACACACATCGCATACAATTAAAATTTTCTCATTCAGCATTTAGGAACTCATTTATGGTGTAAGGCTCGATATCACGGATATATTTGAATATTTGAGATTTGAAAATTTTAAAGGTCTCTGTACGTTTGATTTCAGACGGCAACTTGTTATAAAACAATATTCCCGTATAGAGAGGTGATCTTTCAGTCATGTTGAGCCTATGAATCGGTGTATTGTAGTTGATGTTATTGTTTCTAGTGGCAATGTCGTGATTTATCAAATACACTCGGAGGCAAAATTAGCGGAACACTCGAACATTTAACCAAATACGAAGTCCGATATTTTTCCTAATTCTCAACCGATTTAGATGATTTGTTCGGCAAGTTATAGATCAACTCTTCTGCTTTGTAGAAATTATAAAAGAAAACAAAAAAAAATTTATACGGGGGCAAAACTAAAAGTGTTTTTTTTGTCAAAAATTCGTAACATCCTGTGGAATTTCGTGGTCCGAGTTGAAACGTACAATATCATGGTCTGTCAAGAAACATCTTCCTACAGTAACGCCCTTCTTGTTTTATGCATTTATCTCTATTTTTACAACAGATATCCAATTTGAAGCGAAAAGTCACAAATTTCAAGAATTTATTTTTAATCTTGCGTAGGTGCATAACATCGGAGGTTAGCCGAAAAATAAAATCAAAATTAGAGAAGCGGGAAAACTAACGAAATGAAAATTTTTGAAATTCACTGGCCAATTTCACGCTCCGGGAGAACTCAAAGTACACTGGAAAAATCGTTGATTCTGCACATTTATGTTTGAATTTTTTTGTGTGACACTCTATAATAATTATCATTCCTGTCCAAAATTGAGAGCAGGTGTGTATCCTGGCGATACACTCGTGAAATGAAATGAACATGTTGAGAAAAATATTCATGATGACCCACAAAAAAAAACATTTGATTTTAGTAGCGAGTATGACCCCCCCGAGCTCTTATTACAGCGCGCATACGATTTCACATACTCCCAATGATGTTGTCTATCACCTGTTGAGGTATGTTGTCCCACTCTTCCACCAAAGCCAATGTCAGCTCTTCAACGTTGCCTGGATTCCGTTGTCGAACCCTTCTTCCAAGAATGTCCCAAAAGTGTTCGAACGGCTTTAAATCCGGTGACCGTGACGGTCAGTCCATTCGTGTGATCCCAACTTCATTGAGATATTCTATCACTATGCGCGCAGTATGAGGGCGCGCGTTATCGTGCATAGAAAGGAAATTTTCCCCTATGTAAGGAGCAAAAGGCACAACATGGGGTCCAAGATTTCTGTTATATACCGATGGGCATTAAGTGATCCATTGCCAATAATCTCCAGTTCTGTTCGTACTCCCAAGCATATGCCACCCCATATCATAACTGACCCTCCACCGTATTGCTCAGTTCCTGCGAAGTTCGCTTGATTGTACCGTTCCCCTCGATGCCTCCTTACTCTATCTCTACCATCCACGAAATTCACACAATATCGGCTCTCATCACTAAATAAAACTCGTCTCCACTGATTGATTGTCCATGCTCCCTAGCAAACGCCAATCTTGCTACCCGATGGGCTATATTGAGTCTTGGTGCTCTTGCTTGCGCGTATGATCTCAGACCAACTTAATTACTTAACCATTTAATCGTCTTCTGACTGTCCTCACACTGACGTTAATGTTATCCACTTCTTGTAAAAGGTTACGTGCCTGAACAGCAGTAAGACGAGGATTTCTTATGGTTTGATTGACGATGAAACGGTCATGTATAGCGCGGGTTGCCCGATTTCTTCCTTGTCCTCGCCTCCTCACGTACAATCCAGTTTCCCTGTAACGTCGGTAGATTCGATGGATAACCGACGTCGAGACACCCAACATGGTACCGACTGAGAGGTAGGTGCGCCCTTCCTCGATCAATGTAACTGCCCTTGCTACTGAGGTTGGTGGTAAATCTCTCATTCTGAATGAAAAATACCGTTTCGAATCGTAAACAGTAAAAGAATCACAAAACATCGCAACCGATCGGATTTGTATCAAATCAAAGAATGGAAACATGTGTAAATGAAAAGTTTTATCAATGGTCCCAGAATTCGGTTGTGTATCTTAATACCTACCGACTGTTATCTCCTATGAATTCCTAATTTCCACCAAATTAACCAAATTGTCATCAATAACTAATGCAATTCGAACATAAAAATCGCAAACGACAATTTCGACACGCCTGAGTGATAATAAGAAAATTCCAAATTGATAGACGAATTTTAATGACAATTTCTTGATTCAATGAAATTTCTCCAAAATGGTGATTTTCCACTTGAAATTAAATATATTTTGCAAAAATAGAAATAAACGCATGAAACAAGAAGGGCGTTACTGTAGGAAGATGTGTCTTGACAGACCATGATATTGTACGTTTCAACTCGGACCACGAAATTCCACAGGGTGTTACGAATTTTTAACAGAAAAAACACTTTTAGTTTTCCCCCGTATAAAATTTTTTTCAAATTTTTTTTGTTTTCTCTTATAATTTCTACAGAGCAGAAGAGTTGACCTATAACTTGCCGAACAAATCATCTAAATCGGTTGAGAATTAGGAAAAATATCGAACTTCGAATTTGGTTAAATTTGTGTTCCGCTAATTTTGCCTCCGAGTGTAATTGGAAAATTCTGCTTTGTTTTTAAACATGATTAAAAGTGTCTCATATATGTAGATACCCGGAAAAATCAGCAAGTTATTCGATCTGAAAACATTTCTACAGGTCTGAGTCAATGCCATGTTGAACATAATCCGTATGATCTTTATTTGAATTATAAAAATACGCTTGCAATGCACACTACTCCCCCAAATGATTACACCGTACTTCAATATGGGATAGACATATCCAAAGAAGACCGTGTTTGCGGCATAGTGAGATAATTGTCTCTGAATAACTCTAACTAAATAACATGCCTGAGACAACTTTTCACTAGTGACCTCCACCTGAACACCGAAACTGAGACTACCGTCAATTATTATTGTTGTCAGCCATAATATTGTTCCTTCATGCTACCATTGGTCCCCCGTTGGAGGTAAACTGCCTTCACTGCCATCTTCATGGCAGTTACCCCATACTGCTTCTGAAAATAGAAAAAACACAGTAATAACTGTATCAAGAAGTTTTCATTTAAATGAATTTGAGATCACTGAAAATTGTTGAATATGGTAAAAATAGGTAATTTCATTACTAATCTTGGAATGGGTTCAATTGATAGGTTCATAGAAAATATAAATCAAATATATAAATAAGGTTCCGCACGCAGGACCTTAAGTGTAAGCAGGGTGTGAAAAGCCCATTGTAACAAAAAAAATCAATATATACTCTTAGTAAAAAGAACTCAGAAAATTGAATGAATAATAACAATGTGTATATCACAAAATAAACATGAATTATAGATAACAAAGGGAATGTAAAGGACCCAAAAAATTCAATTATTTAGTCACAGATCAATTTCTTTAGTACCCCTGACTGTGTAAGATCGATGGCAAATAAATAAGAAGCACATAGTAGGGTGTAAATATCCCGCTCTTTAAAATCACAATGAACACTTATAATTCAACCCATCAGATTGCTGTCCTACCTGTTTCTTAATCTTTTGGATATGTTTTCAGTCCCAGAAGTAACAGTTCCCTTCTTTCTATCCTTAATGAATTTAAAAATCAGAAGACTATTAGTCCTCTCAAAAATTTCATCTATCTTTCACCGAATGTAATTGACAAAAATCGAATTGAGAAAAATGAGATTTGTAAATCATTTTGAATCTCAAAGCAAGATTTTCCTGATGCCCCTGATTATTCAGGAAAAAGTAAGTTTATTGTGAATGTCTTCTAAGAATTGAGAAACATTTACTGAAGGATACAATAACTTAGACTTTTCATCACAAAATTCCTTGAATGTAATAAAGGTGTGCTGTTGTTAGGGCACTTCGTAAAAGAGTTCTTCGTTACATACTTGACATTCTGGGACTGTAATTTTTCGCAAAAGGTATCCTGACACATAATAGGTAGCGTAGTTGTCAGTTATAGGAGTTGGTACATTTTCAAAGATCTCATTATATTCTTCATGAACAGAAGGTTCTGAATCCTCAGAATCAGTGAGTATGTTCTATGAGTTAGTCTGCAAAAAAAAAGACAAAACTTTCAAATTCTCACAGTCATCTCTTACGATTTCCATTTATTATGGGCGATGTTAAGCCATTTATGTTTTTAAAGCAGCCAGTAGGGTTTGTGTTCCCTACACCATGCTGTCTAATGATACCAAATAAATTTCCTAAGGGATCCTGGTTGAAGGACCGTAATGAAAAATACAAGAGAATTTCTAAATTTGAGTCCAAGACACCAGCAACGGAAACTGAAAAGAAAATGCTTTTGGAAGTACAAACCGCAAAAATAAAAGGGTTTAGCTGGAAACTGATAACTTTGAGATTGACAGACATTTGACAATTCATTTATCGGCGATTGAAGTTTGATCGACAGAGTTTGACACTTGACGTGGTTAAATTAGTGCCATCTTTATCTATTATGGGAGGACTAGATAAATTGTTGAGGGGTCGTGAGGGGGTGTTGAATGTTTTGGTCGGTAACTCGACCTTCTTACTAGGGTCTGTTCTGTGGTTACCATAGATCTACAACAATACAACAATATACCAGCCTCTTTCATAATCGAACATCACAATTATTGGATTTTAATCAAGAAAAACCCGAAAAAAGATATGCTAGTTTCAATTAGGTTGACTTACTTTCTGATGGGATGAAACATTATTTCTAAAAATGCAAGATTACTACTTCATTCTCAAGAGGTCCAAATCTTAGCAAATTACTACGTCTTTGTATATGACGAATGGAATGGGGAATAATATGGACCCCTGAGGAACCCGTAGTTGATCGTTGAGTGGAACTCCGTTCCGTAGGGGGCCCAACACGGCAACCTTGCTTCTGGATGTGGTTGATGATATTGTTAGGTCCGTTGATTATGATATGATCGCGGCACTTGTCCTCGTAGATTTTGCGAAAGCTTTCGACAGAGCTGATCACAGATTACTATGTGCAAAATTGAAGTACTTTGCTTTCGATGTGTCTGAGCTACAGTTTTTTGAGTCATATTTGGGCAAGCGTTCCCAGGTGGTAGTTATCGACAATGACCGTTCTGACGCCATTACTGTGGCGTATGGGGTGCTGCAGGGATCTGTGCTGGGGCCCGTACTCTTTCTTTTTTACACTGCAGATATTTTTCAAGAAATTGATTCGTGTAAGGCTCGTGCTTTTGCGGATGAAACTCAGGTTTTTACAGCTTTGACGCTCTGCGTGCGAAAATTATGAACGCTGATTTCGAGGCACATGGTCTCAAAATAGATACTAGTGAGTGTGATCTCATACTGTTTGGTACGGAATCTACTAGGAAGCTTATTGACTCGGACTTTGTTGTTGAGATCTCGGGGAAATCAATAGCTGTAAAGAGCTCTGTGACGATCCTTGATTTTATTTTTGACTGTGGCCTTCGTTTTCAGGCTTATATTTCTCAGGTGATCAGAAAATTATATGAAGCCTGGAAGGCATTATACATGAATGCTAGAGTTCTTAATTTCAAATTCAGAAAAATGGTAGTTGAAACATTAGTGCTACCTATTCTGAATTATGCCTTGGTTGTCGTGTATCCTTGCTGGGACAAGCTAACGCAAAATAGACTGCAGTGTGTCCAGAATGCATGCTGCCGATTCGTCTGCCGTTTGCGGAAATATGATCATGTTTCTGCCAAAATTCAAGAATTGAAATGGCTGAAGATTCATGAATTATTTCAATTCCACCTTACTACATTAGTACAACGCATTTTACATTCGGGAGAACCTTCGTACTTTCGTAAGAAATTAATGTATAGAAGTGATATGCTATAAACTAATCTGAGAAATTTCCTTACACTTTCTTTGCCTAGATTCAATTCGGATTTTCTCAGGAGATCGTTCACATATAACCCTGCGAATATTTATATTCAGATTTCAAATAGTTTCAAAAATCTTTCAACAATCCCAATCACGTACTCACCTGAAACAACACCTAATCCATTTGCAACAGATTGATTAGCTAATGTATCTTTCTTCTTTCTTTACAATTGATTTTGCTCGTTTTTAGTTTGGTTTTATCTTTATCTTATTTTGATTAACTTATATCTCTTCATTTTTTGTAAAACAATGGTTTTCATTTTTGTTTTTTATTTTAATCTATAATTATATTATATATTAAGGTTGAGTAAGAATAGCTCTGCTAGACATCGTCTTACGTGTTATTTTGTTAGCAAGATAAATTGCTCAGAAATAAGGATCTTTTATCATTATTATTATTAAAAATAATCGAAGGTTCGAAACCAGTCATGTATTAACTAATAACCGTGCAAAATTGACATAAGTGTTCTTACTCTTTCATATTTTGGAATAAATATTGACAATATCGCGTCCTGCTGATTAGTTATCCAGTTTCAGTATTAATAAAGTTGGACCTAACAATATTGAACTTGATGTCAACGAATACGAACCAACACACTCTGATACCAAACTGTATAGTTCGTAATGAATTGTGGAACTTGGTGGGATGAACATAGATCACCAAGATGATATCGAAGGATCGAATAGATGGCGTTCGGTAAGCTGAAGCGAACATGAAAACATCAATTATTCCTCACAAATTAGGGATTCGCTTTAATTAGCATGGATTGAATTGTGGATTTAACACCATGTCTGCTAGTGTAGTCTGATTTCCCACATTAAATCCGGGATAACTCGCCTGGAGAATAATTATTGTAGAATATACAGAATAGTTAGTAGTTATCAGATGTACAGGCTTTTCATAAGTGATATTCCCAAGTTTCTGGATATCATAACTGTTCTGAATAACAAATCAAAGAGAATAATTCAATAATTCCTAAATTATAGCTTAACCTCCCTAACAACCTCATTTCGCGATTATTAGATGAAGATGTCATCGACGGAGTACAACACTTGAGACAAGATTTGATTCACGTCTCAATTACACACGATAGTTTTAATCCGGGTTATACATTATAGTCTAGTTCAGAAGTTAACTTCTGCTCATGCAATACAATACCGTACTACAGAGCTAGTTTGACATTTTTTTTTTCATGTGCGCTTCCCAGTAATAGGCGAAGATCGCCGGTGATCTCCGGGTGGACGATGAGGCGCACAGCCCGTTTTTGCACACTATCCAACATCCGCAACGAATGTTTGGGAGCAGATCCCCATACATGAAAACAATATTCCAAAGAAAGTCGAATCTGCTCCTTACATAGAAGCAACAGCTGAGATGACGTGAAGTATCGCTTGGCTCTGAAAAAAAACTAAGTTTAGCTGATGCCGACTTAGCTATTGCTGATACATTTTCATGCCAGCAAAACCCGGAGTTTACCGTTATTCGGAGAAGGTGCATCTAATCTTTGGATGCAGCTTGTTGGCGTTCCATCATTAGAGGAGGTTCTCTAGCGGGGACCTTTGTAGAAAACGTAGTGGCTTCCTTTTTGCTCGCGTTGAAGCTCACCAGGTTCAACTGACCCCACTCAGATATCCTCTGTAAGTCAGAGTTTAAATTAATAATTTGTTGACACCTCTGACGCTTAGATTTCGCAGCTATAATCGGCCTCAGACTACTGAAAGACGAAACCTGGGTACGATCGTCTGCGAAACCGAAGATCTTGTTCTCTGTAGCTGACAGAAGATCGTTTATCTGCAACAGAAACAAGGTTGGCGAAAGAATGGATCCCTGAGGTACTCCTGCTTACAACTGGAAACAATCAGATGTTATACCGTCTACCACAACTTGTTTTGATCTATTTGAAAGAAAGCTACTTATCCATCCCCGCATTTTTTGGGCAGCCCATATGCAGCAAGTTTATTTAACAGGGCTGCAGCCAATCCCTATCGAAGGCCTTGAAGATGTCGAGGGCTATTGCTCTAGATTCCCCATGCTTTTCCGTCATTGATGTACAAACATGAGTGACATAGGCGAGCAGATTTCCTGTTGATCTTCGCCTGCGAAAACCATACTGACGGTCATTAATAATTCCCGTCATTTCAAGATATTTGATGAGTTCATCATTTATCACTCTCTTCATCACTTTGGACATAATGGGAAGAAGTACAACAGGGTGGTAGTTTTGGGGTAAGGTCTTCTTTCCTTTCTTTGGGATCGGTTGAATTCTCGCTATTTTCCAGCTGCTCGGAGAAGTCTGGCTTTCAAAAGAAAGGTGAAACAGACGGTTAAGAATGGGTGCCAGTTCGGGAACACACTTTCTCAGGACGATTGGCGGTATTTTGTCTACACAAACTGCCTTCTTGGCAGAATTTTTAGGTGGCATGTTCGGTGGTATTGCTTTAGATGAATCTAGTACAGAATTCGTCGAGAACAAGAGAGCAAAGAGATCGGCTTTTCCTTTCGGAGATGATGCTATACCTCTGTCTTCTTCAACAAGAGACGGAAACGCAGATTTGCAGAAATTGGCACTGACCGTCTACGCCATAGACCAGAATTCTCTAATTCTCTTTGCCTGTTCAGGGAGTTTATTAGGTACCTCTTCGTTGAAATTGCGAGTAATCTCGCATTAATGTGAACTTACGTAACTGAGAGCCTAATAACATGAACATAGAAACTTTTGCATTAGCGCTCTGTAGTATGAACAGTCAGCACCTTTATGTGAAAAGGAAAGAACTTGTTCTAACCTTCAATATAACTGAGATGAAAGGAGACCTATCAGCCTACCATTTTGTGCTTGTTGGAGTTCATAAACAGATGTGCTCAGTGTTTAGCAATTGATTTCGCTGATAAAATAAGATCTAAAATAACAAAAACTTTTCGACTCTTTATGACAAATCTAGGTACAAGTGTCACTAACTCATCAAACAGAATGTCTGTTAGAAATGAACAAAGAAGAATTCCGGATGTTGTTGATTAGTGTTTGAAATCAAGCAATATTAATAAATGTACTCTGAGAAAAGCTGAATATCATTTGATGGAAAACAAACTCTACAAATGGTTGATGAAGCAGCAAGAACGAAACTTTCTCTTCTTGCGAGAAATGCAAAAGCAATGTTTCCATATAAATTTGGTTGTGTGTATATTCCTCCTTGTTGAGTTTTCGTTCAGATCCTCTAAGATGCCTAAAATCGCCATCTCATTTAGGAATCAGTTAATATTTTTTCTTGGAGTAGTAGTTTCGAAACCTTATTCAAAAATAAGCTTCTGTTGTCATATAATTTCAAGAAACCCATACACATTACCACGTAAATCGATGGTGGAATCGAAAATAGAACGCTGTTAGTTCGTGCAACCCTTCTTGATTTTAGAAGTGCCTAAATTCAAAGCAATTTCCACATATACTTAGAATTCAGTACGCGCCCTTGCTTTTAATGGACATATCGTGTTACGTCGAATGGCTGGCATAATTCTTGACTGAAGAGGCACGTCCAAGTCTTAATGACGGTTCGTTTGTATACTCGGCAATAATGAGTATACGTTGGTCAGAAGCTGCATATAAAAACTCTCGAAAAGCAAGGAATTTCACTTTCCTACTTAGAGTCTCAGCGTTATTTCGATATAGATAGCCCCCATAAGCGGTGTAGTTAAGACTGGCTGTTTTTTCTTGGTTCAATGTTGAAGACCGTTGTGTATTACAGCAGCAAAAAATTAAATTACGGTCTAATACTGTGATTTTCGGGTTTTCCTTTGGGTAATGAATGTTTCACTTACTAATGGAGTAAAACCCTCTGGATTGTTTTCGATAATTAGTGTTGGATGATTGTATCCATGCAGTGTGCATTCTGAACGGACGTACGTACATTATGTCAAAAAAGAATCGGGAATTGGTCAATGAAATACAAAATATTAATTTTTCATTCAAATTTATTGTGTCGCATTCAAAGTAGTCCCCATCATCGCCAACGGGTAATCTATCGATTTCAAAAGAAAAAAGTCGACCCATGTCTCATCACTGGTAACAATGCGTTTTATGAATGTGGGGTCCGAATTGACTCGTTCTAGCATACCTTCAACGACCTTCGTGTGACTAAATATTTGAAGACATATCAGGTCTTTTGGAACTAGTTTAGCGGTAACGTGTTTCATGCTAAAACAATTGACTAAAATGGTTCGAAATCATTTGTGAGACACAAAAGTTCATTGCATATCTCTCAAACTTGAATGACGGTTTCAAGCACCTTTTCCTTCACTTTATCGATGTCAACTTCAGTTGAAGTTTATGGCCGACCAGAGCGAGGCAAACCTTCCACCACATCCCACCCGCTGTTGAGTGTACTGTCTCTTTAATATGCACGTGTTTCGGTCGGTCATTCGTGAGCATTCTATAACATTTTCAGCGATTCGCCATCAAAAATTTCAATTGCAATAACAAATTCAAACAAATTATTCGTTCGATATTTCTGTCCATTGTACAAATCGCAAAACACACCTGTAAGAATTGCCAAAATCGAGCACTGTAAACAAATTAATGACATATCGCGTTCGAACAGTTGTTCCATCTTAGTAACAATTGAAATTCTGGCAATCGTTTTGAGCAGACTTTTCAAATAATCAATTTCCGGTACTTGACATAATGTATATTGTACTCACCCCTCGCGTTTCACATTCATCGATGTTATTCTCAAGGTTCAAAATTAGTTTGTTGTGAAATATTATAAAAAAATTATAAATCAACAAATAAATAAGATAAAAAACACAAGGTTTAACTTTAATCTACACTTTATTTGAAAAAAAAATCGACGACGTTTCGCTGACACAGCAGCTTTATCAAGAATGACAAACAGAATGAAGAGTATGGTATTATAAACAAATCGTAGAACAAGTTGGATGAATAACAGGAAAATCCACACCGAGCCATTGTACAGTTAGTATGAAAGGTAATAAAAACTAATTAAACAAGTTAAGTAGGTGTGAATAATTCACGTCTGCCTGCTCATTCAAAAGCTTGTCCGAATGTCTGTATCTATTTATTTCTAATGCTTCTAGGAGATCTAATTTTGAACTTTTGATTTTATATGTAATATGTCAAAGTTTTTATTGAATGAATGGTTTTCTTTTATTAGGTGGTTTGAATAATTTGAATCAGATTTATTTTATCGAAGCTACGTTTATGTTCAGATGTTCTTATGCCAAAACTCCTATAGGTCCTACCGATATAAATTTTATCACAAGAACCGCAATTGAGTTTATAGATTCCTGATTTACTTGATTTTTCAACACGAAATTTATTATTTTAATATGTTTACCTAAGTTATTAGAAGTTTTGAAAGTTATATTAAGATTTTGTTTGACGAGAAAGGATTTAATATTTGTACTTGCAGAACCGCAGAATGTTAAACTGTTGAATATTTTATAGTCTTTATGAATAGGATATACTTCATTTATTGCTTTCTGATACAGTTTTTACGAATGATTAGATCTATCATATCCGGATTATATGAGTTATTAATTAATCTGGATATGATAGATCTAATCGATTTGTTTATAATACCATACTTTCATTCTGTTTCTCATTCTTGATAAAGCTGCTGTGTCAGCGAAACGTCGTCGAATTTTTTTTTCAAATAAAGTGTAGATTAAAGTTAAACCTTGTGTTTTTTATCTTATTTATATCATGGATCTACATCAAGTAAGGGCCTCCACAATTCAAATCAACAAATATTGAAATAGGAGAAAAACATACCTTCATCAAAGAATAAATAGAGTATTGTGAAAATAATGCAGTGTTTAGGGTGTCCCAAATTCAATGTATTGGAATGGAATCTCCTAAACTCTTGAAGATAGAAAGATCCGGTTTGCGAATGATTGTTTCAAAGGCGACGTGATATATTGGATTCATATCAGATAGAAGCTGCGTAGCATCATCATAAATTTTCAAATATATCAAATTTGAAGATATACGCTTGCATAGTTTCAACAAGACCGTAATTGAACATAGTTTCATTATTTTGAACGATATTTCACCACCGCTCTAACAAAATTTCACGCAAAATCAGATTTTCTACGATATGATCGCCATTTCGACGTCTCATATTATGAAATATTAGGTGTAATATATATTTGTAGAACTTCCAGCGAATAGAATACGATGATGGTGGAATATACAGAATGTTCCATTTAAAAATAAATACAAGTTTGGGTGATAACTCTTGAGCCGTTCCCCCTGAAAAAAAGCATGAACAGCCCTACAATAGGCAGTTTTCATCTTTGCACTAAGTTATGGATTGACTGAGATACGAGGGTTTTGCGAAAGTGTAACATTTCGATAATCAGCCTGTATCTCAGTAACGAAGACGACTATGGAAAACGGCATCTTTCTTTTCATTGAAAAGTAACAACACTTCGCCCAAACCGAATATTTTTATCTTCAATAGTTTAGGAAATTCCATTCAAATGCATCGAATTTGGGACACCCTGTACATAAAAATTGGATGGAATCATTTCAGTGCTATGTTTTGATATTCTGTCTTGAAAAAATTCAAAAAAAGAATACTATTAGCAATGAATATCACTAATATTCTTGGACGTGTCTTCTTTCCCGAACCTAAAGTTGGAAAAAGCTTAAAATCATTAATTAATAAAGGATATCGACCGAGATGAACACACAAATTATACACCTACAATTTACTTGTGGTCGTGATGAACACTTTCCAAATCCTTATACTTGGGTACTGGGCCGAAATGGGCTCAAAAGGTAAATCGAGGATATCGATTAGCGAGACTATATCAATAACGTTATTATATTGAAAATTGTCAAAGTCTCATTATTGTCGGTTACTTTGTTCATTTAAAATGTTTTTTTTATTCTTTCAGAGTTCCCATAAATACAGAAAGCCCTTCTTCGAGAGAGGAACATCTTATACTGGTCAATTGGAATTCGGTAAGTGAAATAGAAACTCACATTGGTGAAATGAGATAAGGTTTAATACTTTGATATAGTCTTGTTGATAAGATCGAATATTTATTGGTTTTTATACGAGGAACATCATTTTAAAATAAGAATAGTTCGATTTGAATAAAAATACCACACATATTTGGCATTTGGGACATGTTATCATATTATACAGGGTGTTACATAATAGTATGTCACTTCTTGAGGGGGTAAATCTATGTGAAAAAAAAGCTTCGTTACGGAGCTACAAGGTGTTTCCGGAAAAAATTGGTTTTTTCTTCGAAACTCCTGCAGTATTTGAAATATTCAGCCCAAAGTTGATGCAAGTTTTTTTACAGCCTCCATCATTACATGTCCTAGATTTTAACTGAAATTCATAAGGTGTTTTTTTCCGACGCCATTTCTCCCTTTGCCCTTTCACACTTTTCAGCAGTACGCCACTGATCAGCGTACAATCAATTTTCGTCATCTTCGTTCAATTCAGAAACTTTTTTGACACTTGTAAATTTTTTGTATCTCCAACCGTTTTCGAGTGAAAAATTATTGAATTTGAATTGTATGTTATTCGCTGAATGAAAAAAATTAATAGAAATACTAATGAAATAAATTTGCTAATATTTTG
Organism: Cryptolaemus montrouzieri; assembly: GCA_013387265.2. NCBI lineage: Eukaryota > Metazoa > Arthropoda > Insecta > Coleoptera > Coccinellidae > Cryptolaemus > Cryptolaemus montrouzieri. The sequence goes on along the minus strand of JABFTP020000144.1, from coordinate 8,625,874 downwards.
AAAGCTCGTCTTCTGAGACTCAATTTATATTTATTCAATATCATCCTATAAAAAGAACAATTAAAATCTAAATAAATTGCTGGAAGTGTCCTCCACCTGCAAGAATTCCGGCCTCTGTCCTTCTCATATTACCACACACTCTTTGGAATATTCCTGAGGTATTTGTTATCGTGTATCAAGAGGTTATTATTAGATTTCTCAATTCTTCTACCGTGTTCACTGGAGTGGTATAAATTAAACTTTTGAGATATCCCCATAAGAAAAAGTCTAAACTATTCAACTCAGGGGTCCTAGGAGGACATGGTTCTGCCTCATCCCGACCTATCCATCGGTTGTTGAATATGTTATTCAAGAATTCCTTAGCTTCTCCACTAAAATGTTCTTGTTCCTTGTCATGCATGAACCACATTACGTTTCTGACCAAAAGTGGCACATCCTCGAGCAATAAAGGTAACTCCTCCTCAAGAATTTGCTGATAAGCAGGACCGTTTAGTCTGTTAGGCAAAATAAAGGCCCAATCGAATAATTTACAATCATTCCGACCCATACGTTCAGTGAAAATTGTTCTTAATGATGAGATTCTTCAATCAAATAGGGGTTTTCCTCAGCCCAATAATGATTTTTGTGATAATTTGTGATAGCACTTCTCGAAAAATTAGCTTCGTCTGTGAACATTATTTCACTATCAAAATGAGCATTTTCTCTGATTTTATCTAAGAACCATCGGCAGAAATTCAGTCTAGAAGGAAAATCTCGAGGAAGTAGAGTTTGGACGAGTTGAATATGAAACGGGTACAATAAAATGTCGTGGAGAATTCTCCAAAATAGAACATGTGAAATATTCAACTGATTTCCAATTTTTCTTGTACTCACATGAGGATTCAAATCAATGCAATTCAAACCTGCTTCCTCAATATCTGGAGTTCTCATAGTTTAAGTTGCACCTTTTAAATGATTATTTGCAGTAAAATTACCAGTTTCCCTCAACCTTCTGTAGATATTTTAGAATGTTCGCCAGTCTGGTGTTACTCGATTTGGAAAGCTCACCTGATACCATCGCCTAGCTTCTGTTGTGTTTCCGTCAGCCAGACCGTACATTTAATAGATACCAGAAAATTCGGCGTTGGTAAAATTAGCCATTTTTTCATACAGCAATAACTTCAAAAGTATTAAAACTAACCGTTAATTTAATAAACAATTCGAGCAAACACTGGTTCATTTTTAGCAACTGTCAAAATGAATAAATAAATAAAAAAAATCAAAGCCAACTATTCATTTTTTTAATTAGAAATACTTTCAATTCAGCGAATGCATACAATCGTTTAATAATTTTTTGCTCGAGAACGGTCTATACGAAAAAATTACTAGTGTCAAAAAAGTTTCTCAATTGAACAAAGATGGGGAAAATTGATTGTACGCTGATCAGTGGCCTACTGCAAAAAAGTTTGAAAGGCAAAAGAAGAAGACATGGCTTCGAAAAAGAAAACACCTTGTAGAGTCTAGTTTAAATTTAGGACGTGTAATGATGGAGCTGTAAGAAATAGTTTTGAAGAAAAAACCAATTTTTTCCGGAAATTTCAACACCTTGTAGTTACGTAACGAAGCTTTTGCGGACCTATGTTTATATGAATTTTTTTTCCTTAAATTGCACGTAGATTTACCCCCTCAAGTTGTGGCATACTATTATGTAACACCCTATATTATAATTATTATATTAGAATTGATCATCATATTGTTATATTATATTATGCAGGTATAATGTACCGAACGCCTTTTATATGCTAAAGTCGATTTGATAAAGCCGTAGAGTAATAAATCTTTAGGTGACAGGATGGTTATAGTTCCACTCGGATAAGGGTTAAAGTGTATTATTAATTATATTCTCCGCATTCAACCACAAGAAAGGAATATTTTGAACAGTTGTTGGATTTAATTCCATTAGGATCTGTTATAGTAATGGATAACGCAAGATATCATCCGCAACAGATTGAATTAACGCCATCATCTTCATGACTTAAATCAGACATCATTAGATGGCTGACGGATAAAAATATTTCTTTGAAAGATATGAATATGACAAAAAAGAATCATCATGAATTGTAAATTTACATAAAAAAAAACCGAGAAGTTATTACCTATACTCCGCCTTCCATCTTACCACTGCGAATTGAATCGGATTGAACTTATATGGGCACAGGCAAAGGGTGAAGTGGCTATAAAGATCACAAAATTTTAAATAAAAGACGTCGAACCTCATTTCAACAGTGTAATAAAATTACATCCCAAAAAATTGTATGGACCAAGTCATTAAAGAAGAAATTGAAATGTAGGAACTGGATCATATTATGGAAACCAAGATGTTATAGTGAATTTAAGTAATGAAGATACATCATCAGAAGATGAACTGTAAATATTTTATGAAACAATTGTAGCCTGAAATATATATGAGCATTTTAACAAGCACTTTACCAAATAGACTATAGAGAATCTCAAGAATCTAACGCATCAAAGTGCATTAAAATCTGTCTCACCACCGAAAATATCGATAATTCATTCTTTCAATGCCTCAACTACGTGGTTTGACGAGCAAAACATTGTCTCCTCTAGAAAAATCGCTTCACGATTCTCCAAGCTTTCTCCACATAATTCTTTTGATAATTTCTAAATAATTCTATTATTCGCGAGAAACTTAATACCTTCTTATCTTAATTGGCCCCTTTATGTGCTGAAAACACATTCCATTTATTTCCTCTAGATGTTATTACGAATAGATTGAATTGTATCTTTTGGTATTCTTTTCTCGATCTTGTGAATTAGATTGAATACAATAGCAGAATAGATCTTTGGATTGAAAATGAGAAAGAGAGGTTTGGTTTCACCTATAATATTTTAATATTATTGATAAAAATTGCTGTGTTAATAAACGGAATAATAAAATCATTTAGTAACGACAATATTCCACTAATGATGAATATTATCTCTTATCGCTATGTATTTGTTGTGTTTCTCGATAATTGAAATAATTTTGATCAGTTAAATAATGAAAACGATAAGATAAGGAAAACTATTTAGTTTTTGGCAACATTCATGTCGATAACAAATATTTAATGATTGAGTATGTGTCCTACATTCTCGTATGTTGATGAATGATAGTATACTTCAAGAATATTGATTCCTTTTAAGAATTTATCTTCAGAAGCTTAAAACGACTCATTAACTCTCATCGTCAAGTGGTTCCGATGTTTTTATTAATCCCATTCTAATAGTATTTAGTAGTCTTTTACTAGTGATTAATACAATATCTATGGAATTCTTGCTTAACACTTGGTGAAACATATTAATATAATGATTATCATTTGAATTTGGGAGGCTTTTACTTGATCAAATTCCATTATCAATAATAAAGAACAAGTACTGTGTTTTAAGAATTTTACTTAATAATTGCGATTCGTAACGCGTTTCACTACACCGTAGCTTCTTCAGACGAATGATGAAGCTACGGTGTAGTGAAACGCGTTACAAATCGCAATTATTAAGTAAAATTCCTCAAAACACTAGTACTTATTTTTTATTATTAATGATTATGACTTGGCAAAGGTTACACAAATATTCATTAAAATACTCGACATATTTTTCGGGTTGTTAGCCCATTATCAAGAGCAATACAGTACTGAATTAAAAATGAGTGATTTCACTTCATAAAGACATTCATTACAGGAGGTAAATTGAAGACTAGTTGGTCGTTGCAAATCGGCTGGTTTTTCCTATGAGCGGACGTAATTTCAATACTCTCCAAGATGTCCATCCTATTTGATATTCTCGAAATCTATGAAATAATTTTTGTTGATATAGTCGTGCAAAAAACCCGTAGAATTTTTATTTTGGAGAACGGATCTTTTATGTTCATCAACTGTCTTCTCGATGCATCTTTCGGTTTGGCGTATATAGAATTTTTCACATTTACTGCAGTGTATTTTATATACTCCGCTTTTATCCGATAATTTTGTTTTATCTTTATTATTAACCAACAATGAATCCAAATTCTTTTTATTAGTGCTGATGGTGTTAATATTATTTCTGTGTAATCTCTTACATATCTTGTTGCTAATATTAGGATTATAGTAAATTGGAAATTTTCTGTTAGATTTCTCAGTACGCAACGGATAAATGTTCTGCAATGAAAGTTTATGACGTTTTTGTCCTATTAAGGTATCAGGTAATTTTGGTTCATAGCCGTTGTTCTTAGCGATTAATTTTGAAACTTGAACTTCATTCTCAAAATCGACAGCTGACAAAGGAATAGGAAGCAATCTGCACAAATGAATGAAAGGCACTAAATTTGATATTCTGGGATTGGGAAGTACTGTTATGAATCAGGTACGAATTTATTGGAAAAAGATGGGTTGAAATTGACTGTTATGAATCCGAAAGCTCCAATTTTATATTTACTACCCAAAATGACCATGGTAGATTGCCCCATGAGACCTATTGTTTCATATGTAAGTGCTCCAGCTAATAAATTATGTAAATATTTGAACAACATACTTCCAAATTTGATACAACACAATTCAATTTACTCAATATAAAACTCTATAGAATTAACCAATCACTTGAGATCTGTAAAAATTTCGATAACTGCTAAATTAGTATCCGTTGATATAATTAATCTATATCCGTCTATACCCTGCCGTGATGTCAAAGCCACAATTAATCAACAATTTCAATCCAATAGTACAATAAGCCCCACTCATATAGAAGAAACGTTTTCAGCTGTAAACCTATGTCTCAAACAAATTTATTTCAAATTCAATAATAAAATATATCAACAATTAGATGGTTCACTTATGGGCTCTCCATTGTCTCCGTTATTAAGTGAAATATTTATGACAAATTCAGAAAATAGTATTTTTAGTTCCTCCAACATCCTAAGATTGTATTTTTATGGAAAATATATGTAGATGACATCTTCTGTATGTGGATTGGCACAGGCAGACAACTCAATAGTTTCCTACAGTTTTTGAATTATCTTCATCGATCGATTCAATTTACAATGGAAATGAAAATAATGAAAAATCTTTAAGTTTGTTGGACTTGTCGATTAGTAGGGTTCATGATGCACTCTCCTTTAAAATATACAGAAAACCAACCTATTTGGATACCCTGCTTCATAACAGTAGTTTTCAATCCCAGAATATCAAATTGAGTGCTTTACATTAATTTGTGCACAGATTGCTTTCTATTTGTTTATCAGCTGACGAATTTGAGAATGAAGTTCAAGTTTTAAAATTAATCGCTAAGAACAACAGCTATGAACCAAAATGAATTGATTCCTTAATAGACAAAAACGTCATAAACTTTTATTGCAGAGCATTTATCCCTTGCATACTGAGAAATCTAACAGAAATGTTCCAATTAACTATATTCCTATTATTAGCAACAAGATATGTAACAGATAACACAGAAATAATAGTAACACCATCAGCACTAATAAAAAAATTTGGGTTCATTGCTAGTTAACAATAAAGATAAAACTAAATTATAGGATAAAAGCGGAGTATATAAAATACACTGCAGTGAATGTGAGACATTCTATATATGCATATCGAAGAAAATTATTTTTCAAGGGACAATATTTAACCTACCGTAGAATATTGAATATCCTCCCTTGAAGGAGCTAGTTTTCCGATGTACTCTTCATAATCACCGTTTACCGGGGCCACCGGGAAGTGGTACAGCACGGTAAGACGTCACGAATAGGAATAATGGACTGCAGTTTCGATCTCGTTTGACCTCGTCTGCATTATCTACACACTCGTAACAAAAGGCCATGCCGTTACCTACTCATCTCAATTCGTTAAAGCAAATGCAATAATATAAATATCACTGCGCCCCCAACGAACCGAAACAGAGGCTACCTCACCAGCGCCCCGCAAAACGGTGAAACCAAAGAGCAGATGAAACAAGAAAACGTTAAGTGGTTACACTAGTTCGATAACATACCGACATGCGACACTCACGTATCAGACAGAAGCGGCTGTCGAAGGACCGATGCTCCTTATTTCTATGTGGTTTACAACCATGCATACACAAACAGATTTTTAACATTCTACGGAAGGTTGAATATTGTCCCTTGAAAAATAATGTTCTTCGATATGTCTACACATTGCGAAATCTCGCAATTCGTAGCTTTTTGTTTTGAGATGATTCTATATATGCCAAATCGGAAGATGTATCGAGAAGAGAGTTGAAGAAAATAAAAGATCCATTCTCCAAAATAAAAATTCTGCTGGTTTTTTGGATCATTGCATTAACAAAAAACATTTCATAGATTTCGAGAAAATCAAATTCATGCATCCAGGTAATAGAGGAAAAAGAATGGACATGTTGGAGATTATTGAAATTACGTCCGCTCATAGAAAAAACATCACATTTGCAACGACCAAGTAGACTTCAATTTACCTCTTATTGTGAATGCCGTTATACATAAGTGAAATCACTCATTTTGAATTTAGTATTGTATTACTCTTGATAATGGGCTAACAACCTGAAAAATACGTCCAATATTTTTAGTAAATATTCGTGAAACCTTTGCTGAGTGATAAATACAAATATAAATCAAAAACTCCTTTGAGAATTGTTCACCGATTTGCAAATTTTGAACTTATAATATTCGTTGAAGACTTTGTTTTCTATTCTACTAGTCAAAATTGTCATCACCAAGGGTTAGTAGATTAGTGATGTACTGCAGTTTTTTTACTCTTTTCACAATATCTAAACAGAACCCATCTCAACTACAGTATGTTCCAACGAAAATTGGCCACCACCTCTACCTTGATATGAACAGATTATTGCGGAAAAAGCTGAGATAGATCAATTTTGATTGGAGTGGGACCAATTTCAGAGTCGAATGACATATCTTCGAAAAGATACTGCAATTCTCCATTCAAAATAACATCTTTATGAACATTTGCAGTTCAAACTGAACGGAAGTTTGTGTTTCAATGAAAATTTGATACTGCAGAAAATGTCCACCTACTTCTATCCAATGATACAATGATACAAACGATACTCGAATTCTCTTCTAACAACAACTTCTAAGAAAATTTTCAGGTGTCGAAAGTCTGCAATCGGTGACGATGTTCTCCGCAGCTCTTCCAAGTTTTCAGGTGACTGAACTAGACACTCAACTGTTTCTCTTCTGTCAATCCACTGACCTGAGAAATTTTTATCCAAATATTGTCGCACACGGCCGTCGAAATGTACAGGAGCACCATCTTGCTGAAAACGTATCTTATTCTCTGTAAGAGTTTATTAATTCTTCCAACAACTCCAAATAAGTGTCTCCATCGAGATAACCTTCGATGAAGAAAGGTACCTACAATATGGTTTCCGAAAATTCCGGACGAAACAATTAATTTCAGAGTCATTTGTGTGCATGCCTGTATGCCTGTATGCCTGTATACAGAAAGAAATCTAAAATTTGACGAGAAATATTATTTCTTGCTGAAAAGGTGTTTCATCAACACATCGGAGAAACAGATTTATTTCTTTTTGTTCTAGAGATATTATACTTCAATAAACTCCCTTCAATCATGACAATTCTATTCAATTTAAATGATTTTTTTGAATATATTATTCAATTTTTCTTTATAGAAATTGAGATTTCTGCTTTCTGGAACAATGTAGAGAAACTGACGTTTTTCCACCATTTAATTACGAGGTAAATAGTTATTCGTGTACATTTCTTCAAAGAAAGTTTGAGTACTTAACGACAATAATTGTGTATTCCATATGCGTAGTAAGAATTCTTGTCAAACCCTCTGAGTATGCTGGAGCCGGAGCCTGGAATTCCTTCGAAAATATAGTTGCACAAGCGTTTATTCAACGTTCCTTGCTGGCTATGGCGAAAATAATGGCTGGATGACTGGAGGGTTCTTTTTCATCCATCCTGCACAATTCCGACAAATTTTCCTTGAATTTGTGGCCGTTAACAGCAAGTTTCTCTTACAACACCGGATGTGTTTTCTTGGATGAATTTGAAGTTTTCAGAGTTCGGTGATTTTCTTTCAATTAGGTGGCTTACTGACCAAATGATAATAAGTCTCTCTACGGTTGTATTTTCTATTCTCTCATGTTATTTATTGAAATCATTCCCAAAAAAACCTTCCTCAATCAGGAAGGTTTTATCGATTAGTTTCCATTCATGAATTATTCTGTTGTCAGAACCTGTTACATCATTAGAGTGGAGTTTCAAGTTGTTTGAGAGTGTATGTTAACTCGAACCAAGTTGTAGACGATTGTTAGAATAACATTCGTAGTAAGCGCGTATCTCAGCACACTCTGAATGAAGTGATTTTTTCAGCATCACAGAAAGTAGACATTTGAAGTGTTTATCTGAAAATACAATTTTTGGGAACCAAGCTTTTGGATTATCTGTGATGTAAATATCTATGAAAGATAGAAAAATCGCAATCTATGAATGAAGTTTGGAGATCTTGCGTGGTCTCTGAACGATCGGCGCGATGTACACTAGTTGACAGAAGTGTAGGGTACGCACACATAACGAGCAGGTTACCCACTTGGCTGTGACAAGTGCTTATAAGCATGAATATGACATTCGTCATATTTTTCGAACGACTATCAGAATTTTTTCGCAAATTTTTCTCTATATTAAACAAGTTCCACGAAGAAATAATAAATGGGCGATGTCAACCCAGATTATTGGGTCCATAATGATTCTAAAACATCTATAGATCATAATCGGCATCACTTGGAAGACTGAACCTGGCCATCAGGGCTCTCTCGGTCAAACAGAGATGGAATTTGTAGAAATATCGCATATGCAAGATAGTATGGTTCCCTGTTACATTTCCTGAGCTCACACTTGTGTTTTTTTCTGACACATACCAAAATTATAGATATAAGCATTTATTGTAAATACAAATACTTTTCAAAAGAATATATATATATATATATATATATATATATATATATATATATATATATATATATATATATATATATATATATATATATATATATATATACAGTGTGTTCCAACGAAAATTTGACCCCCTCTAACTCCGAAATGAGTAACATTAGCGAAAAACACCAAGACACGTCGATTTTTGTTTCGAGGGGAGCATTTTTCGAAATAATTCGAAACTTCTCAGATCAATCCCTACCCCAGCAACCCTAACTTTGAAATTCATCATAGGGAATAAGGGTCGAGTGGCACCTTACTGAAAAGGTCTGTCAATTCTCCACCTTGATTTGTCATTTTAGAATTTTAAATTAACATACAGGGTGTCCCAACCAAGGGTGAAGTTGAATTCCTGGAAATCCCAAATACTAAATGAAATAGATTTATTTTGGCATAATGCAAGCGCAGGTTTATGCTCGGTCTAGAAAACGACCTACACTTGTGAATTTGGAGTTGGTGCAATCAACCCCTATTTCCAGCATCCCCAACTCAAAAATCATTCGATCGATAATAGGTCAAGTGGCACCTCGTTGGAAAGGTACTGCAATTTTCTCTTCGAATTTGGTATTTTCGAAATTCAGAATCATCATACAGGGTGTTCCGAAGCAGGAACATTGAAAATCCAAATAACTTTTTGAAACTGGTTCATTTCGGTATACGAGTACATGTTTGATCCGAGAATAGGACTTTCTTGTGTGGTTATAGAATTTTTGCAATCAACCCTTCCATTCAGCATCCCCAACTTGAAAATCATACAAATAATTCAAGTGGCATATCTTCAGAAAGGTTTTTGAATTCCAGAATGATTAAAGCATTTCATTCAGTTCGGCTCTCCATACAGGATGTCGCTTTCGAAAAATTCAATATCGTCATTTGAAATTATCAACTAAAATTAATTCGAAACTATTAAAAGTATTGGGGTACGATGTGTTGAGCATCAATTACGAAGAAATAAAGCTGATTTCTGCATTGAAAATGTTCACATTTTTTCATTTCCATCTGGCGTGCAGTCATCTGTTATTTCTCATTTTGCAATGAAATATTATTATTATTCAGATCAGTTCCTCATTATTGTTGTTGTTCGTCAGTTGAAATTAATCTGAAAATGGTTTATTCCACTGAGGAAAGGGTCGAAATTGTATCGAGGTATTTTCGAAATAACAGTTGTGCCAAAGAAACGGCAAGGATATTCGATAGGAACCATCCTGAAAAGAAAGGGAGTCAGTCACCAGTACGTTAAATATTTGGTTGACAAATTCCTAGCTACGGGTTCGGTGGTAAACAAAAACATGAAGTGGCATGTCCTGTCAGAAATGAGGCAACGGAAGTGGCAGTAGTGGGTCATCTACAAATGGAGAATACTACTTCGATCAGAAAACTATCTCGTCTGACTGGTGTATCAGCTACAACTGTCCATAGAATCGTGAAACATCACAAATTTCACCCTACAAGGTAAAATTAGTGCATGAAATAAACGAAGATGATCCAGATCGTCGTTTACAGTTTTGTGAAAATCTAAGTGAAAACCTAAACGCTAATCCAAATTTTCTGAATAACATCTGTTTTCTGATGAAAGCACCTTTATGCTCAGTGGTGAAGTGAATAGACATAATTGTTGATATTGGGACACACAGAATCCTCATTGGTTTAGAGAGGCCCACACGCAAAGGCCTCAGAAGTTGAACGTTTGGGCAGGAATTTTGGCAATCATCTAGTTGGGCCTTTCTTTATTGAGGGTAATCTGAATGGAAATGGCTACCTACAGTTGTTAGAGGAACACATACATCCTAGATTGACAGAAATTTTACAGAACGATCCAACTCTTTCTGAGGACGAAATGCGTTTTCAACAAGACGGTGCTCCTCCGCATTATGATGCTCGGGTGCGCCAATATTTAGACGAAAATTTCCCAGGAAGGTGGATTGGTAGAAGAGGACCTGTTGAGTGGCCAGCCAGGTCACCAGATTCAAATCCCTAGATTTTTTTTTGTGGGGCCATCTGAAATCTAAAGTTTATGCCACAAGACCAGAAAACCTGGAGGAGCTGCGGATGAGGATTATCACAGAATGCCGACTTTTGACTCCTGAAGTTTTCGCTCATGTGAGAAGAGAGTTCAAAAATCTTCTGTATAACTGTATGGAAGTGGGCGGAGGTCATTTTGAACAATTGTTGTAATAATCAAGTTAGTTTTTTGTTTTCAATTGAATACAAGTTCAATAAATCTCGTTTTCCTGTTTAGATGAGCATCCAATCAATTTCTCCATCATCCCCTCATCCTGATCCTCACGCCAGAAAACCTCGATTGCCAAACTGAAACCAATGCCTCAGTGATTCAGAAAATAGAAAAATCTTTCTGGAACTTTGCCACTCAACCTGTAATCACTTGTATGATTTTTTGAGTTGGGGATGCTGAATGGAAGAGATTGATTGCAAAAATTCCATATTCACGCAAGAGAGTCTTATTCTCGAATCAAACATAAACATGTTCTCGTATTATACCGAAATGAACCAGTTTCAAAAAGTTATTTGGGTTTTCAGTGTTCCTGCTCCGGGACACCCTGTATGCTGATTCTGAATTTCGAAAATACCAAATTCGAAGAGAAAATTGAAATACCTTTCCAACGAGGTGCCACTTGATCTATTTTCGATCGAATGATTTTTGAGTTGGGGATGCTGGAAATAGGGGTTGATTGCACCAACTCCAAATTCACAAGTGTAGGTCGTTTTCTAGACCGAGCATAAACCTGCGCTTGCATTATGCCAAAATAAATCTATTTCATTTAGTATTTGGGATTTCCAGAATTCAACTTCACCCTTGGTTGGGACACCCTGTATGTTAATTTAAAATTCTAAAATGACAAATCAAGGTGGAGAATTGACAGACCTTTTCAGTAAGGTGCCACTCGACCCTTATTCCCTATGATGAATTTCGAAATTAGGGTTGCTGGGGGTAGGGGTTGATCTGAGAAGTTTCGAATTATTTCGAAAAATGCTCCCCTCGAAACAAAAATCGACGTGTCTTGGTGTTTTTCGCTAATGTTACTCATTTCGGAGTTATAGGGGTCAAATTTTAGTTGGAACACACTATATATATATATATATATATATATATATATATATATATATATATATATATATATATATATATATATATATATATATATATATATATATATATATATATATATGCTTCTCAGATCTGAATTGCATATTGGCTAGCAGTCTGGTTGTGCTGTACAGTCCTTTCATATTTCCAAGGTTTGCCGCTTTAGGAACTTCTTCGGCTAGTGTTTCTGCTCATCTTCTTTTGTCATTTCTGAAACATCTCTCTACTTTTTTGTTTTTGTCGTTATAATTCTCAACATTTTTCCCCGCGTTTTGGATTTACCTCGGATCTTCTTCAGTTTTCTTCTTTCTTCTATTTTGATGTTGGTTTCATTCGTTGTCCAGGGTGTTTTGGAGTTTACGTTATGCCCTAGTTTGTTTCCTTTATTCACTTTCGACCCTTTCTGTTCTACTGTTTCACTAGTTTCAGTGTCTAGGTTTTCGAATCGGTTTTTAACTTCTGAGGTTAAGTCTTTTGAGGTGGCTTTGCCTTTAAGCTTTTCTTCCCTTCTGTTTTGGTGTGAATGAATCTATTTTAAGGCTAATACTTACCTTTTCTGTTCGATTGAAAATGAGGCTTGTATTCTGTCAGTATCCTGTTGGTTTTAGTTTTCCATGGATGAAAATTTTGTTCGAAAAATCTTAGAGAAGTTAGGTTAGATAATGGCAAATGAGCTTTGTTATTTCTTTATGAAAATTGATCCATTTTTGGAACTACATACAACCAAATTTATAAGGACTCACTCGGTATTTCACATTATTGATTGTCTTCAACCATGGATCTTTGACTACGTGTGGAATGAAGTTTTTCGTTGTAAAAAAAAATAGATACTATACTCCAGAGGTAATTTCTGGAAGCAACAGGCATCAGTGTATCAGTCTAAACGATACGTCAAAGGATTCGTTCGAGGGGTTTATACAGCAGAAAGCCCTTAAGAGTTCCAGAACTAACCAGACACTAAAAAATTTACAGACTTAAACGGTGTATTGAGTACCAAAATTGGAATATTGAGAATTGGCGAAATGCTCTTTTTTCAGATGAGACCAGAATTGGTGTTCGATCAGATGAATGCCGGATTCGGGTTTCAAGGAGTCGTGGAAGACAAGCTAGACTCCAAGCAGCAAGACAAATTCTGAAACACCAAGGGGGCAGTGTGATATTTGGGGTGGCATTATGCTTTGAGGCAAAACAGATTTCATTTTGTTTCTTGGGAGTGTAACGGCTAGAAATTACGTGGACCAAGTGGTGTAGACCATAGTGAGACTCTGGCGAGATGCCCACGGTGAGACTTTCACTTTTATGCAAGATAATGCTCCTCTACATACCAGCAACCTTGTACGACATTATCTTGAAACAGAGAGAATAGCAATTTTGGACTCGTCAGCTTACTCTCCAGACCTTAATCCTATTGATCATTCATGAAAGGAAAATTAGATCACGTCAGGATAATTCAAGAACCCCCACAATAGCTCATTCTAGCCGCCACAGAAGAGTGGCAGATTATCACCCCAGAGGAGATTATGAACCTAATCCAAAACATACTTAGACGGATTCAGGCTTGTATCAGGACAAGAGGAGGTAATACAAGCTACAGAGGTCAGGAACAGAACACCTACTCCGTGAGAAAACAATTTTCAATTTTTTTACTACATGCGGAAAGTCTCTCTCATTTTCTTTTATTTGTTTCTTTTTTAAAATAAACCTTAATTTATTTCTTTTTTCAATTGAAATATCTCAGAAAGATCAATTCTAACAATCTCTCGAAATTACTACAATCCCTGAGGTAATATTCAATAAAGTTTATATTGGTCAGACGGGACTCTATCTAGGTACACGAAATTCAGAACATCAGAGGGATGTTGTTGATGTTTACAATCCTGTGAAACGAAAACTGAGTAAAACCGCTCAGGCAGAACATGCCTTGAAAGAGTTACATACTATCAATTTCGACGATGTGAAAGTACTCGGTAGACAGAACATTGTACAGAAAAGGTTGGTTCCTGAAATGATTGAAATTAAGGAAGAAGAAAACTCTCTCAACAAAAGATCAGATATTGATAATCTAAATACTTCTTATTTCAATCTAATTTAAAAAATTAGGAGGTAAAATAGTGGTTAATCCTCTATAAGAGTCTGAAATTGATTGTTATTGTCATGTTCTTATTTTGTCATTGATTGTCTTGCCGACGCGATACGTAGCCATCCCCTGCAGACGGGCGGCACCATAATTCAGTCCGTATCATGCTGTGTTTGGTACAAGGGACTTAATGCACCGTTCGTTCGTTCTTTTATCGTTAAAGGTGACTCATAAAACCAAATTGTTATGTAGGAAACTCTGCTTTTCAAATCTTTATAATTAGTAACTGTCCTGGTCAATCATAAATATTTTTACTGAATTTTTCATTTATACATCTATCAGTCGTTTTTATGTATGATTTACACGATTCTTAGACTGTTCTCTGGTTCTCTTGACTGTTTTATAGAAAATTAGTTTTTTCCAATATTTTTTTTTAAATTCATTATCCTTCACATTGCTTTTATTCTTTATATTGTTTCTACAGGGTGTTTCCGAATAAGATGTCATAAATGAAGGATGCGAATCCCTGAATGATTTGAGCAAGAAAGTTCGAAGAACCAATCGTCAAAAAATGCTTCATTGCCGAGATACAGGGTGTTAAAGTTGAGAAAATTTTTCGATTTTCTCTCGATAAAACCTAGACTTCTCAAGATTTCGGGCTCAAATTTTCCACATAAGTTATTAAACACAATCTGAATCACCAGGTGAGACCAAATTTTGAAACAGTATACAGGGTGATACTTTTTCATGGGCCATGTTCCATTTTTACCCTCGGAACTTTTTTTTGGTACGCCACTGGCACTAACAAAAAATAAAATCGAATAGATCATTTAATTTGAAATTTTTTTTGACTCCTGCATTTTGATCGTAACTATCACCGTTTCTGAGATATTAATTATTGAAAATAATCCAATAGTTTTCCCATATCGAAGCCATGGAGATATTATCTTAATAACTGATGCAATTTTTCAGGAATTGAGCTAAAATTTACATCAGATATCTCCTTATTGTATGTTTATATCAAAATGAGGCAGAAATTCCTGACATTATACAGGGTGTTATTTTTTCACGTGCATTTTCCTCTTTTGCCCCTGAACTTTTTGTGGTGCGCTACTGGTATATTCTGAAAACAGAATCGAACAGATTATTCAAAGTGAAAACTTTTCTGTTCCTTGTATTTTTCCGTATCTGCCACCATTATCGAAAAATTAATCAACAACGCCCGAACAGGCTACCCCTTTGCCTCCGTATATTTTTTCGGTGCATAACTGACGTTTTTCGTAATCAGAAACGGATTTTTCATTCAATTCGGATAATTTTGTGCTCATCTTGATCCTCATGTCTTTCACCGTTTTGAATTGAAAATAAGGACCCCGGAAATCGAAGAGGCAGTCCTAAATTGTATAGATGAGGATCCTCAGCTGAGTACAAGAAAAATTGGAAGAGAGTTGAATATCTCATTTGTATTGGTCTGGAAAATTCTCCATGATTTCTTGCTTTACCCATACCATATTCAACGCGTCCAAGCTCTACTACCCCGCGATTTTCCTCTGCGACTCAATTTCTGCCGATGGTTCCTTCATAACATTGCTCATAATCCCCTTTTCGATAGCGAAATCATCTTCACAGATGAGGCGTCCTTCTCGAGAAATACAATCAGGAACTTTCATAACAATCACTATTGGACTGAAGAAAATCCCCATATGATTGAGGAATGTCACCATCAAGAACAATTTACGGTTAATGTCTGGGTTGGAATAATTGGGGATTTCCTGATCGGGCCATTTTGTTGCCAGACAGGCTGAATGGAGCCTTATATCGCCACTTTCTAGAAGAGATTTTACCTGTGTTGCTAGAAGATGTGCCGCTGCAAACTAGAAATAGAATGTGGTTTATGCATGACGGAGCACCACCGCACTTCAGCATGGAAGCTAGAGAATATCTGAATATGACATTCAATAACCGCTGGATAGGGCGTGGTGGACCAGAAGCTTGGCCTCCAAGGTCGCCAAATTTAAACAGTTTGGATTTTTTCTTTGGGGACATCTGAAAACTTTGGTTTATAGCTCTCCCGTGAATACACTTGAAGAATTGAGGAATAGAATTACACCATCATGTGACGTCATCAGAAATACCCCAGGAATATTTCAGAGGGTGCGCACTAATATGCGGAGACGAGCAGAAGCATGTATTCTTCCAAGTGGAGGACATTTTCAACATCTTCTTTGATTTGTTCTGTTTGTTCAATTTTTGTTTTCATCATTATGAGTTTTTGTTATTGAAATCATTCGCGGTTTATGTTGTTTATTCATTTACTTCCGATTTATACACTCAATAAAACACATTTTTGAATTCGAATTCAATGATCAGGGAAATGATATCACCTTTTATACTTTCTCATAAATCCTACCAATCTAGTGGTGCAGATCTTAAAATGTGAACTTCGTTTGAAATTCGAGCTCAAGGTCTTCACAAATTGCCGAAATAACATGAAAAATATCTTCAAGCTTTCAATACGGAAGGGACTATAAGATTACTTTTCTCGATCAATATCTCGAAAATGGTGGCAGATACGGAAAACTACAAGGAACAGAACAGTTTTCACTTTGAATAATCTGTTTGATTCTGTTTTCAGAATATACCAGTAGCGCACCACAAAAAAGTTCAGGGGCAAAAGAGGAAAATGCACGTGAAAAATAACACCCTGTATACTGTCAGAATTTCTGCCTCATTTTGTTATAAACATACAATAAGGAGATATCTGATGTAAATTTTAGCTCAATTCCTGAAAAATTGCATCAGTTATTAAGATAATATCTCCATGGCTTCGATATGGGAAAACTATTGAATTATTTTCAATAATTAATATCTCAGAAACGGTGATAGTTACGATCAAAATGCAGGAGTCAAAAAATTTCAAAAATTGAATGATCTATTCGATTTTATTATTTGTTAGTGCCAGTGGCGTACCAAAAAAAGTTCCGAGGGTAAAATGGAACATGGCCCATGAAAAGTATCACCCTGTATATTGTTTCAAAATTTGGCCTCACCTGGTGATTCAGATTGTGTTTAATAGCTTATGTGGAAAATTTGAGCCCGAAATCTTGAGAAGTCTAGGTTTTATCGAGAGAAAATCGAAAAATTTTCTCAATTTTAACACCCTGTATCTCGGCAACTAAGCATTTTTTGACCATTGGTTCTTCGAACTTTCTTGCTCAAATCATTCAGGGATTCGCATCCCTCATTTATGACATCTTATTCGGAAACACCCTGTAGATGTACAATTTTTAATTTTTTCATGAACTGATTCTCATTCTTAGAGCCTTGAGGAAGAGTTTAAATGAATCGAAACGTCGGCGATTAACTGATCTGGTTTTAGTCATTCGACCTGATATCCACTCATTCAACTGAAGAATATTCAAAATATCGGGTGATTCCATATAAATTTGGTTATGTGTAAGTCTTGTTTTTAAGAGTCAAATTTCACTGCGGAATATCATTTCAAAAATTGTGAAGCGTTTTGTTTTAAATATCACCATCGTATCTCAAGTCAAAACTGTTTATGAAAGAGAAAGCGTAACTCTGCATATAGCCTAGGAAACATTGAATGAACACTTTGTTCGGAGACGATAGCACTATTAAATTCTGATATTCCTATCTTAAAAGGGAGAAAAACCGCTGAAAAGTTTTTCTCTTAGGAGTCTTCTCCAATAATAGCCAATTATAACACTAAAGAAGCTTGGGGGAGAATTATTGTTCGGACCAGCGAAACCCATTTTTCGTTTCGGAAAGTTCTATTAGGGTATGGAACAGCAACGGGGGATTTCTTTCTGATCGATATAATGTTAGGAAAGTATCCTTCGGGCTATTTTCATTCCTTCATACTCAGAGGGGGACGAAAGAAATAGTCTATAGTATTTTCGGATGAAAAATTAAATCGAAGTAGTAACTAATACGATTGTCCTCGTGAAAAGGTATGATTTATCTCAAATGATCGAAGGTATCAACTCTGGAGTGCAACGTTGGTTGTTACGTTTCTTCCCTACTATATTCTCAAAGATTTCATTTACACATTCCAGTCCTCTAGCGCAGTGTTCCGCATACAAAAATTCGAATATTTGTATATACAATAAATGATGATATCTATAATTTTGGTGTGTCAGAAAAACACAATCGTAAAAACCAAGCGAATAAATAGAATTCCAGTGGAAAAAACAGGCTATGCCCTTTCCTCAAACAGGCATCTAAACTTGCATCATGCCTCCTACGATTGCCCCTATAGTGTGAGCTCAGCAAATGTTACAAGGGAACCATACTATCTTACGTATGATTCAATAAACGGATGAAAAAACCTGTGGACAAAAATTGTTTCCCTATCGCTAGTGAAAAAACCTGTGGACAAAAATTGTTTCCCTATCGCTATTGCACTAGCAATAGCTTTTCTGTTTATGTTGTGTTAGTGTCGTGTGTACAAAAAGAGTACCAAAAATTTTTCTGCTTAGCAGTTTCATTCGCTCATTCTCATGTTGCACCCCATAATTTCTCCACGAAGACAAGGGTGAAAAGGAAGGTTTGAGGCAGGAAAAATCTATAACAATGAAAGAAGAAAGTCAGCAGAAAGATATTTCATCAAAACATACCTAACCCTTTTATGTCTAAATTCATTTGAATCTAAGAACTTGACTAATGCTCCGCTGTTTTTAAACAGGGAACATCTCATCCACCTTTTGGAAATGAAGCCCTTGCCTTATCTAGAAATTTAACTAATGCTCCGCTATTTTTCAACAGGGCACATCTCTTACAACATGGGAAAGAAGACCTAAGGGGGTGTAGCCCTTGCCTTATCTAAGAATTCAACTGTTGCTCCGCTGTTTCTCAACAGAAAACATCTCATACACCATGGGGAAAAAACCCTAGCCTTATCTAAGAAATTAACTGATGCTCCGCTGATTTTCAAAAGGGAACATCTCATACACCATGGGAATTAAGCCCTAAGGGGGTGCAGTCCTAGCCTTATCTAAGAACTTAATTAATACTCCGCTGTTTTCCAACAGGGAACATATCATACACCATTCGGAGGTGTAGCCCATAATAACCTCAAGATTCGAAACTAATCTCCTAAATAGACTTGAAGTTCTCTACCCAGTTAATGAAATTATCTGAAACGAAATGAATTTCTTGAAAACCACCTGTGAAATGGTAAATAGGACAATCGAAAACTAAATGTCTTATTGTTTCTTCAGCTGCGCCACATTCACATGCCAGACTATCTACAGTATTCCATTTGAACAACATACTATTACTACGACCATGCCCTGTCCTTAAACGATTTAATGTACACCAATTTTCCATACTTATATCGAAACCTGCAACCCTTTTGGAAGGATTCTTTATGAGAACTTTATTGAAAACATCAACTTCCTGCCATTCAGTTTTCCAAAGATCAACAGCCTTCAGCCGTGCACGCAAAAAGTCAATCGACCAAATAGGTTTCCTATATTTCAATCTCAGGTTAGGTGGATTTTGTATATATAAACACCTCGAAAAAGTCTAGGGAACACTTCTGAATATCGATATATCGTATTCAGAACGATCAATATGGATGATTTTTTTTTAATAAATGAACACCTGCATCAATTTCTCACCAAATTATGTAGAGTTCCACAACAGATTTCAGTTTTTTTTTATAAAAAAATAAAAATGCAGCAGATGCGACGCTGCTTTATAATCATTTCATGTATTCAGTGTTTGAAATCAGTTAGTTGGCACTTTGTTTCTGTTGTAAGCACAAATGAAAGATTCAAATTTTGTGATTCGATCACACAACGGGAAGTATCCAGCCCAAGTATCATAAACCGTTTATGGTCGCGTTTCAATGAAACAGGTAGCGTAGAAAAACGCCATACAGGTCGTTTCAGGATTACTAAGTCGCCCAAGACCGATTTTTGGTTTTACAAGCCAGAAGAGATCGTACTACCACAGCATCTCAATTAGCTCAAGAGCTATCAAGAAATTGAGGAACTCTGCGAGTTTTCATTCTGTATATCAGCTCTTAATTTGATCGTTTCATTTTTCTCCACAGATATCCAATTCAGAGTTTTTATCATTTTATCAACTGATGTATATATACTACATTTCAGAATCATCCTCATACATTTATTTTGAAGAACTTGAAGCCGCCCTATCTGTTCCCTAGTGCTTGACCACAAAAGAGACAAGCAATACTCAAAATATTGAAGAATCATCGCATTATACACAAGGTTCCTAGAAAAAATAACCTAGAAAAATAACCTTTTTTTCCCCAACTCTTTACATAAATGATCAACATATATAATGTCAAATATCACTCCTAAGTAATTGGATTCGAAAACCTGATCAATACATTCATTTCCCAAGTGAATTTTAAAGTTGAACAGTTAGTTTTAGAACCAAGCACCATGAATTTAATTTTTTTGTCGTACTTAATTTTAGTTTATTCGAACATAACCAATCAAATAATATCTATAATTCACTATTTAAAATTTCAACCTCCTGTTGAAAATCGTAACCAGAACCTGATATCTGCGAACATACTAACAAATGAATATTTGAGTTTTCTTTCAATGTCATTCATATATAATATAAATAAAAGTGGCCCTAATACGCTGCCCTGTGGTACCCCATGTCACATTCCGTCTCTGTTGAAAAGCTACCGCTCACACTGGTCTTATGAAAGCGATTCCGCACTGTTTTAGCTTTTCCAGTAATAAGAGTCTATGTATGTATGGTTTCGAAAGCTCGCTTTAAATCCACGAAAACGCTCAGAACAGTTTTCCGTTATTCATTTCTCTTCTCCAGGTGACACAAACATATTGCAATGCAGTCTCGCATGAGTGGTTCTGCCTGAATCCCGATTGTCCTTTATGAAGAATTGTTGTTCGATCGTTGCTGTCTGTTACTTGATAGTTTGTTGTCATTTGTGTTGATACTCTTTTGCAACCTTTGTTGTTTGTTTAAGATTGTGGTTTACTAGTTCGGGTTAAATTTACTGACCATGCATTGCAACCAAAAACGTCAAGTTTTGACAGATCATCGTGACCATGCCATATTTTTGCAGATGTGATTCAATGTAAGCTAGTTGTTGGAGTACAATTTAACTCATACGCAGAAGCTTTTATTGCTTCACTCCATAATTGCTTGGGCAAATTAGTATCTATAAATTTCGTTCCTAGTTTGTCCATTAGTGTTCTATTCATTCTTCCTGATTTTCCATTTTATTGTGGACAATAAGCCATAGTATATTCTAATTTTATTCCTTTATTTCTTCAAGTCAAATAATGCATTCAATTATTTTGAATTTGGGAGGCTTTTACTTGGTAAAATTCCATTATCAATAATAAAAAGCAAGTACTGTGTTTTAAGGAATTTTACTCAATAATTGCGATTCGTAACGCGTTTCACTAGACCGTAGCTTCTTCAGACGAATGAATAGGCAGAAAAATATAAATGAGAATATAACTATAAATGTTCCTGAGTAATTAAAAGCTTATTGAGTTGCTTCTTCTTAAGTGGTTATTTATTGATTGAGTCTACCTGAGTGTTTGTATTTATTGATTCCTAAAGATTCCCAAAGATCTACCTTCCAGTATTTATTATCTGTATGCAAAATTTCAAACTGTGGGTCGAAAGAATGATTATTTTCTAAGAGATGATTCGCGTAATTTGAATCTGATTTTTATTTGAAAAACTGCGTTTATGTTCCGATATTCTAAAATTAAAATTTCTATGTGTTCTACCAATGTAGAAATTATCACAGTCATTGCAATTCAATCGATAAACACCCGATTTATTATTTTTACCTGGTTTGGTTTTATTATTTTTTATATATTTGCCTAAATTATTATTAGTTTGGAAAGCTATGTTGAAATTATTGCTACTTAAGAATGATTTCAGTTTCTCACTTGTAATGCCAACGTAGGTTAAGGTGTTTCTACTTTGTTTTTATTTAAAATATTATTTATTAGTTTGGGATTGTAACCATTATTTTTGGCTATTTGTTTAATCAAATTTAGTTCTTTGTTGAAATTTTCTGGTGATAACGGGATGTTAATCAATCTATGAATAAAACTATTGAATGCTGACATTTTATGTTGATATGGATGACACGACGAGTTATGTATTATAATATCTGTATGTGACGGCTTATGGTAAATTGCGAAAACATGTTTTCCATTTTCATTCGAAATTGTTACGTCTGAGAAATTTATCGAATTATTGCTTTCTATTTCGGTTGTGAATACAATTTTGGATGTAATGAATTTATATGATTTTCGAAAATTTTCAACTGTCTATCTGTTCCTGTGAAGCAAATAATGATATCGTCTTCATAGCGATACCAGTATAAACAATATTTACTGAGTGGATGATTATGAATTAATTTCTCTAAGTTATTCATGAATATTTCTCCTAACGAAGGACTTAACGGATTGCCCATAATCAAGCCGTCTTCAACAAATATTATACTATTGAAGACGGCTTGATTATGGGCAATCCGTTAAGTCCTTTGTTAGCAGAAATATTCGTGAATTTTATTGGATATACCTGTCATAAATAACCACTTAAGAAGAAGCAACTCAATAAGCTTTTAACTACTCAGGAACATTTATAGTCATATTCTCATTTATATTTTCTGCATATTCATTCGTCTGAAGAAGCTACAGTGTAGTGAAACGCGTTACGAATCGCAATTATTAAGTAAAATTCCTTAAAACACAGTACTTGTTTTTATTATTGCATTCAATTCTTTTATGTATGAAATCAAATTTTCTTCAGCTTCATTTTTCCTTTTATGAAAACTACATTTTCAATCACTACAGGGTAAACCTAGCATATTCATGTACTTTCTATTTACATGTCCTAATCTTCTGTCCCAAATTTCTGAACTAAATATTGCTTTCTCTGAATGCTTGTTAATAAGTTCTAATGTTAATATGTATAATTCATTCTCCTGCTGAGCATTATTAGTAAATCTATATTAAATAATATTAGTTCATTTTATGTATTTCTACTGTAAAGCCTTCTTTGCTATATTAGATAATGATAGTACGTTAAATCTCAACTAATGCTTCTACTGCTATTTCTCTACCGTCAAATCTTGTGAGTAATTTATTTTTCCTTTTAGCAATCATTTCTTTATTATTCGCAACTATTATTCTCACTGAATCATCTACTTTTACGACATCTACCATAAATTGCTCTAAATCTTTTCTTACCAAATGGTCCGTTGCTCCATTGTCGAGGATAAACGTTTCTAATGGCATCTATGTATCTGTTGTTACATTCAGGGCCACAAATGAAAATCCTTCAGCATGATGAGCTGCATTACCTCTATTCGTTCCTCTGTAATCTCCTCTTGATCTTCCTCTGTTTCCTCCTCTAGGTCTACTTTTTCCTCTGAAGTGACTTCTTTGATAAATGTGACTCTGGTTTTGTGTATAGTCTTGAGCAATATGTTCAGGCTTCAGGCACTTATAGCAAATTATTTTGAACTCATGTTCATTGTTTGAAACTGTGCTAATACGCAGTTTGTTACCAGTTTTCAGTTCATCATTGAGTAATCTTGACTTTACAATTTCTAATGTACAGTATTCTTGAATGGTTTCGATTGCTGGTTTTACAGTGTAGTACTTACTGCTAAGTTCTACCAGCAAATAACAAATAGAGGAAGTGATTCTTCTCAACACAAATGACCTGCGATGCTGATATCAAAATTAGAAATACTTTTAACCTAGATATATTCACGATAGTACTATTTTCAAAAAGTCACTTATATATATATATGTGCTCATTTTGCTTCAACAATAGCTATGCTTGCAATAGGTGATTGATTAAACCAGTCTCAACTCCTACAGATACTAGAGAAAGAGCATACAACGTAGCAAATAGATCTACGAGGAATGCAGTTGAACATTGTTTTGGTGTTATAGAGAGACAATTTTTATGCTTATCTAAGAAGCTAGACACAAAGCTCAGGACCACTCTTCACAGTATAGTTGCCCGCTAAGTATTACGCCACATTTGCATCCCATAGAACGATTAATATCATGATGACGATGAAAATGAGTTAGTCGAAGAAGAACCATTCTTTCTGTACCTCCGGATCATTCTGAAAATAGTTGCATGGAACACCGAAAGCATTTGGCCTATTCTTGTCTTGATCAACAGTTGCTGTTATCAATTATGTTGGCATATATCCAGGAATATCCGAAAAAACATGTCTTGATGATTAGTTGCCTATAAAGAAACAAAATTGAAAGATTGAAATTGTGCATCAATTTCTAGGTGCAGTGCAGAGTTCAATTTTATGAAGAAATATAATGAGACCATAACGAAAACAACACTCAAGTAGGTTGTTTCCAAATATTGCCTTCACTATTGATATGCTTTGGTCAATTGAAATTTAGATCTTTGTTTATAATATTTATTCTAGCTCTCATATAAATATCAACTTCCTGCAAATGTTTAAATGAGGTTTATGTATTATTCCTTCTTTTCTAGCCGACACTGAAACTCCAGGAGGAATTTCCCTTCCGTACTTACCAAACATCGATCAAGATAGTAACGACAATGTTACAGATTTCGTGTCTCTTCAAAAATAGTAAGTAGAATATGATCTATATTTGATTCATACAATTTTTGAAACTGCTGAATGCTAGAAATAAATTCGGTTCGTTTTATTATTATTTAAATTGGACAGGAATTTTACACAGATTACTATTACACGAATTCATTGATATAAAAGCAGAATAAAACTATGAAATATTTGCTAAAAGATAAAC
Source organism: Cryptolaemus montrouzieri (assembly GCA_013387265.2). Taxonomy (NCBI): domain Eukaryota; kingdom Metazoa; phylum Arthropoda; class Insecta; order Coleoptera; family Coccinellidae; genus Cryptolaemus; species Cryptolaemus montrouzieri. The sequence continues at coordinate 8,600,891 of JABFTP020000144.1, read as the reverse complement.
TAATCCTTTAGCTTATAATTATCGTGAATCTAAAATCGGAATTTTAACCGCAAACATGATGAATCTCATCAGAACCGGAATTAACGATCATAAATACCTTTGATATTCTCATTGTTTTCTCAAGTGTTATTAAGTTTTACGGTAGACTTTATGAGAGTATCTAAAATTAAACATGCTTCTTGTGGCTGAATGATGAAATGATTCAAGTATAATTGTGACGCTATTGGTACTATTTTCAAATATAAAACTACTCATTAAACTCAGGTATAAACTATGATGACCTTGCAAGCAAGAGATTTACATTCTGTCGAAAGAGTAACGCCAATTGATAACTTAATAAATAAATATAACTAAATCTGCTCGAAACGATTGTCTAAACTTTTATTGTTGCTAAGTTGGCACAACTGTTTTCGCTATTGATACGAAGTTTGAACGCGATCTGTCGTGTAGTTTGTTTACAGTGCTCGATTTTATCATTTTATATATATATATATATATATATATATATATATATATATATATATATATATATATATATATATATATATATATATATATATATATACTTCCCAGGGCCCTATGATGATGGCAGAGAGAAAGGCCTATGAGTCATTAACATATTTTGGCCTTATCAGTGAAACTGAAAGATTGGAAAATTCCCTTCAAAACAGCATAAAAAGATAAAAAGTTACTTTCCAGGGCCTATGATGATGGCAGAGAGAAAGCCCCATGAGTCATTAACATATTTTGGCCCTATCAGTGAAACTGAAATATTGCAAACTCCCTTCAAAACAGCATTAAAAGTAGCTTTCATGACCCACATGAAACTCTCCCAGGAATAGTAAGGATAAAACTGATAAATTTGACAATACTGGAGTTCACAAGTTGTCCTGTACGGATTGCGAAGGCGTCTAAATATGTCAGACTGGTCTTTCATTCAAAACTAGATACAAAGAGCATCAATCAGGTCATAATAATACCTGATTTTATTATAATTAGTTTATTACCTCTCGTTTACACCCTTATTAATTTTGTATCTACCTGTTGATGTATGTATGTATTTTCAATTTAGTTCAATACTTGTTGGTAGCTGAAGCTGATCGAGATACCGAAACTGTTATCCTGATTTTCAATAAATCTCTTGTGATAGTGCAAAGTGGGGCGTAATGGATGGGTTAAGTACACGTAACGGTGAGTGGGTAGAGAGGAGCGGCTGAGGTCATTCGACTTAGAATGAGTTGCCATTTAGTTCAGAATGGTTATCTGAACAAAAGAGCGCCGTGCATTCGCAGTTGAAGATTATTTAAAATGAAAACAGTTTGTCATTGTCGTGCAGCGGCGCTGTCGCCACCATTTCAACATTGGTGGTAACGCTTCAGTTCCGAAACGTGACGAAATCATCCGATGAGAATAGGATTTCAGAACGATTGTATCAGCAATGAATCCGAAACCTCAAGGTTGTCCCAGAAGTGTCAGTACACCAGCTTCCGTGGAAAGAGTGAGAAAAGTTTTAATTCAAAGGCCAGGGCGCTCCGTCCGAAAACGAGCTGCAGCACTTTACATGAGTAGTCGAACTGTTCGCAGAGTTTTACACCAAGATCTCCGCTTTGACCCTTATAAGCTCACGGCACCTGGAGATTTTGCACAACGCGAGCAGTTCGTCGAATGCTAAATGATTATCCTGATGAAGATGAACCAATGATAATGATCAGTGTTGAGGCTCATTTTCATTTGAGCGGTCCGGTTAATGAACAGAACTGCCGATATTGGGTAGTACTTCCCCGTTTGGTGCGCTACAAGCCGTTTTTGTGTGATTCAACCGTAGTTTTTCGAGGATGTGAGAAGGGCAATCGTAACTATAAACTCTGAGCGGTATGTTTTCACGTTGGAGAACTTTTCTAACCCAGAATTGCGACAACGAAGAATGAATAGAAGAAATGTTTGGTTCCAACATGATGGTTCCACGGACATGCCTCATTGGAAGTTGTGCGTCAGAACATGATTCTCTTAACTTTTTCTACACTAAATGTTAACATTTGAGCTTTCATATTACGTAATTAAAAATGTTTTACGTTGGTGAACAGCTGAGTTACTGTCATTTCAAGAACACCCTTCCATTACGCCCCACCCTGTACAAGTAACTATATCATCAATAGGAGGAAATGCTACCAAACAATACAATCTACTAATTATCTAATTTCTCATTATCATCATGATTAACTATCACGCAGTAAAGACGGAATCAGTTCAAAGGGTTGTACAATTATTATATGGAAATAACATTCTGTAGTTGAATCAGATTGTGTCGACAATTCCACTCATATGTCAAAATGCACGTTTAAGAACACAGAAATTCGAATTTGATATCGGATAAATTGCATAGAAATAGGAAGGAAGGTAGGATATTAGTGGATAAATTTGCCCATAGAGAATCCTTGCGTTTCCATAGCAACGCAACATGCACAACAAATAGCACGGTTTTAAAACTGTCAAGAAGAGCCATTTTAGTACCTGTTGTAAAGTTTCTGCCGATATAAATGAAAATGTCCCATTTTGGAAGCACCAGTGAAGCAGAAATAAATAGTTCTATACAGAATTCTATCTCCAAAAATACAAGAAAAACGCACAGCTCGATTTGGAATCAATTCAGTATATTCTGCAAGGAACGAACGTTCGATTTGGATATACAGTATTCTATTGAAGACATTGCAGGAATTCCTATGGATTGAGGTTTCAATATGAAACAAATGAATGGACAAGAATACAAAGAATACGTTGTAAAAACAATGTGGAACACAACTGGGAAAAGCGCATAAAATTTCTGTTGCATTAACAAGAACTGAAATTGATAGCATGGCTCTGTACTGGGACGAAAATGTCGCGATAAGTTTGTTGAAAATTTTTTTTCATATTGTTACTTATGAATTAGCATGGCGTGGCGGTGAAGCAGCAACTTGCAAGGTACACTCTTTCAAAGAGGAAAAATTTAATAACATAAAAGTGATTGGTCGTATTGAATATAAAACCCAGTATTCTCGAAAACTTGCCAAGGCGGCTCAAAAAAATGCTGTGATAGTAAATGGCTAGTAAAAAAATGAGGCAAACCCAGATTCATGTCCTGTGAAGTTGTTTCATAAGATATTGTCCGAAAGACCCGATCATATTACAAGTGATAGACTGTTTCTGGCTCCCAATCAATTTTGGAAAAACAGTACTTCCAAGAGTTGGTACAAAAATATGCATTTGGGAATAAATATCCCAAATGGACGAAAATGGCAGCAGAGTAAGTTGGACTGGATACGAAGAATAAAAAGATCACAAATCATTCTCATAGATCCAGTGCTGTTTCGAACCTATCTGAGGCAGGTGTCAGTGAACAAATGTTAATCAATATAACCGGACACTCTATGGCAAGCTCTATTAAGCCCTACCTGCAACTGAACAATGAGCATCATTTGAATCTTTTCAAATCTTCGAACTACTTCTGCGAATGCAGAATCTTCCATCGTCCCATATAGTATATATAATTGATAGTTATAATTATTATTTCTGTACAAGATGCCAATAAAATGCTATTATCATTATTTATTATCGTGGACTTATGCACTATCTCAGCTGTTAGCTGGATATAATTTACCTTTCCCAGATTCAGCAATCATAGGGCACAGGCTCGATTACAATATACTTGACATAAATTTCCTAAATATCCTACATATATTAAGTATTACAGCTTTTTGCATTTGTATATAGGTATTCCTATGCAATTCTAATTTCTTAAGACTATCATGCAAAGTTTTGGGTATTAAACCAGTCGAGGATACGATGACAGGAACAATATCTATTTTCTCGAGGTGCCACATCTGCTTGATCTCAATAGCAAGGTCAGTGTATTTGGACTTTTTCTCCTGGAACTTATTCAGCACGTTGTTATTATTCGGTATGGCGACATCCACCAGCATTGCTGTTCTGGCTCTCTTATCATACACCACTATGTCCGGCCTATTATTCGTCACCATTCTGTCAGTGATAACAGGTCTATCGTTGTATATTCTGATAGAGTCGTTTTCCAATACGGGCGCCAGCTGACAATTGTAATATAGCTGGAAGGTGTTCAGAAGTCCGTACTTGTGTGCAAGTTTCTGGTGGATAATGTTGCACACTTGATTATGCCTGTGAAGATACTCCGTATTGGCCAGTTGTTCGCATCCGGACGTAACATGCTGGATAGTCTCCGATCTTATTATTATTATTATTTATTATCGTGGACTTATGCACTATCTCAGCTGTCAGCTGGATATAATTTACCTTTCCGAGATTTAGTAATCAGAGGAATAGGCTCGATTACAATATACTTGACATAAATTTCCTAACTATCCTACATGTATTAAGAATTACAGTTTTTGAATTTCTATATAGGTATTCTTATGCAATTCTAATTTCTTGAGGCTATCATGCAAAGTTTTGGGTATTAAACCAGTCGAGGATACGATGACAGGAACAATATCTATTTTCTCGAGGTGCCGCATCTGCTTGATCTCAATAGCAAGGTCAGTGTATTTGGACTTTTTCTCCTGGAACTTATTCAGCACGTTGTTATTATTCGGTATGGCGACATCCACCAGCATTGCTGTTCTGGCTCTCTTATCATACACCACTATGTCCGGTCAATTATTCGTCACCATTCTGTCAGTGATAACAGGTCTATCGTTGTATATTCTGATAGAGTCGTTTTCCAATACGGGCGCCAGCTGATAATTGTAATATAGCTGGAAGGTGTTCAGAAGTCCGTACTTGTGTGCAAGTTTCTGGTGGATAATGTTGCACACTTGATTATGCCTGTGAAGATACTCCGTATTGGCCAGTTGTTCGCATCCGGACGTAATATGCTGGATAGTCTCCGATCTTATTATTATTATTATTTATTATCGTGGACTTATGCACTATCTCAGCTGTCAGCTGGATATAATTTACCTTTCCGAGATTTAGTAATCAGAGGGAATAGGCTCGATTACAATATACTTGACATAAATTTCCTAACTATCCTACATGTATTAAGAATTACAGCTTTTTGAATTTCTATATAGGTATTCTTATGCAATTCTAATTTCTTGAGGCTATCATGCAAAGTTTTGGGTATTAAACCAGTCGAGGATACGATGACAGGAACAATATCTATTTTATCGAGGTGCCACATCTGCTTGATCTCAATAGCTAGGTCTGTGTATTTGGACTTTTTCTCCTGGAACTTGTTCAGCACGTTGTTATTATTCGGTTTGGCGTCATCCACCAGCATTGCTGTTCTGGCTCTCTTATCATACATCACTATGTCCGGCATATTATTCGTCACCATTCTGTCAGTGATAACAGGCCTATCGTAGTATAATCTGAAAGAATCATTTTCCAATACGGGCGCCGGCTGATACTTGTAATATAGCTGGAAGGTGTTCAGAAGTCCGTACTTGTGTGCAAGTTTCTGGTGGATAATGTTGCACACTTGATTATGCCTGTGAAGATACTCCGTATTGGCCAGTTGTTTGCATCCGGACGTAATATGCTGTATAGTCTCCGATCTTATATGGCATTTTCTGCACCTATCTGTTTGTAATGTTCCGTCCTTCATTATAAATTTTTTGTACTTGTTTGTAGCGATCACTTGGTCTTGGATGGCCATAAGGAATCCCTCTGTTTCTGCGAATAATTCTCCTTTCATCAACCATTTGTTGGAGGCTTATTATTATTATTATTATAGAATCGACCCGAAGTGAAAAAATTGTATATAGTAATTGCATTTTCAATAACTGCTCATTCCAATAATAACTTAACATGTTTGTAATGAATGCTTTATGATTTTCTCGTTGAGATTGTGTGCATTTCTTAATAAAGTTCATTTTGTAATGTTTTGTCATTCAAGGAATTTTCTCAGCAAATACCACTCGAGGTCAGATTTTGCCGGATATTTTTCGAAGCTCGTTTTCTCATACTTACTTTTCGGTAATTCAACTCGACTCGCCTAGTTCACGTTGAATTGCCTGCACGTAAGTATTCGAAAACGAGCATAGAAAATATCCAGCTGAATCTGATTTCTTTTGGTATTACTTTAGATTTGACTCAAAATTTATCGATTTTTATGGCAAATCTGAGGAGGTTTCTAATAATGTGCCATTCAACCCATATCCCTAATGATTATTTTGTGGGTTGGTGATGGTAGGAGTAGCTCATAGAACACAACTATGGCAGAAACAATGGTCCTCCACGAAACAAAATCGACTTGTTTTGGCGTTTTCCGACACTGTCATCTTCTGAGTTAGAGGGAATGGGGTCACTAAATGACAATAAATGGTACCAAATTATGGTCTGGTAACGAAGAAAATCGACATTGGAATAAATAAAACTGAGGGATCAAACTAATGTGCAGATATTTCATGAAAACAAGATAAAGAGAAATTTCTGATAGAGATGCACTCATAATAGAAATGTCGAAAGCAATACGTTGAAGATTACTTGTTGCAACATTTTCGAACCTACAAAGAGTAATCACTTTATCCTTGAGAAGCTATTCGCACGTCTCTTCCCCATCTTACTGGGATAATACAAATATTGCCAGTGAGATAAAATCCCAACTCTATCCCACAGCTTGTGGAGATTCTCTGGATATTCCATTCCCTGCACGCCATGCAATAAAGTATTGAAAAGGATTTTCAACAATTTCAAGCGTTCGTTCACTTGTAACTTCACGGCCGACCAAGGTTATAACCCTCATACTCGAAAGAAAACTTTGTGATGAGTTCTAATGTCCTGGCCAGTTTTCTCTACCAATCTTACGTATATACTGGAGGAAGTTATATGACCGCATTCTTCCTAACCTCTTCTAATAAATTGCAAACTTTCACTTCAGCGATCGTCGTTTTCGATCGTTCGTTTTAAAAATTTAATTGATTATCCTCGATAATTGAAAACTACGCCAGATCAAAAATTCGAATTTATTCAGGGAAGTTTGGGTATGTTGTAGAAAGACTTTTCCAGTATTCCACCATTATTAAGGAATGCTTGAGAGCAATATACAGGGTGCTCCAACGAAAACTAAACAGAGGCTATATCTACCAAGATATTCATTTCTGATCAAAACGCAAAAAGAGGTCGATTTTTGTTTTAAGGGAGACATCACTTGGAGTACAAAACTTGCCTGAAATATCAACCCCCTTAGCGGGGGTTGCAATCCTTGACCATTTTGAATAAGAAAAATGGGTCGAGCGATGACTCAAAAGAAAGGTGGTATCTTTGTCTATATCACCTTGAACGAATTTCCATTTTTGGGTGAGCAACTGAAAGGTAGGAAAGACTATTTCCCTGAGAATATTCAAGTTTCAGTGAAGTAAAATGGAACAGATCCATGCTGATCAATGGTAGTCATCATCAGGTATTATCCTCATCTCGAATTTCAACCCCTGGAGCAGGGGTGACAACCCCTGAAAATTTTGAAGAAGGTAGATGGGTCGAGTGATACCTTGAAAGAAATAAATCATCTTTGTCTGCATCTCCGTGAACGAATTTACATTTTTGATTGAAAACTGTAGAAGATACAGAGGGAGCTACTGAAAAATAGAGGAGACTATCTATCGCCCGGAGCTATTCAAGTATTAGTGCAAAAAATGGAACAGATTCATTCCAGATCAAAGACTGTCATCTTTGATATAAATGAATCAATTCCAGTTTTTCGCATTAATACTCCAATAGTCTTGGGGCGAAAGCCTTCTCTAATTTGCAGTGGCTCACTCTGTATCTTGTACAGTTTTCAATCAAAAATGAAAATTCGTTCACGGGGATGCAGACAAAGATAATACCTTTCTTTCGAGGTATCAGTCGACCCATCTACTGTCTTCCAAAATTTTAATTATTTGTGATCGAAGGATAAGAGAATTTAATGTTCTTACTCTTACTCTTACCCTTCGTATTGCCGGTAGAAAATAGTAAGCTCAAAAGTTGATATACCATTTGAATGCCAGATGAATGTAGTAGCTTTTTTATAAAAAAAAACGGCTACTTATCGATCAGTTCTCAGTGGTAGAGCTAACAAGAAACTACCACTAACATTTGAATTTGGGAGGCTTTTACTTGGTAAAATTCCATTATCAATAATAAAAACAAGTACTGTGTTTTAAGGAATCATTCGTCTGAAGAAGCTACGGTGTAGTGAAACGCGTTACGAATCGCAATTTTCCTTAAAACACAGTACTTATCTTTATTATTAACTACCACTAATTTTGTTAATTTCACAATTTTTTCATTTAGCCTTTCACAACACCCGGTATACAATTTTTTTTACCATAAGAACTTACTCATTTTATAGCAAATCCAATGCTCTTTCCTTAGGTTCAGTCAGATTTGATGTAGCTGTGAAAGTAACAGAGATATTCTTGTTTTATAGAGAGAAGCAAAAATTTCGTGAAATCAAGAAGTGTTAAATTACTTGATAATTATCAACTTTTCGAAAGAATGTTATGGGATATTTTTTGTTGCAAATGACTTGTACCTACTGTTTGGCAACTTTTATAGTGGACGCCCTGTATATATATATATATATATATATATATATATATATATATATATATATATATATATATATATATATATATATATATATATATATATTTCTTCTTTTGAATGTTAATCGTTTCTGATATATCGGCAAAAAACTGAATACCTTTTCTTCTCATCTATAATTGTTCATAACTTTTACAATTCTTCATGTAATCGAAAAGTAGATAAATCTGCTGAAGAAGCAGTGCTTTTAAATTATATCACAGATTGTATTCAAATTAGTGAAAATCTTCGAACCTACCATAACGACTATATGTTCAATATTTGGCAAACAGAATAGTAAGAAAGCGAAACATAACCCTCTCCCGAACATCAACCGACAACATCAGGTCATAGTCCGTAGACTTCAAATTGGTCACACATCATTCACCTACTCACACCATCTCACAAACGAAGACCCACCCGTATGCGACACATGTAACACCTCATATACAGTGAAACACCTCTTAGTTGACTGCCAGAAGTTCACGAACGAAAGAAGGAGAGTGAACCTGGCAGAGAACATGCCAGAAATGCTCAAAATCAATGATGACAATATCGAAATTATACTACAGTTCCTGAAGGCAATAAATTTAAGTATCTATTAGTATTGAAATATTCTGAATACTGTAATCAAAAAGTTAAATGTACAAGCAGATGTAAATGGCCTTGTAGCCGAACCGTTCTTACTGTTAATTGAAAAAAATGCGCTTCTGGCACATTATTCTAGACATCAATTAGTATTCAATGAGCGATCACACATATTTCTTGGATCAGTGTCACTATTTTTCACCATTTTTAACTTGATGACTAGACTATATAAAATTCGTGAAAAGAAAAAGAATTTCCAAAGAAATTTCGATGGACAATTCAACTTGAATTCAAATCAAACATGTAGTTTTCATTCTTTCTCATAATTAGAAAAATCATTACCATGGCTATTCCGCATGGACCTCAAAATGATTCATACATTATACATGATTTGAATTTCAGAGGTTCCTTATAAAAGTGCTGGAAAATATCCATAGTTAACCAACCATTCAGAAATATATTTCTCCAACTAATAGTCCCATGCACTTTTGCACTTCAAGATAACATGCAGACTTCAACTCATAAGATCAAGTTTTACTAGCAATCTCAAATGTTATGTCGTTCTTTCTGCAGAATATTATCTCTATTAAGTCTGATTGCACTTCATTGTTGCACCAAATGCATCCAAATATTCTCATCACGCTTATTAAGAATCTCGTCTACATTTCAAGATTTTTATACGTCCACCTAATTTGCATCAACGTTATTTATTCTAACACCCTCAGGAAGAATGAAAAATTTCAGGGAAAATATAGTGATTTATTAAAATTCTTTCAACGTTTTTTATTAAATTCTTCCATATATCAAGACTGAAATAACCCTGCTTAAATTTTCAACTTAATTGTGAATTGAGCAAAGCTCGTTAATTGAGAAATTCTGTATTTGAAGTCTGAATTGTACAGAAATTTAGAACAAAGCTGCGAAAACTTTCTGAAATGATCGATATAAACATAATAATCTCACATCATGTGTTTTTGCAAATTGCAATCTAAAAATATATTCCAATGGCGACCATCATTCATTAAATACCGCAGGTAACTTTGATCATAAATTTGTAATATCATTTTGAATCGCATGGCGGATATTGCAGTTCACGCATAATAGAGTGATAGATGAAATATTCATATTCATCATGTATTCGATTTTCGACTGAAATGAAATTGGAAGTCTATATGAGAATTGCGCGATTATGTCCTATTGTTTCCTATATTTGAAATGAAAAAACGAGACAGTGCATTCTCCAATGTAGAAGCTTTTTTTCTATGAATACATCAAAACCTGTTGTATTCTGAACTAATATTAGTGTGACATTGAGAAAAAATGTATTGAAATTTATGTTCCAGTACGTAAGCCTTCTTCAATATAATTTAGCAATAACTCAATTGAATTAATCAAAACAGGAAAGATGAATTTGAATATAGCAGGTTGGTTCAAAATACGCTAAGCAACACTTATACGGTAGCATTAGAGACAAGCTTATAATTTCATTAAATAGATTTGTTTTTCGTAATAACGGACACGGAATTTCAAGTCGATATGTCATTTCATTCCATGTTCACAAGCTGGTGAAAGTAGACGTTTTAGTCTTTTAAAATGGATACAATTGGGAACAATAGTGAAGTTCTTTGTGTAAAATGGTTGAAAAGGAATGGAAATTCATGAGAAAATTGTGAATGTGTTGGGTGATGATGTTCCTTCAAAACAGGGCTACGCAAGTGGACTTGAAGATACATTCCATCAAGAAAGTACCGAGAATTGATTACTAAAAAAAAATTGTTCAAAGCAATTGTGAAAATTTTTGATGTAGCTAAAGTGGCACAACAGTATTTATACATAGATATATAGATAGTTTATTCATTCAAACTTGTGAATATAAAAGTGAATAATAGATTATGCCAAAGGCGTAGAATATGTCAAATAAAAAGTACAATCACGTTATAGAGAGTTTAGACTCTTGTACAATCAACAGAAAATATCAATTTACAGGTACAAAATAAATAGATGTATAAAGGTTACTATAAACAAAAATAACGTAGACAGCGATTCAAACATTGTATACATGAGTTTTAATTTTAGTCAAATTTGGCATTCAGGAAATCTTGTAAGCTGTACGGATCTGTTAATGTACATGTTTTTCAGAATTGATCCTTAAAACTGGTTGCTCATTGCGTATTTTAGGTGGTAATTTATTCAATATTTTCACTATCATATGATATACATTTTTTCTGTAGGTAAGTACGATTGAATTTAGAAAGATATGTGCACTCCACTTCAGATTCCTATCGATGTGAACGCCGAGGAATTCAGTGGTGTCCTTCGAAGAGATGACTGTATCTAAATACCTTATTGTTATGCTACCCTGATCACAAGACGACAGAGTGAAGTGAATGCATTCCGTCTTGTTGACATTGATTATAATAGCATTAAAATGGCACCATTTACGAAACTCTCCACCAGCAGCTCGCATAACTTTTGAAGCTCCTCAAGAGTCTCAGCAGTAAAAACTATGGAAGAGTCATCAGCGAACAGTATCAACCAGATTATTTTTGATAATAAATTGCGAATATTAGATTTTCTGTAGAATATTTTTTCAAATTTGGTGGCAGATCGTTGATGAATAACAGAAATAGAAGTGGCCCCAAGACAGAACCCTGGGGTACTCTAATTTACAGTACTGTTCATTTGAGAACGAGTCGTGAACCCTGATTGAGGCAGTTCTGTCCTCCAGATAACTACGAATCCAGTTCAAGAACACGCCTCTGAATCCAAGATTATAACATTTATCCAATATAAACTGGATAGCAAGACTATCAAACGCTTTAGACAAGTCAAAGAACAATCCAGCAACATATTGACCATTATCAAGGCAACGATAGACGAACTCCACGAACTGCAATGCTCCAGTTTGAGTCGAGCGGCCGGTTCTGAAACCATGTTGTGCAGTATCAAGTATTTGAAATTTATCTAGGTACTTCATCATTCTATCAAACACTATTCTTTCAAAACCTTGGAAATGACACTTAAGATAGATATAGGTCTATAGTTCATGATATCGTGTACATCATCCTTTATGAATAGGAATGACGATTGCTTTTTCAGAATACGAGGAAATACGCCTGTGCTAATTGACAGGTTAATAACATGAGCGAAATGTCGGCTGATATCGGTACCTATCATCTTCAGAATTCGTGCTGAGATGAAATCAACACTAGAACCTTTGTTGTTTTTGAGTGATCTTATAACATCATGGATTTATAGATATCAAGTTCTCTTTATCTGATATAATCGTGTTCATTTTTATGGAATACATCAGTGTTATTTCTGACCAACATGATTGCTGCGTAAATGTATAAGGAGGACAGTGTGAGAAATATATTTTTGATGGAATAGTACTCACAGCTTTCAGTGTTTCTCAAGTTCAACATCGATCTTGAGCATCTCTTTTGGAGTTTGAAGAGACGAGACGTCTCTCTAGAATTGCCCCAGAAGACCGATCCGTATCGGATCGGAGACTCCACATTAGCTCAATAAGACACGATGGCAGTTCGGAGATTAACATGTGATATAATCATTCTCAATGCATCCGCCAGATGTATGTGGCTGGACCAATTAAGTCTTTTCATTTCATTTCACAATTTTTGTTGAACGAAAAATGTAAGGGCTGTGTTTTCCTAGTATGAAATTCAGATTATTCATGTTAAAGTATTTTTCCAAGGCTATTTAATTATTTGAAACTCTATGTTTTAGCTGTTCTTGAATACTACCATTCATTATAACATCTGTATCATCTTCAAATGGCACCAGCAAGTAATCGACGATGTCGGACAGATCATTGGTGTAAAGAATATAAAGTAGGGGTCCAAGAATCGATCCTTGAGGAACTCCCCTTCTTGTTCTCAACATTTCGGAGGCTAGCATGTTTCCAGCATTATCGGCCATTGCAACATATTGAACCCTATCAGGAAGGTAGCTGTCCAACAGTTTCAATGCTTCTCCACGTATTCCACAGCACTCGAGCTTTTTTGAGAGAATACATTTCAGCATGCTGTCAAAAGCCTTACTGAGGTCTAGAGCCATTGCTACTACAGGCTTGTTTTCATTAAGGGACTCCATAATTGAACATTTTGCAATGTATATAGCTCGGTTTGTGTTTTTCCCCTTCCTAAAGCCGTTTTCCTCCAAAAAATGAAGCAATCTATAATAACTTATCTTTTCTATTATTTCACTAAAGTTATTTAGGATTGCAATTGGTCTATAGTTGATGATGTTAGTATTGTCTCCGCTCTTGTAAATTTGAACTATTTTGGCACATTTAAGTTTTTTTGGAAATATTTCGTTCTGAATGCTTTGATTTACAATATGTTATAGAGGGTCCGATTTGATGTGATCAATGTGTTTGATCAGTTTCACTTGGATTTCACCAAAGCCCAATGAAGCTGTATCTTTAAAGATTTTATGGTATTATAAATCTCTAAAGGTGTTGCAGGATTAAGGAATATTGCAGCACCATGCATGTTTTTGTCTATCGGTTTGAAGTATGTCCCATTGGTTATCCGTTGGCATATGTCAATGAAATGTTGGTTAACTTTATTCAATACCTCACATGCACTGTCAATTCTATTTCTCAGCTTATCGAGAACACACTGACTTTTCGTGGATTTATTTGTGTATGTATTTTCTAACCTGCCAGGTTGCTCTACCCTTATTGGTTGCATTTCTTATGAAATGTTCATCCACCATTCTTTTAGCCTGTTGTACAACTTTTTTCAGAAACCAGCAATAAATTTTCTACTGTGGAAGTTTCCAAAGAGTTGTCGCTTTGTTTCACAGGATTTTCGAATTTCAGAAGTGATCCATGTTTTTTAATAGGGTGTTTGTTGCACAATTTGGGGATGAAAAGTTACTATCCAAATCCTTGATTTTTTGTATGAAATAGTCATAGGCAGCATCAGAATCATTCTGATTATAAACATTTTCCCAACTTTGAGAAGCAAGGTGTTGTGCGAGCTGAATCATTTCGGAATCTGAATAAAACTTCCTGTAAAAAGGAAAGAACTCCGATGACTCAGCCCTCAGATCCACCTCCAAAAGCTGGCTGTGATGATATGAAAGAGCGGTTACAAATACTTCAACTTAAGGTTGATCTATTTCATTCACGAATATATTATCTATTAAGATTTGTGGATTTTTCGTTACACGTTACACAATTTTCATTAAGTTTTACTAATATTTGACTGAGGTTTTCATGAAATATATCCAGATAACACAGGGGCGATCGATAAATACATAAAATGCAAGTTTATTTAGAATGCTTACCGCACATGCACATTCCACATTCCACATGTACATCTTGGCAATATTGTTTACGTTCCTGATATTCGACCATGTCCATATCAACCTGAACGAAAATGCTAAACCCACCGTGTGATCTTGCTGTACGCAAATAAGAACCAATTGTTTATATCCCTCTATTTTCACAAATGCTTTTTCATATTGAGTGCACCAGTCTTCTGTGATGCAGAAGTTTTTCGGTGCTTCATCTAGCGCTTTCAGATGTTTTGTGTTTTAATGATTGTATATTTTGATGAAATATTGAGGCACTTCTTCTTCCTTTCGGTGATTCATTCGTTTGGACGTGGGAATTTGTTCTCATTTTGATTTTTGTTGGGTTTCTTCTTCTCTTCTATTCTGAAAATAACTGAAACTTCTTGACAATTATGTTTTCTGGCCACTTACGCGAAGTTTGAAAGCGATCTGTCATTTAGATTGTTTACAGTGCTCGATTTTACCAGTAACAAAGAATTTATCTCAAATTATGTATTGCGAATGGAATTTCGTTTTATGAATTGCTGAAAATGTTATATAAGGCTCCAGTGAATCGACTGCATACAAGTAGTACAGTGCATTCAACTGCGGTGGAGATGTGGTGGAGGATTTGCAACGCTCTGTTTGGTTATCAACATCTTCAACTGAAGTTAACACTGAAGGAAATTATAATTGAAAATCGTCACTAAAGTTTGGGAGCGAAAAGCAATGAACTTTTTGTGTCTCACGAATCAATTCGTATCATTTTTAATGATTGTTCGGGCATGAAACGCGTTTCCGCTTGAATAGTTCCGAATAACCTGAATTTTCTTCAAAAATTGAGTATCGTAGCGGTCGCTAAAGTCATGCTAGACAGAGTCAATTTCGACCCCACGTTCATAGAACAACTGGTGATGAGACATGGTTTTATAAGTTTGACATGCTAACGAGTCAACAAGCTTCATAGTGGTATTTGAATTTGGGAGGCTTTTACTTGGTGAAATTCCATTATCAATAATAAAAAACAAGTACTGTGTTTTAGGAATTTTACTTAATAATTGCGATTCGTAACGCGTTTCACTACACCGTAGCTTCTTCAGACGAATGAATGTACAGAAAAAATATAAATATAAATGTTCTTGACTAATTGAAAGCTTATTGGGATGCTTCTTCTTAAGTGGTTATTTATGACAGGTATATCCAATAAAATTAAGGAATAGATTGCTCCCCGAAGATATTCAATAGAGGTGAAGGGCTTAAATCGACTTGTTCATTGATGAGTCTACCTGAGTGTTTGTATTTATTGATTTCTAAAGTTTCCCAAAGATCTACCTTCCAATATTTGTTATCTGTATGCCAAATTTCAAACTGTGGGTCGAAAGAGTGATTATTTTCTAAGAGATGATTCGCGTATCACCACCATTCCAACCATTTCACTTCATTTATGCCGTGAAGGAAATCCATGAAACCACAAGTACCACACATACTTTTGGAGAAGTGTTATGACCTCATGCTGCCATAGAATAAACGAAAGTTACTTTATTCAGAAGTATCACAACATACAGGATATATGTATGGATGGTAGGAAAGAAGAAAATTGATGTAGTTCGAAACTAAGGAGCTAAATCCAGATACAACTCGTAAAGAGCCAGACGTCCTAGTTTTGATTTTCTAGAGAAAAAAAATTAAAACATTTAATTGCTCATTTGAAAAATTTGAATTAGAAAGGAAGTGTATAATGATACACAGGGAACAAAATATTCCAGGTATTAGGGCTGAAAGGCATGATATCAGATTAAATTGATCATCTCCTTCAAGGACAGAATACATGAATTGAACAATTTATATATGAAGTCTTTTGAGCTTGAGGGAGATTAAAATGAAGATTAGAGCAACTTTTTCACCTCAAACTTGTCGGCGAATATTTCGACCAACCAGGTTATTTCAAAAAATGAGTTATATTGGGTGACACGAAAGCTATACATACTTTATAAAAATAAATTAATTTAATAATTTAAATGACAGAGTTGTCTTATCAGAATATCCTGAAACAAAGCAGCGTCAATTAAACTCACATATTTCATTTCTTCCTATCCCTATCGGTGTATTATTTAGGATCATACAACAAATTCTTTAACAAATGCGCACCTCAGCCAAACTAATGCAATATTCCTACCCCAATGAACCCAGAATCGTATTTTGTATAATATGGTTACCCCAAAATCCCACAATATTGTTTTAGCCGAAACTTAAAGCGACCGTAATATAATTAATGTACCATTGCAGTCGGCGCCGACAACAGAGTATCAGTTCGGAGGATGGAGGTCGTTCCCGTCCACCCGGAAACGGAAGTTTCAGCTCTTCCGGTAGTGGCTGCGCCAAGTTAAGAAGACACAACGCCTGTAGGCAGAAGAATCGAGATTCTGGAATTTTTTTCCTGGAAAACAGGCAGAATAGCTCGGTAAGTTCAATATTTATCTTTTCGTATCTATGGTTTGTGTTTCAAGGCGGAGATTTGCGTTTATATGTTGATTTAATGCATAAAAGGTCGCTTTTGTATATAACCACTAGCTCTGCGAACTTTATACAACTTAATAGTCAATTAATGTCGTGTTACATTTCAGCAGAATCTAGGTTAGGATTTTTTAAAGTAATGCAATAAACACTAAGAAAATATTAAGTAAAGTACTTTCTTGAGATAAAAATACAGATAGAAATAAAAATACAAGAACACAGCAAGACTTGATTGAATGAAACGATGTATTTATTGTGCAGCATGACATGCACTTTGGTGATGATATGCCTACATGTGGACATACCACGTACAGCTGACCATAAAAAAATCTCTTAGTTGATGTAACAAACAGTTAAAGATTGGTCTACGATTTCTCGTTTCTAACCTAGACGTTTCACGATTTGCCTCTTTTTGTTCTTGTGTCTGAGAAGCACATAGCAAAGTAGGCTTCTTATTCGTTCTATTACAACGCGGCGCTCTTCTCGTGCAATTTGTCGTTCTTCATAAATTAATTGATTCGAAATATTCCGTAACGTAATTAGATCACAGCTTCGTTGGAAGTTGTTAATAATAAAAGTGACACAAAACAATCGAATCGACTAGTACCTAAGGTTTTTTAAGAATTCACAGACAACATGAATGAAAAAATTACACTTTCGCATATTCATATAATATACTGACCCTGATTGGATCGACAGAATAATCTGAAATTGAGTAGATTGAATGAGACTGATGGATTCGATTAAGCATTATCATCACGGCCGTTTTATTCAATGTAAATGTGAAATGCACTTTATAACCCTTGTAATTGATCTTTGAGATCAATTTTTGAGCAATAAACTTTTTTTATGTAGCTTGATATATTTTTCTTATTTCAAACTGAATAAATCTCTGATAGAACGCAGTAATATTTGACTACCTATAAATATGTCAATCACTCTTCATTTCTGAGACTATTCTACATTTTTAAGATGAAAAATATGCTGCAATCGGAATATTGTGAATATATTTCGTCGATTCGAAACCTTTTCAAAGGCGTTCTTTAATTTGAGGGAGAGTATACCGTATCGATGGGATGTACATCAAATATTTGACAGGTCCAAAATTCATGAACAATTCGTATGGGAAAATATTTTTCCTTTTATTTGATTTTAGTCAATTTTCTGATATTTCCAATAGTTATTGTGCTATTCGGGATGGAGACAAATCTAACAAATCAAAAATTGGTCTCAATAAATTTATTAGTCTTATTAGGCGCATTAGTCGCATTACCTTCAAATCATTTAGTCTTATTAGATGGTCTTATTGGATCTATTTATCTCATTAGAGACTCATTATTCTTATTGAATTTATTGGTCTTAATGGATTCAGAACCTAGTAATAACTCAGTCGAGTTCCAGAAAAAATTAATTATACAAAAGTGATCAGTACCTATTAATACCCTCTTCTTAGTAGAATTATTATTCTCATTGGATTTATTATTCTCATCAGATTAATTATTCTTATTAAATATCGATCTCGAGATATGTAGAAATTGTTCGACACCCAAATCCGTCCTCTCGTTAACCCCGTGTGAGTAGGACAGTTCTATGTTCGTTAATTTCGTTGATTTCTGGCCGTGAGAGATCCTCGGATTGAAAAAGAGGGCGAAATTTAGCAGAAGTCTGCCGTTAGCCCTGCGTTGGATCGAAGAATTTCCTGTTCAACCGGTGTTTTACGTGATCTAAAATATCGCGGCGCAACATGCGAAAGTCGAGGCTTCGTCCTCGTCCCAGTTTCGAAACAATGGAACGCGATAGAAAAATTTGTATGGACATAAAAGTTCGATAAAATTATAATCTATAAATTTGCTAGAGCGATTGTTTCGATCTCCTTCAGAAAGACGGAAGTTTCCTATTCCGAAGACATCTCGCCGTTTGGACTCTCAGTTCGCTATCGGCAACATTCCAACCAAATTCTTTCGAAAAATCCTCAGGACTCCGTCGTTCGAGCTAGGGGCGCCGAATTTATCACGGACCGTTCTCCAACCCTTTCCCACCGGTGAAAAAAATACACACAGAGGCCATTCTTATTGTATACAATAAATTAAAAATATTTGAAGACATTTTCATCAACTACAAAAGTGTTACAGGATAATCCCCTCAATTCTCAATTATTCCATTCCACTGGGTAACGATTGGAACCCAGCCGTTGCAATCAAAAGGGCTTTTCACCCCCACAGTCAAAGAAAACATCTAAAGAAATAAGACAACATGCTTTGCAAAAGAGACTTTCTAAATCCATGGTCATCTCAAGATAAGGTTCAATCCATTTATCGTTAAATTCAAACTGTCTCAACACTACTTCATTTCAACACTGAATGATTCGAAACACTTGTGAATATTAGAAAAAACTTAAGTATGGCGTTTATCTATTACCCCCTATCTAGTCATTTGAATTGAAGAAAAAGTTTTGGCGGGTGATCGAAATATAGTTTATCAATCATTTCTATTTACGATACAAATGTCATAATGGTTTTTTCACCGTTTAGCTCCGTAGATGATTAGGTGATGGATAATGTACCTGGCTTTCATTTGTTTGATTCAGAATCCTTGGAAGGAATATGATCTATAAAATCCGAAGGAGAAATATGGTTCACGACAACAAAATCCTACAGGAAAAGAATATTAGAAGAGGCACTGAACAAGATAGTCAGGATAGCAATTGAGAGCCCCTGGTACATATCAAACGAACGAATAAAACGGGAAGTGAATATTACGATGCTAGAAGAAATGAATGCCAAGAAGACAAAAATTTTCTTAGAAAAAATAGAGGAACACGAAAACGAGAAAAGAAACATGATAATACAAAGACAAGAAAAAAGACAAGCACATTTCCCTGCTTCAGTGGAAAAGACAACACGAGGACGAAAAAAAACAGGACAAAAGAAGGAGAATAACAGAGTTATCTTCACTCGATGCGAAACCTTGAAGAGAGTTTGGCGACCCAACACAATAAGTCGGTGAGAATAAAACTTCTCAAAATGAGACAATAAAATAAAAACAATAGAAAAAGGCGAAAGAAAAACGAAGAGGCGAAAGGAAAGATTTTTCCGGTCCTCGTCAAAATTTAAAGACCACAGATCTATGGAATCTAGATAAATGACGAAAATATGTAACCATACTGTGAAATATGGATCTTTGTTAAAATTTGGTAGAAATATGTGATTTACATATAATCTGCTCTTCACTGATCACTGTACATTTTTGAATCGTATGCATATGACAAATATCATGATACACTGCCCATAACAGTTTGGAATAAGAAATCGACTATTTGGAAATAATTAAAATCGTCAGATTTAGAGCATCTACAAAATTTATTTCACGTTTCGGGATTTGGTCGACAACTGAACGAAGACGAACAAAGACATGAAAATCTTGAATTTATATGAAAATACTGGGACAGTTTTCCCCTTCAAGTTTCTTTTGAACATGACTCGGAATACTGAAAACCTCGAAAAGAGAAAACAGTGAACAAGTTTTACGTAATCTTATTTACTTAGCTTAGACGGGTTACTTTTCGTATCAAGTGAAACCAGATGCGGGCTTCTCTTTGTCGTAAATTTAAAAATTTAACGTAACTTTGGTCGTCCGTATTGTAACTTAACCGATTTTTATTGAGTTTGTAGGAATGGCGTCTTCCTAGACACCTTCTAGCGACGGTAATATGTCAAAGACTGTAATTTGGATAGGGTTGCAGTTAGATAGACGCGATTGCATGAAAATTTTTTGACGGGGTATTCAACAAAATGAACACCGATTAATTTCTTGACTATCTGAAGATTTATTAGAAAATATAAATTCTAGCTTTGTACATGATTTAGAATGAGTTGTTTTCATTTAACGGGTCATTTCTAACGCTAACAACCAAACAAGAGACAAGTAACATCAACACAAATTCCTAAATAATATATAATGCAGGGTGAATCCGGATGAACTCGACAGTGTTTCATGTAATTGGGTTTTACCTGTTGAAAATAAATAGCTTATTATTATAATTTATTACTGTGGACTTATGCACTATCGCAGCTGTTAGCTGGATATAATTTACCTTTCCCAGATTCAGCAATCAAAGGGAATAGGCTCGTTTACAATATACTTGACATAAATTTCCTAACAATCCTCTACATGTATTAAGAATTGCAGCTTCTTGCATTTCTATATAGGTATTCTTATGCAATTCCAATTTCTAAAGGCTATCATGCAAAGTTTTGGGTATTAACCCAGTCGAGAATACGATGACAGGAACAACATCTATTTATCGAGGTGCCACATCTCCTTGATCTCAATAAAAAGGTCTGTGTATTTGAACTTTTACTCCTGGAACTTGTCCAACACGTTGTTATTATTCGGTATGGCGACATCCATCAGCATTTCTGTTCTGGCTCTCTATCGTTCACCACTATGTCCGGCCTATTATTCGTCACCATTCTGTCAGTGATAATAGGCCTATAGTAGTATAATCTCATAGAGATATTTTCCAATACGGGCGCCGGTTAATACTTGTAATATGGCTGGGAGGCATTCAGAAGTCCGTACTTGTGTGCAAGTTTCTGGTGGATAATGTAACATACTTGATTATGCCTGTGAAGATAGTCCGTAGTGTTCGCAGCCGGACGTAATATGTTGTATAGTCTCCGATCTTATATGGCATTTTCTGCACTTATCTGTTTGTAATGTTCCGTCCTTGATTATAAATTTTTTGTAGTTGTCATCAACCATTTATTGAAAGCTTCTTTGTCGATGTGTGGTTTATTAATCTCATGGTGATGTCGTCCATGCAATTCCTTTCTTGACCATTGCTCTTGTTTTTCAGTATCTGATAGGAACGGTAGATTCAGCAGGTCATCACTGGTAGCAAGATTTAGAGGTGTATATCCCTTATCAGCCAACGGTACTACTCTGCGGGGATCAGGAGTGCGAGTTTTTGCAGAAAAGAATTCTCTGAGATTGTTTATCTGTTCGGTATGTAAGTTGGCAACATCCATCAATCATCGTCCTCCTTCTTTTCGCTTTAAAGTTGTTCTTATCACAGACGATTTGGGATGGTGATTATTGTACTTTGTCAGCATCGTTCGGGTTTGCCTTTGAATATCATCCAGTTCTGTCTTAGTTCATCTGATTATTCCAAATGACTAAAGAAACACTGGAATGGCGTAGGTGTTAATTGCTTTGACTAGATTCCTCGCGTTCAACATTGACTTCAGCACAGTCTTCAGACGCTGACTGCACTCTGAAAGAATTTTCTCCTTTGACTGTTTTTGGTCTAGCAATCTGGCTTGTTGGTATCCTAGATATTTGTACGTTTCGCCATCCCTCATGCACTGTATAATATAAGTTGTGTTTCACCATCTATGGCTATGGCCGAATTTCATATGACAATCTGCCGAGAACTTACTGAAAGTTTTCAGCAGATCATCCAATTGGTTCTTGTTCCAAGCATATAATTTGATTTGATGAAATCCAGACTAATTAATTATCTGGAGTCGAATCATCTATTCAGTGGAAATCAGCATGGCTTCAGAAAGAATCGATCGACTATAACAGCCATGATTGAAGTTATTGACTTTGTGTTTTGGATGATATGGAGAAAGCGATGCTTATCTGCTTAGATCTTAGTAAAGCTTTTGATTGTGTGAACCACACGCGCTTCCTGTCAAAGTTTGCAGTATAAGAGGAACAACCCATTCGCTGTTGTCATCATACCTTTCGAATAGGTGCCAGATGGTTGAATGGAATGGGACAAAGTCTAAGGCTAGGACACTGAATTGCGGAGTCCCCCAAGGATCGATACTTGGCCCGATCCTCCTTATATTGTACATCGATGACTTTGTATATAATGTTAGAGTAGACGGAATGAAAATTTATGCAGATGACACAACATTTATCACCAGGGCAGAAACAGAGGAGCAATTGAATTTTTCAGCAGAGTTTACCACGAGGGATGCAGTGAATTGGTTCGATCATAACAAAATGGTTCACAATACGAATAAAAAACAAAAACTGACCATATCCACAAAAAAAACAAAGTATACAAGCCACATCTCTTTGTTGGGGTTCCTGATAGATGGCGCATTAACTTGGCGACCCCACATAGACTCAGTGTGTGAAAAACTATCAGCAGCTTTATTTACAATTAGTAGAATAAAAAGTGTGGTAGGAGAACAGGAGATACTGATAACATATCATGCATATTTTACAAACAGAGAGTTGCTGTGAATGATTCAAATACTTCCGTTTACTTACCTTGATGTTACATTGAAGCATGCCTAACACACTTCCATAAAAATAATGTGATGATGTAATGAATATTCAACTAGAGCTAGAGAAAACTATGTACTACCAAAAAGACGCCTTTAACGAACACAAAAAAACTTACGATTTCATAAGTACAACGTGCTCCCTCCTTAAGTCTCTCAGTAATCCATCCATCAAGAAAGCTATCAGAAAGCTGCTTCTAGAAAACGTTTTCTATAATACAGAGGAGTTTATGAACTTTAGATTTCTCTAAGATGGAAAACTTGTTGGTCGTCATGAATATTTTGTATGTTTTGGTGTTTTTCTTTTCATATTTTGAATTTTGTATTTTGATATTCTTTTGACAGTCCTTGTAATTATTGAAGGAAATATACATTTATCTATTTATCAACTATATACATCTAAGGGGAATTGCATTGCGGTATTCAGTTACTGAAAGCTACTTTGCATTCGATAGTATGCCAGTTAGTTTGAAAGAACTAAGAAGCACTCACTGTTTGTGGATAAGTTGAGATTTCTACAAAATAATGTAAAAACCTGAAACAGCTGCGGATGGAAGAGTGTATGTTTATTCCACCCAAAATACTTTGTGTGATTTGACACCACAATATTTTTTGTGATGTCTATTGACATCTCTTTTTAGGAAATTGATGAAATCTAAGAGCGAATTTGCGATTTGGTGGACTGCGTTGTCATTCCGGAGTCAAGGAGTGCTGATGAAACTTGTACTGAAAGGTGTCATCATTTTGTGAATTGGGGGCGGCGGTGGCGGCCTTTGGGTTTCAGAATCGGTGTCAAGTGACTTTATGAAAGGGTTGAATAATAAAATTATGTAAAAAAAATCGATCAACAATTGTAGAAAGTAAAGCTTGTGGCGTTTTACATGGAACAACCGATATATCGGTTTATATTCGAAAAGCTAGTCTGAAGTACTTTCTACAATCTCTTGTAGATTGAAATGTCCAACGTTATGCTAATAATGGCAACGAGAAACTCTCAGAATTACATACATCAATTCAATAAGTAAAATAAACAATTTCTCCCTCAGATAGTTGCTGTAATTATCACTATCAAAGGGTTCAATATCTTATGATGATCGATGTTCATCTCTGATAGCTAATATCGATGATAGAGGATCCAGGTGATTCAAAGCTTTCACCCTATAGCTTCGTTTACCTTAGACTTAATCGTTTTGATGCATCTCCAGTCATCCATGATGAAATGCCTCTCGACGTGCAATAATTTATGCCAATATGAATCCGATTATGGAACATTGAATCTATAAACACTAATAATTTTGATCGTTCAAATCGCCTAATTATTCGATTATATCCCATAAAGCAACGTATATCCAACATCAAGTTCTCCCGATTTAATAGCAAATCATTGTGTTTACGATGACGTCGGTTATAAAAGTCATTAATTTGTGAATTGAATCGTTATTATATCGTAATTTGGGCAATGAAACCAATTGACAATGGCTTTGCGAAATTTAAGTGGGGCTGATGGGAATATACAGTGCGTTCGAATCAAAACAAACCACGCTGAATAATTCGGCTGGTGTAATTTTGTAACACTGAGCTTAACCTTGGCGCCAGATCTAACACCAAAAAAATTATTAAGGATATTGAATTTCAACATCCCTTGGGTTTCAATGCGATTTTCAATTAGATGACGAATTGCCTCCAGCTATGCTCATGTGGAGAAGGTTTGGGCTAACCAACTCCGCTCAAAGTTCTTCGACGCCACTACGTTTGAATAACGACTCGAATGTAGAAAGCTGTGAAGCTACTGTTGAAACTACAAAGTCTCTTGACTTAAAAGGAATTTATTATAATTCAACAGAAGTTAACTACATTGGTCAGGTGACTCAGTTAAAGCGAACAGAACAATATGGGTGAAATACTGGTAGATTAACTACTTATATCTGATAAGATATAGAGAAAAATAATCGATTAACTATTTCGTTAAACAGATCATTGGAATCTATATCCTTATTATCCTGATCTGTCAGTCGCTCTTCAAGAATAGAACAATGTTTTAGAAGATCGCTGAAAATATTATCATACTCATCTAATAAGTCAAATCACTTTTTGAGAAAGCTTATAGTTTGATTCATAATGTTTAAGAAAAAACTAATTTTAAAGGCGGTTTTTGGATCATGAGGAGACTCATCTCGGTGTTCATAGTCGAACAGTTTTGGTTTATATTTCTTCCTAACCATTGGTAATGGTCGAAAGTCTTCTTCAGTTTCGAGAGAGGATCACACTTCTTTCGCTTGCACAAGAATTTCTTGAAATGATTGGTCAGATTTATATTGCTGGAAGTGATCAACTAAATTTTTAGGTAGGTTTGGCATACTTTAATATTAATTGTAGCACTTTGCATTTGTTTGCTGACAATATGTATATGAAATAAAACGTCATGCCAAATAATAATTCCACAAATAAATTGAAAATTTTGTACAGACGTAAGAAGGAACTCGCTTTATGTCTTGCACCAATGTGGAAGGAATTATCTTCAGCCACTTCTAGAAGACTTTCGCAAACCTTAATTAAATAAACTTCAAGGGGCTTTATTGCGTCAATTCTGCTGGACCATCTTGTCTCACTTAGAGGCTTTAAACTTAACCCGGGGACATTTTTTCTCAAAACATATCACCTTTTTGTGGATAACGAAAAAAAATTATATTACTCTTGCACAAGATTAAAAAAGTTTATTGTAGCACCTGACACCTTAGAAGCGTCATTTACTGTTAAATTCAAAGTATGAGCGGCACAAGGTACAGAAAGGGCTTTCGGATTCGCATCAAGAATGCGTTTTTGAACCCAAGCCCATCATGTTTTCTATTCCCCATTATCATAACCTTGTCCCCTATTGTGTTTTAATTCTAAATTTAATTTTTTCAAATTTTCTATTACAAATATTTATATATCCCTTCTCCTGTAGAGTTCAGTATTGTATTAAACGCAATAAAACTTTCCTTAACTTCAACCTTTTTTGGAGATGTCCTAAAGGACAACATACCTCAGAACAAGACTAATTTGCTCAGTATGACTAGTGTCTGGTGAACAATCTAATGTTTGAATTGTGGAGGCCGTTACTTGATGTAGATCCATGATATAAATGAGATAAAAACATAAGGTTTAACTTTAATCTACACTTTATTTGAAAAAATTCGACGACGTTTCGCTGACACAGCAGCTTTATCAAGAATGAAAAATAGAATGAAGAGTATGGTATTATAAACAAATCGTAGAACAAGTTGGATGAATAACAGGAAAATCCACACCGAGCCATTGTACAGTTAGTATGAAAGGTAATAAAACTAATTAAACAAGTTAAGTAGGGGTGAGTAATTCAAATCTACCTGTTCATTCAAAAGCTTGTCCGAATGTTTGTATCTATTTATTTCTAATGCTTCTAGGAGATCTAATTTTGAACTTTTTGATTTTATATGTAATATGTCAAAGTTTTTATTGAATGAATGGTTTTTTTTATTAGGTGGTTTGAATAATTTGAATCAGATTTATTTTTATCGAAGCTACGTTTATGTTCAGATGTTCTTATGCCAAAACTCCTATAGGTCCTACCGATATAAATTTTATCACAAGAACCGCAATTGAGTTTATAGATTCCTGATTTACTTGATTTTTCAACACGAGATTTATTATTTTTAATATGTTTACCTAAGTTTTTAACCACGTGTTTGAAGAGTGAAGTGTGTCCTAAATACATCAAACTCAAGACCAACAACAACAGTTATGCAGCTCGAAGAGCAGTTATCTCTGGACAGAAGATATGGATCAAATCAGAATGCAAGATTTTGTTCCACAAGCGAGACATCTACAATATTTATCTCAAGGTAATTCATACCGAGTTATTGTACAGACTTCATCCACTTGAATTCGATTCATTAGATTACAATAATAGGTTCAAAATTAGATCAATAATACATAATAAATATACCATCCAATACCGCAAATTAAAGTTTCTCGTGTCACGAAAACCGAAACCTACTCCTCGTAAAACTAAATTTTCTGACCATCAATTTTTGATAGATTCGTTAACCTTTCTGATACTAATTTCACAACTGATGAAACAAATCTCTTGGAGAAAGGTTTCAAACACAATATTAAATCAAACAAGATAAAATCTGATTTAGAGGAACTTGGCATAGATACTGAAATTTCTCTGAAAAATATTCCTAATAACACTCACCTTAAATATTTAGCATCTAACATTATAAAAATGAATCATTAGCTGACTTTAAACCGAGTAAAGAACAAAATATTTTAAAGGCCATCAAACAAAAATCTCAACTAAATGAAGTTATTTTTACAAAAGCAGATAAGGGTAATACTGTTATTGCGTTAAATAAAAATGACTACCTATTTAAAACTCTAAATTTCATTTCGTCCGGAAACTATACAATTTTAAACAAAGATCCAACTATTAAATTCCAGAAAAATATTAAAATTGCAATAAATGACGCAAAATCTTTAATTAAAGCAATAGATAAATACAAATTAATTTTACCAAACAACCTCAAGATTATGAATACAATTTTTTATTTGAAAAAAAACCTCAACCACCTCAACTGTATCCACTCATTAAATTGCATAAAGTAAATAACCCCGTTAGACCAGTCGTATCTTACGTTACAGCCTCAGCCGTGAAATTGTCGCATTACCTTATAGATATCATTAAAAATTATTGTTCATTCAAATCAAAATTTTCTATAAAAAATTCTTTCGAATTTATAAATAACATGAAAAACGTTAACCTACCACCTAACGCAAAACTTATTTCGTTTGATGTTGAGAATTTATACCCAAGTGTTCCTCCAGGTGATGTCAAAATATTAATCGAAAACATGTTGAATTCGAATCATGTTAACCACATAATTAAATCAGAAATATTGAATCTGTTGGACGTTTGCATTGAACAAAATTATTTTTCTTTCAACAACATCTATTACAGTAGTGAAAATGGTTTGATCATGGGAAATCCTTTGAGTCCACTTTTAGCAGAGATTTTATGAATAATATTGAACAGAAAATTCATACACATCCACTCATTTCCAAATTTCTTTATTGGTATAGATATGTTGACGACATCTTAGTATGTTTCATTGGAACTACTCGTCAATTAGACTTATTTGTTAATTTCATTAATTCCATCCATTTGAACATTAAATTCACGATAGAAATTGAACAGAACGATTCCATAAATTTTTGGACTTAAAATCACTAAACAAAATAATAATCATGTTTTTCGGTCTTTCGTAAACCAACACATACTGATACAATTATACATAACTACTCATTACATCCAATTCAACACAAAGTTGCAGCTTTAAACAGCATGGTACATCGGTTACTCAATTTACCTTTATCAGTAGAAGATTATAATAAAGAGTTAAACATCATCAAACAGATAGCCATTAATAATTCATATAATCCGGATATGATAGATCTAATCATTCGTAAAAACTCTATCAGAAAGCAATAAATGAAGTATATCCTATTCATAAAGACTATAAAATATTCAACAGTTTAACATTCTGCGGTTCTGCAAGTACAAATATTAAATCCTTTCTCGTCAAACAAAATCTTAATATAGCTTTCAAAACTTCTAATAACTTAGGTAAACATATTAAAATAATAAATATCGTGTTGAAAAATCAATCTATAAACTCAGGATAAAATTATATCGGTCTATAGGAGTTTTGGCATAAGAACATCTGAACATAAACGTAGCTTCGATAAAAATAAATTGATTCAAATTATTCCACCTAATAAAAGAAAACCATTCATTCAATAAAAACTTTGACATATTACATATAAAATCAAAAGTTCAAAATTAGATCTCCTAGAAGCATTAGAAATAAATAGATACAAACATTCGGACAAGCTTTTGAATGAACAGGTAGATTTGAATTACTCACCCCTACTTAACTTGTTTAATTAGTTTTTATTACCTTTCATACTAACTGTACAATGGCTCGGTGTGGATTTTCCTGTTATTTATCCAACTTGTTCTACGATTTGTTTATAATACCATACTCTTCATTCTATTTTTCATTCTTGATAAAGCTGCTGTGTCAGCGAAACGTCGTCGAATTTTTTCAAATAAAGTGTAGATTAAAGTTAAACCTTGTGTTTTATCTCATTTAATCTAATGTTATTGAAGATTATTTTGAACTGCGAATCATTCTTGAAATATTATTTCTTACTTAAGCGACAATAATTCAATTATTTCATTCGGTATTTGCACGCCTAAATAATGAGTCATTTTAACAATTTTTTCTGGGAGTTATACACTCGGCTAACGTGCTATCTCATCACTGAATCGAAAGAGGCCTTCATCTCAACAGCTTTTAGAAAATTTCCATTATCATGTTCGAAAAGCAATCGAGAAGAACCTTGAAATGCCAAGCATTGTGTAGATAAATACTTAACAATCGCAATAATTCTTTCCAACACGTCTCGCCAATATTTTATTTCCGTTTCTAAAATCCGCAGATGATGAGTATTAACAGTCATAGATGTCTCCAACATCTTTTTAAATTTACCCCAGTGTTTATATAACTGTTGTGTAAAATTGACGTTTCGTGTCTCTTAATTAGCAAAGACAAGTATTGCCAATCAGATACTCCATTTGTATCACAAAAAGCGTTAGGAGTTTTACATTTACAAAACAACTCACAACAGAAACAAAATTCAGAATCTTTAGAAATAGAGTAAATAAGCCAAGCCCTTTCGACCTTTTCTCCATTTGCTAGATTTCTTTCAAAGTATTTGCACGAAAACTTTCTTTTATCTTCATTACTAGGAAAGCTAAAACTGATGTCTGATGATTCTTTCGGGCCACAAACCGGGGTCGGACGGAAATATATCGATACTAGCCTCATTACAACCTTCATCGAAAGTGTCACTTGCAGCAGGTATTTCGGTAGCTGACATTACCGAACTTTTTACACAAGCTGAATTACCTGAAGTGGATTGTTCAAGTGCTGTAGACGAGGAAGGTGTTATCGCTTCATCAGGCTCTGCATCAGGTGGAGCTGTTTTGCTGCCACAACCGCTGCCACTTGTTGCAGGACCTGATGTTACTGTTGAAATTTCAGATGGTCCACTCACTGTTATAGATATTACGGATCTAGAATCTTGAGATCGGACGATTCGGTCGCTCCAACATCGATAGTCTCCGTGGAATCTCGATTGTTTTGCAAGAAATGCTTTAAAGATCCAACCATTTTTCCCCTTCCTTGCAGTCTCAGTTTCTTTTGCTCGCGAAACTTCGCACCTGAAGATCTCTTTCTTTTATCCTGAAAAAACAAATGAATAATTAGTACTCATGGGAATTCGGAATTAACTTCTAAAGTGACCACAATAATGAGCACCATGTGGGTAGGGTAAGAAATATTCTTAAAAAGTTAACTAAGTGGTCAATAGTTTTTAACCCTTTATAAGGCAGATTATTATTAAGTAAGAAATGTCCGATTGAAGTTTGCATATTTGCGTAAAAAGCAATTTGTTTGAGCCGTTTCCGCTCAAATCTGTTCAAAAATAACGACAAAAACCCTACAAAATGGTTTTTAATAAGATCAATAGCATAAAAACTAATCGAGTTATGGATAAAACCAGTTACTTTTTAAACTCGTACATGACGTTTAAATTAATATAAATCTATTTCGCTAAAAAATGGATTATAACCAGTATCTTATAAATGGTTAATGTTGATAGTATAAAGTAGGTAACACTTACCATTTTATAAAAATCAAGCCGTTGAAATTGCAGTCAGCA
Organism: Cryptolaemus montrouzieri; assembly: GCA_013387265.2. Classification (NCBI taxonomy): domain Eukaryota; kingdom Metazoa; phylum Arthropoda; class Insecta; order Coleoptera; family Coccinellidae; genus Cryptolaemus; species Cryptolaemus montrouzieri. Next base: position 8,569,794 of record JABFTP020000144.1, on the reverse strand, counting down.
GGTATTCGGCACTTAATTTATAAAAAGTAGTAAACAAAATATTGCACAACACAACACCACACTTGACAAAATAAAAATAACTTTATATGTAAAAAATAGGTAAAAAACTTTTTAAGTTAAACGGTTTTATGTTAAACATACATTGCACTGTTTAAGATAAATGTACTAAAAACCAAAAAAAATAAAATAGATACAGTCGTGGGAATTATAAACATATGCATAGACTAGACTAAAATAAAAATAGGTAAAAAACTTAGTTAAACGGTTTTATGTTAAACATACATTGCACTGTTTAGGATAAATGTACTAAAATCAAAAATAATAAAATAGATACAGTCGTGGGAATTATAAACATATGCATAGACTAGACTAAAATAAAACCGTGGGGCACGTCAATTGTCTACAAATTATCGACTTAATGTGCGATAGAAGAATCGTTTAATTCGTCGTTAGGCAGTTGGCCCGCAGACGGTGAGGAAATTATTTACTATTTTCTTGCTCATGGAAATTCTAATAGTTATACACTCCATGTAAATAAAAGAGATGTTTTAACTAGTTTATCGTTGGACATTCACACTGCTGGCTGGCGAGGAATCGTTTCACTGCTTGTTGTTTGTCTTTAATCGACAAAACATATGACAAAAGTACTACTTGCTCACCACTATGAAACCCTAAAACTCGCTTATAATCGAGCTTGCTAGCTTGTTTCCACATTCTAGCCCTACTTATCACACGTCCATCGTTGTCGGTTGCACAACTGCCTAATAATTATAGTGTAACATTACAAAACAAACATTTTAATCAACGATTGTAGACAATTGACGTGCCCCACGGTTTTATTTTAGTCTAGTCTATGCATATGTTTATAATTCCCACGACTGTATCTATTTTATTATTTTTGGTTTTAGTACATTTATCCTAAACAGTGCAATGTATGTTTAACATAAAACCGTTTAACTTAAAAAGTTTTTTACCTATTTTATTTTAGTCTAGTCTATGCATATGTTTGTAATTCCCACGACTGTATCTATTTTATTATTTTTTGGTTTTTAGTACATTTATCTTAAACAGTGCAATGTATGTTTAACATAAAACCGTTTAACTCAAAAAGTTTTTTTACCTATTTTTATTTTCTAGTTTTTAGTTTTTATTTCGCATTCTTTTTAATTCATTTAGTGCTTTATTATTGCAAGGTTTCTTGCCCGTTAGTTTATTGCATTCCAACTCCTCTATACGTAGTCCCTGCAAAGATCTTACTCTACTAAGAGCCACGTAGGCTTGGCCTTCTTCAAACAGTTTCGCACCTAAGTATACGACTGCGTGATCCACAGTGCTGCCCTGCATTTTATGTATTGTAGAAGCCCATGATAGTATTAAAGGCAACATTCTTCTTTCAGCTTCTTTCTGACGCCGTCATTTGTGTATATCGCTGACGTTGCTTTTTAACCTGGCCTCATATTGCTCAGGTGTTTTTGACGCTAATTGTTCCCGTCGTTTCTGTAATCGACTTTTTCTATCACCTTCACTTTCTTTAGCTCGTTTTGCTTGATACTTTTCTTTCGCTTTTTGAAGCCTTCGTTTACGTTGTGTTGCAGTTTCTGTTTTATTTATGTTTGTATTTTTATATATTTTTTACCATTTTGTTCCCACGAGTAATGGACATTTAAACGGTCGACCCCCAGAGGTCCAATAAAGGGCAAGGCTATGTACAACAAGATGCGCCTGAGTCTTGAGGGAAAACGCTAACGACATATCATTTTTATCCACCCTAATGCCATACAGTTCTCGGCGCGTTTTAACCTTTCACCTTAACTTGGGTGGTGTACCGCTAACGACGTATCATTTTAGCCACCCTAACGCCACACAGTCCTCAACACGATACAAAATCTTGACTTGGGTGGTAAATTCAGGCTGGATACATTGTATTCTACTGGTTGAGCACTTTCATTTGATACCCATATTGATAGGATTGATAAAACCTACGTTATCCGCCATTTTGTAGCGGCCGCCATCTTGGATTTCAATTTTTATAGTATATTGTATTCTGATTGTTGAGCCCTTTCATTTGATACCCATATTGATGGGATTAATAAAACATAAATTATCCGCCATTTTGTAGCGGCGGCCATCTTGTATTTATAATGATAATGAATAAATATAATTGTATTGTCACCAAAATCCAAAATGTTTACAAAATTTCAGATTAATCGGTTGACAGGAAAAGGGTGAAATTTGAATTACTAAATTTGACCCAAGAATAAATAAAACAAACGGGGTGAGCTAAATAAAACCGTTTAAAAATTAATAGGATTACTTGTTTTTATTCACTTGGTGCACGGTCTAGTGAACTAACTGATTTAAAATTGCCTGTGGCGATGCATCGCTTTTATAGCGCTCCAGGCGTAATTCATGTCTGATGAGGAAAAATCAAGAAACTACCGCCTGACATGTTCTCGCAACATAGAAATCGGCAGTAACTGGATGATATACTAAAAAATTTCGTGTGTATTTATACGTAATCCTATTTAACTTCTCAGCTTTTATTTTAATATTTTTTTTGTACCCAGGGTTTTGGCGCCCGTGTGCATTGCACACCTTGCACATATGGTTGCGGGGGCCCTGCAATAATCTAACAAACTATTATTCGATGGTGGTACAACTTAACGATTGTTCCAATATACAAAACCTTCCCCTATCAAAGGAAATCCTGCGTCTATCGGTCCTACCAATTGGGACATCGTAACAACTTGAGCGCAATAAAACTTCAAGACAAAAATCCTGGCTGCTGGTCAACAAGTTCGTTGAATATGTGACAATAGATAATTACCAAGAATTTCCCCGATCTTCTCGAACGTGTTTAGTCTCGAACGGTACAATTGACAAGCTGCGCTGGCCGTCCGTCCGTCCCGGGAGTTGGAAGTAACGAATCGACGCTCGGCGTTTCGACGATACCTCCAGGATCTCAAACTAGACGCTCAGTTTCATCGCAGAATCCGCTGGCTTTGGAAGCGTCCACCAGAGGGTCGAACAGACGCGCGCGCCATAAACGCCGTGACGCTAAAGTTTCAATATTGGCGCGATAATTTTTCTAACAGCTTCATTTTGTAATATTGTCATATGTTTAATATTGAGTGAGGGTTGAGGATGGAGATTTATGGGTATTTGAATATATTGTAAGCTGATTTGATATTGTTTTCAGCCATGGTTTTAAGATAATTTTTTAACGTAAATAATGATTCAGATTTTTTTAAAGTCTACATAATATTTAATTATTGTTCATTTTACCAGAATAATAATTTGGTATGATTAACTGAACAATATGTATAAGTTATGTATTATAATATCTGTATGTGACGGCTTATGGTTAATTGCGAAAACATGTTTTCCATTTTATTCGAAATTATTACGTCTAAGAAATTTATCGAATTATTGCTTTCTATTTCGGTTGTGAATCAATTTCTAGATGTAATGAATTTATATGATTTTTGAAAATTTTTAACTGTCTATCGGTTCCTGTGAAGCAAATAATGATATCGTCTACATAGCGATACCAGTATAAACAATATTTACTGAGTGGATGATTATGATTTAATTTCTCTAAGTTATTCATGAATATTTCTGCTAACAATGGACTTAACGGATTGCCCATAATCAATCCGTCTTCAATAGTATAATATTTGTTATTGAAATGGAAATAATTATAATTTTCATCTAAACAAATTTGTAATAACGAAAGAGTATCTGATTTAATGATAGTATTGACATGATTCTTTTCTAATTATTCTTCAACTAAGTATTACGTATCTTTCGGAGGTATGTTGGGAAATAGATTTTAACATCGAAAGAAATGAGTTTGGAATTAGGTTAGATTAGTTGAAGAATTATTAGGATATATATTATTCTTTCATTTTACAAATTTGTTTAGATCAAAATTATTTCCATTTCAATAACAAATATTATACTATTGAAGACTGATTGATTATTCAATCCGTTAAGTCCATTGTTAGCAGAAATATTCATGAATAACTTAGAGAAATTAATTCATAATCATCCACTCAGTGAATATTGTTTATACTGGTATCGCTATGTAGACGATATAATTATTTGCTTCACAGGAACAGATAGACAGTTAAAAACTTTCGAAAATCATATAAATTCATTACATCCAAAAATTGATTCACAACCGAAATAGAAAGCAATAATTCGATAAATTTCAGACGTAACAATTTCGAATAAAATGGAAAACATGTTTTCGCAATTTACCATAAGCCGTCACATACAGATATTATAATACATAACTCGTCGTGTCATCCATATCAACATAAAATGTCAGCATTCAATAGTTTTATTCATAGATTGATTAACATCCCGTTATCACCAGAAAATTTCAACGAAGAATTAAATTTGATTAAACAAATAGCCAAAAATAATGGTTACAATCCCAAACTAATAAATAATATTTTAAATAAAAAACAAAGTAGAATCGCATTGAATGAAGTTTACCCTGTCGATAAATTGAAACAAAAATTCAACACCTTAACCTACGTTGGCATTACAAGTGAGAAACTGAAATCATTCTTGAGTAGCAATAATTTCAACATAGCTTTCCAAACTTATAATAATATAGGCGAATATATAAAAATAATAAAACCAAACCAGGTAAAAACAATAAATCAGGTGTTTATAGATTGAATTGCAATGACTGTGATAATTTCTACATTGGTGGAACTCATAGAAATTTTAATATTAGAATATCGGAACATAAACGCAGTTTTTCAAATAAAAATCAGATTCAAATTACGCGAATCATCTCTTAGAAAATAATCACTCTTTCGACCCACAGTTTGAAATTTTGCATACAGATAATAAATATTGGAAGATAGATCTTTGGAGAACTTTAGAAATCAATAAATACAAACACTCAGATAGACTCATCAATGAACAAGTCGATTTAAGCCCTTCACCTCTATTGAATCTCTTCGGGGAGCAATATATACCTTAATATTATTGGATATACCTGTCATAAATAACCACTTAAGAAGTAGCAACCCAATAAGCTTTTAATTACTCAAGAACATTTATATTTATATTCTCATTCTTATTTTCTGTACATTCATTCGTCTGAAGAAGCTACGGTGTAGCGAATCGCAATAATTAAGTAAAATTCCTTTAAACACAGTACTTGTTTTTATTATTGATAATGGAATTTTACCAAGTAAAAGCCTCCCAAATTCAAATGGGCAATATGTTTAAAATTATTTCATTGTAATCATTTGAAGCTGATGAAGATAAGTATCCATCATAAAATTTCACACACTCGTTATAATTTCGTCTGATATTTATGCTCGTAGATATCGATTTACAAGGTATAAATCAATAAGTTTTGCACTTCTGGTATAACCGAAAATATTTTCGGAAATTGGTTCGATTAACATTCAAGATAACAACAAAAAATGTCTTCAATCGGTCATTCCTTTCTCCATACTTTTAATGTCACATTTCGCGCGGACACCCAGTAGTTATAAAATGAAAATACACGAACACAAAAGTCAAGTGTTTCAGAATGAATATTCATATTCAACAGTGAGAATGTTTAAATTCTCTCACTAAACATGATTTCAGGATTAATACATTCAGTGATGGACGTGGGAACAATGATTTATCAACATATCTAAACTTGTTCTGAATAAATTTGAATCTGCAATTTTTAGCCTCAATTACTTGGCGCACTATATTTTATGATGCTGCATACTAAATTTTCATTCAGGACGTATACCTTGAAGCGAACGTTTACTCTCTCCTGATATGATATTATGGCGAAACTCATTTCCATTTAATTTTTTTGCACATTGCTTTTTGGTGAACCCTTCTTCTCGATGAATAATTGAAACATGTATAAAACACATCGTGATCCATTTAGTGTCTAATTGGACCACAACTCTGTTTCACCAAATCTCATTAAAATTGTGATTAATTGCTGGAATAAGTTAGAATTCATATTTGGGGTAAATTATTCTTTAATATATATGGTGTATTTATTTTGGGAACTAATGAGATATCTTTTGAAGAAATTGGTTTTGTGTTCAAGATAATTTTTTAGTACCATTTAGATGCCAAATTCATTTTGATTTTCTTAAAAGTTAAAATCTAAATTGATGATGAATTGAGAATCAAATGTTCGAAATATCTAGTCAAATAGGTTCGAAATCAATGTAGTTCACAATGTTCATTGTGTCGTAGCAGACGAAATATAATTCATTTACTAAGTTCATTTATTGACTTCAAGAGTGGATTATTAAATAATTCATTGATTCATTTATCACATGCAATACACATGAATTAACATCCAGAACCAGTATCCACTGATTGACAATCATTAAAACTAAAGAGCATCACAATTTCAATAGAAACAAAAAATTTGGATTCAATCAATACATGCAGTTGTGAATAAATCCAAAACCTATTCTACAATATACAATTCACAACCCCCAAGCAATATCCAGGCGCCACAGAAGTAAAACAATCAGGAAAGAGTAACTGAAAGCGGAAAAATAAAGATGATTTGAAGATATAGTGTGTTCCAACGAAAATTCGCTGGAACATGTCAATTATTAGATTGGAGGGGGTACCAATTTCTGAGATATATAGGTGCACGTAAAATCAACCCCCTACCCTCAGCAGAATCTCAGTCGAAATTGTTTATAGGGAAAATGGGTCCTGCGGCATATATTTGCAAAGCTCTTGCAATCTCTGTTCAAAATAATATCTGTATGAACGCAGAAAGTCCCAACACAACGAAAATATTTGTATTTCAACGAAAATTTGCCACCCCTTCAGTGCAGAAAGAGTGATTGTAGCGGAGAAGACTAGGACATGTCAATTTTCAGATTGGATGCTTACCAATTTATCATTTGGTTCAGCCGCACTTAAGTCAAAATTCATTATAGGGAAAGTTGGTCGAGTGGCATATCTTTGGAAAGATCTTCTAAGTCGCTGTTCAAAAGTGGTATTTGTGGGAACATGTAGTGTCATACAGACAGTTCGAAAACAACTAAAGTTTGTATTTCAACGAAAATCTGAGAAAAAAAATGACCTCCGACCTCCATACAATGATACAATTGATTTTCGAAAATTTTCATCTAACATTTTGAAACTGCTGGTTTTGAAATTCTGAATTCGAATAATTGATCGATGAAGCCTGAACTACGTGATAGTTGATAGTCATAATGAATAGTGAAATGAATCAAGTTACAACGTTTTAATTATCACTAATTCATTGATGTAAAGAATGAAAAATTATATTGGTTGGACCGGTTTCGGATATACTTCCATTATCAACAACTGTTTTCATTAGCTTGTTTTTGATGATGGACGTATGTACGAAACTGGTCCAACAAATGTAATTTTTCATTCTTTACATCAATAAATTAGTGATAGTTAAAACATAGTAACTTATCTTATTTCATGATTCATTATTCTGAATTCGGTAATTTTTCTCTGAAGGTCCTTCAAATTTTCAGGTTCTATAGCATAAATTCAATTGACGAGGATTTCACATGATAACAATCCATTTTCAAATAAGTTCAAACAGTTTATGCTACAAAATACAAGTAAACGATGATTTCTACAGTATCTTTGTTAAGAGCGAATGAATACTGCAAAAATCTCTTACTAATATATACCTATATAAACTACAGAGGCAATCCACTCAGAGTTATCTGTATTTGAACTTGTGTTTAGGAAACAATTTCAATAAGGGTGAGTTATTTATGTCTAACTGATCATAAATAATTTCTGCTGAATCCCTAAATCTACTAATCTTAAGTAATTCCAGAGCGTTTAGTTTTCTTCCTCTATTCTCAAAATGTAGGATTATAAATTCTGAATTGAAAGAACGACTATTTTCTCTAAGATGATTTGAATAATTTGAATCAGTTTTTACTTTGATAAAACTGCGTTTATGTTCTGATATTCTAACAATTTCTTCTTGTTCTACCTATATAAAAACAATTGCAATCTGCACATTCCAATCTTTAAACACCTGAATAAATCATAATCTCAGAACATAAACACAGTTTCATCAATGGAAAAACCGACTCGAATTATTCAAATCATCTAAGGGGTCTTCGAAGACCCCGTCAATTACGCCTGTATTTAAGAAGGGAGATAGGTTGGACCCCATTAATTATCGACCGATAAGTCTTTTGTCGTAGTCTTCGAGAATAGTGGAGTCGATCGTTGCGGACGAAATCACCACTTTTCTAGACCTGCGTCAAGTTATGCGAAAACAACAACATGGATTCGTCAAGGAAAATCCACCACTAGCAATTTATTGTCGCATATTAATAACTGGCATAAAGTGCTTGATTGAAAAATACCCATGACGTAATCTATTTCGACTTCGCGCGAACTTTCGATCGCACTCCTCCGCGGCGTCTACTTCATAAAATGGAGCACTGTGGTATAAGAGAAAAATTGCTGATATGGATAAATATTTGAGTGGCAGAAGGTTCGTGATGAGAGTTGGTGGCTCGTTCTTCTCAGTTCGTCCCGTAACCAGCGGTGTGCCGCAAGGCTCCGTGCTTGGTTCTCTTTCATTCATTTTAAATGGTCCGAACCAATTCAGAAATTGGCACCTCTCCAGTCAAATTTGATGTGTCACACACTGTGCAAATATTGAAATTTTCTTCATTACTACCTTATTATTGAAGAAACAACAACAGTATTACAGAAGTAGAAGATTGTAGTAGATACATTGGTGAATTCATGACAATAATTGTATTCCTCAATGGTAAGTAAAAAGTGACTGTTGAAATAACGGTTCGGAATATAAAAACTAAGAAATAAAGAATGCTATGACAATTGATTTCGTTATTAATGAGTCTATGTATGATCGAAATGTTTGCAATATTTCTACGAGCTACAAGACTTAGTAAAAATGTAGAAGAGGAAGAGAGTAGTTGTCAGGACTATCAAATGTTGAGCGAAAGTTACATTCAGACCAAAGAAATTTGGAAAATCATTTTCCTCTTTTTGTTTATGCGCGCTTTCCAGGAATAGGCGAACCTGTTACACCACATAAGTGGGCGCCTGGGAAGAATTGAGGTGTCTGTTTACTCGCTTCCTGAAGAGGGCCAAATTGTAGGATGTTGGGGAGATGTTGGACGGAAGCGAGTTCCACAGATCACCGACCCTGCAAACAAAGGAATTCTCATAGAGATAAGTTCTTGGGATCGCTTAATGTACCATATGATGAGAACTTCTCGCCAGCCTAGAGTTGCGGCAAAACATGAGTTTTCCAGGAACAAGGTCTTTCAGCTCCTTGGAGCATCTTCTGTGGAAGTATTTGTAAAACAGAGGAAGATCAGCAACTTGTCTTCTGAGGGCCAGCGGTTGGAGATCGCGGGTGATCTCCGGGTGGTCGATGAGGCGCACACCCTATGTTTGCACACTATCTAACATCTGCAACGAAGTTTGGGCGCAGATTCCATAACAATATTCCAAAACGGGCTCAATCTGAGCTGCGATGACGTGAAATATTACTTGGTGCTGTAAACAAAACTAAGTTTAACTGATGCAGACTTAGCTATTGCCGATACATGTTCCATGCCAGCAAAACCCTGAGTTGACCTTTATATTTCTTTAGGTTTATCAATACAAATTGAGTATTACAGATTCCAGACAGGCGAAGCTAATCGATGTTTACCATGAATATAGGCAAAACATCGTGTTCATTATGTTTATTTCGGCAACTAGAATTAACGATATAGTCGACATGTCTAATAAATAAGAGTCATATATAAATCATATACCACCCCTATATCTTCCATAGTGTCGATTCGACATAATCGAGTGTTATTTAAAGTATGAGGTTATCTTAAAACATAACTTTCACGGGTGTGAAATATTGCTCGATATTTTTCAGATTCAAATGAAGGTATTAATCTCACAAAAAAAGGGTAAAATTTTCAAATTCAAGCTGCAGGGTTAAGCAGCCCCAAGGGTAATTAATTGAAGTCATCGGTAAATAATAATATTTTACTTCTATTGAAACATCGGGATATATTGTTCAGATAAATAGTGGACAGTAGGAGACCCAAATGGGAACCCTGAGGCCCACCAGAAGCCGCGAATAAGGACTCGCAATCATATCCCTTGACAGAGATAAACTGTACTCGTCAGGTATTACCAAAATCACCACACTCGCTGACCCCAGCAAGAATAAAAATAATTTTATCAAAAACTCTGCGCTGGAGTCAGTGTACATTGTGTACATCTGCTTAAAACTTTTGTCAAAATTTTTGTTGTTCAAGTTTGGTTAGAGTACTCTATTTTGTCAGTTCTCACAAGTGTGTTTTCAGATTTTACAATGGACAAAAATATCGAATGAAGAATTTGTCTCAGATTTTGTATTGCAAATGGAATTTCGTGCCGAAACGCTGAAAGCATTACAGAAGGTTTACGGTGAATCGATTTCGTCAAAATCACGAAAATATAAGTGGTACAGAGTATTCAACAGCGGCCGAGAACATTTACCTCGCGCTGGTCGGCCATCAACATCTTCAACTGAAGTTGTCATCAATAAAGTGAATGAGATGGAAATTGAGAATCGTTATTTAAGTTCGAGGAAAAAGGCAATAAATCTTGTGTATCCCACGAATCAATCCGTAAAATTTTCAAAGATTGTTTGAACATTAAACGCAGTGTCGTTCGACTAGTTTCAAAATACCTTATTCGCGAAAATATCGCGGGAAACGTACTAGAACGAGTCAATTCCAACCCCACATTCGTAAAACGCATTGTACCTGGTGATGAGACATGGCTTATGAGTTTTACATTTAAACTAGTCAACAAAATTCAGAATGCCCTCTTCCAACTGCACCGAAACCAAGTCACAGTTCATCAAAAGTCAAAGTAATGTTTTCTTTGATTATGTCGTTATTCTGCATTCGAAACTATTGCCGGAAGGTTAAACGATAAATAAAGAATATAACATGAGCACTATGTGGTGTTTAAGAGAGCAAATTCGTCGAAAAAGTGCACTGTAATGCACCATCTCACAAGACTATCACTGTGAATGAATTTCAGACCCAAAACTCAACAAATACCATCTAACAACCACCGTGTTCACCTGATATAGCTCCGACAGACTTTTTTCTTTTTCCAGAACTTAAATCACCACTTCGAGGTAGCCGTCTAGAATCAATAGAAGACATGAAATGGAATTCGCGGTGAGAGCTAAAGTCGATTCCAGAAAAAGCGTTCGAAAAATGTTTCAGTGATTAGATTATTCGTTGGCGTAAATTTATTATTTCGGAAGGGCGATACATAAAATTTGGAAAAAATGAATATTTTGTGTTTCATTGAATGTATAACATCAACCTGCGAGCGCTACCCGAATTCATCCTGCAGAAATTTAACGAAATAAAAGAGATTATTTTCAATTGATCTGCCTCTATAAAATCCATGATCGTCAGTGAATTGGCAAAGTCGCATTTTTGAACAACAATGTCGAATTCTTAATACTCACCAGAAAAGTCAAGTAATTCCGGCACATTCCGCATCGCATTTCGTACATTTTCAATGTTGAATTCTGCATCAAATCTGAAAACCAATTTAAAGTTAAAACAATGCTCGGAATATTCGATCACACCGATCTGTCTCAAAATAATAATTATTATTTACTGCTCCTAAATGATGAGATCAAAGAAATATGTCTTGTTATAAATCTATGCTCTTTCTACGCTCTTACGTCTTCGAAAAGAAAAATGGGAGTTCTTATGTTTGATGTCGTTTCCATGCAACTATATTTGTCATAACTTCTTTCTCCAAGTTCCAAACTAAGTTTTGTTGAAATCCGTTTTTATCAAATACGCAAAAAAGCACGAGAAATTGATGGAGTGCCAACTTCTTTCTTTATCCTCTATATAGGAACTGTATTATTATATGAAAAGAATGGTTCATATCCTCCGAGGTGAAGATGAATATCTCAACAGCCGATTTCTTTGCTCTCTTGTTCGCAAAGAATTCTGTGCTAGATTCATATAACTCAGAACCACTAAACATTCCACCTACAAATTCTTCCATGGCAGAAATCAAGTTCAGAGTCTGCACTGTGAGACGGGCTCTCGAGCAGCTGAACCGAAAGAAGGCAGTTGGTCTAGACGAAATACCGTCAATCGTCCTGAGAAAGTGTGCTCCCGAACTGGCACCCATTCTTAACCGTATGTTTCAGATTTCTCATGAAAGCCAGACATTTCCGAGAAGCAGGAAAATAGCGAGAATTCAACCGATCTCAAAGAAAGGAAAGAAGTCCTGACCCAAAACTAACACCCTGTTGCACTTCTTCCCATTATGTCCAAAGTGATGGAGAGAGTCATAAATGATTAGCTCATCAAATATCTCGAGTTGCAGGGAATTATTAATGACCGTCAGTATGGTTTTCGTTGACAAAGGTCGACAGGAGATCTGATCGCCTACGTCACTCATGTTTGTACATCAACCATGGAAAATCATGGGGAATCTAAAGCAAAAACCATCGACATCTCTAAAGCCTTTGTTAGGTTTTGGCATGCAGCCTTGTTGAATAAACTTGCTGCATATGGGCTTCCCGAAAAATTGCGGGGTTGAATAAGTAGCTTTCTTCCGAATAGATCAATACAAGTTGTGGTTGACGGTATAACATCTGATTATTTCCGGTTGCTAGTAGGAGTACACCAGGGGTCCATTTTTTCGCCAACCTTGTTTCTGTTGCAGATAAACGATCTTCTGTCGTCTACAGAGAACAAGATTCCAGACGATTGTACCCTGGTTTCGTCTTCCTGTACTCTGGACCGATTACAGTTGCGGAATCTCAGCGTCAGAGATGTCAACAAATTAATAACTTGAACTCTGACTCACAGAGGATATCTGAGTGGCGTCAGTTGAACCTGGTGAGACCCAACGCTATCAAGATGCAAGCAACTACGTTTTCTAGAAAGGTTCCCGCAGGAAAACATCCTCTAATGATGCAAGGCCAACAAATTGCATTCAAAGATTCGATGCATCTCCTCGTTATAACGATCAAGTCCAGGCATGAATATGTATCTGCAATAGCTAAGTCGGTATCAGCTAAACTTAGTTATCTCTTCAGAGTCAAGCGATACTTCACGTCATCTCAGCTGTCGCTTCTATGTAAGGCGCAGATTCGACCTGCTGTGGAATATTATTTCCATGTATGGGGATCTGCGCCCAAACATTCTTTTCAGATGTTGAATAGCGTCCAAAAACGGGCTCTGCGCCTCATCGATCATCCGCGATCTCCAACCGCTTGCTCTCAGAAGACAAGTTGCAAACTTTTATCTATTTTACAGATACTTCTACGGAAGATGCTCTAAGACCATGAAAGACCTCATGTTTTGCCTCCACACTAGGCTGGCGAGGAGTTTTCATATGGCGGTACATGTAACGACCCCGAACCTCTCTCTATAAGAATTCCTTCGTTTACAGGGCCCGTGAGGTGTGGAACTCGCTTCCATCGAACATCTTATCAACATCCTACGATTTGCTCCTTTTCAAGAAGCGAGTAAACAGACTCCTCAATTCTTCGCAGGCGCCCAATCATGTGGTGTAAGAGGTTCGCCTATTCCTGGGAAGCGCGCATAAAAAAAAGAGGTGGGTGGAGAGTTCTATCATATTCCGAGAGATTATCTTATTCTTGAAGAGGGCAAATTGCAAGTTAACGAGAACATTTTCAATGGAAGCGAATTCCACAGCACACCAGCCCTGTAAAGAAAATAATTTCTATATAGAGACGTACGTGGCGTACATAGTTGGACCGTCGGCCGATAAGAGGTTTTCAGGGGGCTGGTTTTTCTTTATAACTGGATTCTTTGTGGAACCATGCTTTTCAGTTCTTCAGAGCATTCACCAGGGAAGTACCTGTAGAAAAGAGGAAGATCAGCAACCTGTTGCCTTTGAGCGAGAGGCAGTGGATCACGTGTAATCTCAGGGTGGTCGATGAGGCATAGTTCTCTCTTCTGGACACTATCTAATAGATGTTTAGGTGTGAAGCCTCACCCATGGGAGCAGTGTTCCATACCAGGTCGCGACTGTACTTTGTATGAAATCATCAGTTGTGATGGCGTGAAGTACTGCTTAGCCCTGAGAAGAAAACTGAGTTAAACAGATGCAGAAGCATATTTGGCAATGGCTGACAATGATCTTACCAGCAAACTTCGCTGTTGACGTTTACGCCGACTACCTGAATGTTGTTTTCTGAGAAAATGCATGATTAGAGGACGTTCTCCAAGCAGCGAACGTTGTTGATGGAGTGTTGTTCGCATTGAATTTGACCAAGTTCAACTGGCCTCACTCTGATCTCTTCTGCAAGTCTGAATTTATTGACATGCTCTGTTGGTATCTTTGTCGGTGTTATTCCTCAGCAGATATAGCACGCTGACTAAAAAATGAAGACACTATAGTACAGCTGTCGGCAAACACAAATATTCTGTCTTAGGCGATGTAGAGTAGATAACTAATCTGCAATAGAACAAGAGTTGGCGAGAGTATGGGGACCTGGGATCTCCTGCAATCACCTGATAAGATTCACTCGTTAGACCATCAACTAGTACCCGAATGGATCTACTAATGAGTAAGGTGCTAATCCAATAACGCAATATTTCATATGCGATTAGATCTTTCATCCTTTCAGAGCAATAGCTCTTGATTCGCCATGCTTTTCGATGCTTGATACCCACTAATGCGTGACGTATGGAAGGAGGTCACCAGTTGATCGTTGTCTATGTAAACCGTATTGTCGATCACTGATGATACTCTATAACTCGAGATATTCTATGAGCCCATCGCCCAGGTCATTCGACATAGTGGGCAACAATGCAATTGAACTATAGATTTGGGGTAGGCATTCCTTCCCTTTCTTTGAAATCTAACACTCCAGGAACGTGTGGATCCCTTTCGAAATATGAAACAAACGGTTATGAACAAGTGCAAATTCTGGAGCACTTTTTTTCAAAACAGTGGTATTCTATCATGACCCACTGCTTTCTTACAGTTCAGTTGTTGAAGAACGTGTCTTATAATTCGTACTCTGACATCTACTTCAGACTTATTCGATAGAAAAGGTGAAATGATTGGTGGCACTGCGTTTAATGTATCTAAAACAGAATTTTGTGAACACATGTTTGCAAAGAGATCCGCTTTTGATTTAGCTGATTATGCGACAGAACACACATCTCTAATCAAAGATGAGAAGGATAATTTGTAAAAGTTGTTACTAACTGACTATGAGTTTTTTCATTGATATTATAGAGAAGAACCTAAGTAAACCTAACCCAAACCTTGACTTAAATAATGTATATTGTGCGTAAAGCTATGGCAATATCTATATATGCCACGGTACACCCTACCTAGGTAGGTAGGTAGGGTGTATCATGTATGTACGACAACCCTGCATCAAACATATGATCGTAAGTAGTCTAAAACTATTGAGGTAGATCGCCAGTAGTTCAAGTATTAGCACCCCTCGTATAAGGTCATTGATTTTGAGTATGAATTAAGATGTCATGCCGTAATCCCGGCAGACGTGAAAATATTAAAATATTTTCCAAAAGCTCTATATTTTTCAACATTAGTTTTATTTCAATTACCATGAGAACCATATTTATTTCTATTATTCGCAAACATTCTTCAGTGGTGGTAGAATAGTGGAATAGTATATTCTGTAGCTAGGTTAGAACGAAAACATTCGATGCGAGCGGAAACCAAAACTAAAGAATTTTTTCATTCTTATCGAGAGACAAAATGTATTTAAATATAAATGAATAAAATAAATAAAATCTGAAAAACAACAAAATAAGTTACTTATTGGGACATTTCATTAATATTTATATTACTGAAATTGCTATAGACCTGAACTGCCAAGTTCAATGACCTACTCCAAGAGTTTATTCCTAATTCTTTCATTGAAGTTGGGTTTTGCTTTATTAGAGTCATGGTGGCAGTTCACGAATGATTTCGATCTGTGTTTGTCGATTTAAAGGTTTTTGAGCGATGTTGTACCCTCAACCGATGTTGTGTGCTACAAAGTGAAAAGTCAGTCGGCGGCTCTGTATATTCTAGTACTGAGAGAGATATAGTGTTTGCGAGGTCTGCTGATTTTGGATGGAGATTCAGAACACGTTTGTTTGGTTTTCAAATAATAGAGCTCATTCATAAAATTACCTACATGTTGGTGAGTAGGGAAGAATTTAAATTTGAAAAATTGAATTTATTATACCTGATACATTTTAAGGTCAACTCGGTATCAATCGAACAAATGTTCAAAGTTTCCGCCGATAACTCCCAACCACAAATACAGATTCTGCTCGAAACATTCCTGGACTTTACGTGAAAAAATCCAATGGTGGCAAGTCGGGAGAAATTGGGGCGTTTCTGTAGGGCCTCTTCTTCCGATCCATCGATCGGGGTATTCTTGATCTAGATATTGTCGTACAGAAAGTGCAAAGTGCTGGGGTGGCACCATCCTGCTGAAACACAACATTCTTTTCTAAATAGCTAAGATCATTCTCCAGAATTTCCGTCATGGTCGGATTGATTACTTCTTCAAGTAGTTGGAGAAACATTTCTCCCGTCAGAAAGGAAAATGGCCAAAATCAGACGATTCCCATAGATGCCAACCCAAACATTCAATTTTTCAGGATATTTGGCATGTACTCCTCGAAAGATTCTGGGATTAGAGTCCGACTTGAACCGACAGTTATGACAATTTAGTGCCAAAAAAAAGTACATTCATTGGAGAAGCAAATATTGTAGAGAAAGCGGGGGTGGTTTGCGATTCGCTCACATAATATTTCACAAAAGTCGAAGTCAACGTCATTCGATTCCTGGACCATCCTTATTTTATACGGATTGAATTTGTATTGTTTGAAAACTCGTCCAATAGTTCGTCGACTCACACCAATTTCACTTTCCAATTTTCTTGTACTCAGAGTGGGATCGATCAATACTTGCCCAAGCAACGCAGTTTCTATTTCCTCATTTCGTATGGGTGTTCCGACATGCTCTCTTTCCCTTTTCTATACAGAGCCAGTTTCTCCAAATTTTTCCACCAACTACAAAATGTACTTGGAAATTACATGCTTCTCGTCATCGCGTTCATTGAAAATAGCAACTGCCCTATTTGCACGAGAATTATTACTGAAAAAAATTTCAATAATTTCTACTCTTGCAGCTATTGGATGAACTAATATGGATGCAACATACGACAATCGGTCGTGAGGCGTGCACTCCATTACCGTAGTGGTTGTATTCAGATGCTCCATCAGTCCACCGATGGGGAACATTTTTTGCGATTCAACCGATGACACGGAGCGTTCATCGCTTTTTCTTGAAGAGGCTCCTACACTGTGTATTAATTTCTCCATGATCCACCCTGTATCCTCATTGAAATGTATTCGGATTTGAAAATTCGTTCACTGCAATCAGATAATTCTAAATACCTATCCAATGAGCTAAAACTCGGACAAACTGATCAATTCGAAGATTTGAGGGGTTGACAACCTCATCTGATTGTCTGTAGTGGAAGCACCACTGCTTAAAGATATTTTCTCCCAAAATACAACATATTCCGGTGGATGTTCATTCGAAATCGACAGATTTTGCAATCACTGAAAATAACTCGTCTGTTGACGAAACAGCCTGTCTGTTCTTCCGAATATGTCAAAACTCAAAAAATATTGCACATTTGTGTTGAGAATCAAAGGAGCTTTCCAATGAGGTAGCACTAGACCTTTCTTCTATTATTTAGAAATACCTCTAGCTTCTACCATATCATTGATTCTTTCAAAGAAAGCACTCATAGAATCTTTACTGCCTGAAAATGTTATACCAAGACTTTTGAAATTAGTTTTAGGATCTAATAAATTCAAGTTTTCTAACAAATTCACTACTTGTTGATCAAAACCGAAGCATTGAGAGCTGGACTTTGAACAGATGAAGATTTGTTTGTTGTTGTTTTAGCTGTTGAAGACAATAATTCTTTATTCAATAAATTTCTGTAGGGATATCAGATGTTTTAGGATCAATAGGTTTTTCTATGGAAGATATCAATTTAGAAACAAGTGACATAACTGAGGTGAGAAGTTTAAACCTTAATTCATTTTGAACTTTATCAGAAGAAACTTTGATATGTTCAGTACGACCTAGAAGATGTGCTAGTTTTGTCCTAATTTTACGTTGCATAGAACCTGTGAAAGGTTCTTTGAAATAAAGAGTAACTTCATCTAGCTTTTCTTGAAAAATATTAAGCTCAGATGCTATATCCGTCAGAGGAATTATTTCAAAGGATTGACCTTCGCTCTCTAGTTTTAAGATACCTCTCAACATTTTACAAAGATCTAACACATTTCCTTTAGGCTTTAAACCTCTAACTGAAATTCCATACTCAAGTTCATCTTTGACCAACCTATCAGGCTCTATTTTAAGTAAATTGGATGATGCCATTGTACAAGTGTTTAATGCAAATCAGACACTCAATAAAGATAAGAAAAATAAGAGCAAATGGAGACTTATACCCAAATGACAAAAAAAATTTAGAGATCAAAATTATTACTTGAGCTAAATATCGAGTTATATATACAAGTGTTCACAAAAAATATCAATCGAAATAAGAATCTGAGATTGAGTAACTGCAAATTTCAGTGCAAAACCAGGTGACAAACAGTATAAGCAGTAATAAGGAAGGAAACAGGGTACAATAACTTACTCAAAATTTGATAAGCGTTTCACCAAAATCAATATCCTTCCTTCAGAAAAAGAGAGAAAGAAAAAAATCCTCTTTGTGTTGACTTCACTCCACCAATGAACCTCTTTCTGCTGATGAACCTCCTTGTAGTTGATAATGTAAACTTTAATGTTGGGCGCCAAATGTAATGGTTTTGTTTCTGATTTTGTCTAAAATTGGAGAAATATTTCAATTTTACTGGAACTACGAAACTTAACTAATGACATGTAATGACATTAAATTATAAAAAGGCTAGTTGAAGAAAATTACAATTGACACTACCTATTAATACCTACGCCTAGCTTGATCAGAGTCCCTTAATCTCAGTGTGTGAGATCTTTGTCTAGAACCTAGGTCCTAGATACAGCCTTAGGAATAATACTCATCACTTCAATCAACTAGCTTTATTACAAGATGAATATCCAAAATCACAGTATCTGATTAATAATTTACTAACTCTAATCAAAGAAAATTATACAAAAAAATAACTTAACTAAAAAAGATTAACCACTAACAATGAAATGAGTCTCAGATGAGATGAATTCAAATTACATAGTACAAATTCTCAATTCAAAATAATCTGAGTTCTTCTACAAAGCGAAACTCAATGATAGAGCTCTGTCAACAATTAAATAAAATAGAAAAGAAAGAATTTGATGGTTAAGAGAAACACTTAGCTTTTATCAATGAGATTAATTCCCAAGATGATTTGATTTGGTGTTTTACATCAGTTTTCTGGTATTCCAGAAAACGTACAGCTTACAGGTTACTTGTTTGGCTGAATATCGTTCGCAACGTGACTGTCCTAGGTGGCAAGACTATTTCCCCAAAAACGTGGTTACCCCAGACGTAAGATAACAAGGTTTGGCATAAAGTTGAAAACTCAAATATCCTTGGAATAGCAGATATCGATCTAGGTTAATTTACAAAAGAAAATTCGAAATCTCTCCACTTGCTAATTGAAATGGTTGTCGAGGAAATCTAGCAAAATTACCGACTACTTATACGCCTCAGACGATTGGAAGTTATCCAGAAAAATCTATGAATACTTAATTTCAATTTCTGCAAATTTTTCACGCCAATCGCTACAACACAGCTCCAATAAAATAACAAATGATTCCGAAGATTTTTGAATGGACAAGAGAAAGAATCTAATAAATTCCGAACTTATATATAGACTCGGTTCTATCAAAAACTATTGTTATTCAAAAAATCAATAAAAAGCGACCTTATTTTCTTCACAACAATAAAGTGGAAACGAAACAGAATGAGTAACTGGTTTCCGTTCTCCCACAGAAACGAGAAAACGATCTTCTTTCAAGTACTGATTTCACAATTAACCGGCGAACAACCTAGATCAATAGCAGCGACACCTTACGGATATAACTATAATTTTCATAGGGTATCGTTAACTGTAGATTCCTAATTCGAATTTCAAACTGTTTGAATATTAACTTGATGAAATGAGATTGAATTGTCAATAAAATTATGAAAACTGAGATGAAAAGATATAAATGATTAATTCGAGAAATCGGACTGTTACACCTATTCACAAAAATGAGTTTTGTTCACCCCTGCTTAGGGGATTGATGTAAAATAAAATCACCGTGTGTTAAAAGACATTCACCTGTTTCTGCTTCTTGTCCAGAAACGAATGGTTTAGCAGTTATTGAGTATTTTTTGTTTCAGTTTCTCCACTCGGTATAGAAAGTTTTTCTACTAATTATCTGAAATCCACTACTTACAAGATACGTTTCAAGTATTTTTATTAGTTTTTAAGAAAAATTCAACAGTTGACATGGTTGAACGTAAATAATTGTGTAAAAGCTATTAAAACATATTTTTCGATCCGAGATACAACCAAATTTTCCACCCTTAGCGGTTTCTCCTCGTTACGAAATGCAGATGTTATTTTAATCACTTATATTTCCATCAGCTAGAATAGCTTCAGGTGAACTGTACGTAATTAAAATTGAAATTTTCAACTGATTAACTCGAGTTATTCGCTCTTGTCTCAAAGGTCATTACGAAGTCGCCTTCATCCTATTAAGTCTCGCCTGGGAGATAAAAACTTCAAATACAAAAAAAGAAAATCTATATAATAAGCTTACGAACTAGACGCCGTTAAAATCAGGTTTTAATAAGTTTTAGAATACTTTATTCGTTGGAACAAGAAAAAACCTCATTATTATAAAAATGAGTCGTTAACTTTTTCATAGTGATGAATTTGACATTTTTCAGTATCTAAAATGTATGACATTTTTCGTTCTGTGTTTCAGTTAGATAATGATGCATTACTCTCAAAATATGTAGCAGTTTAACTGTCGATTTCGAAATAGTATTCCGGCTAAATCCTGACTTGTAGCACCATCTTGTACATTTGTCAATCAACTACTAAAAAATAACGCGGGTGTAACACTCGTCTGAATTTGTATTACACATACGGGGGATATCTTTTAAGTTTTGCATATAGAACAAGATTGAAACAATTGAGTATTTTTAAAGATTGATATGCTACTACATTCATTCGAACCAATTCTCAAAACAGTAGTTCCAAGCGTGTAATGCATTCAAAATAGCATTTTTGGAAGCATCAACACCTTCTTCTGATGACTGAAACCTTTAACCACGAAGTCCGTTCTTGATTTTGTGAAAAATAAAAAATTGTTGAACATAGAACTTAGGACCAAACTGTACACACAACCAAATTTATATGGAATCACCCGACATTTTGAATATTACCTCAGGGATTTTGGAAATTTTATTTTTTTATTTCAAGAAAGAAACAAATAAAAGAAAGTAAGAGACTTTCTGCATGTAGTAAAAAAAATTGAAAATTGTTTTCTCACGAAGTAGGTATTTTTCTCGACCTCAGTAGCTTGTATTACCTCCTCTTGCCCTGATACAAGCCTGAATCCGTCTAGGCATGCTTTAGATAAGATTTCCGACCTTCTCTAGTTTGATATTCTGCCACTCTTCTGTGGCGGCTTGGATGAACTGTGGTGGGGTTCTTGGATTATCCTGGCGCGATCTAATTTTCCTTTCGAGATTATCCCATAAATGAGTAGGCTTGCCAGTCTAAAATAGCGATTCCTCTGTTTCAAGATAATGTCGCGAAAGGTTACTGGTATGTGGAAAAGCATCTTGCATAAAAGTGGAATTCTCTCCGTGGGAACCTCGCTAGAGTCTCCCAGTACAATACTACCCCAAAACAACACTGCTCTCTTGGTTTTTCGGAATTTGTATTGCTGCTCGGAATCTAGCTTGTCTTCCTCGAGCCATTAAAACCCGAAGCTGGTGGTCTTCTGATCGAACACCAATTTTGGTCTCATCCGAAAAAAGACCATTTTGCAAATTCTCAATATTCCAAATTTTGTGCTCGATACACCAATTAAGTCTGTTATTTTTTTGTTGTCTGGTTAGCTCTGGAACTCTAAAAGATCTTCTGCTGTATAAACGCTTTGAACGAAGTCTTTGTCGTATCGTTTTGACTGATACACTGATGCCTGTTGCTTCCAGAAATCGCCTTTGGAGTATGGGGTGCGACGCACTAGGGTCTCTTCTTGCAATTTGGCACAAAAAGCGGTCAGTTCTTCAAGAGTGATCTTCCTACGACTTCTTCCAGACCTATTTTGCAGAGATTGTAGCTCCACGTATCAGGCGTAGTTTTGGAAATCACCCCCTGTGATACCCCCATTGTGGCTGCTATATTCCTCTGTGTCACCCCTTCTTCAACGAGAGCAATTATTCGACCCCTCTGAAGATCGGACAATCTAACTTAAGACATTTTCAATTATGATTATAGGCTTTTTCAAATTTTGAAATTCACAGTTTCAATTTTCAGTAACAACTGAGTACAATACTAACGGCAATACGACCAATACTAACGACTTGGAGGGAGCAAATGGTTGTACACTAACTGTTGTTCGATCTCGTGAAGAAATTATTGCTGCATGACCTATCTCTGTAACAAACGGTGCGACCACTTTTGCGGTCACGGTTAACTTTGGTCGGTTTTTCTTCCATTTGGAACATCAAAACAGAAAATTGGCGTTGATTTTCACGCTCGTGTGAATAAATCCAATTTCTTTCAATTCTAAGGCTGAGTCACGAAAGAGTCACAAGAAAATGTCTAGAGGGTTCAGATCTGGACATCAGTCAGGTCACTCTATAGGACCTCTTCCTCTAAAATGACAGATAGGGATATTGCAAATTGAGGTATTGGCACAAATTTAATCTTATCGCTGTGTTTACGAACATCGTTTTAAATTTGTTTTTTTCCATCCAAATTCGACAAATCCAGCATTAACTTAAAGTTATAAATTTTCTAGGTAAATTATTTAGTTTATGTTTATCTCTAATAATAAATATAATCATTTCGGTTACTTCGTGCTGTTAGTTTGTTTTTAATATGCGTTATGTTGAGTACAAACAGATATAAATGAGATAAAAAAAACAAGGTTTAACTTTAATCTACACTTTATTTGAAAAAATTCGACGATGTTTCGCTGACACAGCAGCTTTGTCAAGAATGACAAACAGAATGAAGAGTATGGTATTATAAACAAATCGTAGAACAAGTTGGATGAATAACAGGAAAATCCACACCGAGCCATTGTACAGTTAGAATGAAAGGTAAAAAAACTAATTAAACAAGTTAAGTAGGGGTGAATAATTCACATCTACCTGCTTATTCAAAAGCTTGTCCGAATGTTTGTATCTATTTATTTCTAATGCTTCTAGGAGATCTAATTTCAAACTTTTGATTTTATATGTAATATGTCAAAGTTTTTATTGAATGAATGGTTTTCTTTTATTAAGTGGTTTGAATACTTTGAATCAGATTTATTTATCGAAGCTACGTTTTTGTTCAGATGTTCTTATGCCAAAACTCCTATAGGTCCTACCTATATAAATTTTATCACAAGAACCGCAATTGAGTTTATAGATTCTGATTTACTTGATTTTCAACACGAGATTTATTATTTTTAATATGTTTACCTAAGCTATTAGAAGTTTTGAAAGTTATATCAAGAATTTGTTTGACGAGAAAGGATTTAATATTTGTACTTGCAGAACCGCAGAATGTTAAACTGTTGAATATTTTATAGTCTTTATGAATAGGATATACTTCATTTATTGCTTTCTGATACAGTTTTTACGAATGATTAGATCTATCATATCCGGATTATATGAATTATTAATGGCTATCTGTTTGAAGATGTTTAACTCTTTATTACAATCTTCTACTGATAAAGGTAAATTGAGTAACCGATGTACCATGCTGTTTAAAGCTGCAACTTTGTGTTGAATTGGATGCAATGAGTAGTTATGTATAATTGCATCAGTATGTGTTGGTTTACGAAAGACCGAAAAACATGATTATTATTTCGTTTAGTGATTTTCAAGTCCAAAAATTATTGGAATCGTTCTGTTCAATGTTTTTCGGTCTTTCGTAAACCAACACATACTGATACAATAATACATAACTATTCATTACATCCAATTCAACACAAAGTTGCAGCTTTAAACAGCATGGCACATCGGTTACTCAATTTACCTTTATCAGTAGAAGATTATAATAAAGAGTTAAAATCATCAAACAGATAGCCAATAATAATTCATATAATCCGGATATGATAGATCTAATCATTCGTAAAAACTGTATCAGAAAGCAATAAATGAAGTATATCCTATTCATAAAGACTATAAAATATTCAACAGTTTAACATTCTGCGGTTCTGCAAGTACAAATATTAAATCCTTTCTCGTCAAACAAAATCTTAATATAACTTTCAAAACTTCTAATAACTTAGGTAAACACATCAAAAATAATAAATCTCGTGTTGAAAAATCAAGTAAATCAGGAATCTATAAACTCAATTGCGGTTCTTGTGATAAAGTTTATATCGGTAGGACCTATAGGAGTTTTGGCATAAAAACATCTGAACATAAACGTAGCTTCGATAAATAAATCTGATTCAAATTATTCAAACCACTTAATAAAAGAAAACCATTCAATAAAAACTTTGACATATTACATATAAAATCAAAAGTTTAAAATTAGATCTCCTAGAAGCATTAGAAATAAATAGATACAAACATTCGGACAAGCTTTTGTTTTTTGTTTAATTAGTTTTTATTACCTTTCATACTAACTGTACAATGGCTCGGTGTGGATTTTCCTGTTATTCCTCCAACTTGTTCTACGATTTGTTTATAATACCATACTCTTCATTCTGTTTGTCATTCTTGATAAAGCTGCTGTGTCAGCGAAACGTCGTCGAATTTTTTCAAATAAAGAGTAGATTGAAGTTAAACCTTGTGTTTTTTATCTCATTTATATCATGGATCTACATCAAGTAACGGCCTCCACAATTCAAAAAAAGCAAACAGATATTATAACTTGGAATCGGATTTCACACCTAGCAAAGGCTTGTCTCAATACAGTTGATGGGCTTCCGGAAAAATAAGCTTGTCGCGAATCAATTGTGTAACGTGGCTAACCCAGTGCTAACCCAGTTATATCACTTAGGCTCTGAATCGATATTGGACGAATATAAACTGGAATACTTTCCGAAGTATAGAATCTATTTTCCTAGTAGTCTTAAGAATTGACTTTGTTGTGTTAGAGTTGTTTTCATTTGAAGGATTTCGATAATCTGGTTGAAGAAGTCTGTGTCTGTGATTGTAAAAGGAATTAGCAAAACTTTCTCGAAATTAATTTCATTTGAACATGGTGCATCCTAGTAAACATGCCATGTTTTAATTAATGATATTATAACGTTTCTTAGTTCTAGAAATTATTGGTGGGTTCAAATTAAACACTTCAACGTTACAAAAACACTAACTCATTATTTACACGTAAACTGAACAATTAAAACACTTTGCTGAACGATTAACTTCTATAACTAATTTATACAACACAATCAATACTGATTAATTTATTTCCCACACTTTGTCTACTTATTCGCGCTCTTTATTCAAACTGAATTCTCCCGCGCTTCGCGGTATCTATATTCATATTTATTTTGTGCGTATCCATTTCAAAATATGAAAGAGGAAAAACACAGTCTTTAACGTTTATTTGTTGATTCATACACGAGAGGTTTCGACGCTTCGGTTATTTTCTAGTGCTGGATACTGAGGTACGAGGGTGATTAAAAGATATATTTTTTCCTTGAATTTTGAGTAGGTGGGAATTGGTTATTTCAAGTTGGCTAATAAAAGTGGTATAATGTGTGGTTTATCCGAATTTATTGATTTCCATACTTTCCAACAGATTCATTCTACTTCCCCTATTTCATTTGTGGATGACTTTGAGATTGTCCAGTACTATTGTGTGGTTGTTTGATTGAATATGCTCAAATATTGGCGATTCCTTATCTGAAAATATAGCGGGTGTCCATGCAAAATGGGACATCAAAAGTGGAGAAAGGAATAACCGATTGGAGAAATCTGGAATATTATCCTCTCTAAGTTCCGAAAGTATTTTCAATGCTGTGGCACATCCGGTTATACCGAAAGTTGACACCATTTTTGTTATTTAAAACGGCATAATGTGTGTTTCTATTTTTATTGTAGGAAATTAAATTCTGAATAATTTTTCCTCATAATATTGCCACCTGAGATCAACCGAAAGGAAGATTTAAATTTTTCAATCGGAATTTTGCGTTTTTTGTTTGTCTCTTAGAAGGCGTCATTAAATACTAACGATTATTTCTACCTCGTTGTGAGTAGAGAGGCTCATACAGCAGAATTCAGTGCATTTGGAGGCTTTACGGTAAACAGGGTGTTTTCAAACAATATGGCAAATTGTAGTAAATTCAGAGATAGAAAAGTTCGTTTTTTTCAAATTAGACTTCCTATTTTTACACACAATGTTTAAATAGTAACATTAATAGACATCGCTGTGTTTAAGGTTTCTCTATACCTATAATGCATCGTTTCCTAGTTATTCGCGATTTTGTCCCAAATATAACGATTTTTCGCGCGAAGACACTGAAATTCGCAGATTTAATAACCGGAAATCTTTCGAGAATTCCATTTCGATCTTTCAGTACGAAACCCATCTCAAAATCTTCATCAAAGTAATTCTGCTAAGAATTTCGAGAGAAAAAGTGCGAAATCAAATACTATTGAAGTGGCTTGAATATGACTTCTCGTTATGTCTTTTTTTCTAGTAGGTATTCTCGTTTACATTAGTTACTTGTCAGGAAAGTCACCATCAAAATACCAGAAATACATCTCACAATGAAGCATGTCGATTTTTTTGCGATATTAAAACTACAGTCTTTGTACGTTTTCAGGTACTCACTACATTGCATTTGAAAAAGGACATAGACCTTGTAATAATTTACTAGGTGTTTCTTTTTTCCCTTCATTTGAATTTATTTTCCTGGAAGGATGAAGAACCGGCAATTTCGAAAAAAATCGTGTCAGAGTTTTTCGATACAAGATTGTCAGGGCGTGATGATGGCCCTGCAACGGGGTCTGGATGATGAAAGTAAAGAGCAGAAGATCGTGAAGACGGTCCAGCAATTGGTTCAAGTGGTATTTCTCTTTCTAGTGTTGTTAGACCAGGGACAACTGTAGGTACAGGCACTTTTTCTTGTTCAGGCTGTCTTCTCGCGGTCACCGTCACAGTTAGCTTATTGTTATTGGCTTCGTCGACAAGATAAGCGTACTCAGGAATATATGGGTTGAAAGGGTACATTCCTGTAGTTCGAAAAGAAGATATAGCATTAGAACACGTAGCTGCTTGAATGAAGTGGTTACTTTGAATTTTGGAACATAATATTTCATTTGAGAAAGTGGTACGATATAATGAAGACTAGCATATCTTTTCTCGGTTTTTTCTTGAATGCAATATGATAATTTTGATGTTGAATTTTGTTCTTTGCGTCTAATAATTTTATTTATAAAGGAGGCTGATATATTGTTGTTGGAAACAAATCAAGAGGGGAATAGTAAAAGCACTGTGGACTATACAACTGTAGGCGGCGAGTTCATGATTTAAAAGATTGAAAGAGTACATCAGGATTGTTGCGTCTGTGAACTATGCTTTTCAATAGATATTATAATTTAGAATATTGCTTATGTTCGTAACAGTTAAATCTACGAAATTTGACATGATCGTGGGTTTTATGAACTAAGTTAACAAAAATATCTAATTGTCTATTTGAGCCATGAAAACCAATCAAAATATCATCAAGGTTCAGTATGGATGTGTTTTCTTAGTTGTTCATAAAAATATCTGACAAAGAAGGCTAAGTGGTGATCTCATAGGAAGTCCTGATTCTTGTTCAAAGAACTTATTTCGAAACTGCGAATAAATTGAAAGGTGGTAAAATTCAGAGAAGATATGTCGAAATGTGTTGGTTTTTGTGAAAATATCTGAAACTGAAGGTAGACATTAATCTATTGGAATGCTTGGATACATAGATTTTACATCAAAAACAAGCTTGAGTTATGATTGATTTTTTGTCTAAGGTCGTTATAATTTAAAATACAGCGTTTTTTGAACGGGTAGTACACGTAACGGTGATGGAGATGTTGCAGCGACGCTTTCGCCAGCGCTTCAACATTGGTCATAATTCAGTTCCGAAACGTGACAAAATCATCCAATGGGTACAGAATTTCAGAACGATTGTATCAGCAATGAATCCAAAACTTCAATGTCGTCCCCGAAGTGTAAGGTCACAGTTTTCGTGGAAGTGAAACAAGCTGTAATTCAAAGCCCAGGTTAGGTTAGGTTAGCTCCGTCCAAAAATGAGCTGCAGCACTCCAATTGAGATGTTGAACTTACACCAAGACCTGCGCTTTTACCCTTATAATCTCATGGTTTTCAAGCAACTGAATGAAGAAGATTTTGCACAACGCCAGCAGTAGGTGGAGAGAATGTAAATGGCTATTGCTGATGAAAATGAACCAGTAATAACAATGAGTAATGAGGCTCATTTTCATCTGAGCGGTTCGGTTAATAAATAGAACTGCCGATATTGGGCCGCAGAAAATCTCCGCGCACTTCATGAATCTGCACTTCACAGTGAGAAAGTCACCGTTTGGTGTGCTTTGAGCCGTTTTGGGGTGATTGGTATTCTTTCGAGCATGAGAGAAGGGCAACCGTATCTGTAAACTCTTAGCGATATGTTTTTATGCTGTGGAAGTTTTTCATCCCAGAATTGCGACGACGAAGAATGAATCGAAGAAATGTTTGGTTCCAACAGGATGGTGCCACGGCACATATAGTCAGAATCTAAATGGAAGTAGTGTGTCGCATTTTTCCTGGTCATATAATCTCTCGTTTTGGTGATGTGCCGTGGCCCCCACGTTTCCCGGATCTCGATGTTTGTGATTATTTTTTGTGGAGAAACCTGAATCTGCAAGAGTTGAAAGAAGCCATCACAAGAGAAGTTTGGTCAATCGACACCGATTTGTTAGAGCGGATGATGCAGAACTTTGAGAATCGATTACAAGCCATTACAGAACACGGACGTCATCTGTCTGATGTCATTTTCAGAAAAAGATTCTTTTCACTATTTCTACACTAAACGGTAACATTTAAGCTTTCATTTTAAGTAATTAAAAATAATCTACTTCAAGAAACGGCTAGGTTATTCTCATTTAAAAAACGAACCATTCGGTCCCACCCTGTAGTATGTTGTGACCGAAAGTTCATTTTCAATTGACGCTCTGCAAACGAACATATAATTTGGTTGGCCATAAGCTGAATTCCCACAAGACGAGACGAAGCTTGAGTTACGTCTCTTTAGTAAATTCGATTACAGTTTCGATCAGAAACTTGCAAACTCTTATAATTTCTTGGTGATTGATGATAGAACTGGAAGTGAGATTCTTATCACCCTCATCAGAAATGGTTATATAACTAGCGGATATTCAAACTTCAATGGCATTTCGTAGAAATTCCTTCGACTTTCCTTATCATAATGGACTTAGTTCTGCCGAATCATTAGGCAGTAGTCGAAGTTTTCTGAAGGTCGATTAAAAAAAGGCAAATGGGACTTGGAGATGAAGTTTCGTGACGAAATGCAGACAGGCATTTACATTGTGGATGAGAGAATATTTTTTAGATACGATATTTCAGCTGTAAAGACAGATATACACATAACTGAGTAAATTATAGATTTTTCTGATCATTTCTCGTCGATATCGCACTTCGTGAAAGCTTTGGTTAGTCTTGCTGATAATTGTTATCACAATCTCTCGAATGTTTGTATATAAATAGATATAAACATTCGGAAAAGCTTCTGAATGAACAGGTAGATGTGAATTACTCACCCCTACTTAACTTGTTTAATTAGTTTTTATTACCTTTCATACTAACTGTACAATGGCTCGGTGTGGATTTTCCTGTTATTCATCCAACTTGTTCTATGATTTGTTTATAATACCATACTCTTCATTCTGTTTTTCATTCTTGATAAAGCTGCTGTGTCAGCGAAACGTCGTCGAACTTTTTCAAATAAAGTGTAGATTAAAGTTAAACCTTGTGTTTTTTATCTCATTCCAAATTATTGGGTTCATTATAATTCTAGAACATCTATAGATCATAATCGGCTCAGAAGACCGAACCTGGACATCGGGGCTGTCTCGGTCGAACAGAGAGGGAATTGTTTTGTTGAATTTGAATATTGAAGGGATTTTGCGATTATACTTCAAAATTGGCAAGCAAGAACAAAGAAGTGATTATGTTTCAGGAGACTCACACAGCGACGGAAGAACATCTCCGCGAAAGAGGGAATATTGCAGGTTATGTACTTTTTGATTACCTCCTTAGTCCTTTTTATGGCCTTGATTGCTATGTAAAATATTTCCTTAAATTCAAGAGTGTTTAGACATATAAGAGACAGGTATGTTTGTTCAAATATTTTTCTGCTGGTTTCCTTTTTTCATTGTTACAGATTCCTGTCCCAAACTCCCTTCCTTTCACCCTTGTCTTCGTCTGGAAATCATGGAGTGCAAGATGAGAATTGAAGCTGCTAAGCAGAAAAATCTTTGGTACTCTTTATGTACACACGACACTAACACAACATAAACCGACAAGCTATTGCTAGTGGAATAGCGACATTGAAAAAAGTTTTTCCTCGGGTTTTTTCACTTGTTTATTGAATCATACGCAAGATATATGGTATGGTTCCCCTGTTACATTTCCCCGAGCTTGTGTTTTTCTGACACACCAAAATTATAGATATAGGCATTTATTGTAAATACAATTATTCGAATTTTTGTGAATCCTCCCTTTTTCAAGAGAATCGCGTAGAGATTCAGTTTTTGAAGAAAATTCAGGTTTGTTGAAACTATACGATCGGCAAACGCATTTAATGTCCACAGAATTGTTTGCAACCGTACTAATTAATTGGTGGACACAGATAGTTCATTGCCTATCTCTATCAAACTTGAAATAAGATTTTTAATTACCATTTCCCTCGCTTTATTGATGTTAACTCTCTTCTTTTCTTCTTCCTGCACGGCGCCCTTATGGGCATCACTCAGGCAGTTTGGCACATTGTGCTTACCGTGTTGTGTTGCTTCGTTATTCGTCTTTCAGAATTTTATGATGAAGCTTTGCAAGACAGTTGTAGGTGGCCTCCTGATGCAACCGGACGCTGCGTGTTTCAGTGCCCAAGGTGTTCATTCTGGTCACTTCTTGAGCGGGATATTCGAATAGTATGTGTTCCTTTGTTTCATAATTTTCTAGGCAATCACGGCACGGTTTGAGATACCCTCATGACGTGTAGGTGTTTGTTGAGTTGTTGTCTTATCAATAGTCCAACTACCATCCCAACAGACTAGTTGTAACATTCTCTCTTTTTTGATTGCGTTCCCTTTATGAGCCTTTTTGCCCCGAGATGCCTGCCCAATAATTCAAGGTGGTGTTCCAGTTTTGCAAGAAATAGGACGTGTGTCCATGAGATGCTCAGAATTGGTTTTGGTCCCATCGGCCTAACAGCTATTACCTTTTTGAAAAGGCTGTCTCCTATCTCATTTCCTTCGATGCCCTGATGGGCCGAGTAACAAAGCGGAGTAACTCTGTTGATAGCACTGAATTGTTGAGGTGCTTTGCATTCGTCAACTAGTTTGAATGTAACTTCCGCATCTTTTAGATACCCAAGGTCGTTCTGGCTGTAGATCTATGCATCTCTGTAGTTCCCGAGTAATTTTTCCTGTACACACCGAATAACGGTTAATATTTATACGTGTGTTACGGTGCATTGGTCTCCCAGAACAATCATAATGTTTTCCCTCGAACACTGGATGCCGCTGTCTGCATCCAACTCGGTTTTGGACCCATCTGTTAATTCAGGTGGGGCCCTGTGGTATGAGTGTGGTCCCAATTTCTTTTGGTGGAATGACGACCTTGAAGGGTTCGTCGAAACGGTATGTGGCTCTCATTTGATCTCCTCTTGTGAGAAGGTCAGGTTAGAGATCTCTGATTTTGTTGAGGTATGTGGAGTGTTACCGTGTCCACTACGGTATCTAACCATAGATCTCACTAAGCCCCTTCGATCAAGCGTGCTACCGTGGTAACCACGCTTTCTCAATCACAGATCGCCTAGTAGGCCCCTCCGACCAGGCTGAGCACATAACGTACTCTGGACCTACCCAGATTACGTTCATGTAACGAGTTTTACGCTCAGGTAGCTTAGCGGAGGAAACACGGAATTCATAATTATTTAATTTATTATCACTATCATGAATTCATATATACACTGTTTGCAATGATATGTCGTCCTGGGGGTCGACTGCTACTCCACCTCCCAATCTAGGATGACAATATGTACACCCAGGTGTGTGGCCCCTCAATTCGTGATCACCGAATAGGGTAGTGTATAATCACTCAAGGATATGAATAGCTGAACTCATTTCGTACAGCTAGGTATGTGACCACTTACTACGTGGTTACAGACTAAGACTCCCTCTCTCTTTCTCCTCACCGACCTCATCGAATTCATACTGTCTACGTAAACCAGCTGCAGCACGCGTTGCCACGAGCTGGTTTTACGTATCCAGTTCACTGGCCATATTGCCAAACCGCCGTTTTCTACCAACGAACCACGTGTTTTTTATTTCATTTTACATTTAAGTGGACCACGAGTGTTGGTGTCAACCATCAGTGTTTTCATCGTGTGTGTAACCCCATCCGGTAGCAGGAATGTCTAGAAGCTGGATTTCTGTCCCTCCACATATCTCCTTCCCATAGTTCCAAAGAGACTCTCATGGCCACCTCCTCCAGAATAGACTCCATAGAGGCCGTGAGTGTGGATCTCAAGGCTCCCGTGACTGCTAGACATGCTTGCCTTTGGATCTTGTTTATTTTGTTCTCTTTTATCTCCTTGTCCAGTTCAGGTAACCATACGATGGCTACATAGATCAGGAGTGGTCTTATCACTGTCCTGTATAACCAATATATTTTGTTTGGTTTGAGTTCCTATGTGGGGCCGAATTATCTCTTGCAGTCCCAGAAGGTGTTTTACGCGATGTTGACCTTAGTAAAGATGTTCATGGTCGACCAGAGCAAGGAAAACCTTCCACCACATCTCGTCCGCTGTTGAATTCACTTGACTACTCATATGTACGTGTTTTTGATAAAGTCGATCCACTATGAGCCATCTGCAAGATTTTCAGCGACTCGTCACATGACATTCCATTTGCAATACAAAATTTGCGACAAACTATCTGTTCGATATTCTTATCCATTGTATAAACATACTTGTGAGAACTGACAAAATCGAGCACTGTTAAAATACTAAAAAACCGACCGCGTTTAATCTTCGCGTCAGTGAAGAAAACAGTTGGGCCAACTTGACAACAAAAATGTTGACAATCGTTTCAATCATATTTTATAAATAATCAATTCCCAGTACTTCGAGAAACTCTCAATTTTTTTCATTCAAGTTCTATACTCAAAAGAGAACCCTCTCACTAAAATTTGATGATCTTTAACTGGCGGCTATTTTCAGTGTGTGTGATTTTTATTGCAAGGCTCAACACCATTTTCAGAAAATTAACTTAACCATTGAAAAGGGTAAAAGGACATTTTAATTATAGGTAACTTCATTGCCAAAATAGGAAAAGGAAAATTCGAAGAGATAATTGGATTATATGGCCTAGGAGAAAGAAACGAGAGAGGTGATCGACTGTTACAATTTTGCCAAGAAGAAAACATGAATGGTTTGAACTTCACCCCCGCCGCCTATACACATGGAAATTCCCAGCGGACCGAACAGACAATGTAGTTCGGAACCAAATAGATTTCATCCTCATTAACCAAAGATTCAGTTCAACCATCAAGAGAGCTTGTACATATCCTGATCACGTATTATTAGTGGCCGTCATGAAAATTAATTTGTCAAGTCAGAAAAAGTCAACCATACATACAATCCAAATAATAACTTTGAATATTGGAAACACGCCAACGCAAACTTGGACAAGGATAATGGACACTGTAACAAACTCAATGCAAAACATACTAGGGTATAAAATAAAGAACGAAAAGCAGAAATGGATGACAGATGAGATCTTGTTTCTAATGGACAAACGACGAGAGCACAAAAACAAAAAAGATAGTAAGTACAAAGACTTATAAGGTCAAAGATTAGAATAGCAAAAAACGAATGGCTTAAACGTGACTGCCAAGAAATCGAACAACTACAAAACCAACATTATGACTTTAACATGCACAAAAACTGAAGGAAACTGTTGGTATATATAGAAAAATGAGAACAACTGTAACAGTCAATAATAACAACCAGATAGTCCTCAACAGCAAATAGAAAAACAATGTTTGGGAAAAGTAAATAAAAGAACTATTTGACGATGACAGACCTCCAGCTGATGTCAATATTTCACTAATCGGTCCACCCATAACTAGAGACGAAATTGAAAAAGCTATACGCGACGCAAAAAATAATAAAGCAGTTGGCCCAGACGAAATTCCTTCAGAAATACTCAAACTCCTAGATGAAAAAGGCATCACAGCTCTACATAAAACTATATATGAGACAGGACACTATCCCAAGCAATGGTTGTGCTCAACTTTTATCCCCCTGCCTAAGAAGACCAATGCAAGAAAATGTGAAGACCACAGACTCATTAGCCTGATGAGCCATACCTTAAAAATATTTCTTGAAATCATACACCAGAGAATTTACAAAAAATGTGAAAGAGACATAAGTCACTCGCAGTTTGGGTTTGGACAAGGGTTAGGTACAAGAGAAGCAATAGTCGCCATACAATTCCTTGTCCAGGATTGCCATGATCAGAGAAAGGATGTCTGTCCATGTTTCATAGACTACGAGAAAGCATTCGATCGTGTACAGCACCACAAATTAATGCAGCTTCTAAAAAGGCTTGATATAGATCAAAAAGACATACGATGCATTGAGAATTTATACTGGAACCAAACAGCACAAATAAAAGTAGACAAGAATATGTCTAATGACATCCAAATCAGAAGAGGAGTACGACAGGGATGTGTGCTTTCTCCACTCCTATTCAATTTGTATTCAGAGACGATTTTCCAAGAGGCACTAGAATACATGGAAATGGGAATCAAAGTCAATGGAGTGTGGATAAACAATATCCGATATGCTGACGATACGGTCTTAATAGCTGACAAGATGACCGACCTGCAATAACTGGTCAATAGGGTAGGTGAACAAAGCCAATCAATGGTCCTAAATATAAATGTGAAAAAAACAAAATCTATGATTATCTCCAGAAACCAGCAAATGTTCGAAAACTCTACGCTGATATTTAACGCAAGGCTCAAAGAAAGAGTAGAAAAGTTTAAATACTTGATACAGAAAAAGAGATAAAATATCGCATAGAGCAAGCACGACAGGCATTCCTAAAGTTTCGAAAAGTGTTCACCTGCTCCGACTTTGACCTTAACCTAAGGCTAAGATTCACTGAGTGCTACATTTGGTCGGTGCTTCTTTATGGTATGGAAGGTTGGACATCAAAAGCGAATGAAATAAACAAATTAGAGGCTTTCGAGATGTGGCTATACCGCAGAATCCTTAAAGTACCCTGGACGGCTAGATGGACAAATGAGGAAATTCTTAGACGAGTTAACAAACAACGTGAACTGTTTGCAGTGATCAAAAAGAGGAAAACAGCATATCTGGGTCATATAATGCGAAACACGAAATATCAATTCCTGCATTTGTTAATCGAAGGCAAGATCGAAATCCGGAGAGGGATCAGACGGAAGAAAATGTCTTGGCTGCGAAATATCAGGCAGTGGACAGGACTACACGATATACAGTCATTGATACACACCGCAAGAGATGGAGACGCAATGGAAAATGTTATCGCAAACATCCATTAATGGATATGCATTAGAAGAAGAAGAAAAATGGACATTAATAACAACACACTATTTATAAATCAAGTTAACGATACGTCGATCATTCTTTTCGGAGTTATCTGCCCGCAAAGATCCAACAACCTCGAAACTGACAACGTACATCAGATTTCTTTACTACTTAACGAAAACATGACAGTAACTTCTGTATTTTTGGCAGGAATGACTGATTCGTTTCAAATTATATGTTTTTCATTATTCTTGGCAAACCGATAATCCGTATTCACGAACATAAAATACAGTCTCTGAAAGCTTGGCCGAAGTACTCCCGCCTCTAAAAATAGTTGAATTTTTCATGGTTTAATTGGTTAATTCATCTAGAACCGCCGACTTTATGTCGGATATTTCATATTGTTTATTACGAGTCACACTTGCAGCGAATTCGGTGCTGGGATTCGGCCAGATGTATATTTGACGACGTTTATGCACGAGAAATAGGCAAAATATAAAACAGCTCGATGAGAATTTCTAAATACGCCTTTCATCGATCGTATACGAACCATCCATAATAAAAGTTACCATTCTGTCCCCGTCCGTCTCTGTGTATATTTCCAGTCGTCACCTTCAGTTGCGTAACTTTTGAATCTGATGATTAATCGGGGAAAGTTTTTTGAATGAAACATATTATAAATGAGATAAAAACACAAGGTTTAACTTTAATCTACACTTTATTTGAAAAAATTCGACGACATTTTGCTGACACAGCAGCTTTATCAAGAATGAAAAACAGAATGAAGAGTATGGTATTATAAACAAATCGTAGAACAAGTTGGATGAATAACAGGAAAATCCACACCGAGCCATTGTACATTTAGTATGAAAGGTAATAAAAACTAATTAAAAAGTTAAATAGGGTGAGTAATTCACATCTACCTGTTCATTCAAAAGCTTGTCCGAATGTTTGTATCTATTTATTTCTAATGCTTCTAGGAGATCTAATTTTGAACTTTTGATTTTATATGTAATATGTCAAAGTTTTTATTGAATGAATGCTTCAAACAGCATGGTACATCGGTTACTCAATTTACCTTTATCAATAGAAGATTATAATAAAGAGTTAAACATCATCAAACAGATAGCCATTAATAATTCATATAATCCGGATATGATAGATCTAATCATTCGTAAAAAACTGTATCAGAAAGCAATAAATGAAGTATATCCTATTCATAAAGACTATAAAATATTCAACAGTTTAACATTCTGCGGTTCTGCAAATACAAATATTAAATCCTCTCTCGTCAAACAAAATCTTAATATAACTTTCAAAACTTCTTATAACTTAGGTAAACATATTAAAAATAATAAATCTCGTGTTGAAAAATCAAGTAAATCAGGAATCTATGAACTCAATTGCGGTTCTTGTGATAAAATTTATATCGGTAGGACCTATAGGAATTTTGACATAAGAACATCTGAACATAAACGTAGCTTCGATAAAAATGAATCTGATTCATATTATTCAAACCACCTTATAAAAGAAAACCATTCATTCAATAAAAACTTTGACATATTATAAAATCAAAAGTTCAAAATTAGATCTCCTAGAAACATTAGATATAAATAGATACAAAAATTCGGACAAGCTTTTGAATGAACAGGTAGATGTGAATTACTCACACCTATTCAACTTGTTTAATTAGTTTTTATTACCTTTCATACTAACTGTACAATGGCTCGGTGTGGATTTTTCTGTTATTCATCCAACTTGTTCTACGATTTGTTTATAATACCATACTCTTCATTCTGTTTTTCATTCTAGATAAAGCTGCTGTGTCAGCAAAATGTCGTCGAATTTTTTCAAATAAAGTGTAGATTAAAGGTAAACCTTGTATTTTTATCTCATTTATATCATGGATCTACATCAAGTAACGGCCTCCACAATTCAAATGTTGCATTATATTAGGTTTGAATAAAGAGAATATGTGTTATTGTCAGATTTTTTTGAATGGGTGCTATTTTAAAAGTGCTGAGAATGTGGGAAACTACATTTCATGAAGATGAAGGAAAAATTATATACAGTTTCCGATTCACAGGATGAATGTGTATATTTCTCAGAAACAAGTTCAATGTGAAATATCCAGAAATGTTATTGTTTGTTAGTGTTTTTTCTTTTAAGCTTTATATCTATTTTTCGGCATAAATCCCGGGTAAGTGAGTTGACAGAATTCCTCGGCGAGTCATTTAATTTCTTCAGATATTGTTAAATTATATCCTGGAAAGGGATCATTCAAAAAGTCAACTTGCGATAACTTCGGAAGATACTCACACAAAATCGAGGGTTCCAAAATATAAATGTCATGCAATGTGAAAATCTTTTTTTTGAAAATAGAATGCTCTTAAATATGGAACTTAAGCCGATGTATCAAGAAGATACAAATGAATATCTTGAATTCGCGTAAGAAAAACAATTAATAATAGTACCACTTTTGAGAATATTAGAAAGTTACCTATGTTGCAGAAGACAGAGAGTAATCATTGAGAGTCATCTAACTAGTGAAAACGAGAAGCGAAAAGCTTATGTATTCAATTCATCCAAAAATAAAATCCTTTACCACATTTGGATTAAACTATGATGAAATAAAACAATAGACATGATTTCTCCATCTTTTATAAACTGTCCCATACGGACATCGTCACAATACGTCATTACATCCTGTGTAATTTAAAATGGCAGCCTTTCACAGCATGGTCCACTGATTATTAAATATTCTATTCCTTCATCTGTCGATCATTTAAATTTTTTTCATTCTAAAATTTTGGCTGGAGGTGATGCTTGTCAAACCACAGTTGTTTCTAACCCGATATGACTCAATGTGTTTACTCACTTCTTGAAGAGGGCCAAAGTGTAAGATACCAAAAACATGTTTAATGGAAGAGAGGTTCACAGCACACTAGCTCTGTAAACAAATGAATTTTCATGAAGAGAGGTACGTGGCTTAGCTAGTTGGATCGTAATGTAATGAATGTTTAGATGCGGAGCCCACACAGAACAGTATTAAAATCTAACTTCACCTGAACTTTGTATAAAATCATCAATTATGATAGCATGAAGAACTGTTAGGCCCAAATAAATACTGTGTGTAACCAGAGCAAATTTGGCAATGGCTGGTCATGCCAGCAGATTCCGGTGTTGATTGTGACGCGAAGGTGATGCTCCAGTATCGTCTTTTCTGGAGAACGTTAATTGCGTCTTGTTCGCGTAGCACTTGACTAAGTTCAATCGACTGCACTGTGATATTTGCCTAAGTCTGAATTCTGTGATATGCTATGTTGGTATCTTTGTAGGTGTGTCTCCTCAGCAGTTGTAACGTTTTAAAATAACCGAGTACAGACCTGATATTATTTCTGAACGATTCGGTTAGGAAAACATAGTTTGCACTTGTTACTAAACTACAATTATCTTGAATATCCAGTTAATGATCTTCTTAGGAACGAACTTCAATTGTTAACACAACATTAAGCAGTCCCTTCCGATGTTTTGTTTTTAGAATTTTGCAGGTTAGGTTGTATTGTCAACTGAAAATATATCTTGTATAGATGTGATGTTGCCGGCGGTAAGAAAATTTGTATTGGTTTCTCATTTTAACGTTATGTCATCTTACTTAAATTATTCAAGTCCCCGTCGTTCCGTTATCCATTAATTTCTAGGTTGGAATAGGACCTGGAGCTATAGTTGTTCCATCATAGTTTATCTTAAGTTTATCGTTGGCTCTGGTTAATTTTGTGAATTGAAGTAGCCACGATTGTTAAGAGTAAGATTTGAAGTTTAACGTTCGAGTTGGCAACGCCGATTTCGTTTCATCACTTTTTAAGGCAAACGGTTCTTTCTGAATACAGAACTTGAACAATCAAGTACTGTGGAAGCTTTTTTCTGGTTTTATAAGTTTTTCGAGCTTAGAGATATCGAGAGAGTTTTTATTGTGCAAAAATTTCTATCAATTGAATCAGGATTTGCTCTGGATTGGATTACTTGGCCGTATATTCTTCTTTCGTGATTTTGGAGCTCGAAAAATACGTCTTGCACGAATTTGGCCACCATTCTGAACTTGAATAAAGCATGTTGTTCTTTACATCTTGAGGAACTCAGGATTGGCGGGAGAATCTAGGATCGGATATAGAAATTGGGATTAGATTAAGAGCTTAGAATTGGCTATAGAAACATAAAGACGACTAAGTAGATCGGAGGTAGAATGATTTGCAACAGAGGATTGGAGCACCCCTTTTACCATGTGCATATGATACAGATAAGATACATTCGTAAAGAAATTTTTATGTTATATATATTCTATCGAAACTGATTAACTGAATTTCACCTTTTACTTATTTTTTTCTTTAACATTCCTGAACAGCTTTTAGCAAAAATACTTCAATGAACTCTTAACTTAAACTGTGCACATCTTTTGATCACAATTTGACTAATTGATCGACTCGTAGAGCTCAAATATTGAATTTTTTTATATTTTATCTGATATTAGTAGTCAACCTACCAGTAGTTTACTCATATCGTTCAATTTGCTTTAACTGAGTCGCTTACCAATGTGGTTTACTTGTGTTGAAGAATAATAATATCCTGTTGAGTCAACGAACTTTGGTGTTTCAATTGTGAGAACTTTGAACAGAGTTGGTTTGCCCACGCCTTCTCCACATGAGCATAGCTGGTGGCAATAATTCATCTACTTGAAGAGCGCATTGAAACCCATGAGAAGTTACGATTTCAATGTCTTCTATATATTTTTCTTTGTTATTAGATTTGGCGTCGGGGTTTAACCCAGTGTTATACAGTTATAGGACACTGACAAGAAAATGAGGACACCAGAATACAGTCGTCCGCAAACCCAAATATTCTCGTTTCGTTGGAGTGTGGAGCAGATCATTAATCTCCAACAAAAAAAGAGATGGCGAGAGTATGTAGCCGTGCTGTACTTCTGCATCAACCTGAAAAAATTCACTCGTAATACCATCAACAAATCGGTCTATTGGAGAGAAGCTACTAATCCAATCAAGCAATATACGATTGGTTTATTCCAAACCCTGTCGACGGCTTCACAAAAGTTCTTGCTGACTGCTTTCGCCATAGACGAGTTCCACTGGTCTGCCCCAAGAGTCTATTCCTAATTCTTTCATTGAAGTAGGTTTTCACTCTATCAATTGTTAAGTTAAAGATGATACTGTGACGCAAATATTCAGCTTCAGTTTCATCTTTGGATTTTTCTTCCAGTTCTTATAAGCTCTGTTTTTAACTGTGACGGCTTTCTGACAGTATTGAGTGAATTGAGGTTTCTAGGCGGAGGGTTTTTCGTGGAGTTTGGAATGCAGTGATCAATGCGACCAAGAATTACTTCTGTGACGAACTCAGTGCAGAGATTGATGTCCGAATCTGAAAAACTGACTATATTGTTCATATCTTCCTGGAAAGCGTTGGATGTTTAATACCTGTTTGTAGGAAGTTACCAGTTGGAGAAGCGAGGTTGTAGTTTGAGTTTCCTAGGAGTGCTGAAACCTATAAACGGAGACCATCTGAATCTAAAACAATCAAGAGATCGAGAGTATCGGTTATATTGTCCGAAATTTTTGTCGGCTCATCGAGAAGTTGAGTCGAATTGCGGCTGATCGGAAAGGCTTCCGCTTGCCTTCCTGCTTTATTGCTCCTATTTGAGTGTTGAAGCTAGTTGATGTTGAAAACGTAGAAGTTTTCCATTACGATCACCTCAGCTGCATATGGACCGTTCCTGCTTTATCGCCTAGCTACTGAAATAATCTAGGGTAGGGAATAGGTAAAAACACTAAATTTTCCCGTAAACCGAAGCGTTGAGTGCAACTCATAGCTATTGGAACAGAAATAGGTGGTGTCTGTTGTTGGTATCCATTCTGTTTCCGTTAGAGCTAGTAGATGAATTTCTGTGTCTTATAAGTGCTGGTGCACTGCACTCACGTTCATGTTGGTGTTTCCTAGTCCTCTCATATTGCAAAACTGTAACGAATTGACTTTTCTCATCAAATTCTAGGGGACTCCATGCGTCAGCCAGAGGACCGTTGTTAGTCGTATAACCATCATGAGCCCTCCGAGCCAGTTTCTTCCATAGATCCGACTGGGGAATACGTCATCAATATCACTATTTGTTTCTAGCATGATTCGCGGATAAAGGCAGACTGGTTGACATAAACGGAGTCCTCGGCAAGATCATCTCTAAGCAACAAAGGCGATTCATTCCCGTTATTTAAGAATTTCGCTCTTTCTAGGCACCTTCGAATGAGTGCAGTGCAATTCAGCACTGAACGATATAACGAGTTCACAGGGAACTTGGGTTGAAGCCGTGTTACGTAGCTCGAGGCTCAGCTCTGATCGCAACATTGATCTGGTCATCATAACTTATGGGTCTGTGAATGCTCAGAGATACATTACAGGCGTTTCAGAAGAAGATGTTGTATTATTTGTGCTAAACATGGGTGAGTTTTTTTGTGCATAAAAACACCAGATCGCGCTAGGCTCATATCGTTAGAAACTTCTTTCGACCAATAAACATGCCCCAATCAAAAAAAAGAAAAGGGCAAGCAATTAATAGGATTCTGAATAATCTGAACAACAAGGTAAAAGAGGCAATCAGACTGATGAACTGGAAAAAAGGGATGAGAAAATAGAGGCTTCAACAACATCAGATGAATCTCTCTGGAAAATGGCAGGAGCACTGACAAGAAAAAGAAGAGAACCAACATTACCTGCTTAGAAAGAAACGACAAGGAGCAACAACGAATAAATAGAAGACGGACGCATTCGCACTTTCTCTGGGAGAACAGTTTAAGACCAACAGTCCGAACTAACACGTGAACGAAGAAATCGTAGAAAGAAGAAGAGAAAAAACAGATGAAAATGAAAATGTAATAAAATGACAAAAGAAGTACGAGAAACTATCGCATAGCTACGAAATGGGAAAGCCCTGGCGTAAATGAAATAAAGAACCAGGCCTTGAAAAACCTACCAGAAGAAGCGAAAGAAGAACTAACAGAAATTGCGAAAGGAGTGATGAAAACAGAACACTACCCAAGCACGTGGAAAACTGCAGAAGAAATTACGATACCGAAAATAGGGAAACCAAAGAACGAACCCTGCAGGTATAGACCAATTAGCCTGCTGTCATATATGAACAAAGTCATAGAAGAACTCATATACAGAAGACTGAGAAGCTTCGCAGAACAGAACAACACCACCAGTTTGGATTCAGAAGTGAACACGCAAGGAACCACCAGCTGGCGAGACTGACGGAAGATATAAAAGAGAACATGAATAATTCTAGAACAACAGCAGGAACGTTTCTAGACATAGAAAAGGCCTTCTACAAAAT
Organism: Cryptolaemus montrouzieri; assembly: GCA_013387265.2. Classification (NCBI taxonomy): domain Eukaryota; kingdom Metazoa; phylum Arthropoda; class Insecta; order Coleoptera; family Coccinellidae; genus Cryptolaemus; species Cryptolaemus montrouzieri. The sequence goes on along the minus strand of JABFTP020000144.1, from coordinate 8,526,278 downwards.
CTGACACGAAACACTTATATACAAGATGAATAGAATCAAGTTTCCAAACAAACTAATAAACATAACGGCATCGTACTTAGAAGATAGGAAGTTTATAATACGAATAGAAAATGCAAAATCTGAAGAATGATAAATGGAGGCTGGAGTCCCACAAGGATTAATACCGGGACCTTTACTGTTTAATATATACCATACATAGCACAGTTTTCTGACGACACAGCGTCGTGTATATTCAGATGGTTTGGAATAGTAACAAAAGTAAGTGTCGTAATAGTTAACATTATTATGATCAAAATCATTTTGCCTGACAATAACTGTAATTATTGGATTCAAATTATTCATAGAATCGCTTTGATAACATGAGTAGATACATGGGGAACTCGTCAAGGTAAAATCCCTTTTCCTCGAGAACGAAAAGTTCTGGTTGCGTCCCTGAACCAATGTATCAACATAATCCCAACACTGATTTAATTTCATCATTACCCCTGAAGTAATTTGACATAGTTACTTTCAGATTTCTGGATACCATCTCTAGTTTGAATAATCAAATGTCAACACTAATATTTTTTGTGGTATTACAAAGCATTTTTTTCTTCGCTTTCCATTAAACATTCCCTAACGAGCAACCTGACTTTTATGTATTGTGTACAGAACAAAATAATAGGTAAATCGTTACTGTTAGTCACGCAAGAAGCTGCCGAACTTTCAACAGGGAATGGATAATTTTTGATACGAAATCTAGGTTAACTAAATTTAAACAGTATTGTGTCTGATGATAATCATGTGAAGTAAACAGGTGCATCAGAGGATCGTTGATGATTTCCTCGAAAATTTATCATTCGCTGTCATATCTTTGGTTGTTCGAATGGCGCTGAGAATTAATTACTTCAATTATCTAGATGAGTCTATCCAAAATTTTACGATGAAGTTTTTTATGCGCCATTCTGCACACTCACGAGATTAATTTCAAAGCGTCAAGTTTAATCGAGAAAAGTTTCATTCATACTACCTTCAAGTTACTGTAGCTATTGAATAATATTTTCTCTAACTAGGTTAGATTGAAAAAATTCGATACGACTGGACCACAATAATAGACTTTTATTCCTACCGAGTAACAGGCTGTATCTTTTTTCCACGAGCTCAAAGTATGAATCGAAAACTAATAAATTAAATCAGGAAAAACACAATTGTGACATTTGTATTCACATTTCATTTATATGAATATTTATAGTATTTGAACAATTATTGAAATTAAAGATTGGTGCATTGGACACATTTTCAGTTATATTTTTCGAAACTGAATATTTGTGGTAGATTGAACAATTATTTATTTATTTTTGAACATTTGAATTGTGGAGGCCGTTACTTGATGTAGATCCATGATATAAATGAGATAAAAAACACAAGGTTTAACTTTAATCTACGCTTTATTTGAAAAAATTCGACGACGTTTCGCTGACACAGCAGCTTTATCAAGAATGACAAACAGAATGAAGAGTATGGTATTATAAACAAATCGTAGAACAAGTTGGATGAATAACAGGAAAATCCACACCGAGCCATTGTACAGTTAGTATGAAAGGTAATAAAAACTAATTAAACAAGTTAAGTAGGGGTGAGTAATTCACATCTACCTGTTCATTCAAAAGCTTGTCCGAATGTTTGTATCTATTTATTTCTAATGCTTCTAGGAGATCTAATTTTGAACTTTTTGATTTTTTATGTAATATGTCAAAGTTTTTATTGAATGAATGGTTTTCTTTTTATTAGATGTCAGCGAAACGTCGTCGAATTTTTTCAAATAAAGTGTAGATTAAAGTTAGACCTTGTGTTTTTATCTCATTTATTTATTTATTAATTTATTTAAGTACAATATAAGGAATGTCCACAGTCGAAGCCAATATGACATTCACTAGATGAATATTAGTTAAATAGAATCTAGTACTCTAAAAAGTATTGTATAAAACATTAATAGTGAATTATATTCAGAGAAAGAATGAAAAAGAAATACAAAATGAATATTAAAAAACGAACGATTGGATTGAATTTGATGTTAGTCAACGAAAGAGAAAATTGATACTTCTATGCGTGTAGCAGACACGCAGCATCCTATCGATGGGGGAGTTCTGTGCACTATTAGTTTTTAAAAGTTATAGAGAAGAGGTCGTGGTACCTCAAAGATGACATAGGAACATGAACAGGACCCCCGTGAGGGCAAAAATGGTGGAATTTTTGAACATTTACTATAGTTGAATGAAATTTTGGGTGTAAACTAATTAATCGTTATTCTGAAGTGATCTGTTTTTTCTCATTCAGTTTCCAACTGGCCAACCTGTTTTCATATTTTTAAATAGTCATTGTGAAAAACTAATTGAATTTTTTCTTCCAATTTTTCGATTTTTGTACTAGTGAACATTGAGATCCTATTTGCTTGATTCGATTTAGAAAACATCATTTTGTCAACAAGAGACTACAGAAACAAATCCGAAGCTAACATGGTCAATATGTGATATTTTTGACTTGCTAGGTGGTTGATGAAATGAAATCATGAAATTAAAAAACTGTTTTTTGTGACTGAAACTCTCATCATATCGAAATTTCTCAAAGAGAAGATTTACAAAAATTCGAATAATTGTAATTACAATAAATGCTTTAATCTATAATTTCGGTGTGTGACAGAAAAAAGTGTGAGTTCAGGAAAATGTAACAGGAGAACCATACTATCTTGCGTATGATTCAATAAACGAGAGAAAAAACCTGAGGAAAAAACTCGTTTCAATGTCACTATTCCACTAGCAATAGCTTACCTGGTTATGTTGTGTTTGTGTCGTGTGTACATAAAGAGTACCAAAGATTTTTCTGCTAAGCAGCTTCAATTCTCATCTTTCACTCCATGATTTCCAGATGAAGACAAGGGTGAAAGGATGGGGGTTTGGGACAGGAATCTGTAACAATGGAAAAAGAAAATCAACAGAAAAATATTTCAACAATCATACCTGCCTCTTTTATGTCTAAACACACTTAAATTTGAGAAATAATTTTACATAGCAAGCAAGGCCATAAAAAGGACTAAGGAGATAATCAAAAAGTACTTAACCTGCGATATTTCCTCTTTCGCAGAGATGTTCTTCCGTCGCAGTGTGAGTCTCCTGAAACATAATCACTTCCTTGTTCTTGCTTACCAATTCTGAAGTATAATCGCAAAAATTCCTTCAATATTCAAACTCAACGAAATAATTCCCTCTCTGTTTGACCCAGAAAGCCCCGATGGCTAGGTTCGGTCTTCTATCTCCCATATATTATTCCTTCGTGGTTCTTGTTTGTGGTCAATTTGCGAAAAAATGTTGACAGTTGTTTTGAAAATATGACAAATGTCATAAAAACGTCAAGGTCATTGAGTGGAGCACTAAAAAACGTGAATAACGCACCTGAGCTAACCTAATATGGTTTCTATGGATCGAGTCGTTCTCGAATTATTTAAAAAATAAGAAAAAATATCTTTGGATGTGGCGACCTCTAGCGGCCAAATGAAGAAACATTTCATATAGGTAAATTGGCCTAAATCGACTTATTTCGAGCTGAGAATCAGTGGTATAACGTTGTACATGCAATTCACGGACACCCTGTATTTAATAAAATTGCTAACTTTGTATTTTAGTTTCAGATTCATACTTGTCTGATGAGCGAAAGCTCGAAATAGCAAAAATGATGAATAAAATTTTCCATCTTAACAATGAAATTCTTCACGTAGTAATATTTGCAATCCTCATAATGTTAATTACATTTCACATAGTAACTGCTGAATCTATTTAGTTTTCTCATATTAACACCATAACTCATAAAATGAATTTGGGTTCGTTGTTAGTTAATGATAAAAATAAAATGAAATCATTGGATAAAAGCAGAGTAATGAAATACACTGCAGTGAATGATAGACTTTCTATTAGGCCAAACCTGAAGATGTTTTAAGAAGAGATATGAAAAACATAAATTATCCATTATTAACAACATAGATTCTACTGGTTTTTCCGACCATTATATAGATAAAGATCATTTCATAGATTTCGAGAGAATTGAACTTATCCATCTTGGTAATAAATGAGAGGAATTGGATATTCTAGAGATGATGGAAATCACGTCCGCTCTAAGGAGAAAAGATCTATTTCCTACCTTGAATACCGTTATATTCGAGTATAATCACTGGTTTCATTATTTTACTCTAGGTAATATATATTTATGTGGAACGTTTGCTAAATTAATCTTTTGAATTTGGGAGGCTTTTACTTGGTGATATTCCATTATCAATAATAAAAACAAGTACTGTTTTACTTAATAATTGCTATTCGTAACGCGTTTCACTACACCGTAGCTTCTTCAGACGAATAAATATACAGAAAATATAAATATAAATGTTCTTGATTAATTAAAAGCTTATTGGGTTGCTTCTTCTTAAGTGGTTATTTATGATAGGTATTCAATAAAATTTTATTTTTTATATTATTATTTTGGCTATTTGTTTAATCAATAAAGAATTGAATTTGATTAAACAAATAGCCAAAAATAATGGTTACAATCCCAAACTGATAAATAATATTTCAAATAAAAACAAAGTAGAATCGCATTGAATGAAGTTTACTCTGTCGATAAATTGAAACAAAAATTCAACACCTTAACCTACGTTGGCATTACAAGTGAGAAACTGAAATCATTCTTGAGTAGCAATAATTTCAACATAGCTTTCAAACTAATAATAATTTAGGCAAATATATGAAAAATTATAAAACCAAACCAGGTAAAAACAATAAATCAGGTGTTTATAGATTGAATTGTAATGACTGTGATAATTTCTATTGGTAGAACATATAGAAATTTTAATATTAGAATATCGGAACATAAACGCAGTTTTTCAAATAAAAATCAGATTCAAATTACGCGAATCATCTCTTTCACCCACAGTTTAAATTTTGCATACAGATAATAAATATTGAAGATAGATCTTTGGGAAACTTTAGAAATCAATAAATACAAACACTCAGGTAGACTCATCAATGAACAAGTCGATTTAAGCCCTTCACCTCTATTGAATCTCTTCGGGAGCAATCTATTTCTTAATTTTATTGGATATACCTATCATAAATAACCACTTAAGAAGAAGCAACCCAATAAGCTTTCAATTAGTCAAGAACATTTATATTTATATTTTCTGTACTTTCATTCGTCTGAAGAAGCTACGGTGTAGTGAAACGCGTTACGAATCGCAATTATTAAGTAAAATTCCTCAAAACACAGAACATGTTTTTTTATTATTGCTAAATTAATCAATAAATCATTTATTCAATTCGCCGAATGTTAAATTCCATATTCAGTAGAATAATCATATCATTACATACATCTCATTTCGTTAAAATTATTATTCTAGACATAGAGGTACACGCATTTCTAGGGCAACATTGGAAACAAAATAATCTGCCATGGTTGCATTATTTCACTAGACACGTTCACGGGTGACAGAGCTATTCAACCGGATATTAAAAAAAACGTACAAGTCGCACGCGAAGAGTTTGATTCAAGAATTCTGCAATATGTCGCCCTGTACTTTTGTTTCTCATCCACATCCCTTCATTCAGCCAGAAAGCATGCATCCATGAAATTATGTTCAGCCTGATATTGAACTGACGCGCCGGCAATTTGTTTCGTAACCCCCGCGAGCATTTCTTCTGTTCTTAGCATTCTACCACGACACGACTATCTGCTTTTGTATATCGAAAACATAAGATCCATGCCACTGAATAAAATTAAGAGAAGGGGGAGAAAAATTATATTCAGCGTGATTCTTGATACCAAAGAGTTTAGTTTCTTAATTGTTGGAAAAATTTGCCGATGTGCGTCGGAAGATTTTGTTTAGGAAATATTTTAACTCATATTTGAAGCTGTAACAGGCAACATCCTAAGAAGAGGCGAACTATCAACTATATGATAAAGTGCGAATGTAGTTTCGAATATTCTTATTCTTTTTGACTTGAGTTTCAATGCATGTATTCCTCTTATTGCCACAGAAGTTTATTTCAGTTGATTCAAAGAATATTTATTTATGTTGTCTTTGTAATGCGATGGCTGCGTTTTATTTAAATATATGCATTTCACATTCACTTTTGCTCTAGTTCTGTATTTCTGTTTACTTAAACAATATTATGAATCATCTTCAAATCCTTACGTAGAATTTCATCTGCATATTCCAGAGTCAGAATTCAGTGTTATATACATCTGCATTCTCGCTTTTATTGAATATTAGTGCAAGTTCAATGTTCCATTGTAATTGTGTTCTGATTCAAACTTTCAAGAAACATGAATTTTCAAGCTTCAGTAAAAAAAACTTCAGTTGAACTCTCGATTTCGAAGTTTTTCAAACCTTCATGTAACTCCACAATCAATATCTGCAGAAACTGAATGTTAGGTTAGGAATATAACCTCTGTTCAATTTTGGGAGATCACCTAATTGGACCTCCGTAATTTGTAATTGTAAATTGAACGGTGAAATTGGTCCCGATAAGATGGAAGATGGGACAGATCTATTAATAATCTAACCCAGTACTTGAACAACAATTGTTCTCCTCCTCACTACACTGAACCAGTTTAGCATTTTCTAAATTTTCAATATTCTGACAGCTGTTATTCCGTCGCACCTGGTGAAGAAGATGTTTTGATATTCAAAAGATGTTTTTCAGCCTCTAGAGGAGAGAATTCGATCTCAGACAACTGATGCGCAATTCAAGGCGGAGACAAGGTTGGGAGAGTCGAGGGTTCCATGCTGAAAGATGATGTGAACGAATTGCCCAGTACGTTAGCTACTTCAAGAGGCGTTCGACACAAGCGTCCATAGGATTATTTACAACCAGAAAGGTTACCTTTGTGCACGTAGCAGAAGGATAGTATTTGAGAAACCTCTTGCGGTCGCCTCCAGATGCAAGTGCCTCAAATTTCTTCTTATCCTCCCTTATTCTGTTGGACAGCATATTTGAGTATTTTCTGTGGGTTAGGTAGTCAACATCCAACTTTCTCCGAGTGTATCCTTGCCAAATTGATTTCTTGTGGCGAATCATCTTAAGTACATTACTATAAATCCAAGGCTTAGATGGGCTGGTGACAACGGTTCACGTCCACGAAATCTTGAAACAAACCAGTCCAATCGATCACGTCAAGCCTCCTGTTCATATCTGGATAATTAGTGGATTGTATTGTTCGGCAGCATTTCCTCCTATTAGTGACATTTTTACACATTTTTAATTACGTGAAATTAAAGCATAATTGTTACCATTCAGTGTAGAAAAACGAAAAGAATCATGTTCTGCAAATAACATCAGGCAGATGATGTCTGTGTTCCACAATGCATTGCTGTAGTCGATTCTCGAAGTTCTGCATCACCCCTTTAACAAATCGTTGTCGTTTGTCCTAACTTCTCTTTTTATGTCTTCTTTCAGTTCTTGCAGATTTCGAGGTTTATCGACTTAGCTCCTAGCCTTTAGGTTTCTCCAAACAAAATAATCACACATCACTGAAACGAGGGATTACATGATAGGAAAATGCAACGCAAAACATCCATTGAGGCTCTGGCTGTATGTGCCGTGGCACCATCCTGTTGAAACCAAACACCTCTTCTGTTCATTCTTCGTACTCACAATTCTGGGGAAAAAATTCTCCAGCATGAGAACTGTAACGGTCCCATTTCTCTATATGGATGAATTTAATATGATTTGGGTATATTTATTAGTTTCAAAATGAAACAATACATGAATCAAAACTATACATAGAAAGTTTCAGCATTCTTGCGTTGATTTTCCTGTAATCCCTCAATTCTGCTCTTATATTTCGAAAGTATACGCTCGCTGAAATATTTATGAAATGATAAGAGGATACAAACTGTAAGGAAGGTGTTGATAACGATTTTCTTCTCTTATTTTGTATGCCGTATAGAGTACATCTCATCTTTGAAATACAGAGTTTTTGAAGAAATTTAACTTAAGAAATTAGTTGAAACTTTTGTTTCCATTCGCTGAATTTAAAGTGTATATTTCCTCTTGATCATCAGAGGGTACTTATTATAGAGAAAATAACCCTTAAAAAGTTAAGGTGTGAGTAATTTAAATTATCTCCATTTCGTTTGTTCTAGCATAAATTAGATTCCTTTTCGATTCAATCTCATATTTTGAAACTTTAAATTAATTCTACTCAATATAAGTTTCAGAATAGTTTTGTTGATTAGTATTTTACTCTTACAGGGGTTTTGGTTAGGAAAAAATCCTAAAAATTCATTTGTGGGAGATTTCATCAGAAAAATCCTCATCTTCTATATTTTGGTTCATGCAAGCTATCTGCAGATCAGTCAAAAAGTCGTTGCAGTTTCCCTGTTTTACTTACCTCATCGCCATTGTAGTTTATAGCCTCTGACGCCCTATAGGACGAACTTGTCCCTTTGTAGCAGCCATTCATACTTCTGTGAAGTATTTATAACATTATCGAACTGTTAAACTTTGTGATATTTTCAAAAAATATTTCACCTAATTTGCCTTCTCGTTTATTGAAAATTTTCATATTGAATATTTACCTGACTGAAACTTGAACGAAGAATTTGATACATTCCTATAATACATATATTTTGAATCTTATAAAATTGATTGTAAGTCGCAAGATGATCACCAACGGCCTTTCTTAGAATCTTACTAACATTTGCAGAATATTTTCTATACTTACCTTTTTAACTTTTTTCAACTTTTTTTTTCACCCTATACTATATTCAACATCTTATGAAAAATAAAAACGTTGTGGTGCCCAACCTTTTAAAAAAATTTCTGCATTTTTATTGACACTGAAATCTCAAAATACCCTAGCCCAATTTGCCACCGACGAAGAGCTGCCGAGCTAGTGTAACATATTTTACAGGTAGGAAAAATATTAATACAAACATATCGCTCAAAGTTCACAGTTACGGTTACTCTTCTCTCATCCTCGAAAACAAATGGTCCACTCCAAGACGACTAATAGCACACCAAACTGACATTCTCACTGTGAAGTGGGCACTGATGTAGTTCGCAGGGATTTTCTGCTGACCAATATCGTCAGTTCTGTTTATTAACCGAACCGCTCAAATGAGAATGAGCTTCATCACTCATCATTATCACTAGTTCATTTTTATCAGCTATAATCATTTGTATTCTCTCGAAAAACTGCTGGCGTTGTGCAAAATCTTATTCGCTCAGGTGCTGGACAACCATCAGCTCATAGGGATGAAACCAGAGGTCTTGGTGTGAAATTCTGAAAACAATTGGACTACTCATTTGAAGTGCTGCAGCTCTTTTTCGGCCGTATCGCCCTGGGCTTTGAATTACAGGTTGTGTTACTCTTTCCACGGAAGCTGGTGTTCTAACATTCGGAGACGAGAGATTTTGGATTCATCGCTGAAACTTTCTGCCCTCTTGTCCAGAACTCATCCTGAGTCGAATTACCTCAGCCGCTTCCCTCTACTCACTCACCGTTACGTGTACTACCCGTTCCAAAACCGCTCAGCCATTACCCTTCACCCTGTAGTTGAGTTGACGCTCGAAACCGTAATATTGTGGAAAGTATAAAATATATTTCACTTCATCATCGTTGACAATAGAAGGATGTTCTATTTAAAACCAGAAAATCATTGCAATGCACACCTGAAATTCAGCAAGTCGGACACCTCCAAAATCGTTTCACCTAGTCCAAGCTAGGTACTATCGGAATTGAATATGAAAACTAAGAGTTAGCGAGATGAAGAAATCTTCCTTTATTAAACGGGGAAACACCCGTGTGAAATCGATAAATCCAATATGAAAACTTTCTCGACAAAAGAAACTGAATTGTCCAAATTAAACCCATCGAATTTTCGTCAAGAAATGCATGATTTATATCGAAACTTTCTGAATTATTTTTTTCGAAGTCACCTGCTGAGAGTTTCCCCTAGCCTTCAACTTATATTATGGTGATTAATGTCCATAACGGTTCTTAAATAGCTGGAGCCTAACAAAATCGAATGTACTCGGGACAAGGAAAAAGTAATAAATTATCCTCGAACAATATGGAGATTTATTTGACAATGAAAATTACGAGCACTAAAGGAAGACCCACATGTATATACCATCTTCCAACATCCAATTTGAACAGGAACACTCGACCATTATATATGGAGGTGTGCCAAAAAGCAATAAAAACTTCACTTTAAAGGGTTCTAGTAATATACTACTATGCGATTTCTTTCCAAGTTATGAAGGATGATAGTTCAGGAATGCATTTCGATATTAGATATGAAATGACGAACAGATGCGGCCGTCGAATCGATATATAAAACGCGTTTCTGAGTTTGCTTAACAATCACTTGAAAGAGTTAATTGGTGGGATTTAGACATATAATAAAAATAGGTAAAAAACTTTATAAGTTAAACGGTTTTATGTTAAACATACATTGCACTGTTTAAGATAAATGTACTAAAACCAAAAATAATAAAATAGATACAGTCGTGGGAATTATAAACATATGCATAGACTAGACTAAAATAAAACCGTGGGGCACGTCAATTGTCTACATTCGTTGATTAAAATGTTTGTTTTGTAATGTTACACTATAATTATTAGGCAGTTGTGCAACCGACAACGATGGACATGTGATAAGTAGGTCTAGAATGTGGAAACAAGCTAGCAAGCTCGATTATAAGCGAGTTTTAGGGTTTCATAGTGGTGAGCGAGTAGTACTTTTGTCATATGTTTTGTCGATTAAAGACAAACAACAAGCAGTGAAACGATTCCTCGCCAGCCAGCAGTGTGAAAGTCCAACGATAAACTAGTTAAAACATCTCTTTTATTTACATGGAGTGTATAACTATTAGAATTTCCATGAGCAAGAAAATAGTAAATAATTTCTCACCGTCTGCGGGCCAACTGCCTAACGACGAATTAAACGATTCTTCTATCGCACATTAAGTCGATAATTTGTAGACAATTGACGTGCCCCACGGTTTTATTTTAGTCTAGTCTATGCATATGTTTATAATTCCCACGACTGTATCTATTTTATTATTTTTGGTTTTAGTACATTTATCTTAAACAGTGCAATGTATGTTTAACATAAAACCGTTTAACTTAAAAATTTTTTACCTATTTTTATTTTCTAGTTTTTATTTTTCATTTCGCATTCTTTTTAATTCATTTAGTGCTTCATTATTGCAAGGTTTCTTGCCCGTTAGTTTATTGCAATCCAACTCCTCTATACGTAGTCCCTGCAAAGATCTTACTCTACTAAGAGCCACGTAGGCTTGACCTTCTTCAAACAGTTTCGCACCTAAGTATACGACTGCGTGATCCACAGTGCTGCCCTGCATTTTATGTATTGTAGAAGCCCATGATAGTATTAAAGGCAACATTCTTTTTCAGCTGTCCCATAATTGTACTTAGCTGGAAACTGTATGGCTTTCGGGTGTATAAGATGTACTCCATCTCTTGCGAAATCAATTCGGACGGAAGGTACATCTGTTGCATACATCTGAGTTCGACGAAATTGAGGCCAAACGATTTCGGTGATGTAGCCTATAGCGCCATTTACTAATCCCTATGAAACGTCAATATTGGACCGTAGCATGACTTTTGCCCCCACAAATATTTCCAGTTCCGCTGGTAAACCCCCAGTTTTGTTGATATTAGCTGGTATTATTGTAGCTATATCCACATTGTCTGCATTTCGTGTGGCGTGTACTAGCTGATCCTGCGCTTTTATTTTGTAAATGCGAGCACCATTATTTCTGTACAAATTCAATACAGCAGAGTTGTGGTCGTTAACTTGCTAATTTGTGGGGTATACCCTTAACGCTTTGTCTATTGCAAACTCATCACTCGTGTCTTGAAGAAATCTTCCCATTAAAATACTAAAATGTTGGGTTGTTAGCTCACCGACTCTCAAAGCATTCAAAATATCAATGAAAATCTGGTCACCTTGCTGACGCATATTTTCAGTTAATTCACAGAGCGTGAATAAACGCCAGAGATGTGTAGCTGGTTGGAGATGTTCTGGCTGTTTGAAAACAGGTGTTCCTCGGCGCGTTTTAACCTTTCACCTTAACTTGGGTGGTGTACCGCTAACGACGTATCATTTTTAGCCACCCTAACGCCACACAGTCCTCAACACGATACAAAATCTTGACTTGGGTGGTGAATTCAGGCTGGATACATTGTATTCTACTGGTTGAGCACTTTCATTTGATACCCATATTGATAGAATTGATAAAACCTACGTTATCCGCCATTTTGTAGCGGCCGCCATCTTGGATTTCAATTTTTATAGTATATTGTATTCTGATTGTTGAGCCCTTTCATTTGATACCCATATTGATGGGATTGATAAAGCTATGTTATCCGCCATTTTGTAGCGGCCGCCATCTTGGATTTCAATTTTTATAGTATATTGTATTCTGCTTGTTGAGCCCTTTCATTTGATACCCATATTGATGGGATTAATAAAACATAAATTATCCGCCATTTTGTAGCGGCGGCCATCTTGTATTTATAATGATAATGAATAAATATAATTGTATTGTCACCAAAATCCAAAGTGTATACAAAATTTCAGATTAATCGGTTGACAGGAAGAGGGTGAAATTTGAATTACGTAATTTGACCCAAGAATAAATAAAACAAACGGGGTGAGCTAAATAAAATCGTTTAAAAATTAAAGTGTTTGTCAACAATGAATCGATTAAAATTGATTCACCCAGCTCTGCATAAAAATAATGTGAATCCCATAACCACATTTTTGAATCTTTTAGAAATATGTCCAGAACAAAATTATTTCAATTTCAATTATAAAATTTACTTGAACAACAAAGGCTTTATAATGAGTAATCCTCTCAGTCCTTTACTAGCAGAAATTTTCATGGATAATACTTAAATAATAATGCATTATATTTCGCTGTCGAAACACTGTTGTTTGACGGTTAAAATAGACAATTAGATTCCTACAGTATCTTCAAAAATTCAATTCACTCTAGTATAAAGTTTACTTTGGAAATGTGAGAATTCCATCAACTGTTAGGATCCAATTTCAACAAAATTTGACAACATACATGATTTCCTTGTTTTCAAAAAGCCATATCATACCGACATTACCATTCACAATTCTTCCGCACATCCACATCAATATAAAATATCTTCTTACAATAGATGTGTCTGTTATAAGAGATACTCACCACGATACCATCAGATCATAATTTCTTGAAAGAAAGAACTCAATATTATGAAAAAAATAGCGGTCAATGATGCTTCGATGTGGATCATCATTATAAAATATCTGCCTATAACAGTGTGCTACAAAGGCTCACAACGATACGAATATAAGAAAATAATCCCTTGAAAGTTTATATTATCGATACGTGTGGACGTGTTATTAGGGGCAAGGAAATCAAAACAGATTCGATTTACTAGCAATTATCCAAAACTGGATTTTTGTTCAAAGGCAGTAGGAGCTGATCTAGAGTAGGACAAATAGGTCTCAAAAATGCTCTCGTCGATGTAGGATCTGATGTATTTTAGAGTTACTACCATATATCGGGTGTCGACGCGAGATGGGACATCAAAAGTTTATGGGGGAAGGAATGACCGATTGCAGAAAATTATTCGAACTAAGATAGTTTTTGGGATAAAATCGCGAATAACTTGGAAACGATGTATTCTCGGTATAGGAAAACCTAAAACATATTGATACCTATTAATATCATGCGTTAAATGGTGTGTGCAAAAATAGGTAGTCTAACTTGAAAAAAACAGACTTTTGTACCGTTGAATGTACTACGATTGGCCACATGTTTTGGAAACACCCTGTATACATGAAGCCTTTAAATGCAATGAATTCTACTGAATGAGCCTCTCTTCTTACAATGAGCTAGAAATAATCGATATTGCTGATCTTTAGTATTCTCATGTAGCAATGATATGGAAAAATTGTTCTGAATTTAATTTTCTCTAATAAAAATATACATTATGCTATTTGAAATAACAAAGATGGTTTCCAACTTTCGGTATAACCAGAAGTGCACATCATCGAAAATATTTTCGGAACTTAGTTCGACTAACATCAGACATCAACAATCAATTCCTCCAATCGGTCATTCCCTTCTTCATATACTTTTATTGTCTGATCTCGCAGAGACACCTGGTATAGTTCAAACTTTTGATGCATTCTGTCAAAAAATACCAGGAATTGATTATTAAAAAAATCAGCTCAAAACGATTGTCAAAATTTCTGTTGTTACTAAGTTGGCAGAACTGTTTTCTATAGTGACGCGAAATTTGAACTGAACAAATACCATCGAGCAACCACCGTATACACCTAATGTGGGCCTTATTCAAGAAAAAATTTGATGAATGGGTTGATTGACATAACAAGAATTACTTCTGTTTTATTTCATTCTTTTGTTGCATTTTGATATCATTATAAGTTTTAAGATGGGGTATAATGTAGGTATCTTACAACTTTTGAATGAATGTAATTCGTTAAGCTTATTGACATACATGGGCCTCAAGTCTTATCTAATAGTAATCTTTGATATCCATTAATTCTGTATTTGAGATTGTTCAATTCTGTCCATTCAAAAAGACATTACAATTTGTTGAAAGAGCGCTGGAATATGAAACAGAACCCGAAGAAGTCATTAAATCAAAATAACAGTCCTCTGTACCGATTCGTGGCTATCCCAGAAATATATTTTGATATCGTCCCTCGACAATCAGTATCTCTCTACGAAATTTGAAGAAAATATCCACGCTAATTAAATGAAAGTCCCTGAATATCGTTAAGCCACGGTCTTCACTCAAATTAAATTATGTGCCTTCTGAAAACCTCTTATATTTTTCAACCATCAGGTGAAACCTCACAAAATAACTCAATCCCAACTTCAACAACTAATTAAATCCGAACTACCCTACCAAGAAACGTGTGAAAGGTATAAATTTTCCGGAACCTGAAAGTTGCGGAAGTACGTAATTAGAAATGATACATTAAATTAATTACTAGGAAATTATCTGACGTTCTGCTGCAAGTTTGAAATTTAATTTCATGAAATAAATCTTTGGTTGTGGAATCAAATTTTGTGAAGTGATATTTAATTCACAATGAATAATGATCGCAAATATCCGGGAAACTGACAGTGGTTTTTCACGTAATTCCTACTTAGTGTATACTTAATCAATCCAAGAGAATTATTGCGTTTTGGACTAGAAAACGAATGAACAACAACAGTTCGCTAAAATTCCTCCTAAACAAAAAAGCAAATTACAGTAAATTGGTTTTTTCAATTTCTTTTCGCTAGGACTTCCAGCTTTCAAGTTATTTATCAAATTTTATTTACGTGTCCAATCTTTATCCGTGCACATGAGTTTTGGTTGATCCCCAATTTTTTAATTTGGATGTGTCTGTGAAAAAGCAAAGCATCGAACAAAAGAGAATCTATCTGTCATCAATCAATTTTATTCACGCCTTGTGCTCCACATTTCCATCTGCCATTGTAATCTTTTCCTATTCTAGAAACTTCCACAAGTTCACAGATTTGATTCTAATTATTCTGCATTTAGATGGCCGAATTTGAAATTTGAAAAAAAAATTTTGTATAAGATATGGCGGGCGATGACCATTATCCAAATGATCTGATGATTTAAAGCCTGTCCATAAACTGTAGGAAGTAAGTTTAAACATGAAGATGTAGGAATAGTCACGTAAGGCTTACGTCTAGCAAAGAACGAGTATGGTAGAAATGATGATTATGAAGGTAATAATGATGAAGATGAAGATGAATATAATGATGATAATGCTGGTGATGGCGAAAGGAAGTTTTCATTAAGCACACTGTATTGAGACATATCCTAAGAGACGAATTTCATTCTATGAAGGAGGAGACGATGCTTGTCCACATGTGTAACCGTCCAATACGATTTATTGTGTGTTCACTTGCTTCTTGAAGAGATCTTAACTGTTAGTTATCGGAGAGATGTTCGATTAAAGCGAGCTCAATAGCTCACAAAAAAATTTTCATACAGAGAGGTAGGTGGCTAGTTGAAACGTCTGCTGATGACACTTTTTCGCGAGCTTTCTCTTTGGAACTTGATTCTTTCTTGCATCAAGCCTTAAAGTTCATCAGAGCATTTCCCATGTCATTACCTAGAAAAGGAAAAGACAAGCAACCTGCCTCCAAGCGAGAGGCTGGCATCCATCCGTGATCTGCAGGTGGTCGATGAGGCTCGCTACACAGACCAAGTTGCACCAGTGCTCTGTATAAAATGATCAGCAATGATGGCGCAAAGTACAGCTCAGCATTTAAAAGAGAAAAGGAAAAAAGCGTTTAGTAGCAGCAGAGTTGGCAATGGGTGACACATGTCATGCCGAGAAACTCCGGTGTCGACTGTGACGGCAAGTAGATACATGTCTCCTCTTGAGTAAATTCGATATCTTTGCATGATTAAACTAGCAGTGATTTTTCTAGAGAACTTTATTGATTGCGCCTTGTACGCGTTGAAGTTGACCAAGTTCTTCCTGCCTCAATCTGGTATCTTTTCCAAATCAGACTTCGGAGACATGATCTGTTGGTATCTTTGTCTGTGTAACACCTTAGCAGTTATGGGATGCTGTCTAGAAAATCAGTAAACCAAGGTACAGTCGTCCACAAACCTGAATATTCTGTTCTCGGGGAGTGAACTAGATTAATAATCTGCAACAGAAAGGTACTTCAACATTAATCTGAAAATATTCCCTCGTTAATGAAGAAATAGCTACTAAACCAACCACGCAATTTTTCGGAAAGTCCATATGCAATTAGTTCATTCATCAAAGCTGTATGCCAAACCCTGAGGCAGACCTTTGAAATATCATGAGTAATGGCTCTTGATTCGCAATGTTTTTCGATTGTCGATGCCCGCAAATGCGTAACGTATGCAAGGGTCACGGGTTAATCGTTGTATTGT
The DNA here is from genome assembly GCA_013387265.2 of Cryptolaemus montrouzieri. Classification (NCBI taxonomy): domain Eukaryota; kingdom Metazoa; phylum Arthropoda; class Insecta; order Coleoptera; family Coccinellidae; genus Cryptolaemus; species Cryptolaemus montrouzieri. The sequence goes on along the minus strand of JABFTP020000144.1, from coordinate 8,509,262 downwards.
CGATCACTGATGATACTCTGTTGCTCAAGATGTTTTATGAGCTCATCGTTCATCACTCTCTCCATGACTTTCGTCATAGTGGGCAACAATGCGATTGGACGATAATTTTGAGATAGGCATTTCTTCCTTTTTCTTAGAATCAGTTGTACCTTCGTAACTTACCAACACAACAGGAACGCGTGGCTTCCATACGAAATCCAAAATGAACGATCAAGAACATGTACTAACTGTGGAGGGTATTCCTTCAAAACAGTTGGTGGTATTCAATCAAGACACACTGGCTTATCCGTATGCACGAATTTTACTTCAGACATATTCGATAGAACATGTGATATGCTTGGTGGTATTGCCTTTAGTGTATCTAAAACAAAAATTTCGAGAACATTTTTGCAAAGAAATCCACCTTCAGTTTTCAAAGGTGTAAAGGATGGTTTGCAGAAGTTGTAGCTGACTACCTTCGCCATAGATCACAACTGACAAGTTCCACTGGTCTGCTTCAAGAGTCTAGTCCCTATTTTGTCTTTGAAGCTGGTTTTCGCCTGATCAATTGCTGAGTTACCGAACGTCATCAAAGGGAGAGACTAGAAAATCTCTCCCAACTCCTCCAGCTGGAATAGTTGTAATTACATATCTTCCTGAAAGGCGTTGGATCTCCATAGCGTGGCCGTACAAAGTTACCATTAGCATAAACGAGGTTTGTTGTCGGAGTTGCCTAACGTTTCTGAGGTCGAGAGTATTGGAAAAATCGTATATATTGTCAGAAATTCTTGTCAGCGCATCGACAAGTTGAGTACATTTGCTGCTGATCCATAGACCTACGCTTGCCTTCCGGCTTCGTCGGTTCTATTTGGGTGTTGGAGCCAGTGAATGTTGTGGAGGTTGGAGTCTCCTCCGCTGACTGATGCTGTCTTTTGATCGTGTGTACTTTGTCGCGTTTGTTCTGAAACAATCTTGGGTAGTTGTTACATTTAGGAGATCGATACAGACAATAGAGAAATATGGTTTTCTTATGTAAACAGATAATAAACATCATCCAACGTATCCTGTGTTTGGCATTCGATCAGGCAAGAACACCAAGATTTTCCTTTATCCAAAGCTTTGAGATCATCTCATAGTCATGAAAACAAAGATAGATGATTCTGAGAGACTCCATGCGTCACCAGAGGACCGTTGTTCGTCGTATGACTATTATGAACTCTCCGACACAGTTCCCTTCCATTGATTCGACTGGGGAACGAGTTTTGTACGGATAACACTACAAATAACCAATTCACCTAGCCTGTAGCATAATGTGACACCGCTCGACTGTTTTTCAGGAATATTCACCAATGGTCACTGTGCTAAACCCTTGCTTGTAAGGGGATTAACAAATAGGTCAAAAAAATCATTACCGATAGCTAAGCTGCACTGAAGGCTTTGGCTTCCGATACCTGGTCGTCACTTATGGTGCAGAAATGTCGTTCCAACCTTGCCAAACTGAGAGAACGCATCAGGCTCCATCTGATGTGGGTACCCGGAAACTTGGGCAGTGAGGGCAATGAGAAGGCGGAATCATTGGTCGCTGCAGGAACAGGCTTGAGATTCATCGGACCGGAGCCTAGACTCGGAATTCTCCTGGAGACTGCAAGCATGGAAAATAACCTATGGTTTGACCTGAAGGTATGTGAGTATGGGATGAGTCTTTCAGGTCTCAGACACTCTCAACTTGTCATCAGTGAACTTTCCCTGCGGTAGCCAAGGTTTGGATTAAACTCTCCAGGCTGGACCGGAGAGTTATAATTGACATACTTACGGGGCACTTTCTTCTCAGAAATCAATTAGGATTGTTTGAGGATCCTTCATGTAGACAGAATCAATGGAACATCTTATGTGCGAGTGCCCAGCTGGGGACAGAGTCAGGATGGAGGAACTTGAATCTAACAAACTGAAGCTGACTGAGCTTATTAAGCTCTCGCCCATGAAGTTCATGTCCCTTACAAGAAGGATGGAGCTTTTGGGTAAAATTTAAATTTAGGACAGAGTGTGCCACAATAGACCACTGGGACCCAGTGGCCGAGCTGCTACGCAGCCCTCACGCGTATATATATATATATATATATATATATATATATATATATATATATATATATATATATATATATATATATATATATATATATATATATATATATATATATATATATATATATATATATATATATATATATATATATATATATATAAATTTATTGATAACAGGTTAGTAGTCTTGGAACAAAGGAATACTCTTTTTTCAGGGCAAGCTTTCGGAAATATATATTGTTTCCATCTTCAGGCCTCTACAACGAACAAACATCAATGAAACTAAATCATATAAACAAAAATAATCACTTGGAAACCATAAGAATGGCAACTTACAGAAAGTTGAGGTTAATTATCCAAAAGTTAGTATGTGATGAAAAACCTGTTCATGTTCATGCCTTAGAATGAAATGAATTTTACGTGATTTGTTGTTGTTTTTAAACTGGGAATTTTCTCAATTTTGTATCTGATGATGTTTTAAATGAGTTTTATTGTGCACTTTGTCGATGTGTCTTGTGTTCTTTGAGTTCATGACTTCGGTTTTTCATCACATACTAACTTATGGATAATTAACCTCAACTTTCTGTAAGTTGCCATTCTTATGGTTTCCAAGTGATTATTTTGTTTATATGATTTAGGTTCATTGATGTTTGTTCTTTGCAGAGGCCTGAAGATGGAAACAATATATATTTCCGAAAGCTTGCCATGAAAAAGAGTATTCCTTTGTTCCAAGACTACTAACCCGTTATCAATAAATTGAAATTTTAGAAGTCGTTATAATTTCCAGCATATTATATATATATATATATATATATATATATATATATATATATATATATATATATATATATATATATATATATATATATATATATATATATATATATATTTATATCTATACCACGCCATTGGAATAGGACCGTCTTTCACCTGAATATTCATCAAAGAGTATGCGAGGGAGGTTTTTTCGAGACAAGATACGAATAATTTGGTATAATAGGTACTTTTATGAATATTTAGTACATTTAATGAAGCCCATAGTTGGTTTGAGTTTCGTATAGTTCTGGTTGGTCATTGAGAATAGTTCATCAGAAAAATTGCATTCGTTTATTTCCGAACGTTCCAGATAATGTAATTTTGTACGTTTGGTAGCTTCTTGTATATTTTCTGGGTTATTTATAGTTGGAAGTTCAAAATTACTGTCTACACAATAGTTGACTTTTGTTGAGTCGGATTTACCTTTATTGAATGGCAGTAGGTGCTCTCCTTGGTCCGTCTAATTTCAAAGGAAATTCAGGTCCGACTTTCTTTTTTCCAAAACAAAACCTAATCCCACATCTGAGTCACACTGGAAGTTTTATTTCGAGATTTCTTATTTGTAAAGGTCCACTTCTTGAACGCTACATACTTTTTGGCACAACGTTAACAAATACTAAAAGCTACTTTTTGTAGATTTTGGTCAGCGTCGCAGTATTTTTTCGAGACATATCACTGAAAATGTAGTAATCTCCGCTTATTTTTGAACTTAGATCCACTCCACGAATATAAAAAAGAAGTAAAAATCTATGATTAAAACGGAGTCTTGAAACACATTCACGTGAACACGTAGGTAGTTACGGCATATTCGACAAAACATTAACTAAATTTATAGGGCTCTCTGCGAAATTGGTAAACGTAAAATTTTTAACTTCGTAGCTAAAAAATTCTGTGCTTATCGCTTATCGAAGGCCATCAAATATCATTTTATTTATAGAGTGGCTATAAAAGTGAAAACTCTTTCTGCTGGGGAAATCATGTCATGCTAAAAGAAACATGTATGACCAAGCACTAAAAGCTTCCATTTTCTCATGGCTTTCATAAAAATGCCCGATAATTTTGCCTTCATAACGCGTTTTCGTTTTCATTTAACAGCTTCATTCATCATTATAAACGCCAGTAAAAACAAAATAAACCTAGTTTCCCCGTATCGTGTTGATAAGTTATAGAACAAATAAAAACACGAAATCACACTTGTTTTCATTTGTAAATTACCTCTTTTTTGTGGGACTAATGAAATGCTTTTAATCTTTCAGAACATTGAATGGTTCACGATATATATCAACCGTACTTGATAATGGCCTGTCACGTACAAGGTTGAATTGATTTTAGGGGGATAAAAATAAAACAATGCCAGTATTTTGTTATAAAGACTAGTCGAAGATTGAAGACTCTTCGTTTAGAGGTACAACACATAAATTGATAAAGAAATAAACACAATATGATACATTTGAATTGTGGAGCCGGTTACTTGAGGTAGATCCATGATATAAATGAGATAAAAAACACAAGGTTTAATTTTAATTACACTTTCTTTGAAAAATTCGACGACGTTTCGCTGAGACAGCAGCTTTATCAAGAATGATTTTCCTGTTATTCATCCAACTTGTTCTACGATTTGTTTATAATACCATACTCTTTCATTCTGTTTTTCATTCTTGATAAAGCTGCTGTGTCAGCGAAACGTCGTCGAATTTTTTCAAATGAAGTGTAGATTGAAGTTAAACCTTGTGTTTTTTATCTCATTTACAATATGATACCGAAATAATTCCTGAATATTGGAAATTTTACTGGTGAGCTGGTACTGGCCCAAAGTGAAGGGTCCCTCACACTAAGGTGACCTTCATCAGATAAGTTTTCTTCCCTCAGTGACCAAAGTTCTGGAGAAATTCGTCCTGCTCCAGATAAATGATTATTCGTTAGAAATTGAAATGATATCGCTGATGCAGCCTGGCGGTCCCTAGGATGTCGACCGTATCTTAAAATTAACACAAAAGTCGTAAAAATGGTTTTAGTGGCTTCGTTTTAACGAGTCTACCGCGCCCTAAAATTTTCAAAGTGCGGGACGAACGCTTTACCCAAACCTGTCGTTTTAGCCAGCTTTCGATTTTTCATTAGAGAACTCTAGATTCTTATTTTAATTGGAAGATTATATGTTAAAGTGAAAGAAATTTATTTTGTCCTACAAAACATAAGGCGCTATCGTCGGACAATTGTGAATTGTAACTTTTGAATTTGGGAGGCTTTTACTTGGTAAAATTCCATTATCAAAAAACAAACAAGTACTGTGTTTTAAGGTATTTTACTTAATAATTATTAAGTAAAATTCCTTAAAACACAGTACTTGTTTGTTTTTATTATTGAATTGTAACTCTAGTGCGGTGTCATTTTTTTTATCACAAAACACAAATTGGAGAAAAAGCAATCTATAGCTTGTCCATCAATTTTCAAATCCCTTTTCATCAGTCTGACAACTTGATTATGACAATAACCGCTAGATGCGTTTTGCAATTACAAAAGTTGCAATCTTGATTTTTTTTGTTTTAAAATCAAATTATAATAAAAAACTACGTGTCCGATATAAAAATTTAAAAACCCATAAAATATTGAATAAAAATGTTTTGGATTTTGAATGTATAGAAAAAACCGGACAATTTTCTTTCCGTTACAACTTTCGAAATTTTAGAGTTAGATCATTCGTTCTTGCTTCAATGGAAAGCCAAAGGACTAAGTTTCTCAGAAATCGTATCGAAACTTCACTTTTGGTGAAATCCAATATGGCTGACTCATTCAAAAATTAGCAATATTTCAAGATCGCTGGAACCTTTTTTTTCACTAAAAAATTCGAAAGAGACATTCAGTCCATAATTCTGTTTTTTCTGAACAATTTGACATATTAATCTCAATAATATTTCAAGAATTGGTAGAAGAGTAGCGTGAAGAATTATTTTCATTCAGATTTTCAGCTAAAATCGTAAAATTTTCACCATATGGCGTTGGCACTCTTGGAGTTGTTGTGTATTTCATAGATGTTCTAGGAAGACAAAGAACCATTTTTACCAAGATCAACCTAAAATTTGATTTCCGTTTGAATTCAAAATGGCCGACTTCTTCAAATATTAACAATTTTCCCCGCGCATTAAAAAGTTTTGGCGGTCGTATTGAATCAACTGCGTAATTCAATCACTAGATTGAACCTTTTCCATCATTTTGAGGGGTCGTACTCGAATATTGATTTTGAATTGTGCCAATTATCGTCAATGATGTTTCCCTTTTCTACTATGATATGCACCTTCCGTTGTGAAACCTCTGAACATAGACTGCTTGCCTTAACTCTATGATAAACAGAAAATAATGACATGTCATCGAGTTTTAGACGACATCTGGTTTGTTTTTGACGTTAAAAATCGTTAGCAATGGTCTTAACAAATGAGGATAAGAGGAATGTGCCTTAAATCCGTTTGCAGAAGGCATGTAATGGTCTCTCCCGGTATTTCGAGGAACTTTAAATCAAATATCATTTTTATAGAACAAGGCATAAGATTATATTCGGAAAATTATTTTCATTTAATTCTCGATCATATGCTACCAACTACTGAGGCGTCAACTCCTCAGTTCACTTTTATGCAGGTGAATGATTGATGTTTTTTATGACTTGAATAAGTACAGTTTCCACCAGCTGAAAAAGAACGGTTGAGAAAATGAGTAGCTTTTTGGATGATTTTTATTCATTCAAATCTTCTTTAGAATTTTACAATTTTTTTCATATACTTCTGACAACGTTTGTCAAAGGAATGAATAACCAGTACTATATCACAAAAAAACGCTACTTACTCTCTGGCCGTCAGTGTACAGGTTGTCCCAAATTAGATGTATCTGAATTAAATCTATTTCAATTGATTTTAAGATGGAGCCAGATGTCATACCAGTCAATATACTATGGATTATCTAAGATAATGCGTAGACGATATCATCGAACCAGAACAATGGCCCCCGATCTTAATCCGTGCGACTATTTTCTGCGGGGTCATTTGGAAGAAATGGTGTCTAAAAATGGTAATATTTTCGACAATTGTTAGGAGCTGAGGCAAAAAATTCAAGAATTAACAATCTTGATCAAGAAGTTATTTCGAGATCACTAGAGAGTTGGAGAAGACTGGTACAGATGATTGTGGATGCCAATGGAGGTTATATTCCATTCTGAGTAATTGATTCTTTTTGTTGAATGTCGTTTTATTTTCCTCGCAGATGTTTTTAACAGTTGATATCTCTGAGATATTTGGGAAACAGTCATCCTGATCTTCTTCCTAATGACCCTGTTGTCAGAAATTCTTCTTCCAAGATCATAGATTGTTCTTCTGGAAATTGGCGTAATATTTTCCAAGCAGTATACCCATGCACAAATAAACATTCAATGAAATGTTTATCCTCATTTGTTGAATCCATTGTTGACAATTTCAAACGTCAAAAACAAGCAACACCAAGATAAAATTCGAGTTCCAACCAGATGTTGTCTAAAACTCGATGACATTTCATCATGTTTTGTTCATCATAGAGTTAATGCATGCAGTACATATACTCAGAGGTTTCACAACGGAAGGGTGTATATGTGGGTGAAGAAGAGAAACATTATTGGCGACAATTGGCACAATTCTGAATCAATATTCGAGTTATACCTCTCAAAATGATGGGAAAAGTTCAATCTAGTGATTGAATTACGCAGTTGATTCATTACGACAGCGAAAAATTTTTAAAGGCGCGGGGAAAACTATTAATATTTGAGGAAGTCGACCATTTTGAATTCAAACGGAAACCAAATTTTAGGTTTGTTTTAGGAAAAAATAGTTCTTTGAACATTCATGAAAAACACAATTTCAAGAGTGCCAACGCCATGAGGTGAAAAATATATTTCGATTTCATGCCACTGAAGCTCCAGAGGAATTTGGTGAGCTTTCGAATGACTCAAACTTGAAACTACAATTTCAAAAAAAGCCCTTGACTGAATTCTGGATCTGAACTAAAACTGAATTTCCCACAATCGCTGATATGGCGTTGAATGTACTTCTGCCATTCAACACCACATATTTATGTGAAGTCACTTTCTCAGTTTTAACACATGTTAAATCCCAATATCGTGTAGCGCTAAAATATGTTGAAGAGGTCTTACGTCCAGCAGTTTCAAACATTCCACCATGATTTGATTTGTTATGCAATAAAAAACAGGCACATCCATCTCATCAATTTTTTTACTTATATTTTAATTCAATACTTACCAAGTAACTATTTGAATATATTCGAGCGAAGTTAGACGGTCAGAATCAACTTTTATTTTCGAAACCATAATAAATACAATTTTTCAATATTTTGTGCAATTTTTAATTTTAGATTTAACTCGGGCATAATGGGAAAATGCCAAGTCTGGCCAAAGCATTATTTCGTTATCAGCGTGATAGGAATTGATGAAATCTATCAATTTTGGGAGACATCATCCAGTATATAGGTTTGCATCGAAAGATTCACCTCTCACATGCCCTATATATGGTCTTGAAACCCCAGCTTCAGAAATAGCACACCAAACCAAAACCTTGTCTTCAAATTTTTTATTTGTTTTGAATTTCACTTCGTTTGGACAGTCTTCTATGTTATTTGTATAGAACCCAACATCACAGTTGATTACAGAATGAGATAATGTAAAATATTTTTCATCATAAAAAATTATGGTTCTGTCATTTACGAAGTGAATTCTTCTTAAGGCGCGACAACATCTGGGGATATTTTCTAATTGATTCTGGGTGTATTTCGGACACTTACGCCTTTTACGATAATTACATCCTGCATTCAGTAATTCTCGCCTTATTGTCTCATGAGAAGTACGAAATCTTCTGGATAATTTTCGTAAAGATGTTCCTACTGTGTCTCTGGCTCTTTCCAAGAGCCTGTTTCTACGGATTTCATTCAGAGCCTTCGGTCGACCACTTTTTCGCAAATTCAAGCATGGTATTCCTTGCTCACATTAACGTATTACCCGATAAATAGTTATCTTAGAAATAGTCTGACCACGAAAAATGTTGATGATTTCACGCTTATAATAACATATTATATAACATCTGGTGATCACGGAAACTATATCTTCCACGAATTGTAGGAACTGTGCATGAAAAAACTTTTTTCCAAAACTTTAGTGACATACGTTACATACCTAATAAATAAATCATCAAAAAATATTAATTCAATTCTCTTTTATATTTGTATGGGGTGGTCAAGAATCTCGCAATCATAAATGGGGTCGTGAATGAGAAAAGTTTAAGAAGCACTGTTCCAACTCATAATTCAATATAAATTTGAACAACGGGGATCTCACATAAATATTTCCTGGAAGTGTTATAATTTCGTTCATTAAAACAACGAAATAGTTCATACATCTGTACCTGGAAAATGAAGATTTTCATGCATATAAAATCCTCCTGGTTTAGAAAAATAATTGCATTGGACATCTTTAGTTTTGAAACGAGGCGATAAAAAATCATTGACAATAACGAAGTCGATAGTACCAATCCCTTTTCATATCGAGAGAAGTATAATATATTGATGATCATAATTTGAGATTATACTTAATGGACATCTCCTAGCTCAAGTCCATCTTCATTATTTATGGATGATTACCCTGATCCAAGCGCTAGCAGTCGTATTTCCTAAATGACCAGATCCAGATATAACTGAGATGGAACGCCTCCGCACTTCAGAGTTAATGTGCGGGAATACTTCAGCGGGTTCTTTCCGAATTGCGAGATTGATCGAGAACGTAAGATTGTATAGTTTGAAATCACGCCAGCAGTAAAATGTCTTTTTGGTTTACTGAAGTGTGAAGGTAACCAACATAGACCTCAAAATATTCAGACTAAATAAAAGCTTCAAATTGTAGGTGAACAGTTACAATTTGTTGGTAAAGTATCGGATAGAGGATAAATTATATAGATACAGATTGTTTCGTTGATTTCTTATTTGAATCATAACAAGAGAATTCTAATTTGAATAAGAAAATTTTTGCATTGAAAAATAGCACAATATTTTGCAATCTTTCTATAAAATTGGTTTGTGGTAAAAATGACGAAGGAGTCTATACTACGCCGAGAAATTACACACAAAAAAAAAGAAGGTTAGATATGCTAAAGAATTATTTTTCCACTAATTTACGTTCTCTAAGGAATGCCTATGAATAATCGAATTAAAAATAGTACTCATATATAATTGAATGAAACTAATAAGAAATGTGAAACTTTTGGAAATAGGGTCCCCAAAATCCTGTTAATACCAGATGTTACCACCCCTGGCATGGATTACTGCATGACATATACGGTTCATAGTTGAAATCAATGGGCTTCTAGCAGTCTTCACTATTTCGTTTTCAACCTGATTCACGGCAGCAGGCTGGTTTCCATTATAATTATCAATATTATTATATCTGAAATAAGGAACAGAGGACTAAGACCGATGGATGCCTCGAATTAAATTACAAGACTTAAATCGCAAAAGTAATAACGAGAAGCAAGACCATAGACAGAAAAATTTAAATATGTAAGTCTAACAGTATTTAAAATTGATTAGGCATTAGTGATACAGCTAGAAGTGCACCTTTAAAATAGAACCTTAGAAGAGCTTACAAATAGATTTATATAGGGATATATGTAGAATTAAAAAATAAAATATTTCACTCTTACATTAGCTGTGATACGGACCAGAGATCAAATCTGTTTTTAAACGCATTGAGAGTTGGCGCGTCGATAATATCTGAAGGCAATTTATTCGACAACTCGAAAATCCTATTTTGTAAGAAATGCTACCTTTAGGATTTTTGGAAATTCTCTCAATATAGTTCTAATCTGTGACCGCCAAGTTGTCTATTTCGATTCAGATCAAATATCCCAGAGGGGTGAAAATTGAACGAGGCGTGGAGGATTCTGTAGCAAAATATCAGGTCTTCTTGCGAACGTCTGGAGGAGGAGTATGGTAACTCGAGAATATTGAGGAAATTCTCTACACGGAGAACGTGTGGTGCTATTCTTGTTGCCCTACGCTATACCGACTACAAAAGATCCTAGTCGCGTTTCAGGATGTAATGCCACACTGGACCCGCCAACTCCATGATTAGCCTGACATACACACAACCAAATTTATATGGAATCACTCGATATTTTGAATATCACCTCACAGATTTTGGAAAGTTTAAAGGATTGTTAGAATTAATCATTTATTGAGATATTTCAGTTTAAAAAGAAATAAATTACGATTTATTTTAGGGAAGCAACAAATAAAAGAAAATAAGAGACTCTTTCTACATGTAGTAAAAAATTGAAAATTGTTTACACACGGAGTAGGGTGATTTTTTCTCGATCTCAGTAGCTTGTATTACCTCCTCTTGCCCTGATACCAGCCTGAATCCGTTTAGACTTTCTTTAGATTATGTTAGGTTACATCTTATTTTCCTTTTGAGATTATTCCATGAATGCTCAATAGGATTCAGGTCTGGAGAGCAAGCTGGCCAGTCCAAAACAGCGATGCCCTGTGTTTCAAGATAATTTCGCTGAAGGTTGCTGGTATGCGGAGGAGCATTATCTTGCATAAAAGTGAAATTCTGACCAGGGACACCTCGCCAGACTCTCACTATGGGCTGTAGCTTTAGATGCACGTAATTTCTAGCCATCACACTCACAGAAAACGAGATCAAATCTGTTTTGCCTCCCAAAATAATGCCACCCCAAAACATTAAACTTCCACCTTGGTATTTCGGAATTTGTCTCGCTACTCGGAGTCTAACTTGTCTTCCACGACCCGAATCCGGCGGTCATCAGATCAAACGCCAATTCTCGTCTCATCCGAAAAGAGAACATTCCGCCAATTCTCAATACTCCAATTTTCTTGCTCGATACACCAATTGAGTCTGTTGACTTTTTGTTGTCTGGTTAGCTCTGGAACTGTGAAGGGACTTCTGCTGTATAAACCCCTTGAACGTATCGTTTCGACTGATACACTGATGCCTATTGCTTCCAGAAACTGCGTTTGGAGTATGGGGTGCGACGCATTAGGGTCTCTTCTTGCAATTTGGCACAAAAAGCGATCTTGTTCTTCAGATATTATCTCCCTACGATTTCTTCTAGGCCTATTGTGCAGAGATTGTAGCTCCACGCATCAGGCGTAGGTTTTTGAAATCACCCCCTGTGATACCCCCATTATGTGTTAACCCTTCTTAAACGAGAGCAATTATTCGACCCCTCTGCACATCTGACAATTCAGCGTAAGGCATTTTCAATTATGATTATAGGCTTTTTCAAATTTTGAAATTCTCAGTTTTAAATCTCAGTGACGACTGAGCACCAAATCCGAACATGTGGTGATAATTCACTATTTCTTATCATACTATCTAGTTTTTCACAGCAAAAAACTCTATTCATCACAACTACCAAGTGATTTCATATAAATTTGATTATGTGTATGTTTTATAGAGCAAAATTTTTAGGATGACAGTTGTTGAAAGTCCTCCTGAGCTTGGATACTCCTTTTGATGTATCATTTACCACATCTTTGGTGTGATAGGACGACATTAATCATGACCACTAGGTCACGATGAGGAGTATCACTAGTTATGATCGTGCTATCGAAAGGATACCGAGTGGGAGAGTTGCTCTTACTCGTGTGCAGAACACTACATTTATTCATATTCAGAGGTAGGATGGAGTAATGTTAAGCTTAGTGGCATCAGTAAACATTGAGCAATTTTACTGAATTGAAACAGCAAGATCGGCAGTATATGGAAGAAGTATCAGGGGACCTAAAACGAACCCCTGTGGAACACCACTAGTGACAGGTTGCTCAGAAGATCGTGAGTTTCTGTCCTTAATATAAAATTCCAGACAAAAATATTTCTCTTCTCTTCAAGAGGATACCAATATACTCCAGTGTAGCCAATAAGTGTTTCATAGGTACACGATCAAAAGTACGGAAAAATCCTAATGAATGATGTCAATTGGAATACCGAAATCAAACGTCTTTGACCACATTCACACAGAAAAGAAGATTCTGAATACCAATCTCACTGGTCTTTATTTCATTCGTGAAGGAAATTTTATCATTTTAAGAACTATTTTTCCACATACTCTTCCTGCTATGGAGACTAAACTGTTTGGACGGTAAATAAAGGGAAACAATTCGTCACCTTTTATTGTAGACGGGTGTTAGAGATGTTTGTTACTAATTGCTCGAAAGGCAGTGAGAACGAAGTCATTCAGAAAAGATAATGAAAGAAGATATGATAAACTGTGTGCACAATGTTTCAGGACCCAATTAGGAAGTCCATCAAGTCCTGGGGCACTATTGTTTCTCAACGTATCTATCTGTTTTTCAATAGACTTGTTTATCTTCTATCGGGAGTGTCCAACTGCATGTTCGATGGCCTTGAAGTCTGGACTTTCTAAAAGCCATTCCATTGAAATGATTTCGTGACCTTGAAGGTAAATCCTGAGGAAATAATCTTGTTGAGGTTAGGTCAGGTTAGATGGAACAGAAACTTTCACCCATGTTTGCCGCTAATTGTACAATATGTTCTCCTTAATTGTGTCTGACCATTCAATGTTTCATTATTCATAATGACCAGATCAGTGCAGCCGTTCAAAAAAATTCCACACAACATTATTGAACCTCCACCATAATCATAGGTAGGTGAAAAGTTACAGTGAGCATATCTCTCATTTTGAGGTCTGTACACTAGAACAGTTGAGCACAATGAAAGAGACAAAACCTCGATACACATAGTCGTATCGTTTTAGTGCTAATAATGACTCCACTGTTCTGTCGAAGCTGAATTTAAAGGTGCTAAGTAAAGTCCGCAAGTTCTAAAAAGATCCCTCAAGGTCATAGGAGGTGCAAATGCGAAATTCGGAATAGCTCATAAGGCGGTGCTCACTGCCAGCTAAAAGTTATCAGTAGCGTAGCGTCTCATTATCATTGTGAACCTAGAACTCGACAAATTATTTAGTTGTGAAAGATTTATTGAGAAAGTACATGTGAAAAAAATCACTTTTGATTCAATAACATTCGTTGAGAATGAAGCTTGTAATGGTTTGAGCTTTCATTAAAGCAAGTTTTAAATCGTGTGTGTAAAGCTTTGAATATATCTATAGGTTCGGTGAAAGGAATAGAAAAGGAAGGACATGATCTATTAAATAGTGAATCATCGGACTTTTCAAAACGCCAAAAAAGACGGCCAAGGTTTTCTATCACTGAAATAGAAGTGGGAAGAGATGACTTCATTTGTAATCATATTTACAATTACCACCAAATTTACCACCCAATTCTGTGGTTGTAATGGACAACGTTCCGTACCACAATGTACCAACAGAAGTAAATATTGTGTTTTCGAACAGAAAAGCCGAAATACAGCAATGGTTAAATTGAAAAGATATATTTTCCGAACAACAAGCCACCTAACTAGAATTATATAAAATAATTCAGGAGCTGCTCATGGGCATTTGGTTCTCCGCTTATCCCCTTATTATCCTGAATTAAACCCAATAGAAAAATAGAAAAACTGTGGGCATATGCCAAACTGGGTTGCCTCAAAAAATGTATTTTCAAGTTAAAAAATGATAAGAATCTAGCAATTCGAAAACTTTCTGATCCGCAATGTGCAACTGTTGCCAAGTCAATATATGAAGAAGCTGAAAAAATTGAAGAACAATATTTAGGAAAAGAACATATAGCAGATGATGATACCGTGATTAAGAAAGCTATTATGATCACAGTATAAAATCTACTCTGCAACTCAGTTTACCGCCGTCTATGGTATCTCACTTTCTACTTGGTATGGATACATTGGACCAGTTCAGTTCTTATTATCTTTTCTATCATTGAGCAGTTTTGTTTCGCTTACAAAAGATACCACGCCCAAAATTCGATGATTGCTGGAAAGTTATCTTGCAATTTTATTTTCTACATTTCTAGTGGCTGAATACTGATAATCGATATTGAACCCTAACGATGATTGACATGGTTCGCGGAGTCTAGTAGCAAACCATTGTTTCAACGAGAAAATTCATAAACACCGGTCATGAATCATCGTTGCTACTCGGAATCCTACTTGCCCAGGTTGACTTTCATGACCACCAGTCCTCCCTGTACCTTCGGATGATAGCTTCTGACCTTTTCTTGCATAATTCCATCTAGCTTATCTAACACAACTGTTTCAGCACATTCTCTCGTAGTCAAATTTCGTGATTTGCTTTGCATAAGTACCGAGAATGGAAATTTTCAAGAAGAACGAACGTTATTCGCAAAAATTGATCAACAACGGCTGTTACAAATATGTGGTGGTTTATTGTAAATTCTCAATATTCTTCTTTCATCATATTTCTCATGTGATAAACATGGTGCCAAAGAAACACCGACTTTCGTTGGACATATCCAAAAGAAACATGTTGAAATTGTGGGTTAAGTTCTTGGCGCAGAGTAGATTGCGAGGTTATAAAAATAATCATGAAATCTGAATTGTTTTCGGCAGCATTGCAGTTTTCAAAAATTCAGGTTAACTCATAAACGCAAAAGAAACTATACTATACTTATCTTTAATATCAATCAATTTCCCTAATGCTGAAAATTGTAGTATTTCATTATGAAAAAAAAATATCTTCAGTAGATCCTACTGGCCAAGACAAATTTCGTTTTTCAGTCCGGGGAAACAGATTAGCAAAAAATATACGGGATTTTACAAATTATTTAACTACTATGGTCTAGAAAAGGAGAAGAGGAAACTTTTCGAACTAAAGTCTTTCACAAATATATTTCTAAGGATAATATGTAATACATATAGAGGTATCTTGATTATTACAAGAAATATGGCGATTTGTAATATTTTCAACACCTTAATACCGGTTCGGAAGTTATTAGTTGAATAAAACAATTTTTCAAGCAAAAGGTTTTAAAAATATCCTACCAAAAAGTAATATGAAATTCGCATTGGTTCATCTTGGTTATTACTATGGTGATTAGGAAACTTCAACCCCCTCTACTTCAGAAGTTTGAGAGTCAAATCAAACAATTTCGTCGGGGGGAGTTATTGATTTCAAGTTGACTTATGAGAGTGGGGTTCTCCTGAGTTTATTATTTATCAAACTCTCCAAGAGATTCGTTCTTCATCTCCTATTCAATTCGTGGAGCACTTTGAGATTGTCCAAAACTATTATTCGGTTTTTGGTTAGATGTGCTTAAATATTGGGAATTACTTCTCTGATGATGCACGTTCTTCGAACCCGATTGATCTACATAAGCTGAAGTGCATTTGTTACATTCGATTATGTAAATACCAGATTATTTGAGTTTATCAGTCTTCCGCTCTGAATAAAACAGTAATTTGTTAAAATTTGGACCCTTTGGAATGAGTTAGTTATTTTGAATTTCGAAAAATATTGTTCAATTTCATGAGAAAGTGGGCAAACATAATTAAAACAAGCATATCTTTTTTCGGATTTTTCTTGAATGCAATATAAAAACTCGAAAAAAGAAGGGAGATATGCTAGTTTTAGTTACTTCAGCCTACTTTCTCATAAAATAGAATATTATTCTTCAAAATTCGAAATAACTTCCTGATTTCAAGCGGTCGGGGTCCTAACAAATTACTTTTCACTACAAAACAGAAAACAGATAAACTCAAACAATCTGGTTTTCATAAAATCGAATGTAACGATTTGAGTTAAGCTTATTTAGGTCCAAAAGGTAGAAGCTTTGAATGCAGATTCAAAGAACACATATAATCCGACAATAAAACCCCAATATTTGAGTACATTCAATCAGCAAACCACAGAATAGTTTTAGACATTCTCAAACTCCTCCACAGATGCAATAAATGATGAAGAATGAATCTGTTGGAAAGTTTGGAAGTTAATAAACTTGGGAAAACCTCTCGCTCAATAGCCTACTAGAAAAAGGTATCACCCTACCACAAATGAACTTAGAAAACAGACGCAATGTTTTTATCTTTCATATTTTGAAATGGATTTCGACATTATGAATGTCATCAACATCATTAATCAAATCAGAAAACTTATTGAACAAAATTATTCGATAATAATATATAGTATATTATAAAACTACATAGATCTATTATAGTTATTACCATAAAATAAGAATGTTTGAGAATCAGATGCCTAGAATTGAATGAAAAACCTTTTCATAGTTTACCGGAGATATGGTGAGTCGAAATGTTTCAATCCCTTCTATTTAATGCGCCTTCAGCCGGGTGTGCCCAATAGCAATCGTCGCCGAGATTTTGGCGCTTTGAATGACACATTAAAGTGTGGTGACACTCAAGTCATAACTATGGAAGTTATTGTGGATATCGTTTTGGGAATCCTGACTGGAAATTCCAACACAAGGACGACTGCTTGAGGTTGTTTTCCCTACGAAATCTACCTGGATATATGCCACGCATTTTTGGGTCTCGCTTTGTAGTCCAAAACTGTTTTAAATTGTAGCCAGAAATAAAACTTCTAGAATAAATCTAAAACGTACGTAAAGTGACTTACTCTCTATAAAACTATAGTTTCACACAAGAACAAAATTCTGTTAAAACTATCGCACAAAATTTCCTCAAGATGTCAACTAAATATTCCTTTCCGTTTCACCAAGCGCCTCTGATAATTACATCACCTTAAATTATATAAAATTACTAGCTTTGTAGAATTAATTAAGGCTAAGTTATTATTGACTCCCTTGAATTCATTAAAATGGAATACGGAAAATCTTAAGCCAAATTCAAAGACATAATTATAATACAACCTCTCCGCAAAACAAACGAACGTTCCTGTTGAAACAGGCGAAGCTACCAGAAAAGGGGCATATCAGACTAATGGTTTTCATTTGAATCTGGCCCGTATTCGACTAAGTTATATCATTTTTGAGCTTTTTGAAACTCGTAGTAAAATGGATCGATATGAAGCTTATGGAAAGAATATTATTTTGTTTCTGTTTCTGATTATATTTGTTCTAGTGTTATGACGTTTATCTACAAGAGCGTACAGTTATTTCTGTTTTATTTTAGGGTACAAGCACATTGTAAAAATGTAAGGATATTTTATTCTTAGTTCTAGTAATGAAAAATGTGCTGTGGTACTAATTGAAGATTAAATTACTGTAAACGTTGGATAAAAGTACTATTGTAACGTTTCTGAGTTCTTCAAATTATTTGTGGGTTCGAATCAAACACTTCAACGTTACAAAACTTTAACTAATTTATTTACACGTATACTGAACAACTATAACACTAACTCAAACTTAATTCTCTGCGCTTCGCGCTCTTTTCTTATAAACAAAAACGAATTTTTCTAGAACATTTGCGTAGCTTCGGCTCTGTTCCAGAAAGTGCCGCGTACTCGTCAGTCTGCCGGTCGGTGACAGGGTCGGCTTCAGGGACGATTGGATATCGTTACACTATGTACATTCTGTCAAAAAAGTACCGGAAATAGATTATTTGAAAAATCTGCCTAAAACGATTGCCAAATTGTGTGTAGTTGCTAATTTGGCACAACTGTTTTCTTTACTTACTCGGAGTTCGAACGCGATTTGCGCGATGTTGACAATTCTCACAAATGTGTTTCGCGATTTTCACAATGGTAGAAAATATCGAAAAAATAATTTGTCTCAAATTTCGTGCTGCGAATAGAATTTCGTGTGCCGAATCACTGAAGATATTACAGAAGGCTTACCGTAAATTGGCCTCATCAAAGACACGTGCATATGAATGAAACAGTGCATTCAACAGCGGCTGATATAATGTCGGAAGACTTGCCTGTCTTTTCTTTGGTCGGCCATCAACATCTTCAACAACGAAAATGATAACACAGGTCCACAAAAAAAATTGAGTTGTCTGTGCTTGATATCGCTGAACACAAAAATTCAAAATCATAATTAGGGGTTATACTGCATACAACGGAGAACCCTCCCCCCTCTTTGTGCTAGTGATTGCTATTTTTGTTCAACAAATGTAGAAGCTTCGGGTCGAATCCATAAGGACAACATTTTATATCTTTCTGTATCAAGTGTGCAATAGCCACTTGCTAACTTTATAGAAGGTTTAGAAGATGATGCGTTAAAAGACAGCCTGACCATTAGATTCGATACAATGGAAGTCGACGTCGATCCTGAAAATGTAGCTCTTAATGAAGAAGGGCCTCTTATCGACGAAAAAGTTTCTTCAAGCAGTGGAGAAGAGTGCAAGCCGATTGGTAAGAAGAAAGAGCCTGATAAAATACGACCAAAAACATTTAAATGATTTAATTAGAGATGCTAAACTCTCGAAAGGAGAGGCTGAAATATTGGCTTCAATTATGCAAAGGAGAAATCTTTTAACTGAAGGAACTAAAGTTACGATTTTTTCGGAATCGAGATGAGGCTTTCCGTAAATATTTTGAAAAAGAGGAAGATTTAGTTTATAGCACTGATGAATGAAAGTCAAATTTATATAAACCAGAAGATTGGCGGTTATTCATTGATTGGTCTAAACGAAGTATGAAGCCAGTCCTTCTTCACAATAGCAACAAGTTTGCTTCTTTACCTTTAGCCCACTCAATTATACTTAAAGAAGATTATACTAACCTAGAAGTCATGAAAAAATTAAGTACGAAGATCACAAATGGCAGATATGTAGCGATTTAAAGATTTTGTCCATCATCCTTGGACAACAATTTGGATTCACGAAGTATTCATGCTATTTGTGCATGTTTGATTATAGGGACCGCAAAAATCACTACACTCAAAAAGTATGGTCTCTGAGATCTTCATTGGATCACATAATATAATAAAAAAACGGCTTGTTGATCCAGACAAAATTTTCATTCTTCCTCTTCATATTGAGCTTGGTTCGATAAAACAATTTGTGAAGGATCTTGATAAAGATGGAGAGTGTTAGGATTGTTGGAAAGTAATTCCTGAACTTTCTGAATGTGATGAGGATGAAATAATTATTCCTTCAAGACATCTTGAATCATTGTTTTAGGAACGAGTTGATGCAAACCTAAACGCCGCGTGTTTAATTGTGGATTTTCCTCAACAATGTCCAAAATTTGTTGTTCGCGTTCCATCGTCCTTACTGTTCGTTGTCGTCCTCGCTCCAAATTCCTGGGCTTGAAGCAACCATTCTCGCGGAGGTGCCTCTCCAGATTTTCAAACGTTTGATTCGGCACTATGCGATCTGGAAATCTTTCAGCGTATACTCTCGCGCTTTCACATCCATTGCCATGACAAAATTCGTACACCATAACCATATCAAACATTTCAAAGTAATTGTTTATCTCCTTGCCTAATAGTGATAAAAAAATCAGCAAAATACCTGGTTAGGAAATTAAGGAACACTGTTGTGACAACAATTGGTTGTCAATCCTAATGAAATGACAATCTGCCAGACCACAGAAATAAATCCAAAGCCAACATGGTCAATATATGATATTTTTGACTTGCTAGGTGGTTGAAGAGATGAAATCATGAAATTGAAAAACTGTTTTATATGATTGAACCGTTGATTATATCGAAATATTTCAATTTACGAAAAAATTTGATAATTAGCCTAGCTACTCAATGTCTAATTCAGGTTTGCTCAAACTCAGACAGTTGAAGAATTATGGTTGATTAAAAACACGTTCGAGTTTTTAGGGACACTTGTAAAACGTCGAGTGGATCGCTAAAAAACGTGAATAACGCACCCGACTACGCATACCAATTATGTTTTGTATCAATCGAGTCGTTCTCGAGTTATTTAAAAAATAAGAACAAAATCTTTGGATTTGGCGACTTCTAGCTGCCAAACGAAGAAACTTTTCACATAGGTAATTTGGCATTTGAATTTAGGAGGCTTTTACTTGGTAAAATTCCATTATCAATAATAAAAAACAAGTACTGTATTTTAAGGAATTTTACTTAATAATTGCGATTCGTAACGCGTTTCACTACACCGTAGCTTCTTCAGACGAATGAATATACAGAAGGATATAACTATAATGTTCTTGAGTGATTAAAAGCTTATTGGGTACCTTCGTTCAAACTTTCAAAATTCCTCAACGACTTGCTAATAAAACATTGCAATTTTAAATCTAAATTTTCAGTCAAAAATTCATACGAACTTATTGCCAATATCAAAGATACCACTATACCACCTAATTCCAAACTCATTTCTTTCGATGTTAAGAATCTATTTCAAAACATTCCTCCGAAAGATACATATTATTTAGTTGAAGAATTATTAGAAAGGATCATGTCAATACTATCATTAAATCAGATATTCTTTCATTATTACAAATTTGTTTAGATCAACATTATTTCCATTTCAATAACAAATATTATACTATTGAAGACGGCTTGATTATGGGCAATCCGTTAAGTCCTTTGTTAGCAGAAATATTCATGAATAACTTAAAGAAATTAATTCATAATCATCCACTCAGTAAATATTGTTTATACTGGTATCGCTATGTAGACGATATCATTATTTGCTTCACAGGAACAGATAGACAGTTGAACATTTTCGAAGATCATATATATTCATTACATCCAAAATTGCATTCACAACCGAAATAGAAAGCAATAATTCGATAAATTTCTTAGACGTAACAATTTCGAATGAAAATGGAAAACATGTTTTCGCAATTTACCATAAGCCGTCACATACAGATATTATAATACATAACTCGTCGTGTCATCCATATCAACATAAAATGTCAGCATTCAATAGTTTTATTCATAGATTGATTAACATCCCGTTATCACCAGAAAATTTCAACAAAGAACTAAATTTGATTAAACAAATAGCCAAAAATAATGGTTACAATCCCAAACTAATAAATAATATTTTAAATAAAAACAAAGTAGAATCGCATTGAATGAAGTTTACACTGTCGATAAATTGAAACAAAAATTCAACATCTTAACCTACGTTGGCATTACAAGCGAGAAACTGAAATCATTCTTAAGTAGCAATAATTTCAACATAGCTTTCCAAACTAATAATAATTTAGACAAATATATAAAAATAATAAAACCAAACCAAGTAAAAACAATAAATCAGGTGTTTATCGATTGAATTGCAATGACTTTGATAATTTTTACATTGGTAGAACACAGAAAATTTAATATTAGAATATCGAAACATAAACGCACTTTTTCAAATAAAAATCTGATTCAAATTACGCGATTCATCTCTTAGAAAATAATCATTCTTTCGACCCACAGTTTGAAATTTTACATACAGATAATAAATATTGGAAGGTAGATCTTTGGGAAACTTTAGAAATCAATAAATACAAACACTCAGGTAGACTCATCAATGAACAAGTCGATTTAAGCCCTTCACCTCTATTGAATCTTTTCGGGGAGCAATCTATTCCTTAATTTTATTGGATATACCTGTCATAAATAACCACTTAAGAAGAAGCAACCCAATAAGCTTTTAATTACTCAAGAACATTTATAGTTATATTCTCATTTATATTTTTCTGTATATTCATTCGTCTGAAGAAGCTACGGTGCAGTGAAACGCGTTACAAATCGCAATTATTAGGTAAAATTCCTCAAAACACAGTACTTGTTTTTTATTATAAGTAGTTTGGCCTGAATCGACTTATTTTGAACTGAAGAATCTGCAGTATAACGTTGTACACGCAACTCATGGACACCCTGTATATCAAACTCACTCATATATGAAGTCGAGTGTTCTGAGAGTTATACAAATGTGTTCTCGCACAAATATCTCTTGGTGGCTTAGATTTCTATTCAGCTTTTCATATTTTGACGATGAACTGAAAAAGTTTTGCTTAGTCAGTAAGTTTTGCCGCCTCGCAGGAAATTATTGCGGTACCGGAGTCGTTCCTTATGTACGATATTAAACCTTCTCCAAATCCACGCAATAAAGTAATCAAAAGCATTAATTTTCCCCGAAGCAGGCACTTCCACAGACGTTAAATTACCCAGATTCAAATGCATATTCGCATAATTTCGCTGGAAAGAGAAAACAATGCGTTCTAAATTATACGTGGGTGCTATGTTAGTTCGAAAATTTCCCGTGTCACATGAAATTTATTGCGTTCTATAAATAACGGCGTCATACGCACTTGATTAGAAGGTTGGGATGAAATTTCCCGAAATATATTGTGTTTGAATAATAGGCGGTTCGATCATCTTCTATCTAATCTAATTAACTGTGGAAGGTAGAGATCTATTAGACGCGCAATATGTACCCTATGAGTAATTCAATATAAAGCACCGAGTGTCTATTGCACCACTTTATATATTAGGTCCGCAAGTAAGTTCTCGCTGTTTTTTTTTATGAAAATACAACTTTATTGTGAATAATGATTACTAATGAATCATTCCAAATATTGCACATCGCTAGCTACAACTTTTTCCCATCTTTCTGGCAGAGCTCGAATACCGTGACGGTAGAAATGTTCGTCTTTTGAGGCTCTCCACGAATCAAGCCATTTTTCGAGCTCTTCATATGAGCGAAACTGCTGATTAGCCAGACCATGTGCCATCGAACGGAACCAGTAATAATCGGATGGTGCAATATCTGGGGAATAGTGCGGGTGGGGTAGGACTTTGAGCGTTTCCAAGTAGGTTTTGACGGGTTTGGCAACATGAGGCCAAGCGTTGTCATGCTGTAGAATGACTTTTTCGTGTCTCTGCTCGTAATGTTGCCGTTTTTCACAAAGTGCTTTACTCAATCGTATCAATTAAGTTCGATACCGTTCCCCAGTGATGGTTTCGTTCGGTTTCAACAGCTCATAATAAATAACACCGACTTGGTCCCACCAAATACACAGCATAACTTATATCTTAACATATTCGGCCGAGACCATGACGTAGAAGCATGACCGGGCGATCCCCAAGATTTTTTTTTCTTTAGATTGCTGTAATCAACCCATTTTTCATCATCCGTTGCGATGTGATGAAGAAAACCCTTTCTTTTCTGCCGCTGGAGCAGTTGTTCACCGTCGAAATAAAGACGCTCAACGTCTCTAGGCTTCAAACTATAAGGAACTCAAATTCCTTGCTTTTGAATCATTCCCAACGTATGCAATCACTTGGAAATGGCCTGTCGGATCACTCCAAAGGCTGAAGCAAACTCTTATTACGTTGGGCACGGATCCTCAGCGGGAAATGCCTCAAATTTAACATCTTCGAAGATTTTTGGCCTTCCTTCACGGGGAAGTCGTCCACATCGAAATCACCGTTTTTGATGTGGCATAACCGATCCTGGCACGTTGTTTCACTCAGAGCAGCATCTCCGTAATCTTTTTGGAGCTCTCTATGAGCTTCAGCCGCCGTTTTCTTGGAATGGAAGAAGAGTATCAACACTTTCTGCAAATGACGATTATTTGGCACAAAATCAGACATTTTCTCACAACTAAAAGTATATGACGCAAAAACAAAATTACTGATATGTCACAGTGGTTTGTTCACCATATTTCTAAGCTTTCTTCAATACGTTCTTGATATGTGAAAATCTACCAGCACTTACTGCTGAAGCCATCTATTGACAAACAGCGAGAACTTAGTTTCGTACCTAATATATGGAAAATATACCGGGTTGGGCAACTGAAACGAAAGATACTCAATAACTGCTAAACTATTCATTTCTGGACAAAAGTCAAACATATGTCAATTTTTGTCTGAAAGAGGGCATCTTTTAACACACTGTGATTTTGTTTTACATCAACCCCTTAAGCAGGGGTGCAAAAAACTCAATATTTTGAATAGGGAAGATAGGTCGAATGATACTTCATTGGAGAGCTCTTTTGCTTCTTAACACAAATTTGTGATAAATCCTAAGTTTTGACATAAACACCTCAAAAAAGTCTATGGAACACTTACCAATATTATTAAAATATGAATTTGATGATTCGAATTTATAGAAACCTTTCGGTTTTTGTTAGGATGCATTGTATATAATGTATTCTCAAGAGAACAAAATAATATGTGACTTGTCCAGAGCACCTATCTTAAAAAAAGTATGAAATTTGAAAATGACGAAATTTGGTTAAACACAAAAAAAATCCTAAACTAATATTTTCGAAACGATATGGAAGCACTTTTATTTTTCAGTACCCAGAAGATCCACTTCTGTTATTTATGACACTTTGGCATCGTCGCGGCTTGCTCAATATCAAATTGTCTATTACATTTTGGCCTAAGTCATTCCAAGCCCCTTGAACTGCTAATCGAAGCTCCTGTTCATGATGCAAGACGTTTTGACGCAGGAGATTTCTTTTTAGGGTGTCCCACACATGCTCGATGGGATTCAAATCTGGGGAGCAGGATGTCCACGGTATAAGATCAAGATCGATATCATTCTCTTCAAGAACGTTCAAGACAACTCTTGCACGATGAGGAGGGGCATTATCTTGTTGGAAGAGTGGATTTTGACCCATTGTTTGGAGATACGGTACCACTACAGGTAAAACTATCTCATTTGCGTAAAAATTTTCCGTGAGGTTGTTCTGTATGAAAACGAGGTCTGTTCTTCCACCAAGGCGTACACCTCCCCGAAACATCACTGATCGGCCTCCTGTCTATCAACTTCTCGAGCATGCTGGAGACGGTTTTGCTTTCCAGGTTCCCTCCATATTCGAATTCTTCCCGAAACTGTGGCCCACCTCTCTTGATCCCAGTTTACGTGTTCTTGGCACCAAGCTAAACGAGCAGCGCGATTTCCATGAGTCAGTTGTGGAACTCTTAAAGGACGTTTGGAGTGGAGTTGACCTTCGTGCAGTCGATTTCTCACAGTTTGGTCGGGAATTTGTACATTATGAACTCGTGATAGCTCTTGAGCTAATTGAGATGCTGTGGTAGTACGATCTCTTCTGGCTTGTAAAAGCGAAAATCGGTCTTGGGCGACTGAAGTAATCCTGAAACGACCTGTATGGCGTTCTTCTATGCTACCTGTTTCATTGAAACGCGACCATAAACGGTTGATGACACTTGGGCTACTTCCCAGAACCCTGGATACTTCCCGTTGTGAGCTCCCAGCTTGGAGCATGCCAAAGGCTCGTAACATCTCTTCTCTAGTAAAATGTCGTCTTTCCATGGTCCAATCACAAAACTTGAGTCTTTTATTTGTGCTTACAACAGAAACAAAGTGCCAACTAACTGATTTCAAACACTGAATACATGAAATGATTATAAAGCAGCGTCGCATCTGCTGCATTTTTAGTTTTTTATAAAAAAAAACTGAAATTTGTTGCGGCACTCTACATAATTTGGTGAGAAATTGATGCAGGTGTTCATTTCTTTAAAAAAATCATCCATATTGATCGTTCTGGATACGATATATCGATATTCAGAAGTGTGCCCTAGACTTTTTTGAGGTGTTTATTTGGAAGAAGATACCGATTGGTTCGTCAAAAGACGAGTTATTTTCAGTGATTGCAAAATCTGTCGATTTCGAATGGACATTCACCGAAATACTGTTGTATTTTGGGGAAAAATATCTTTACGGAGTGGTGCTTCCACTACACCCCCTTCATCTGCATTGTGATGAAGATACAAGATGAATTAATAAAGAGCGATACAGTGTCTGCAAGGTATGCTGATTTTGGATAGAGATTCAGAACACGTTTGTTTGGTTTTCAAATAATAGAGCTGATTCATAGAATTACCTACATGTAGTTGAATAGGGAAAAATTGAAAAAACAATTGAATTTATTATCACTGATACATTTTATAGGTCAACTCGGTATCAATCGAACAAATGTTCAAAGTGCCCGCCGCCAACTTCCATACACGAATACAGATTTTGCCCGAAACGTTCCTGGACGTTACGTAGAATTTCAGGGATTATACGATTACACTCGACTACAACCCGTTGTAAATCCACCAAATGTGCTGGACCAGTTTTGTAAATTTGACCCGTTAAGTGACCCTTAAAAAATCCAATGGTGACAAGTCGGGAGAACGTGAAGGCCATTCTGTGGGGCCACTTCTTCCCATTCTTCGATCAGGAAATTTTCGTTCTAGATATTGTCGACCAGGAAATGAAATTGCGGGGGGCATCATCCTGCTGAAACACAACATCCTCTTCTAAATAGCTACGATCATTTTCCAAAATTTCCGTTATTACCGAATTGATTAGTTCTTCAAGTTGTCTGATTTCCCAGTAGGAAAAATGTCCCGATCAGACGATTCCCATAGATGCCAACCCAAACATTCAATTTTTCGGGATATTGGGTAAGTACTCCACGAAAGATTCTGGGATAAGAGTCCGACCAGAACCGGCAGTTATTCGAGAAGCAAATATTGTAGATAAAGTGGGGATTGTTGGCGATTTGTTCACTTATTATTTCACAGAATTGCGCTATACGATCTAAGTCATCTTCATTCAATTCCTGGACCATCTTCATTTTATAGGGATGGAATTCGTATTGTTTGAAAACTGGTCTAATTGTTCTTCGACTCACACCAATTTCAATTTCCAATTTCCTTGTACTCAGAGTGGGATCAATCACTACTTGCCCAAGCAATGCAGTTCCCATTTTCTTATTCGTATGGGTCTTTGGAAATGCTCTCTTTTCTTATTCTGAACAGAGCCAGTTGCTCTAAATTCTTCCACCAACCCCAAAATGTACTTGGCACTTAGATGTTTGTTATCATGGCGTTCATTGAGACTAGCAGCTGCCCTATTGGCACAAGCATTATTGCTGAAAAAGAAATTCGATAATCCACTCTTTCAGCTATTGAATAAACCATTATGCTGGTATGGATTCAACCTTTGAGTGTGAAAAGCAGCTAGATAAACAGACTAGTTCGAATTTCATTCATTCGATATAATCAATCTGGAAGAAAAAACTGCCATATTTGTTGTTGAGAAATCTGCATTACACCTGTGTGATTTCGAATGAATCTTTTCCTGTAACGAGAACTTTACATGAGTTTGTTTCATTTCAACCTTGGATACCATGCTGTTAGAGGTTGTCTTCACAAGTCTGCTTTCCATCAGTCCACCAATGGGGAACATTTTTTGCCAATCAACCGAGCGATCATCGCTTTTTTGTTAAGAGGCTCTTATACTGTGTATGAATTTCTCATGATCCACCCTGTATCCTCATCGAAATTCACCGAAATACTGTTGTGTTTCGGTGAATGTTCATGCGAAATCGACAGGTTCTGCAATCACTGAAAATAGCTCGTCTTTTGACGAACCAGCTTGTATCTTCTTCCGAATATGTGAACTCGAAAATTATTACACATTTATGTTGAGAGCAAAAGAGCTTTCGAGTAGGGTATCACTATCTTTCCTATTCCAGAAAGTGAGTTTTGTACACCCCTGCTTAGGGAGTTGATGTAAAATAAAATCACCGAATGTTAAAAGAAGTACCCCTTGAGACAAAAGCAAAAAAAGATCAATGTAAATTGTCATATATCTGAACCGATTGATGTTCTATCGGGAGTAGAGCAGGGAACCCATTTGGGACTTATCCTATCTCTAATATTCATCAATGATATGAAATTCGTTTTCAATTATAGCAATTTCTTTTTATTCGCTGACGATTGTAAAATATTCATACGTATAGATAGTGTAGAAATAAACTACACTTTCAATCGGATCTAGGCAGTTTTCATGAATGGTGCGAGATAAATGGCATGTCTCTTAATATCGCAAAATGTAAACACATCAGATTTTCAAGGCAAAAAGTCCCCGAAAGTCGGTCTAATGGCTTCAACTGTGCCTTGATCGAATCCGTTACAGATTACAAAGATTTGGGAATTCTCGTGAATAATAGATAATCTTACAACCTGCACATTGACAAAGCAAACAACATGCTCAGATTTCTAAAAAGAAATACCAAGGAATTAGTAAATATCAGATGTTTGATAATCCTTTATGTATCAATAGTTAGACCTATCATGGAATATGGTATACGCAACTAACATCGGGAGACTTTTAAAATTAGAAAAAAAATCATTAAGTTTGTTTCAAAAGTGGAATCTAGTTCGACTCACACACCTACGAATATAATCTGACAATATTAACACTTCACCATCATATCAGCCGTAGGTCCCACATTCGTACAATGTTTGCATTCAAAGTTCTGAATGGTATCAACAACAACTCTGATGTCTTGAATTTATTCTCTCTACATGTTCCCTCAAGGAGCATTTGAGGGAAACATCTGTTATTGTATGAATTCCATAGAACAAATTATGGATTTCATTCTCTGTTGGCTCACATTGTGGAAAGCTCAAATCAAATTGATCACGATATTTTCTCAGAAAGCTTAATTTGTTTCAAAACTAAGCTGAGACACTGCCAGTATTGAGCTAACGTTAAATAAGATATTATTATTATCATCATTACTGAAATAATGCAAACATCTTTTATTCCTTTTTCCTCTTTCCCAGTCATTTTGAACAGTTGTCTGCGTTGTGCAGTCCTGTTGGCATTTCAAATAATGTTCGTATCTCAGGAACTCCTCCTAGGTAAATAATGTTGAGTAGCTCTTTATAATTATCTCGAGACTGATACTAGTAAGGTTGATTTTGAGTGAAGGAAATCATATCCTAAGATGCGTTTTAAACTAATTCAAGTGAATGAAGATCAGATGTTTCTGTTTTGTAGTTGATTTCGTCATTATTGCCCCAGTAGTTCTTCAATCTTTTGGAGATTAAAATATCAGGCCCTCTTGAGGATCAAGTGCTGTGCTCATGACAGATTCTAGGTTCATATCTTGTATATGATGGCGACATGAAAGAGAGAGCATATCTTTCTCTATTTTTTGCTTTAGTAGCATACATGCTCCATATTTCAGTCCCGAGTTACCGTCCTATCAAAGCACTTGCACTTCACTTTATCTCTTAATCCCCATTGCAGTACTGTACCATAGAATACCGAGGTACTATTCCATGGTCCACAGTTTTGGAACCGATAGTAGCTCATCAATTCCTTGTCCCTACACCAAAATAGGAAGACGATTCACGGTGTCATACCTAATGATATCTCCGAGTAGCTTTCCATCCCAGTAACAGTCGAAGGCAAATTAGTTTTCAATTCACTTTGTCGCTACTATAGCCTTTTTCCATATTGCGAAGACGTCACTAGTAGTGAAATTATCAGAATCACGGGAACATTTATTGTTTTCGTTTTTGTAGTAAAAAACAACTGCAAATCTTCTTTGATTGATGGCAACTCCTTTCGACGCGTATCGTTGGGTAATGTCAGGCAAGAGAGGGGTGAGGGTAGTCAAATTGAGAACGAGTGCTCGTTTACGTCTCAGAAAAACAAACAAAACTGTTGTAAATTCCTTCATGATTATTTTGCTTGATCTTTCATCTTATTTTAAGTTCTTTCTGATTTTGAAATATCGGTCGCGACTCCTAAACGTCATTTAAAAAATCCAATAGGAATTCTGTATTTATGTTAAAGCACAGAGAACATGATTAGAGTGGCCCTGTTGATATTTTTCATTTTGAAAGATAAGGACCACCCTAATCAGTATATTCCTTGAACTGTTCTCGAATTCTTAGACATTTTGAGAAAATATGACTGATTTTCGAATCTGAAATCGTCTAGAATCTTCATTTTAATACTCAATTATTCTCATGCAACTGAAAAGCCGCGAACAATAGGTTACTGTTAATACATTTCGTTGATCTTTGGCAAATTTCGTTTATGTTTAATATTCATTATTTTCCTTTCAAGTGTATTAATCACTGCAAATGAGAAATAACTCCAATACCTGTTGAAATGCATGTATCCCTTCAGAGTTACTTTATGCTAGAATTTTCACATAATCTTATATTATGTTGAAAATAAAACCCATAATTTTCTCTATCCTCACTTTCAGAATTGCAAGTGTGAATATTTAAATTGGTGCTTGAATATTTAAGTTAATTTGAGTGTAAATCATTTCAAAGTTCGTGAGAGAAAAGCATAAAACGCTTATCTGTAAATAGTAGTTCATAGTAAGTTAGATTTATTCCCATAAAAACAAATCTTGAGTGCATATAATGGTTTAACAAGAACATAAACAATAAATCCTGAACAACATAGCCAAATTATTCACTTCAAAATCTCCTAAAATTGCTCGAGAAGGCACAACCATCGATAAGGAAACGTCACCGGCCCAAGAAGGCCATCAGGAGTGGAGAAAATTCGTCGGTTCAATAAGAAGGAAGGTTCAGAGGCATGCGTCATCTAGCGGATCTTCCCAGCCTCATGGACAAACAGAGAGAGAATCGCTCTCTCGAAAAAATTCCCTAACGCATCCACCGAAGCTTGGCTTCCTCAAAAAGGACTCGGAAAAATCTCGATCGCAAGAAAGAAAAAGTGTAACTAAGCAGTTTAGTTTTGGCTCGGAGACGAGCCCGTTACTTTGTAATCAATCTTCTAATGTTAAGTCAAAAACAAGTAGTTCTTCTTCTATGAAGGTGGACTCACTCGCCGCGCCGAAAACGGTCGAAGGCGGGTCAAAAGGTGTTCGAAAGAGTGATAAAAAAGACAGTGATAAAATACAAAAGTCTAGTTATAATCTTAGCAGAAGTAGAAGTAGCTGTAGTAGGAACAAGATGAAGGAGGACGGCAAAGGACTGAAGCACGACGATTTCCTCAAAGCAACCATGAGGATATTTTTAGTAGTATCTCCTCCTGCAGGAAAAATGCAGGTAATTTCTTTGATTTTCTTATATTAAATAAGTTTTAAGATGCATGCATTTGTTTGATGAATCGAATAGACTGTATGATTCTATTGGGACCAAAATAGAAATAAATATTCTTAATTGAGTTAATGTTTAGCGTTTGTATCTCACAACAAAAAAACTGAATCAATTCGTTGTTAGCCTGTCTGTACAGTTTCATCTATTGGATCTTTCAATTATTAAGCGTTCAAGACGCAATGAAACAATAAGCCCATTTGAGTCACATATTTCAACATTCGCGAATGAATCTTTTTAAGGTTATTTCAGGATGATGTAGAATTATGAAATTTGGAAACAAGCCAAGTTCCAATACACAAGTAGTAGAAAATACTCGAAAATGTTAATTGCATTATTCGGATGACATCTTTTCGTTGTTTTATAGATGCAAACTGTCAATTTGGTTAACGTTGAGGGTATTTTAATGCGAGCCGTCTCATTACATTTGCACCACGTTGTTTGCATAACTTTTGAACTTACATGGTCTGAACACGTTTCTTTCAGTTGAAAAAAGACCAAGACTCTACATTTATGAGTTAATGATTTAATTGCTTCCTGTTTCTATTAGCCAGTTTTAGTTTTATTTTCAGTTTAGTTTTAGTAGAATCAGCTTCGGCAATGCCTGACACAAGGTGATCCCAGAAAACTCGGTAATGAGTGTGATACCGAGAAGATACAGAATCGTTTCTAAGACAATTCGATGTCCTCCCATGTTGTTGAATGCGTCTTGTACGCGTTAAAATTGACCAAGTTCAATCGGCTCCGCTTTCATTTCTCCTCCATGTTTGAATTCAGTGTCTGCTTTTAGCCTTGTGGGTGTGTCTTCTCAGCAGTTATGGAACGCTGACAGGAGAATGAGGTCAGCAGGGTACAGTCGTTCGCAATCCCAAGTATTCTGTTGACGTTCTAATGGAGCAGATCAATAATCTTCAAGAGAAAAAAGAGTTGGCGAGAACATGGAGCCTTAAACTATTGGAGTATTAACCTGAAAAGAATCATTCATTATAGCATAAACTTCCATCTAAATTAATCTGCTGATGAGAAAGCTACTAATCCAAGCTCGCATTTATTTGGGGATGAGCTATTCTGAATAAATTCAACGTGGTCTAGCGAGACTATGTTTTGGGTATCACTTTCGGCTGCACCCTTATTTGGAACGCTCATCTAGGGAGAAAAATTTCACATAACCCCTACTCGCAGGCAGGAGAACTGTAAGGTGAATATGTCGACTAACACCAAGAATATCCAGCTGGATTCTTAGAGCTATTGTTTGGCCTATCATACCACATACTGCAGTGGTTGTGAAATGTTGTGTACAAGGTCTTGCGTGCCTTTGGATTACGGAACCTCGTCTGGAACACCCACCGATGCCATTAACACATAACTCAACTTGGTAGCTTTGAATATATTTATTGCAGTGCAAGCCAGAATATCTGTATGTATCCTTCCAGGGAAAAATGGT
The DNA here is from genome assembly GCA_013387265.2 of Cryptolaemus montrouzieri. Lineage (NCBI taxonomy): Eukaryota > Metazoa > Arthropoda > Insecta > Coleoptera > Coccinellidae > Cryptolaemus > Cryptolaemus montrouzieri. Next base: position 8,476,207 of record JABFTP020000144.1, on the reverse strand, counting down.
CCAGCTGATTGAACCTGGAGACAGTAATGTTCAAAAAAAAAGCCAAAACTTTACATTTATGAGTTAATGATTCAATTTTTTCCTGTTTCTAATAGCCAGTTTCAAGCCCTCGGATTATTTTTCCAAGTTTGAAAGAAATGACTGATTAAAAGAGAAATTGGCAGTTAATCGCATTTTGAGGTGCTCGACGTTTCTTATTATGAACAAGGGATGGTAAGATGTATAGAGTTAAGAGAAAGTTATGTTGGAAAAAGAAGTTTTGTTTCAGAATTTCTGTGTTTTCTTCTGGGACCAACGTCGTACACATTGAGATTGAATTACACACAATCCAGTCGTCTGCTGAAAAAATTCACCCTATTACATTTCGATTCCGTGAATAACTCTGAAAACATAAATTTTGAGGTAGACTCCTATGCGGATGCGGAAGGCCAATTAACAGATTTTTCATCCTACAATACGATAATAATACGGAACTCCTAAACTTGATATTCGAGTCATAATAGCAAAAAAACCTCGGATTCTCTCATAAAATTGAAATAAATGGGTCTTCATGAATGCGACATATTTCGCGTATTATATGTAGTGGGGCTCTTCAGTTGAAGTAGATACGTGAAATTATGAATGGGAGTTTAATGTTGGTTACTTCAACAAGGAGTGACACAGTTTTGCTTTCAAGCTTTTAGTACAAATGTCGGATAATCGTGAAGTATCACTTCTTCGAAATTATTCTTTCGGGAATATGGCTGTTCTCCACTTCAAGAAATATGAAAATATTCAGATATAAATAAGGATGAATGATGCGTGAAAATATTGAGGAGTTTGTATCGATCATCATTCGAAACCGAACACGTATACGAGGGATGTCTCTTATGTTTGCATGCTGTGATGCAACGGACACCATTAAATAGTTAATAATAAGTAATTGATTCTGTCGTTATTACGTGATAGTAAGTCATAGTGATATTGAGAAATTGAACTATTTATTATGCAATAACAAGAGGTTTATTGAAAATCAGAATTTCAATTTCGGTCTCTCAGCCATCTTCAGGAGTTATATACATATCGAAGGCCGAAAATAAGCGAATTTTCCAGAATTCTACTGAGGAAATTTTCGAATTTGTTGATTCAAAATTTGTACAAATATTACAGTATATTTTAACTGTAGTTTAAGACTTAGTAACAGTAAAAATATTCATCTGGAAAGGAGCTACAGCTGATCCCCTGGAGCTCCTCCCAAAAATTACGTTTAGGGAACAAGTTTAATAAGGGTGAGTTATTTATGTCTAACTGATTATCAGGAACCTCCGGTTAATACCTAAATCTGTTAATTTCAAGTGCTTCCAGAAGGTTGAGTTTCATATCTCTATTCTCAGAATGTAGGATTTTAAATTCTGAATTGAAAGAATGACTATTTTTCCTAAGATGATTTGAATAATTTGAATTACTTTTTCCATTGATGAAACTGCGTTTATGTTCTGAAATTCTAACATTAAAATTTCTTCCTGTTCTACCTATATAAAAAAATTGCAATCTGCACAATCCAATCTATAAGCTCCTAATTTGTTTTATTTATTAATTGGAGACTTAGAATTTCTGATAGCTGAACCTAAATTGGTTGAAGTTATGAACGCCATATTTAAATTTGAACATTATTGCAGATATTGCCTATATATGTTAAACAACAAAATTTCTTGTCTTGTTGTTTACCGATTGGATATATATGTTGTAAAGCTAATTTTTGTTTTTTCTTGTATAAGATGCTACTAACCAAATTGGCATCATAACTTTTATTTATTGCTATCTGTTTTATCAAATTCATTTCTTTGAAATAACTATCATTGGACATCGGTGTGCTCGAGAGTCTATGTATTTAGCTATTAAATGCTGCAACTTTATGTTGGTAAGGATGTGCCGCTGTATAATGAATTGTGATATCTGTATGAGAAGGCTTATGATAAATTGAAAACTGGTGTTTATTATTTGATCTTGTTATTGTTAGGTCTAGAAAATTGATCGAGTTGTTCTGTTCTAATTCAGAAGTGAATTTTATTTTTGTGTGCATGTTGTTGATGAAATTTTCGAATACAGTGAACTGTCTGTTTGTTCCTGTGAAACACACAATAATATCATCGACACATCTATACTAATATGGGAAAAGTTTACTGAGCGCTTGTTTATGAATAATTTTTTATGTTATCAATGAAGATTTCTGCTAATAGAGGGCTTACGGGGTTTCTCAATATAAGTCCCTCATCACTTTTATAAACACAATCGTTAAATAAAAACAATTTTGAGATATGTAAACATCTAATAAAGCCATAATGTCGTATTTAATTCGTAGATTTGTCATATTTTATGTTAACAAATTATTGATTATATTATACGGATCTTTCGGTGGAATACTTGGAAACAAATTCTTGACATCTAAAGAGAACAACTTTGCATTACTTAGAATGACAATATTTTCTATTTTTTTAACAAATCATTTGAATTACGGATTGAAAAAGACGGTTTGAAATTACAAAATTGGATAACTTTTTTCTGCAATTTAACTAAATAATGAAGTTGAGGTGGTAAAGATTCGTTTAAATTTTCGCGATCTGTAATGATGAATGTTGAATTCTCATTGGCTCTCTTCACTTCCTTATTGCATTTATTAGTTAGGTCTCGGGATATAACTGAATAATTCAAATAATTGAAGAAATTTAATGTTTTGGTATGTAATATTTTTATTTATCGCTATAGCTGTATTGCCTTTATCTGCTTTTGTGAAAATAATGTCATTCGATGTTAATTCAACTTTTATATTTTTGATTAATATGTGATCTCTAATTGGTCTATTAAGCTTTCTGAGGTATTCTTCCTTAATCACGGACGCAGTTTGGTGTTTCAGGGAACTATTGTTTTCAACTTTTCTGAGGCAAATTTCAGTATCTATTGCTAATTGTTCAAAGTTTGATGTATGATGTTTATGGTGAATATTATATTTGAATCATTTCTTCAATAACGCCGTTTCATCAATAGTGAAATTTAATAAGGTAAATTTATAAATCTTTTGAAAAATTGATGATTTGACAAGGTGGTGTTAATTTCTTCAATTTTAGGTTTCTTTTAATGAGGTTATTAAGTTTCATCAATTGAGTTTCATATTTACTCTGGATAATTTTATTGACTTTTCTCTGATTTGAAAATATCGAATTCAATTGTATGTAATCTTAAGGAAGCTCTGAATGAATTACCTTAACATAAGTGTAAAAAATATCTAACAAATATTGGATTCTTCTGCCTTCTTTTATTCACGACAGCTCTCCTTTCAAAGCTCCTTTGATGGCTGCTGCACTGGTGTTCTTTGTCTTCAGGTTGATGTATGTAGGGATCACTTTTTTTTCAAATACACAGTTTTAAACCGAATGTATTGCGCTCCCTTATTAAACTTGTTCCCTAAACACTAGTTCAAATACAGATAGCTCTGAGTAGATTGCCTCTGTAGTATATATAAGTATATGTTAGTAAGATATATTTGTAGTATTCATTTGCTCTTGACAAAGATACTGTGTACCGAACCGCGTCGAGCATTTATCAATATATTTTAGTGGAACTCATCGTTTACTGGTACTTTTAGAAAATTTAAAATGCAATACACAGCAGGTCGAACATGTGAAAATGAGATTTCGTCTTGTTGTTTACATTTTTTCGCCGAGGCACTGAGAAAACTTTCATCCTTTCCACCTGTTTTCGGATTCAAAACATTTTTGCGCATTTTTCTTCTTGACTTACATATGTTAAGAGATTTTCTTATTACTCTGGCAGACTTCATTCTCACGAAAAAGTTACAGAAAAAAATTTGAACGTACTCACAACTTTACTGCTTTGCTTAGCGGGTTATACTAACTACCACTCTTAAATATTTTTCAGTTTGGGGATTAAAAAATTAAAATTCACATCTGAGGTATAAGAAACTTCAATATACTGTTGCTTTCCGCATCTCAATACATTAGAAGGGAGCATTTGCAATAGGCAGGTGCATGAAAGGTCAGCGTTCCAGGTAGGTATTGCCGCTCCGGCCTTGTATTTCCAAGCACTCTGGAACACCTTTTCAAAATTGCCTGTAACTTCGTAAATTTTCACCGGGACGATATGATACATATCTGTGGTATTCTTACATACAGGGTGATACATAATAGTATGTCACAACTTGAGGGGGTAAATCTACGTGCAATATTAAGAAAAAATGTTCATATAACCATAGGTCCACAAAAGCTTCGTTACGGAGCTACAGGGTGTTGAAATTTCCAGGAAAAATTGGTTTTTCTTCAAAACTCCTGCAGTTGTCGAGAAATTGAGCCCAAATTTGGAATGCAAGCTCTCTCTTACAGCCTCCATCATTACACGTCCTAGATTTAATCTGAAATTCACAAGGTGTTTTCTAAGGCCATGTCTTCTTTTACCCTTTCAAACTTTTTTGCAGTACACCACTGATCAGCATCCAATCAATTTTCGTCATCTTTCATCAATTTAGAAACTTTTTTGACACTTGTAATATTTTCGTATCTTCAACCGTTTTCTAGTGAAAAATTATTGAATTTGAATTATTTGAATTGTATGTTATTCGCTAAATAAAAAGAAATGATAGAAATACTCGATATGCCCAAAATTTACTTTTATTTTGAAAGCTCGACTTCTGAGACTTATCTTCTACTTATTCTTCTTCTTCTCTTTGAAATATTTCTGGAATATTGCTCATTGTGTCACAAGAGGTTATTATTTGATTTCTCAATTCTTCTACATTGTTCACTGAAGTGCTATAAGTTAAACATTTGAGATATCCCCATAAAGAAAAGTTTAAACCATTTAAGTCTAGGGACCTAGGAGGCCATAGTTCTGGCCCACCCCGACCTATCCATCGGTTGTTGAATGTATTGTTCAGGAATTCCCTAGCTTCTCCACTGAAATGATGTGCTGGTGCCCCGTCATGCATGAACCACATTGAACGTGGCACATCCTCGAGCAATAAAGGTAACTCCTCCTCAAGATATTGCCGATAAGCGGGGCCGTTTAGTCTGTTAAGCAAAAATAATGGCCCAATCAAATAATTTTCAATTATTCCGACACAGACATTAACTGAAAATTTTTCTTGATGATGAGGTTCTTTAATTAAATGGGGGATTTCCTCAGCCCAATAATGATTATTGTGAAAATTTGTGATAGCAGTTCTCGAAAAGTTAGCTTCGTCTGTGAACATTATTTCACTATCAAAATGATCATTTTCTTTAATTTTATCTAAGAACCATTGGCAGAAATTCAGTCTCGAGGAAGTAGAGTTTGGACGCGTTGAATATGAAACGGGTACAATAAAAACTCATGGAGAATCCACCAAACCAGAACATGCGAAATATTCAACTGATTTCAAATTTTTCTTGTACTCACATGAGGATTCAAATCAATTCAATTCAAAACTGCTTTCTCAGTGTCTGGAGTCCTTATAGTTTGAGTTCCACCTTTTAAATGAGTATTTGCAGTAAAAGTACCAGTTTCCCTCAACCTTCTATTGATATTTGAGAATGTTTGCCAGTCTGGTGTTATTCGATTTGAAAATTGCACCTGATAAAATCGCCTAGCTTCTGTTGTGTTTCCGTCAGCCAGACCGTACATGTAATGGATATCAGCCAATTCGGCATTAGTGAAATTAGCCATTTTTTCTTACAGCAATAACTTCAAAATTCTTAAAACTAATCCTTAATTTAATAAACAATTCGAGCAGACGTTGGTTCAACTGGAGCATTTGTCAAAATAAATAAAAAAATTAAAAATCAAAGCCTACTAGTCATTCATTTAATTTAGAAGTGCCTTCAATTCAGCGAATGCATACAATCATTTAATAATTGTTTGCCCAAGAATGGTCGGAGATACGAAAAAATTACATTTGTCGAAAAAGTTTCTGCATTGAACGAAGATTACAGAAATTGATTGTACGCTGATCAGTGGCGTACTGCAAAAAGGTTTGAAAGGGCAAAAGAAGACATGGCTCCGGAAAAGAAAACACCTTGTAGATTCTAGTTAAAATTTAGGACATGTAATGATAAAGGCTGTGAAAAAAAGCTTGCATTCCAAATCTGGGCTGAATATTTCGAAAACTGCAGGAATATTGAAGAAAAACCCACGTAGATTTACCCTTTCAAGTTGTGACATACTTTTATGTGACACCCTGTATATGTACATTAGGGAAATAAAATTATAAATAAAATCGATTGTTTGAAAATTCCAACTGTATCAGCTGATAACAAGTACTGGACATACATACATAAACAGGTAGACACAAAATTATTGAGGGTGCAAACAAGTAGTAATAAAACGAATTATGATAAAAGCAGGTATTATGTAAAGATATCAAATATGGACGAATAAGCCGGGCCATACTGGTCGCTCAGAAGATTATTTCTGTGGGGAGTTTGTTGGATTTTGAAAATATCGATGGATTCTAAGAAATTTAACTTTCGCCCTTTAGGTATTCTATGTATAATTTGAAGAAGACGTATGAAAATGATGTTCATTTTCGATACAATGTGAGGCGAAATTATTTAATATGAAATTTGGTGAGATGAAAACGGCATTAACACACTCAGTTTGCAGACACTATTGAATAATTCCCATAAAAACTCGTTCGTTTTTCCGCTATTTCAATGAAAAACGTCATTGCCGCGCAATCAAAGCCGCCATTTTGTTTCTATAAGAGCCACTATGCTATATTCATGAGGGCTATCTCAGAATCATTCACTCAAGCATTTTCTTACTTCTTCGGGAGAGAATCTCCTTCGACTTTGGTGCAAATACATGTTTTTATCTGCCATTTCGGATTTTAGCGCTACCAAAACTTTCTGCATTAGGCTTTGAAAGTGAGACTCAAGGCCTTTTATTTAAGCCTTTTTGGAGTTTTCTCCTCTCCATGTATTACTTTTGAAATCATTTTAGTGAAAAGCTGTGATTTACGTGGTTTAGGCTGCGGTATTGGATCTGAACTATGGATTGCCTACTTATTATGCCAGTCAGCATTAGAAACTAGAGGGCGAGATATTTCAATTGACTAAATAATAATGAATGATGTTGATACATTAGCGCATCAGCGTCTAGTAGTTTAAATGATTTTTTTCTGTTACTCAACGTCGAAGTTTCTAAACTTCTAACAATAGTTGCAAACCATGCATGCCTGTTGCTATTCATTAAGTGAAAGTCTTCATTCGACGTGAAATTTGAACAATATACGTAAACAATCGAGATCTGTTCCCAACATTAATCAAACAAAATGCCTTTACAGATTGTTGAAACAGATCATTCATTTCACCCCCACTAGGATATTAATCAACCACAAAGGCGAATTTCCAGATAGCGAGAGGAGTCGGTAAAATATCCCTAGATTTCCATCAACACTAAGCCTCGTCGGGTTCTCACCTATTTCATTAGTGTGAACACTTTTTATCGGAGAATTTATTGCTTGACATTGTCAAGCCTTGGCCGACAAATTTCGTTTCAACCGCCTTCAGGCGCTGTCAAATAATACGGCAACAAGAACATTATTTCTCCATCTCAATCGACTTTTCAATGTGCTGGATATCCGAGTGAGGGATCTTTGCGGCCAAGCGGGTTAGTTTTTCCTCGATCGGATTTTATGGTACATCGCTCAAAGGTGGCGTTCTTAATCGCCGATATTCCCCTCGGGTAGTTTCCTTGCCATTATATCGCTTTATTTCAAAGGAAACTTTGGAGGTATTCTATCGATTCTTGGTGACGAAAAAATGTTTTTCGTTTCCATATCTATGAAAATAATATGTGAAATACACTTAAAAAACCTTACCGGGTGGGGCAACTAGGACGAAAAAGACTCAATAACTGCTAAACTATTCGTTTCTGAACAAAAAGCAGAAACAGGTCAATTTTTGTCTAAAAGAAGGCATCTTTTAATACGTGGATTTTATTTTACATCACTGAGAGCCAAGAAAACAATAGGGCAAAGATGTTTTATTTATGTGGCACCTAGAATACATTCAATAATTCCTGAGCGAGTGAGAAATACAGGGTGCTTCAACGGAAACTAAACAGAGGCTTTATCTACCAAGATATTAATTTCTCATCAGAACGCAAAAACAGATCAATTTTTGTTTCAAGAGGGACATCTTGTGGGGTACAAAACTTGCCTGAAATATCAACTCCCTAAGCGAGGGTTGCAATCCTTGAACATTTTGAATAGGGAAGATGGGTCGAGTGATGACTCAAAAGAAAGGTGGTATCTTTGTCTACATCGTCTTGAACGAATTTCTATTTTTAATTGAAAACTGTAAAAGATACAGGCTAAGCAACTGAAAGATAGGAAAGACTATTTCCCTGAGACTATTCAAGTTTCAGTGAAGTAAAACGGAACAGATCAGCTGATCAATGGCAGTCATCATCAAGTACCATCCTTATTTCGAATTTCAACCCCTGGAGCAGGGGTGACATTTCTTGAAAATTTGGAAGAGGGTAGATGGGTCGAGTGATGACTCGAAAGAAAGGTATTATCTTTGTCTGCATTCCCGTGAAAGAATTTTCATTTTTGATTGAATACTGTAGAAGATACAGAGTGAGCCACTGAAAAATAGACAAGACTATCGAAGGTTCTGATTCAAAAATAACACAGGGTGGTCACCCTTGCTCTAGGGATTGAAATTTGAGATTTGAATGGTGTTTCGAAAGATGACAGATTTTAATTTGGAATGAGTCTGTTCCATTTTTTTTTGCACTAATACTTGAATAGCTCAGGGCGATAGATAGTCTCCTCTATTTTTCAGTAGCTCACTCTTTACCTTCTACAGTTTTCGATCAAAAATGAAAATTCGTTCACGGGGATGCAGACAAAGATAATACCTTTCTTTAGAGGTATCACTCGACCCATCTACCCTCTTCCAAATTTTCAAAGTGGTCACCCCTGCTCTAGGGGTTGAAATTCGAGATGAGAATGGTACTTGATGATGACTGCCATTGATCAGCATAGATCTGTTCCATATTACTTCACTGAAACTTGAATAGTCTCAGGGAAATAATCTTTCCTATTTTTCAGTTGCTCACCCTGTATCTTTTACAGTTTTCAAAAAATGGAAATTCGTTCAAGGCGATGTAGACAAAGATACCACATTTTTTTGAGTCATCACTGACCCATCTTCCATATTCAAAATGTTCATGATTGCAACCCCGCTTAGGGGTTGATATTTCAGTCAAGTTTTTATTCCAAAAGATGCCTCCCTTGAAACAAAAATTGACCAGTTTTTACGTTCAGATCAGAAACGAATATCTTGGTAGATATAGCCTCTATTTAGTTTTCGTTGAAGCACCCTGTATAACAAATTCGATACGTTTTATGAAAGGGATTTAAGAGCTGTATCCTAATTACTGAGCTGAGAATATTTTGTGATATATTGAACCAAACGTAAAGAAAAAAAAGTCATAACTGGATTAATTACTCAACTCGAATTCGACAATACAACCTTAATACGACAAAAGTTATCCAGACATGACAAGGCACCTTATTTTAGACAAACAAGAGCAAGAACAAAACATAGAATTCATATGGTTTTCAGTTTGGTTTTTGGATTTGCTAAGGGAAAGAAAAATAAAATTGTTTAGGTTTCATATCGCATGCAGAAAATTATTGTCTATAATCATCTCTGCGATTTATGTTTATTTGGATAACTGTTGTATACATTATGCAGTGCTGAATAAACCTCATTATTATTATTATCAACCCCCTAAGCAGGAGTGAACAAAATTCAATTTTTTGAATAGGGAAGATAGGTCGAGTGATACCTCATTGGAAAGCTCTTTTAATTCTCAACACAAATGTGTTGAGAATTATTAGATTTCGAAAGGACATTCTTCGAAATACAGTTGTATTTTGGGGAAAAATATCTTTAAGCAGTGGTGCTTCAGCTACTACACTTCCTCAGACACCCTTCAGATGAGGGTCTCAAACCCTTAAATCTTGAATTGATCACTTAGTCCGAGTTATAGCTCATTGGATAGGTATTTAGAATTATCTGAATACTGTGAACGAATTTTCAAATCCGATTCTATTTCAATGAGGATACAGGGTGGATCATTGAGAAATTCATACAGAGTACAAGAGCCTCTTTATAAAGAAGCGAAGATAGCTTCGTGTCATCGGTTGAATCGCAAAAATGTTCCCCATTGCTCGACTGATGGAACGAACGACAGTTATGTGAAGACAACCTCTAGGGTAATGGCCCGCACGCCTTACGACCGCATACGCAACCGATCGTCTATGTGAAAAGCCTCTAACAGCATGGTATCCAAGGTTGAAATGAAACGAACTCAAGAGACAGAAAAATATTCATCAAAAATCACACAGGTGTAATGCAGACTTCTCAACATCAGATGCGGCAGTTTTTGTTTTTTTCCAGATTGCTAGTATCTGATGAATGAAATTCGAATTAGTTTGTTTGTTTATCTAGCTGCTTTTCACACTCGTGGGTTGCATCCATACCAGTATAATGGTTTATTCAATAGCTGAAAGAGTATAAATTATTGAATCTTTTCCAGCAGTAAAACTTGTGTAAATAGGGCAGCTGCTGTTTTTAATAAACGCCCTGACGACGAATCTGTGAGGGCCAAGTACATTTTGGAGTTGGTGGAAAAATTTAGAGAAACTGTCACTGATCAGAATAGGAAAAGAGAGCATGTCCAAAGACCCATACGAAATGAGGAAATGGAAACTGCGTTGCTTGGGCAAGTCGTGATTGTTCCAACTCTGAGTACAAGAAAATTGGAAAGTGAAATTGGTGTGAGTCGAAGAACTATTGGTCGAGTTTTCAAACAATATAAATTCCATCCGTATGAAATGGAGATGGTCCAGGAATTGAACGCAAATCACAAACAATCCCCACTTTCCCTCCAATATTTGCTTCTCGGACGAGTGTACTTTTTTTTTCTGTACTTTTTTTTGGGGTTTAAATCCATTGCACTAATCTGCCATATTTGAAATTATTTGATAAAATAGGTGTTTCAGAATATCTATGTTCATTAGGAGGAGTCAATTGAAATCATTCAATTAAGGAAGGTATTCTTATTGAAGAATTATTATTTCATATTGTGTAAAAGCTTTCTCAAATAATAATTATGAAAAAATAATTCTTACAGTAAATTAAAGAACCTATAGAAGAAATTTTATTTCACATTAAGTAAGCATCTGGGAAATCAGAGTATCGTCGAGATATTCCTATTAATCCTAAAAATGTTGAGGAAAATAAGTTAATTTTACTCCTAAAAATACTATTAAAAATTGAATTTTCAATAAAGAATTATTTAAATTAAATCCTGTGAATAAAGAAAATCAATGTACTAAACCTGCTATGATAGCAAATACAGCTCCTATTGATAAAACATATTGAAAATGAGCAACAACATAATAAGTATCATGTAAAATAATATCAATAGATGAATAAGCTAAAATTACCCCAGTTAATCCACCAATAGTAAAAATAAATAGAAATCCTAAAACTCATAGAATTGATGGTCTAAATGAAAATTGAGTTCCATGAAGAGTTGCTATTCAAGGAAAAATTTTAATACCAGTAGGAACAGCAATAATTATAGTTGTGGAAGTAAAATAGGCTCGTGTATCTACATCTATTCCTACAGTAAATATATGATGAGCTCATACTACAAATCCTAATAATCCAATTGCTATTATAGCATAAATTATTCCTAAAGTTCCAAAAGCTTCTTTTTTTCCTCTTTCTTGACTAATAATATGAGAAATTATTCCAAATCCTGGAAGAATTAAAAAATATACTTCAGGATGACCGAAAAATCAAAATAAATGTCATAACTGCCAGTTCTGGTCGGATTCTAATCCCAGAATCTTTCGTGGTGTACATTCCCAATATCCTGAAGAATTGAATTTTTAGGTTGGCATCTATGGGACTCGTCTGATTGGGCCATTCTTCTTACCAGGAAATCTGTCGGGAGAAATGTATCTCCAACTACTTGAAGAACTACTCAATCCGGCGATAACTGAAATTTTGGAAATGATCCCAGCTATTTAGAAGAAGATGTTGTGTTTCAGCAGGATGGTGCCTGCTGGCACTTTGCACTTTCGGTTCTATTATATCTATTTGATATTTTATGGAATATTATTTTTTTGAACAATGTCTTGAATTTCAGAAAATTTTTTCGTTCATAGAAACAGATTTTTTCGTAAGTAATACCACAAGAGCTCAGTTTGATATTTTTCTTTGCTCATTTTTGAATACTTACGTGCAGGCAGTTCAACGAGAACTGGGCGAGTTGAATTACCGGAAAGTAAGTATGAGAAAACGACCTTAGAAAAATACCCTGCCAAATCTGAGCTCGAGTGGTATTTGCTGAGAAAATTCCGCGAATGACAAAACGTACAATATGAACTTTATTGAGAAATGCACACAAACTCAACGAGAAAATCATGAAGCATTCATTACAAACATGTTTAGTTATTATTGGAATGAGCAGTTGAAAATGCAATTACTATATACAATTTTTTCACTCCGAGGAATTATGGAAGATTCAGCATTCGCAGAAGTTGTTCGAAGATTTGAAACAAGATCTAAATGATGCTCATTGTTCAGTTGCAGGTAGGGGTTAATAGAGCTTGCCGTAGAGTGTCCGGTTAGTTTGATCAATTCTTGTTCACTGACACCGCCTCAGATAGGTTCGAAACAGCACTGGATCTATGAGAATGATTTGTTATCTTTTTATTTCCCGTATCCAGTCCAACTTTCTCTTCTGAAATTTTTGTCCATTTGGATATTTCATTCATTTCCGAAGGTATATTTTTGTACCAACCCTTAGAAGTACTGTTCTTCCAAAATTGATTGGGAGCCAGAAATAATCTTTTGACTCTCCTTAGCAAGTTATCGAGAATACTGGGTTATATTCAATACGACCAGTCACTTCTCCGTTATTGAATTTTTCTTCTGTGAAAAAGTGTACCTTGCAAGATGCTGCTTCATATTCACGCCATGCTAATTCATAAGCAACAATATGGAAAAAAATTTCAACAAACTTATCGGGGCATTTTCGTCCCAGTACAGAGCCATGCTTTCAATTTCAGTTCTTCTTGATGCAACTGAACTTTCTTTGCTCTTTTCCACATCCCCCTGTAACATCTTCCTCTTAGAATTGCGAGCTTCACGAGCCTTTCTAAATGCTGAATCGGTAAAGGGGTTGAAACTCATGTTGAATAATACATATTCTGCAAAATTTTCGCAGTTGTGTTCCAGATTGTTTTGCCAACGTATTCTTTGTAATCTTGTCTATCCATTTGTTTCATTTGAAACCCCAATCCATAAAAATTTCTGCAATATCTTCAATAGAATGCTGTATATCCAAATCGAACGTTCGTTCCTTGCAGAATATACTTAATTGATTCCTTGTATTTTCGGGGATAGAATTCTGTATGGAACTATTTATTTCTGCTTCACTGGTGATTTCAAAACGAGATATTTTAATTTATATCGGCACAAAATTTACAACAGTTACTAAAATGGCTGTTGTTGACTGTTTTAAACCCGTGCTATTTGTTGTGAATGTTGCGTTGCTATGGAAACGCAAGGATTCTCTATGGGCCAATTTATCCACTTATATCCTACCTTCCTTCCTATTTCTAAGCAATTTATCCGATATCAAACTCGAATTTCTGTGTTCTTAAACGTGCATTTTGACACATAAGTAGAATTGTCGTAAAAAATTTCATATAAAGTTGTATCATTATTTTGACGAGATCTATCAAATCCCGAGAGATTGATACCTTAGTCTCGGACACACTGTATATCGATAAATTTTGAGTGGTTATGATTGTAGAGTATCTCATTTTCTCATTTTTGTTCCCGAAAGTATTTTCCGATACCATCCTTGTGATTCAAAATATTCCATGAATATAGTATAGTATAGTCTTCGAAAAATTTTTATGAAATTAAAAGAAGGCAATATTCAAAATTTTCCAATACAGCAAATTGGAATTCTCCCAATTCTCAGGAAAATGATTCGTAACAAATTAGGTGATTTATTAATGGTGCGGTAGGTCAAGTAAATATATTTTTAGCTTTCTTGGAACCAATGTGAAGGTTAATTTAAAACTTTCCAACATGACAGATTTGTTGCTCTCGGAGTAAAAGGGAATCGAAGGAAGCAATTTTTCAAACTGACATTGATTCACTGGATTCATAGAGAACGCAGTGAGAACAGAATGGGGTTTATTTTTCTTCGACATCCAGTTCGCACATGAAAATCGGACATCATATGGTGCGAATTCGATTCAATATACAAAGCCTTTGAACGTGAATTGCTGTCGTCAAAATAGTTCTTTACTTTTCATCATTTGAATCAACAATTATCGCCAGAAAGAAACACTATTTTACCACATGCAGGTCATCTAATACTCCAATGAATTCAAGAATTACTTGGACGAGAATATTAACAACAGTGACAAAACTCGTAATGAAATTAAATGAAGTTTCCTAGTAAATGTGAAAATGATAACAAAGTGTAATGTTTCGATCACCAAAATCTTCAATCACCATACTGAACTCAGATAAAATAAAAAATTTTTGAAATGCCGCAATTTGAATGGAAAATAGTTACACAGCGGGGAGAAAGAATTAAAAGAGCACTTTCCGTGAGCAAATTTTTCATGCGTGCTTCCCAGAAATAGGCGAACCTGTTATACCACATAAGTGGGCGCCTGGGAAGAATTGAGGTGTCTGTTTACTCGCTTCTTGAAGAGGGCCAAATTGTAGGATGTTGGGAAGATGTTGGACAGAAGCAAGTTTCACAGCTCATCGGCCTTGTAAACGAAGGAATTCTTATAGAGAGAGGTTCGAGGGGTCGTTAAATGTACCACCATATGATGAGAACTCCTCACCAGCCAAGTGTTGCGGCAAAACATAAGTTTTCCCAGAACAAGGTCTTTCAGCTTCTTGGAGCATCTTCCGTGGAAATATCTGTAAAATCGAGAAAGTCTGCAACTTGTCTTCTGAGATCGCGGGTGCTCTTCGGCTGGTCGATGAGGCGCACAGCCTGTTTTGCGCACTATACAACATCCACAACGAATGTTTGTGCCCGTTATTATTCATATTATACGTGAACGACCTTCTTCAAATGGAACTTCGTGAAAGTGTTCTGAGTTTCGCTGACGATACCACAGTACTTTATGAGGCCAGCACATGGGAAAATCTACAAAAAATAGCGGAAGAAGATTTCGCGGAAATAGGGAAGTGGTTGAAACATCATAAACTAACACTAAATGCAGAAAAATCAGTATACTTACCTTTCACCTCTTACGAATCTAATCTTCCAAAGCAAGGCGCACTGAATATCGACAAGGACACTATCATTAGTGAGGCCACTTCAGGCACAGTAAAATTTTTGGGCATTGTGCTTGACAGACATATGAGGTGGGATCACCACTGTAGTTATGTGGCAAAAAAAATTCGGAGGTTACTGGGCATTTTCAAATACTACAGAAGTGAAATGAATATAAACCATCTGAAAATATTATATCACGCATGCAAGTACATCTTACATATGGGAATGTTGGATGGGGAGGAGTCTATGACTGCCATGTTGAACAACTAAATATTTTGCAGAAAGGGATCCTGAAAATCATGTTAGGTAAAGGGCGCATATTTTCGAGTGAAGAGATTTTTGCTTTGTCAGGAATGCTTGACATTAGACAGTTGTATGCTCTGAAACTAGTTACTCAAGTATTTACGAGTAAGATGAATGTAAACCCCATTGATCATAAATATGATACAAGGGGAAAAGACTCAGACTACAAAACATTACGCTCGAATGAAAAAATAGGACAAAGATCCAGCAAATATCTGGCAGCACGAGTATATTAGCGTATACCAGTAGACCTGCTAATCTTGAAAAACTACAATTGTTTCAAAAAGAAAGTGGAACTTTGGATTCTTTGTGCCGGAAGAACAGAAATAGACAACTTAATTAATCAGCGGATAAACGAAAGTGCCTAGCTTTAATACAGAGAAAAAAAAAGAGGGAAAAAATATCTAAAATGTGAGAAAAGAAACCTAAATTGTGACTTAAATACCCTAAATTGTGACAAAAATACCCGATTGTAAAAAAAAAATAAACCTATCGTGACCAACAATTCAAGAATCATAGTGACTTTTTGTTTCGTAATTACGCGCTGTGAAACTAACTTTACTTTCAAATAGAAAAAAAAACATTCCACGCAAATGAAGTTATTATAAATTTATGTTCAACAAAATATACCTATCTCAAAGGCGAACAGGCGAGACATTCTTCGGAATTATTAAGCCTCTGCTTTTTCATTGTTTATTACTCTGTATATGAAATCAATCGTAATAAACTTTATTATTATTATTATTAGATCCCTATACATGGGAACAATATTCCAAAGCAGGTCGAATATGCGCCTTATATAGTAGAAACAGCTGAGATGACGTGAAGTATCGCTTGGCTCTGAAAAGAAAACTAAGTTTAGCAGATGCCGACTTAGCTATTGCTGATACATGTTCATGCCAGCAAAATCCAGAGTTGACCGTTATTCCGAGAAAGTGCATCGAATCCTTGGATGCAATTTGTTGGCCCTGCATCATCAGAGAAGGTTCTCCAGCGGGTATCTTTCTAGAAAACGTAGTTGCTTGCGTCTTGCTCGCGTTGAAGCTCACCAGGTCCAACTGATCTCACTCAGATATCCTCTGTAAGTCAGAGTTCAAATTATTGATTGGTTGACATCTCTGACGCTGAGATTCCGCACCTGTAATCAGCCGCAAACTACTTAAAGAAGAAACCAGGGTACAATCGTCTGCAAAACCGAAGATCTTGTTCTCTGTAGATGACAGAAGATCGTTTATCTGTAACAGAAACAAGGTTGGCGAAAGAATGTATCCCTGAGGTACTCCTGCTTACAACTGGAAACAATCAGATGTTATACCGTTGACCACAACTTGTATTGATCTATTTGTAAGGAAGCTACTTATCCAACCCCGCAATTTTTCGGGAAGCTCATATACAGCAAGTTTATTCAACAAGGCTGCATGTCAAACCCTATCGAAGGCTTTAGAAATGTCAAGGACTGTTGCTCCAGATTCCCCATGCTTTTTCATCGCTGATGTATAAACAAAGGTGACGTAGGCGAGCAGATCACCTGTCGACCTTTGCGTCCAATACTGACGGTCGTTAACAACTCCCTGCAACTTAAGATATTTGATGAGTTCATCTTCCTCAGGACTATTGGCGGTATTTCGTCTAGACCAACTGCCTTCTTGCAGTTCAGCTGCTCGAGAGTCCGTCTCACAGTTCTGACTCTGAACTTGATTTCTGCCATAGAAGAATTTGTAGTTGGAATGTTCGGTGGTATTGCGATAGATGAATCTAGCACAGAATTCTTTGAGAACAAGAGAGCAAAGATATCGGATTTCTCTTTCGGAGATGATGCTATACTTCTGTCTACTCTGACAAGAGGCGGAAACGCGGATTTGCAGAAATTCCCACTGACAGTCTTCGCCATAGACCAGTCCCGTGAACCTGTAATAGGAGTTTATAAGTCACCCTTTCGTTGAAATTGGACTTTGCTCTTGCTGTTGTCAGGTTGCATACGTTCGCACGAAGGTTGTTCTTGTTCCCTCTGTTGGATTCGCAGTCTTTGTTGAACCATGGCTTTTGTGCTGTTGTTCTTTTCATGAAAAGAGAGATGTAGAGATCCATTCCTGCATGAATGATTTCTGTAACAGATTCAGTGCACACATTGATGTCAGAATCTGAAAGGCAAACATCCTTGAATGGGAAGCACGAAAAGATTTCACGCAGCTCATCCCAATTAGCATAGTAATAATGCCAAATGCGTCGTGATGGTTTACGTTCTTGGTTTTGCGGCAGCAAAATGGTTCTAGTAGCAGATTTAGGGATGTAGTCTGAGTTACCTAGTGGTGCTGAGACCTCCACTCCAAAATCATCTGGACCTGAAATCAAAAAGAGATCGAAAGTGTTCGGGAAGTTCTAATGGAGTGGCGGAGCAAGTTGTTGTTGTAAACGTTGAAGTCGTTTGGCTAGCGATATAAACAGCATAAGAACAGTGTTTTATCCTGCATACAGATTTTAAACCACGCAAGGTCGAAAGCGTCGTCCTCCATCGTATCCTCTATCTGGCATGCACCATCCGATCTTGTGAAAACAGAGTCCCCGTTCAAACCTAAATTTCGTATGTACCTCATACTCATTAAAACGTAAATACGTTAAGTCGGTTGTTTGACTTATTTGGGTTTCGATTAGGGTCAGCACATGGTGCTTTCTGCAGATGCAGGTGGACTGCATCGACATTCACGATGTTGTACCCCGATTCTCTGATATTGCAGAGTTCTATTAAGAGTTTGCTTTCTTTTCTAAAACGTGAATGAATTAGTGAATTCGCCGGAAGAGTGCTCGACTTACCCGCATCATTGGGACAACTACATAGGAAGACAAGCGCTGGGAGTACAGAATACAATCTGGACTAGATGGGGACTTAAGTCAAACATAATTAATTGGTTATATACGACACTGACTAGACCACTCTTGAACTAAGTGGCCATCGTATGGTCGACTGCAGTAAACATGTAGACCAATTGAAATAAAATTAGCAAGATCCAAAAGCTAGCATGTCTAACGGTCATGGGAGCCTTGAGCACCCACAACGTCCATGGGATGTCTGCTGAACTTCCCTCTTTTTCACAAAATGCTGGAGGAGACGGCCATGAGAGTACATAGAGATTGTGGGAACCAGACCTGTAGAGAGACTGAAATCTAATTTATGGATACTCTACATCCCTCAATAAAATAAGGAAACTCGTACATGATCTTCTCATTAGGAAGGACCAAATTAGAGACACTCATCGTTTTGACGAACTCTTCAAGGTTGTCATTCCACCAAAAGAAATTTTGTCCACATCCCATGCCTTATTCATCCCACAGGGTTCCACCTAGTTTACAGACGGGTCCAAAACCAGGACAAGTATTAGCATCGGCATCCACCCAGGGCACAAATTACAAATGCTCTAGGAGATCATGTCACCGTAATACAAGTAATACAAGTATACGTTATTCTCAGATATGTGCTGGAAAACTTACAGAGGCGCTTTTGTATTTATGCTGTCTCATCCAATACGCTCTAGGATATCTAAAAGAACCAAGAGTTACATCCGAATTAGTTGACGAATGCAAAGAAGCACTACGACAACTTTGTACCACAAACAGAGGTACTCTGCTTTGGTGCACAGTCTATTATAGTATCGAAAGAAATGAAAAAGTAGACAGCCTTCCCAAAAAGGCAACAACCGTTGAGATTATTGAACCGGAACTCATTCTGACTATCCTTTGGACCCTTGCTCTCCTTCTTCCAGAATTGGAATACTACCGAGGTCCTGAACTACTGGGCAAGCTTCGCGGGACTGAGATAGTCAAAAAGGTTTATGAAAGAGCTGCAAACAGAGAAGAAGGACCCTTAACAATAAGTCTATTAGGATGGCCACCAACTCAATAAACATCTACACGTCATGAGACTGTTGGAAATCATACATTACCGTCGTTGCAACAACGGAATCAGATCGGAGACATTAGACACTGAAACATCCAGTGCCTGGATGATCCAGAAGGCCCCCTATAACAGTCCCGTAAACTTAATTAAAAAGTTTCGGTAACACAGTAATCACAAAGGGGCTAGAGCCTGAATGCTACCCATAAGCTCATAAGTATTATCGAACTACGTTGGTTATCTTATCAGACAAGTAGGAATCTGTTAAAGCGCTTTCTCCTCAGAAGCGACTTAGAAGAGTCGATTTCCGAAGAATAGAAACTTTCGACCTTCAAATACTAAAGAAATGTGGTCGGAAGTTCAATATAAGATTCAGTAAGATGTAAGTTTCTTCCGCTATTTGAAGTTTTAAGTTATATCTACTCCAAGTAAATAGAAAATTAAAAGTTTTTCTCACATTGAGCTTGTATAAAATTCATAGCTTCCATTCGGTTACGACCTGTTTTAAAGGAGTGTTTCAGTCTCGAGGAAACAAATAAAATTTTCTATTCCTTTCACTGGGACCACCGAACCGCAAAGCTCTCCCATCTGAACATCGTAACTTAATCTTTGTTTTCATCGAAACGATATCGCAAACATCGGCGAAACGACAGAAAATGAAATTTTCCTTAATCCCCAAAATCTCGAAACTAGAGAATATGCTTCCGAATGCGATTATCTCGACGGATATTTCAGTTTCCATCTATTTCCATTATTTCCCGAAGTCCCTAACGATCAATTCTCAATAGAATGCCGGGAGATTTCATGCTCCAAAACATTTTCCGTTTTTCTTATTCATCAGATCGTTATTCTTTTCCTCGTATGGCCGGAAAATTGAAAATGCGTCTTCCATGATGAATGAAAGGAATACGAGTACACTAACGCCTACGATGTATTTCCGAGAGGCGGATATGATTATCGTTCAGTTTTATGTATACGTTGATGAAAGTTCGACATGTGTAGAACTTGAATCCGGCAAATGGAATAAACATATAGAGCGTGATGGACATCTAGGAATAGTGATCCAATTTTTCATTCAGTTTAGAAGCTTAGAAAGGAAATACACTCCTCACAAAAATTGTCGCATCACCCAACTTTTACGACAATACAATATAAACTTTTGGGTTGGTCATTCAAGAGTCGCTTGGTAACTTTCAGAGGTGTAAAATAGAAAATATCAACAATTTTCTAGTTAATGAAACATTTAAAAATTCTACCATCTTCAAACATTCGCGAAGAGACCAATCAACTAGCATCGAATGGTTACTAATTATTTTCAAAATAGAGTGTTTCCTCCCCGGGCCTTAATTACTGCCACTATACGTCTCGGAAGCCCCTCAAACAAATTTTGGATGTACTCTTGAGTCACTGAGTTCCTAATTTCAGGGAGCAGATTTTCTAGTTGTTGGAGTTCCTTCGTTACTGAATTTGCCACCCCATGTTGTCCCAAACATATTCCATTATTCACTAGGACAAACTTAGTTCGACCATTGAAAGAAAAGCCTTCCCACACCATTAATGATCCCCCACCGAAGTTTTCGGTTTGCCGGATATTGCATTGCTGATACCGTTCCCCAGGTCGTCTGTATACAGGCATGCGTCTACCATTTGATACTAGACAAAACCTGGACTCGTCGCAAAAGAGAACATTCGACCATTCTGGAATACCCCAATTTGCATGTTCCCTTGCGAACTGAAGTCTTGCAACTCGATACTCTCTGGTGAGACGCGGGCCGGTGGAAGACCCTTGGTCTGATATCGTCTTCTCTGAGCCTGTTCCTAACAGTTTGCAATGAAATATGCACATTTCTGGAAAGTGCAAATTCATTTTGTAGCATTTTAGCCGTACAGTGCCGAACTCTTAGTGCAGTTAAACGAAGCCAACGATCATCAACTGGTGTTGTTATCTGATCTCTTCCCTGTCTGTTTCTTCTTCTATATTCCCCTGCTTCGTGGTACCGATTAATTGCTCTTGAAATAATGCTTTGGTTAACATTCAGCAAAATAGCTACGTAACGTTGGCTTCGCCCCTCCTCTAGAAATGTTACAATTCTTACGACATCATGATCACTCATATAGCATCCAGGACGTTCAGCAGCCATTACAAGAAATTAAAAAATTCGAAAATCAACAAGAAACGCAGCAAACTTGCATTAATTTAGCGTGAAAACTGAAGAGAAATTGAATGAATACTGATAGTCAAATAAACTCATTCTTGTTTCAGACGTGTTTGAGATGATATGGATATAATTGTTACTACATAGATAAGATTTTTCCTCTCATATATATATATATATATATATATATATATATATATATATATATATATATATATATATATATATCTGGTGTGTTGTAGAAAGACTTTTCCAGTATTCCACCATTATTTAGGAATGCTTCAGAGCAATATGCAGGGTGCTTCAACGAAAACTAAACAGAGACTATATCTACCAAGATATTCATTTCTGATCAAAATTCGAAAACAGGTCAATTTTTGTTTCAAGGGAGACATTTTCTGGGGTACGAAACTTGCCTGAAATATCAACCCCCTAAGCGGGGGTTGTAATCCTTGAACAATTTGAATAAGGAAGATGGGTCAAGTGATGACTCAAAAGAAAGATGGTATCTTTGTCTACATTGTCTTGAAAGAATTTTTATTTTTAATTGAAAAGTGTAAAAGATACAGGATGAGCAACTGAGAGATAGGGAAGACTATTTCCCGGAGACTATTCAAGTTTCAGTGAAGTAAAATGGAACAGATCCATGCTAATCAATGGCAGTCATCAGCAAGTACCATATCTCGAATTTCAACCCCTAGAGCAGGGGTGACCACCCTTGAAAATTTGGAAGAGGGTAGATGGGTCGAGTGAAACCTAGAAAGAAAGGTATTATCTTTGTCTACATTCCCGTGAACAAATTTTCATTTTTGATTGAAAACAGTAGAAAATACAGAGTGAGCTACTGAAAAATAGATGAGTCTATCTATCGCCCTGAGCTATTCAATTAGTGCAAAAAATGGAACAGATTCATTCCAGATCAAAGGCTGTCATCTTTGATTTAAATGAATCTATTCCAGTTGTTCGCACCAATACTCCAATAGTCTTGGGGCGATAGTCTTTTCTATTTTTCAGTGGCTCACTCTGTATCTTCTATTCAATCAAAAATGAAAATTCTTTCACGGGAATGCAAACAAAGATCACTCGACCCATCTACCCTCTTCCAAATTTTCAATGGTGGTCATCCTTGCTCTAGGGGTTGAAATTGGAGATGAGGATGGTACTTCATGATGACTTCTATTGATCAGCATGGATCTGTTCCATTTCACTTCACTGAAACTTGAATATTCTCAAGGAAATAGTCTTCCCTTTCTCTCACCCTGTATCTTTTACAGTTTTCAATTGAAAATAGAAATTCGTTCAAGACAAAGTAGACAGAGATACCATCTTTCTTTAGAGTCATCTCTCGACCCATCTTCCTTATTCAAAATGTTCAAGGATTGCAACCCCTGCTTAGGGGGTTGATATTTCAGGCAAGTTTTGTACCCCAAAAGATTTCTCCCTTGAAATGAAAATTGACCTGTTTTTGCGTTTTGATCAGAAATGAATATCTTGGTAGATATAGCCTCTGGGTAGTTTTCGCTGAAGCACTCTGTATATGTTGACAAAGAAACTGCGATCGAGCTGCTTAATCGATTGTGGAATTCAGAACACCAAGTGATGCGACAATTTTTGTGGTGTGTATATAAACTTCACAAATCAATAATTTAAAATTTGAATAGATTGTATTGTAACTTCGAAACCATCTACACTTCTGCAAGAAATTATTGCACCACATGAATGTTGACAATTTATTGACCGTAATGAGAGTTTAGGTAAGAACCTATAAACTCACCAAAAAATACATAATGCTAAGAACTGGGAAATATATGGAGTTTAAACGGTAGCTGCATTCTGGAGTTGCGATCTGGAGTCCAAAGCATTCTTGAAACCATTTACACTAGGAGTGTTTATTACTGATTCAGGAAGACTGTTCCACACATGAAACACCCCTTGAAACTTCCTCTCGTAAGTTTCAAACTATATCCGCGTAAGCGATTATCCTGGTTAAAGTGGAGAGACTTCTGAGGTCAACAACAATTTATTATGAGATCGCCACGTAGACGACGATCAGCGAATGGAGAAGGGTCAAGGAATTTCAGCCTTTGGTTGTAGTTTGGTCAGGACGTGACACACAATATGGAATCCTCGTTACTCTTCTCTGGATATCTTCGAGAAGTTCGATATCTCGAACAAGCCGAGGGCACCATACTGGACCCTCATATTCGAGAATTGGTCCAATATATGTCCTATAAAGGACAGAACAAGTAGACAGGTCACGTCCAGAAAAAGAACGCGGTAACATGAAGAAAAGACGCTTCGCCTTTGCTGATTTGTGCGGAATATGTTCAGACCAGGGTAAATCATGGGAAATAATTACGCCCAGATATGAGACACCCCTGCGTTTAGTGATATGTTGACACGTGAGAAAATACGAATTCGTCAGGTTATTTCTACCCATGTAAAGAGTACGACACTTGAATAGTCGTAGCGTTAGTGAGATGATTGTTATAAAGCTTAGAGTCATCAGCGAATAAAGAACAGTCAGAAGCGACAATCGAGGGGAGGTAAGCGGTATATACAAGAAACAGCATAGGTCCAAGTACTGAGCTTTGGGGAACTCCACTGGACACAGATTGCATAGATGAGAGAGAATCGCCAACAAGAACTCGAAAAAATCTACCCGACAGAACATCATCCAGCCAAGAAAGAAGTCTGCCATGAATTTCTAGAAGCTCGAGCTTGAGGAGAAGACGCCTGTGAGGAACACGGTCAAAGGCTCGAGAAAAGTCGAGGTATATCACATCGACTGGGGTGAACTCATCAAGCATCCTCGTCGAAGCATCAATGGATTTCAGTAAATTTGTAATAACTGAGCGGCCAAGGAGGAAACCGTGCTAGTTTTCAGGGATCATTTTATTCAACAGGGCAAATTCTAGAATTTCCTCGAGAATGACTCTTTCGCAGATTTTCGCTATAAGAGGGACGAGACTAATAGGCAGATAGTTTTCCGCATTCAATTTGTTCCTTTTCTTGAAAATGGGTGTGACCAAAGCACATTACCACTCCGTCTGACCCAGGAGCTGTTGCTGCTTTAACGCAGGAGAGATGTTTTTCAACTATAGCAGAAGGAAATTCAACATCATTCAAATCGTCCACATCTCTTGAAGTTGATATATCAGGAAC
This sequence comes from Cryptolaemus montrouzieri, assembly GCA_013387265.2. Classification (NCBI taxonomy): domain Eukaryota; kingdom Metazoa; phylum Arthropoda; class Insecta; order Coleoptera; family Coccinellidae; genus Cryptolaemus; species Cryptolaemus montrouzieri. Next base: position 8,451,310 of record JABFTP020000144.1, on the reverse strand, counting down.
TCCGTCTGGCTCAACAGTACACCAGCTACTTCAATCTTAACTTCTGATCGACTCTCATTTGGTTTTTTCGGGTTCGGAATTGACTCGTTCTAGCATGTCTTGAGCGACCTTTCCGCGATTAAATCATCAAAGAAACTTCAGGTCTTTTGGAACTAGTCGGCGAATCGTTTCATGCTCAAACAATCGCTCAAAATGTTTGGAATTGATTCGTGAAACACAGAAAGTTCATTGCCCATCTCTCTCAAACTCAAATGATGATTTTCCATTGCCATTTCGTTTCTTCATCGACGTTAACATCAGTTAAAGATGTTATTGGCCGTCCAGAGCGAAGCAAATCTTCCATCACATCTCGACCGCTGTTGAATGCACTGTAACACTCATATGCACGTGTTTTTGATAAAATAGATTCACTATTAGCCTTCTATAACATTCTCAACGTTTCGGCACACAAAATTTTAGTTGAAATACAAAATTTGTCGCTATTCCTTGTGTTCACCCACTGTAAAAATTGCAAAACCAACTTGAGAGAGCACTGTAAACAATCTAAATAACTGATCGCGTTCAAACTCCAAGTCCCTATACAAAACAGTTAGGCCAACTTGGCAACAACAAAAAGCTGATTTTTTGAATAATCAATTCCTGGTATTTTTTTGGCAGAATGTACAACGAAGGGAAATCTTCTATTGCGTTAATGAAAATACTGGTATCTCGCTGAAATCGATTTCCTCTTGTTTCTATAGAAACTTCCAGCCATTTTACATACAACACTGAAATTGTATATTCGTCCTTTCTTGGCCTTCCTCAAACTGCTTGTATTGCAAATATGCTCCGAGGAGCATTTCCATATTGAAATTTCACCAACCTAGAAAATCGACTTGATCTTCGCGAACGCGGTCTGCCAAACTTTATGTATTACGATCCCTATAACTGTTGGGATAAATTCAGGGTAAAAACACATGCCGTTGAAGGACTGAGAATTTGTTTGAATATCAGAATGACTACGTCTATTGAAACCAGGAAATTTGAAAATTTTCCAAGATAATTAAGGCATCAATTGAATTCAAATCAAACTTATATTGGTCCTTGTATAAGTTTTCTCTCTTCAGTTGGAAGATTAAATACTTTATCCACAGTAATTCATCATACTCCAAGAATAGCTGATCATTCAATTATGACCATTGAGTTTCCGAGTTATGAAATAAAATTAAAAAGTAGAACTGTCAGAGATTTGAAATTCAGTGAGCTACAGTTTCAATTTGACCTAATGAATAAGAACATTTGGCCCGATAACGATAAAACAGTAGATGAAACAGCTAAACACCTCGTATACATAATAGAGAAGACACTATCTATTCAAGCACCAATACGTCAAAGGGATCCAGTATGTAAATGGGGAAACAAATTGTGTTGGACATCAAATATAAAGTCAGAAATCTCTAGAAGAGATATATTGTTCGAAACAGCAGTGTTCACAAAGCGAGACCAGAGCTGGTTACTTTACAGACAGCAACGAAAACAGATAAGGCAGCAAAAACAAATGTACTATGAACAGAAAATAGATATGGCAAGAGGAGATTCCAAGGAGATGTGGCAAGCTCTGAAAGGTATTATGGGAAGTGGAAAACAAAATGAGCGGAAAAAGGAAGGATTACACAAAAATATCAGAAAAATTTAATGACAATTTCCTAGATAGTATAGCAAGACTTTCAGCGAAAATTAATGGAATAGAAATACCGGAGCTTCTTTGAAACATAGAAACACCAGTGAATAGATTCAGGAAATTCAGGTTATTAGATATGGCAGAAATGAGGAAATTAGTCAAAAACCAAAAGAATAAGAAAGGTAATGTTGATGAAATAAATACCTAAAGTTTTGAAGCTTTCTCTTGAAGTGATCAGAAATAAATTCTTGAATCTTATGAATTTGAGAAGAGTTGTTTTCCAAAAGCATGGAAATTGACAACAATAATACCAATCGAGAAAATAAATAACACAAACAGATGTGAAAAATGTGAAAAACTTTTGGAAACGGTGGTTACTGTTCAAATAAGAACTTTTATGGAGGAGAATAGTCTACTGACACCCTTTCAGTCAGGTTTCAGAAGAGATTTTCGTAGAGCGTTTGAAACAATAAATAGAGACCTACTAATTCGGGAGTTAGAAGAGTATGGATTTGAAGACAGCGTTTTGAAATGGTTCAAGGAATATTTGAAGGAGAACTCAACAGACCAAATATAATGGAATATTTTCATCATTCAAGAAAAATATGGATGGGTGCCTCAGGGTACCACTTTAGGGCCATTTTTGTTTGTCTTACACATCAATGACATAGTCAAATTACTAAAAAATTGCAGAATACGACTGTTTGCAGATGATGCAGCATTGTTTTATGAAAGCAAAGACATAAATGAATTAATAAATAAAATGAACGAAGATCTGAAAAGACTATATAAATGATTATGTTATAACAGCTTGAGTATTAATATTTCTAAAATCCTGATTATGAAGAACAAATATTTTAAGTTGGATAATACTGACCATTGTGATATTGTTATAAACAATGAAATAATTGATCAGGTTGTGGAGGATATATATCTGGGTGTGATAATCGACCAGAACATAACTTTCTCTAGTTATGTCAACTATATAATAAAAAGGTTACAAAAAACGGCTAATTTCTCGTGTAGGGTAGGAAGAGATCTCAGTGCATGGACAGAACTTTTTTTAATATCTGAGTTTGTGCAATTTGATTGGATTATAAAGTTCTGGTTTAAGCATCCCATCTGCAAGGGTAATATTTTCTTCTTTTCGGTAAGCCATGTTCGGGTGGTTTTCTGTTCGTACATTGTGATATGGGGCATTTTCCATTACTAACACACATTTTGTGGTAAATTCGGAATAAATTTTCGTCATTTGCGAAATTTATATCATCGTGATAACCACCGGTTTTACAACTGGACTTAATGATAGTAAGTTATTTATTTCCTACAGGTAGAACCTAATTACAGGAAAAATTTGAATATTTATATAACAAATCAACAACTTGAAGCGTAATCATAAATAATGAGTTAATATTAGTGAAAAACCATGCAGCTATTCGAAACTTACTCGGTACTGAAAATGACAAAAATAAAAAACGAAAAAATAGAAAAGAATGCTTTGACATAAAATAAAATACATAGGAAAAACTGAGATGCGCTTCAGAGAATATTGTCCAAATATACACTACTGATAGTGGTAAACGAGTCAAAATTAATATCACACAATCTCGATATGGAATTATAAGTTGCACATAAATAATATTGGAGATTGTGTGAGTGAGTTAATTCTGGGAGTGCTCATGAAGAACAGACACCCATCTCTTGAGGTCAGCCTCGGAACTGAAATTTTTAGTTGAGCTGAAATAGAATCACAATCCGAACGATTATTCAGGAGGTTAAACAAAAATTTTAAGGCCAGAAAGTCTCTTCTTATGTTCAGGGTTGTCGCTCTGAATCTACTCAAGAGTGCACCATGATCATATCCTCTTACTGGGTAGGCACCTTCTTCTCGCCAGACAAGGTATTTGAAAAATCTTCTCTGAATTGCCTCCAAATGATAATCATGACAATTATAGATGGGATGCCAAATAATCGACGCATACTCCAACTTACTTCTAACAATAGTCTCAAAAAGACGAATCAAAGTATTTGCTTTCGTAAAGTGCTTTTCATTGCGAATTATGAACCCATACAATTTCGAGGCGGATGTGAATGAACAGTAGTGAATTTTTGGTTAAATTTAAGACCAAACTCATTTATATCACGTTTCAATACACTATTGTTTATATTATAATATGAAAAAAGGATGTTTTTCTTGCGAGAGTAAGTAACGAAAGTGCACATTCAAGTCCAAACAATTAACCACATACCATAAATACACGGAACTTACGACTTTCTGCGAGATCTCACAAACGCGTACTGACGTTATCTTCAGATATATTTTCAGATCATCCGCATACATCAATTTGGGTATATTAATTATGTCCATGAGGTCATCAGTGAACATTATGAACAATAGTGAACCAAGATTGGACCCCTGCGGAACACCTGAAGTAGCAACAAATCCGCGGGAGCGAAAACTTTCGAGCTGTACGAACTGTTGCGGCAGACCAAGTTAGACTCCAAAGGAGCAGCTCTAAGGCTTCCGAGAAACCGAATCTGGACTTCAGTTTCCACAGCAATATACGATGATTCACTTTATCGAATGCTCTATGAAAATCTGTGTAAATAAAATCTCGAGTATATACTGTGATAAAACTACCAGATTGCTGATGCAGGATCTCCTAGGCATGAAACCATGCTGCTCATCGTGAATTCTCCCCCTGATCGCGGGAAATATAGCGTTATTCAAAATAATCTCGGGAAGTTTTGAGAAATCGGGTAATATAGTTATCTTTGATGGTAGAATCTACTTCCTTCGAAATGGGAACAATCTTAGCTACCTTCCACGTCGAGGGGTGAACTCCACTCTTCAAGACAATATTAAGAATATGGCCCTACGCAGTCCTTATCAACAAAGCTGGGTATACCATCTGGACTAGCGGTAGGCGAGAAAAATATCTCGCAGCGGAGATTCTATCTTCCACAGAAATGGCATTTAGATTGATGAATTCAGTACCAATAGCTTCACCATCATCAACAGAAACATCTCCATTATAATCCATCATAGACACCACCAAAGTACTTCTGGAAAGCACCAACAATGTCTTCAGGGGTTTCATATGTCCTCTTATCATCTCTCATCTCTCCTGGTATACGTGAATGGCCTTTTTTGATTTAATGAATAACCAGAAGTCAGAAGGATCACTGGAAATTTGCTCTTCAGATGTTCGAATAAAGTTCTCATAAGCTGTGTTCATTTTAGATTTCACAATTCTCCTCATAGACTTGAATTTATTGTAGTGAGGTCGGAGCTTTGCTTTCTATAATTATCAAAGGCTTTTTCTTCCATTAAAATACTTTCAATTAAATCCGGGGTATACCACGTTGGAAGACGGCGCTTGCGCTTGGACTGTTTTTCGGAAAATTTTCTGTAGAATGTAGTAGAACTGTCGACAAGCCTTATCAGGATCGTCCGCCACTTCCATAACAGTTGACCAATCGGCATTGAGAATCATGGTATACATCAAAGTAAAATTTGCTTTTCTGAAAATGAACTCCTTCCGAACCGCGTGATTCACACCCAAGTCTGGTATACTTTGCACTCGCATATCAAAAATGAAGTTGATAGCCAGATATGCGTTTCGTACGAGTCAACATTCACTACTGGCGTTCAAAATTATCAGTCTTGGTCCTTTTGAAACAGGCTGTCGTGGTCGTCGTTTGTCTCGACACTCCAATGATTCTTATGTGTATGGGAGGAATGAATACAGTGTGTTCCAACGAAAATTTGACCCCCCCTATAACTCCGAAATGAGTAACATTAGCGAAAAACACCAAGACACGTCGATTTTTGTTTCGAGAGGGAGCATTTTTCGAAATAATTCGAAACTTGTCAGATCAACCCCCTACCCCCAGCAACCCTAATTTCGAAATTCATCATAGGGAATAAGGGTCGAGTGGCACCTTACTGTAAAGGTCTGTCAATTCTCCATTCCGATTTATCATTTTAGAATTTTAAATTAACATACAGGGTGTCCCAACCGAGGGTAAGTTGAATTCCTGCAAATCCCAAATACTAAATGAAATCGATTTATTTTGGCATAATGCAAGCGCAGGTTTATGGTCGGTCTAGAAAAACGACCTATACTTGTGAATTTGGAGTTGGTGCAATCAACCCCTATTTCCAGCATCCCCAACTCAAAAATCATTCGATCGAAAATAGGTCAAGTGGCACCTCGTTGGAAAGGTATTTCAATTTTCTCTTCGAATTTGGTATTTTCGAAATTCAGAATCAGCATACAGGGTGTCCCGGAGCAGGAACACTGAAGCCCAAATAACTTTTTGAAACTGGTTCATTTCGGTATAATACGAGAACATGTTTATGTTTGATTCGAGAATAAGACTCTCTTGCGTGAATATGGAATTTTTGCAATCAATCTCTTCCATTCAGCATCCCTAACTCAAAAAATCATACAAGTGATTACAGGTTGAGTGGCAAAGTTCCAGAAAGATTTTTCTATTTTCTGAATCACTGAGGCATTGGTTTCAGTTTGGCAATCGAGGTTTTCTGGCGTGAGGATCAGGATGAGGGATGATGGAGAAACTGATTGGATGCTCATCTAAACAGGAAAACGAGATTTATTGAACTTGTATTCAATTGAAAACAAAAACTAACTTGATTATTACAACAATTGTTCAAAATGACCTCCGCCCACCTCTATACAGTTATACAGACGATTTTCGAACTCTCTTCTCACATAAGCGAAAACTTCAGGAGTCAAAAGTCGGCATTCTGTGATAATCCTCATCCGCAGCTCCTCCAGGTTTTCTGGTCTTGTGGCATAAACTTTAGATTTTAGATGGCCCCACAAAAAAAATCTAGGGATTTAAATCTGGTGACCTGGCTGGCCACTCAACAGGTCCTCTTCTACCAATCCACCTTCCTGGGAAATTTTCGTCTAAATATTGGCGCACCCGAGCATCATAATGCGTAGGAGCACCGTCTTGTTGAAAACGCATTTCGTCCTCAGAAAGAGTTGGATCGTTCTGTAAAATTTCTGTCAATCTAGGATGTATGTGTTCCTCTAACAACTGTAGGTAGCCATTTCCATTCAGATTACCCTCAATAAAGAAAGGCCCAACTAGATGATTGCCAAAATTTCTGCCCAAACGTTCAACTTCTGAGGCCTTTGCGTGTGGGCCTCTCTAAACCAATGAGGATTCTGTGTGTCCCAATATCGACAATTATGTCTATTCACTTCACCACTGAGCATAAAGGTGCTTTCATCAGAAAAACAGATGTTATTCAGAAAATTTGGATTTGCGTTTAGGTTTTCACTTAGATTTTCACAAAACTGTAAACGACGATCTGGATCATCTTCGTTTATTTCATGCACTAATTTTACCTTGTAGGGTAAAATTTGTGATGTTTCACGATTCTATGGACAGTTGTAGCTGATACACCAGTCAGACGAGATAGTTTTCTGATCGAAGTAGTATTCTCCATTTGTAGATGACCCACTACTGCCACTTCCGTTGCCTCATTTCTGACAGGACATGCCACTTCATGTTTTCTGTTTGCCACCGAACCCGTAGCTAGGAATTTGTCAACCAAATATTTAACGTACTGGTGACTGACTCCCCTTTCTCTTTCAGGATGGTTCCTATCGAATATCCTTGCCGTTTCTTTGGCACAACTGTTATTTAGAAAATACGTCGATACAATTTCGACCCTTTCCTCAGTGGAATAAACCATTTTCAGATTAATTTCAACTGACGAACAACAACAATAATGAGGAACTGATCTGAATAATAATAATATTTCATTGCAAAAATGAGAAATAACAGATGACTGCACGCCAGATGGAAATGAAAAAATGTGAACATTTTCAATGCAGAAATCAGCTTTATTTCTTCGTAATTGATGCTCAACACATTGTACCCCAATACTTTTATCAGTTTCGAATTAATTTTAGTTGATAATTTCAAATGACGATATTGAATTTTTCGAAAGCGACATCCTGTATGGAGAGCCGAACTGAATGAAATGCTTTAATCATTCTGGAATTCAAAAAACCTTTCTGAAGATATGCCACTTGAATTATTTGTATGATTTTCAAGTTGGGGATGCTGAATGGAAGGGTTGATTGCAAAAATTCTATAACCACACAAGAAAGTCCTATTCTCGGATCAAACATGTTCTCGTATACCGAAATGAACCAGTTTCAAAAAGTTATTTGGATTTTCAATGTTCCTGCTTCGGGACACCCTGTATGATGATTCTGAATTTCGAAAATACCAAATTCGAAGAGAAAATTGCAGTACCTTTCCAACGAGGTGCCACTTGACCTATTATCGATCGAATGATTTTTGAGTTGGGGATGCTGGAAATAGGGGTTGATTGCACCAACTCCAAATTCACAAGTGTAGGTCGTTTTTTAGACCGAGCATAAACCTGCGCTTGCATTATGCCAAAATAAATCTATTTCATTTAGTATTTGGGATTTCCAGGAATTCAACTTCACCCTTGGTTGGGACACCCTGTATGTTAATTTAAAATTCTAAAAATGACAAATCAAGGTGGAGAATTGACAGACCTTTTCAGTAAGGTGCCACTCGACCCTTATTCCCTATGATGAATTTCAAAGTTAGGGTTGCTGGGGGTAGGGGGTTGATCTGAGAAGTTTCGAATTATTTCGAAAAATGCTCCCCCTCGAAACAAAAATCGACGTGTCTTGGTGTTTTTCGCTAATGTTACTCATTTCGGAGTTATAGGGGGGGTCAAATTTTCGTTGGAACACACTGTATATGTTTCATCCATGTAAATTGGTCTCCTTCCTTTACGGTATCGTTTGATGCTTCTTAAATAATTCAAACATAGTTGCTGTTTTTCAGGTTTTTCCATAAGTAGCTTTCTATTAATTTTTGTCTTAATCCAACGGAACCCTATTCCTCAAATCTTTTCGAATGCCACTGCATATTCTTTCTCATCGAGGTACTTTTGACGGATTCGCTCTAATAAGGATACGATTTTATCGACGACGTAAGAATTTACGACGAACCTACGAATCAGAGCTCTATCGAAGACATCGAGATATGTTTTCTGCGTTGATTTTCCTTTCTTTTTATCGGGAGTTGAAAAACTGTTATTTTCGCTATTTTCAATCTTCTTCATTTCACTGGCAATTTTTTGCACAGTTCACAAACATACTCCTGTTGCGACATAAACACGTTCTTGAAACTTTTTCAAAGAAATTATTGGTTCATTCTGCATCCTTTCTCGTTTCATGAAATGAATGACATTCGCAATTATTTCCCTGGATTGCCCACTCAATTTGTTCCCATTCAATTTGGAAACTCCATTCTTACCAAAACTTGCAAAATATTGAAATGAAACTTGCAAGGTTCGGTCCTGTTCGCTTGGCTCTTCTTCAATCTCGAAAGGTTCATTGAGAACTGAGCTCTTGGCCACGTGAGGCTATTTCACTCGCACAGATGTTCTTGTCGATCTGTATTTTTATAAACCAACCCCGTATCACTTGTGAGTGATTTCAATTTTCAGTGAAACATCAGCATCAAAACAGAACTAATATTAACCATCTCACGGAGTTCTGTTGAAGAACAGAATGATCAAAACAAGAATTCCTCTGTCATAGTCAAGATCAAAAATTTAATTTAACAGACACCTTTCATCAGATAAAGCAATTTGAGAGGCATAAAATGTATCGATATTTCCAGAAAATATCAAATTGAATAACATTTCGGAATATTTCTGATTTAATTTGAACGCAATTATCTCGGCAACGCCCGTAAGAATGAATTGTTTCGAGGACATTTGTTAACATTTAGAAGGAAACGAGATGCCCCCTTCTACGAGAAATTTAATTAGGCAGACGATTGTCTATGAGAGGGTACTTTGACCGGATTGAAATTCATTAAATGCACCCTTTAGTCTGGATGGATTGCCTTGAAATCGTTGTCGGTGAAATGCTTTAATTGAACCAAGAAAATTGGAAAAAAAGTTAGCGGGAGTTCATTGAAACTTCAACGTTCGAATATCATACGCATCTCGGAAGTTTGATGCCATAAATGAAGCCACGTTAAGTTAATTGAAACGGATTTAATTGTAATATAATCGGTACCTTATTGGGAATTTATAATGATTCTTTTCATCGCTGAGGCATAAACGAGGAAATTAAAATTTATCTTGATGAAAATTAGAGAAGAAAATTTAGGGCTTTCCCTATTTCTCAAAATACAAGGTATTCTGAACTGAGACTTATAAACGTGTATGTATGTGCTCGAATCAATTTCTGGATCAGTTATTCCATTTTCAGGATAACGCTGAGGAAAAACCCCGCGAACCATGGTACCTTCAACGTTCCGAGGAAAAAGAATATAAAGTGATGGATGAAGTGGTGTAATTGCCAATGCCTTGATTTCGAGCAGACAAATTGAAATGAAAACCAGGGTCCAGTCAATCTAGACTTTCAACGATACAAAAATCATTATCCAATTGAAAATCCTCGAAATGATTCAAGACATGATTAAAAACATATTGCGGTCCTTGAAAAAAACGATAACAACATGGCAAGAAAACGGTATACACGATTATCAAAAAAGAAAAACGTTATGCGACTAGCATGCTGGAACACTACATCGTGGAACACAAAAGACCAGGAAGTAATATTGAAAATAGAGAAACACAAAATAGACGTATGTACAATTGCAGAGACAAAGAAAACGGGCAAAGGCAGCATGAGATACCAAAACTACACACTATTCTACAGTGGAGTAGACAAGCACCTAAGAGCTCAAGCGGGTGTTGGTATACTAATGCATAGAAAATTTGAAAACGCAGTCAAAGAGGTAAACTACATCAATCAAAATATACTTCACCTATCCATGAAGCTAGCGGAAAAAAAACCCATGTTATCAGCATTTACACGCCAGAAATAAGTAAACCAAAGAATGAGAGGGAAGAATTTTTCGAAACACTTCAAGACACATTAGACAGAATACCACAAACAGAAGAAATATTTATAATGGGAGATTTTAACTCGAGAATAGGGAATATTCCCCTACCGGGAATTATGCAGAAGTTTAATGAAGCGGCGACAAACGAAAATGGAGACATACTTCTCGAGATATGTGCATATAATGAACTCCGAATAAATAACACGTACTTTGACCACAAAGAACAACACAAATACACATTCACCAACACAAGAGGACAAAAATCTATGATTGACTTTGTGATCACCAATAGAGAAATACTTGACGTACGGACACTGACATCAGCGAATGTTGGAACACAGCATGGAATGGTTATCTACAAGTACCTCCTGTCCTATAGAATAGAGAAAAAAACCGCCTAACTACATCACTAAATTCAACATTGAATCTTTACAAAACGAAAGTACTAAAAACAACATAATTAACAGCGCAAAAGAAGCCATTGGGGAACGAAGAATCAATATAAACAGTCATGGAAAAGATAAACCATGGTTCACACAGGAAATCAAAGATTTAGCAAAAGAAAAGAAGAACGCATATATCAGATATGTCAATCACAGAACACCAGAAGAGTACCAAAGATATAAAACAGAAAGAAATAGAACAACGAACAAAATTGAAGAATTAAAAAAATATATTGGGAAAGATTTACAAATGACATGGAACACGACTTACGAGGAGCACAGAAAAGGTATGGAACATGTTGAGAAACAGGAAAAAACCAATCACCGAAGAACTGCAGATCAATGTAATAAAACCAGAAGAGTGGGTGAAATATTTCCAGAACTTATACCTGGGAGATAACGCTAAACGGTAACAATGAGGAACGAGAAATCGAACAACAAAACACACTTGTTTTGATAATGTTCTGAACTATTTTCAGGATTTTTAGCGGGATGATAGTTTATGTATCTTCACTCTGAATATTCTATCTGATTTGATCAGACTTAAAATTTATATGAATCTTATAAGATGAAAATACCCTAGTTTTTGCAGCCAGAAGATTTCCAACGTCTACTAGATGTTTGCAACAGGTTTCTGCAGAAAATCCGAGTTTCTCAATTAATTTAGTGTGATGAAGTTCACATCGGTAATAATGGAATGCTCAATCGTCAAAGTTATCATTGGTGGACAGATTTAAACCCACATCGCCATATTAATAATCAACGTCTAGGCCGATATGGGTCAATATATGGTGAACACGAAAAGATAATCGCGTATTACCGTATGTGATTTTCGATGAAAACTTTCGTGCTGAATGAATACGAAACCATAAATAACAATATGATGGAGCTCTATTTCATCAAACTATGGCACTTGTTGATATACTTGACTTATATTCGACAATAATTCCCCGGATTTGTTGCTACTGGACTTTTTCCTTTGGGAATATATTAAGGATCTGTTAAAAAAATCCGTTAGTCGAATTATTGAAGGGTTTAAGCAAAACATCAGACATTGTTTTCTTTTATTCAAATTTCCAATGCTTGTGGTAGTATCTTCAGGTGTTGTGAATAATGCATACAAAACAATAAGACATTTTACTTACATTGATAATTTCGATTGCATGGAATATCTCATTGGTTTTTAAACGGTTTTATTTAGCTCACCCCGTTTGTTTTATTTATTCTTGGGTCAAATTTAGTAATTCAAATTTCACCTCTTCCTGTCAACCGATTAATCTGAAATTTTGTATACACTTTGGATTTTGGTGACAATACAATTATATTTATTCATTATCATTATAAATACAAGATGGCCGCCGCTACAAAATGGCGGATAATTTATGTTTTATTAATCCCATCAATATGGGTATCAAATGAAAGGGCTCAACAAGCAGAATACAATATACTATAAAAATTGAAATCCAAGATGGCGGCCGCTACAAAATGGCGGATAACATAGCTTTTATCAATCCCATCAATATGGGTATCAAATGAAAGGGCTCAACAATCAGAATACAATATACTATAAAAATTGAAATCCAAGATGGCGGCCGCTACAAAATGGCGGATAACGTAGGTTTTATCAATCCTATCAATATGGGTATCAAATGAAAGTGCTCAACCAGTAGAATACAATGTATCCAGCCTGAATTCACCACCCAAGTCAAGATTTTGTATCGTGTTGAGGACTGTGTGGCGTTAGGGTGGCTAAAATGATACGTCGTTAGCGGTACACCACCCAAGTTAAGGTGAAAGGTTAAACGCGCCGAGAACTGTATGGCATTAGGGTGGATAAAAATGATATGTCGTTAGCGTTTTCCCCTCAAGACTCAGGCGCATCTTGTTGTACATAGCCTTGCCCCTTTATTGGCTGAAAGAAGAATGTTGCCTTTAATACTATCATGGGCTTCTACAATACATAAAATGCAGGGCAGCACTGTGGATCACGCAGTCGTATACTTAGGTGCGAAACTGTTTGAAGAAGGTCAAGCCTACGTGGCTCTTAGTAGAGTAAGATCTTTGCAGGGACTACGTATAGATGAGTTGGATTGCAATAAACTAACGGGCAAGAAACCTTGCAATAATGAAGCACTGAATAAATTAAAAAGAATGCGAAATAAAAACTAAAAACTAGAAAATAAAAATAGGTAAAAAACTTTTTATGTTAAACGGTTTTATGTTAAACATACATTGCACTGTTTAAGATAAATGTACTAAAAACCAAAAATAATAAAATAGATACAGTCGTGGAATTATAAACATATGCATAGACTAGACTAAAATAAAACCGTGGGGCACGTCAATTGTCTACAAATTATCGACTTGATGTGCGATAGAAGAATCGTTTAATTCGTCGTTAGGCAGTTGGCCCGCAGACGGTGAGGAAATTATTTACTATTTTCATGCTCATGGAAATTCTAATAGTTATACACTCCATGTAAATAAAAGAGATGTTTCAACTAGTTTATCGTTGGACATTCACACTGCTGGCTGGCGAGGAATCGTTTCACTGCTTGTTGTTTGTCTTTAATCGACAAAATATATGACAAAAGTACTACTCGCTCACCACTATGAAACCCTAAAGCTCGCTTATAATCGAGCTTGCTAGCTTGTTTCCACATTCTAGCCCTACTTATCACACGTCCATCGTTGTTGGTTGCACAACTGCCTAATAATTATAGTGTAACATTACAAAACAAACATTTTAATCAACGATTGTAGACAACTGACGTGCCCCACGGTTTTATTTTAGTCTAGTCTATGCATATGTTTATAATTCCCACGACTGTATCTATTTTATTATTTTTGGTTTTAGTACATTTATCTTAAACAGTGCAATGTATGTTTAACATAAAACCGTTTAACTTAAAAGTTTTTTACCTATTTTTATTTCTTTAGGGATAATTGCATATCACTTTTCAAGATTTTCGTACGGCATGGCCATTTCGTTATTATAAATTATACTAGATTCACAAGAAAATTGTATGTAAAATAATTAATTTTCAATATGTTACAATGAGAGTAAAGAACATACTCAAGCTATTTCAATCAATACTGTGAATGGACATAGATATACTAAATAATATTAGGGACAATTGAGGTAGAGGAAAATTTCCAATGCTTCAATCTGTATATCATTATGATCAATGTTGTTCGTTATTGACTCGAAGTGAAAGAAGTAATGAGTGTATACAAATAAATATATATATATATATATATATATATATATATATATATATATATATATATATATATATATATATATATATGTGTGTGTGTGTCAGTGTGTCGTATGTGTCCATTTATTATGGAACACCATATATTCTCAGATATTTTCAGTTTTTAATTTACCTAATTTTCTATCGCGCTTGTGGAGAGCCACCGGGTATAAGGCTCATCATCCTTTCAAATCTAATACTCATCTGAAGGAGCCTCAGTGTGGTGAAACGAGTCATAAGTTTGTGAATGTAGTGAAAATGGAAACCTCATTGTTTTATTTGATTGAGAAAAGGAGTTCATTATATTCTTACATTTTGCTATATATTTCACGCTATAGTGCACGGGTGCTCAAACGGTCGATCGACTGTTCAATCGCGAGTGCTTTTTGAGTAGATCTCGAGGAGAAAAAATTTTAATAAGTGGGTAACTTAACTACAAATATTTATTATGTTATAAAATCACACTCTGCTAGCGGCATAAGGCGGCTTCATGAAAGGAACGCGTGGTACTTGTCAAAGAATAGCTGCGTTTTTTATTCTTGCCGCTTTTCTAGATATTTCAAGCTGTGCGCTTGACAGAAACATTCGAAACTTTCGTTCAAGCCGATATAAATGTTGCGCCTGCAGGAATTTGAGTAATTCGGAATTGTAACTTGAAGGCTATACTACGTCGATACAAAGTTTATAATAGTACAAAATGAGTCCAGCGAAGAAATCTAAAACGTATCATTTTAATAACGATTGGGAGGACGAATTTTTTATATGATAAGTGCATTTGTCTTATTTGTCGTGCGTCAGTTCATTCAAATCTAACCTAAGCGTGGTATCATAAAACGGTTCATACAAACTATGAAAATAATTTTCCGCCACACAGTGAATTAAGAAAACGAAAAGTACGTGATTTGATATCTTGATATCATAAGACCAGCTGAACAATCAGAAGCTGCTACGATCGCGCCATTTAAAATATCTCATAAATGGTTTCGGCGAAACACAAGGAACCATTCGAAAATGGATCGGTTGTGAAGAAAGCATTTATTGAAGCGGGTGAGACTTTATTTGGAGATTAAAAAAAAAATAGAAATCATGTCTGCTACTAGAGAACTTCATTTATCTCGTCCGACTGCCAGAAGGCGTATTAAAGTCATGAGTCAGGACATGGCAGATAAACTGAATTATGATATCATGAAATGTACTAACTTTTCTTTACAGTTCGACGAATCCACCGATATGACAGACACTGCCCAGCTGTGTATTTTTCTCGAATGGTATTCAATGAGATGTTGGCTAAAGAAGAATTTCTGACAATCATTCCCCTGAAGGGGTAGACCCGTGGCGAAGATATATATGACGTTTTCTTCAATTTTGTAAAAAATTACAAGCTTCCAATATATAAATTACTGTGCTTACAACCGATGGAGCACCAGAAATGACTGGAAACAAAAACGGTTTTGTGGCATTATGTCGAGCTAATGAAGATTTCCCCTCATTTTTTTCATTCCATTGCATTATACATCAACAAGTTTTGTTTTCAAAAGTTTTAAACACGAACGAAATTATGGGAATGGCAACAAATATCGTGAATTCCATCCGTGCACTTAGCTTGGAACGGCGGCTCTTTAAGTTGTAGTTGGAAGATAGGGAGACAGCTGAACACACTGATTTAGTTCTCCACACTGACGTCAGGTGGTTGAGTCACGAAAAATTCTTAGAAAGGTTTCAAGAATTATTGCCCGTAATAACAGCTTTTCAAGACAAAAGAGGTGAAAAACGGAAAATGGCTGAAACTGAAAAGAAAGGATCTGAATCATTTTCTTTCTCTGAAACAGAGATTCCTCAGTTGAATTATGATACTTATGAGGCTGAAATATCAAATAATTTGGAACAATTTGAAATATTTTATTCATCGAACAATATTCAACCTTCCGTAGAATGTTGAATATCTTTCCTTGAAGGAGCTGGTTTTCCGATCCACCCCTCAAATTCACCGTCAACCGGGGGCACAGACAAGTAGTACGGTACGGCCAGTTGTCACGAATAGGAGCAATGTAATGCAGTTTTGGTCTTATTGGACCTCGTCAGCACTGCCCACCTATTCAAAAAAAACCAATCCATACCGCTCCAACTTCAACTCAATCCGTTGGAGCTCAACGAAACATGCGTATATTATAGCGCCTTCCAGCGGACCGACACAGAAGTTACCCATACCACCGCGCCATGGGTAAACCATGAAAACGAAGAGCAGATAAACAGAAAACCTCAAACAGTCACACTAATTTGACTATTCACCGCAACGCTACACACAGTGTCTGCTAGAATACGGTATATCGAAGGACTACGCTTCTGATTCATGCTGGTTGTGAACCCGATAAACGGAAGGTTGAATATTTTTCATAATGTCTACACATACAGCGATAATTTCGCGGGTTATAATTAATTAGATTCGAAACAATTCGAAATGCGTTTTTATGATTGCAGTAAATTGGCAAATATAGCATCACTTATGCGTTACCTTTTTTCATGTAAAAGCATTGAGGAATTAGCTACTGAAATAGCAAGTCAGTTCAATATGAACTCATGTTCTGTTTAAAATGAGTTTGTGCGGATTATATCTGATATACATATCAAAGCTACAGCATCTAATACAAATTTCTGGTGTTTTATATCTGAAGATAAATATCCGAATCCAAGGTAAATCGCCCTTCAACTGACAGCAATGTTTGGGTCAACTTGTGCGAGTCTGAAATGAAGATAATTTAGTGAAAATATTGCAATCGACTAACTAACGATCATATGTCATCATGCTTGCGATTAGCACCCAGATGTTACGTACCATCCTATGAAAAGTATGCTGAGGACATGCAGTGTCACGCTTCAACATCCAAAGTCACTCCTAAGTAGAGTTTAACACCATATGTAAACTTTTGTTTTGTAACAACCAATAAACTCGCACTTGTGAATAACTATTAGTTTTTTCATTAATATTATAGAGAAGAACCTAACTAAACCTGACCCAAACCTTGACTAAAATAATGTATATTGTGCGGAAAGCTAATATCCATATATGCTACGGTACACCCTTCCTACCTACCTAGGTGTATATACGACAACCCTGCATCACACGTACTTGCAGCCTCTCAGAGTCGATCGTAAGTAGTCTGAAAATATTGAGGTAGATCGCCAGCAGTTCAAGTTTGAGCACCCTCGCTGTAGTGCAACAGACTCTAGAAATAAGTTTTTTCGATTGACAAGCCAAGCAGAAAGTAATAATTTCCATTTCCCATAATGAACCTGGTTTTCGTTGGATATACTCAAATCCCTTAATATCAAAATTAACACATTCCAGCAAACTGCGTAAGAACTATCGAATATTGAACCCATACAAAAAACTCTAAACGAATTCTGTCCGTCAATAATCCTCTCTCATACACGAACAAAACCGTTTAGAAACAGCAGATTGATTATCAATCGAAAATGGAAAACAATACATCAACGAGAAAATATTCGCGATTTCGCACACAAGTCTGTTATTTTGGGGATTCATTTGGCACGCAGCCAGGTTCGACCTTTCCGAAAGAGAGATATTTTTAGGTCTTTTTGTGCCATTCATAAAACAATACCGATAAATCATTTTTTATACCGGGATAGAGTTGGTTACATCAGCTGACATTTCTCTTGTTCAAAAGCGTCTGTTATTTCATTCTCTGGATGATATTTCGCTACACATTCTTTTTATGGCATTGAAACGTTTGACTGCAGTGTTGAGAAGTGATGGAAAGTAATGAAAACTTATTGAATATGCAGATTCTCCATAAATGTGACGCTGAGACAAATGTACAAATCAAAGAGGTTTCTTGAATTTGTTTTGGAATAAGAGAAACTTTACTGTCGACAATGAGAACTAGTGAGTAATGATTTTTTTCATGGAATTCTGAATATCCTCACCTTCTTAAATGATCACTGAAACATCAAATTACGTTCACTTATCTTTGAAACTCAAAGTTTCTACAATAAATATAATGTGGATCATATTGTGGTATTCCAAATATATAGATTATTGTGACATTACGAATGTATTTGTATGACTCTAGAGTTTCTCATTTTTTCTCAGAACATCAAAGTGTCAAAAATGATCCGATATTCATCGATATCTTAACGAGAAGATAACACAAGTCTGCAAAAAAGAAGTTGAGAGCTGTTTTGGTTTTTTTGTGTAATTTTCATGATTTTGGGTGTGCTGAATTCGTAAATGACTTTTATTTTGTCCTAGCAAATCACGTTTTCTGACAATGTAGGTGTCTATGCTAAACAAGTTATTATCTTGAAATAAAACATAATTTTTTTTTGAATAAAGTAATTTATAATTGCTTATCAAAACTTATTTTCTTATCTAAAATACATTAATTAGTGAGCACTAAACACATTTATTTTTCGCAGTGAGACTCCTTTTGGTACATTTTCGCTTGTGGGAAGCATCTGGAAGGTCTCTTTTGAGCGTCCAACCGTAGTCTGCCATCATTGAAACGCTCGATCTTCCCTGGTATCTTTCTTCCATCTCCTTTATATATAATTAATAGGTGAAATCGTTCACCTTGCTCTTCACTCACGTTTCCTAAATTTTCTGGAAATGAATCGAGGTGGGAATGAAGAAAATGTACTTTTAAACTCATTAGGCAACCTAAAGCTTGACGATTTGTTTGTAGTTAGGGTCTTTGTTATTGCCTAAAAATTTTGTTATAACTTCCTTAAAGGCAATCCACCCTTCTCTTTGAGGATCCGTCATGGTTGTGACGAATAGTGGATCAGCCATAAGCCGTCTTATATCTGGTCCAACGAAAACACCTTCCTTCAACTTTGCCTCCGAGAGGCCAGGAAACTTTGATATTGAGTATTTGAAGCAATTTTCATCTCTTGTAAGTGACTTTACAAATTGCTTCATCAATCCCAGCCTTATGTGAAGCGGTGGTAAAAGAACTTTATGAGGAGGCACCAAAGTTTCATGCAGGACATTCTTTTCGACAACTTTAAGCTCCCTCGCAGGCCAACACTTTTTGGTCCAGTGATTTGTTCGATCTCTGCTATCCAATAGAAACAAAAAGCAAAGGAATTTGATAAACCCAGATTGCTGTCCGAGCGAGATTTTGAAATCACCGCACACTTGCCAACCGTGGTCTTTATATTTTAATTTACAAAGAATCAATTCCAAGTTCTTGTAGGTTTCTTTGTGGTGTACGGAATGGCCGACAGAAATGGAAGCATAGAAACCGCCGTTGTGAAGCAGAACTGCTTCAAGGCTTCTTTTTGAAGAATCTATAAAAATACGCCACTCTTGTGGGTCGTTTGAGATCTCAAATGTATTCATCAAACCTTCAATATTGATACAATAAACCAACTCGTCCCTAGGGCAAAGTAGGAAGTAAACTGCTTTTCACGATATCTAAACCAGGAGGAAGACACTTCCGGCAAATGTAAGTTCATGCTTTTGAGCCTCGATACAAGCAACTCAGCAGCGTTTCTGGGAAGATTCAAGTCTCTCACCAAATCATTAAGCTCGCCTTGGGAAAACAATTTTGAACTTCTGTCATCTTCAAATTCAAAAAGTGACTGATCATCGGGTGTAGGTACAGCACCATCTTCGTCAGAACTTGGAACCTCCTCCAAGGTAGCAGGGACCTTGGGCACTGGTATTTCGGTCCCATGAGGGATGGGACGAATAGCTGATTGCAGATTGGGGTATGAGATTGACTGCTTCCGTTTTGAATTATACCCTGTCACATTACACGAACAAAAGTAACAATCATCACTATGGTTCTTTTGCTCGCGCCATACCATAGGAATCGCAAATCGGAAAGCTTTTTTCTTGCCCTTAAACCAATTTCGAAGATCTTCAACACATCGTTTGCAGACTTTATGCCCATACTTTATCCTGATCTCCAAGTTTGAAGCCAAAATACGCGAAGTATACGTTTTTTTACAAAGTCCGTAATATTAACTTGTTGTTGTTGAGTTCACACACTTTCGCACAGACGACATTGCACTGTATTGAACCAAGATCTATAAAACAATGATGAGTTAACACGTAATTGTCCCGCGCCACTTCTACACATCGGTGGGAGCACGTTCAGGTTACAACATGTTTATACTTGTTAATGTAGGTCAAACAGGGTGTTCCTTATTCAGAAATCAATGATAGTTATGTCCTGTAAACATTTTAAAACAGTAATCAAAATAAAATTATACATATCTTTCATACTACAAGTGAATTCCTTTTTAGCCCAAAAAATCCGTTTTTTGTGATAAAATTTTGCGCTTTGTAAAATAATCTTACGTTCTGGAATTTTTTGAGTATGTTTTATGTTTTCAGAACACCTATACACATAGAAATCAATTGAAAATATCCAGACAGCATTTTCGTTGCAGACCTGTGTAATCAAATAACGGTCTTGGATCGCCGTTGTTGTTCTTGGTTAGATTTTTCCTTTTTCAAAAAGAAGAAACAAAATTTTCATAGACTGATATGTCATATGATATGTTGATATGTCCAGACATATCCGAAAAAACACGTGTTGATAATTTGTTACTGGATGGAAATGAAAATATAAAATATGCCATCTGAAGTGATATGCAATGTTCATGAAGGTTTCGTTTATGGATTTGACGGTTGTCAAGTTCATTTCAAGCAATGAGGACAAGTTATTGATTTTCATTTGCTCTATTGACAAGATGTTAATGTGTTTCGATTAATGATTGTCTTTTGTTACATTCTTCTCATATATATATTCGTTCTAGATATTGCAACTATATCAATGTTTTCTCTGATGAATCGAAAGAGAGAATTTCTCTGCTGTCACAACATCTAAGGGAGATTTTATAATAAAATGGTCGCTATTTTGAAACCCTAAAAGTCCATATACAATGTAATGCAGACGAAAAAAAAACCAATGCTCTCAACACTAATTCAACAAAATGTAAATGGTCGATAATTTTTGATGAAATCAAGAAGTTATGTTGAAGAGTTAATTTTGTTATCTATTACACGAACTCGATCTTCAAACACACTCCAATAGTTGAAGTTATATCGTTCTACTTTATTCTCTTCTCATCTGTTACCTCGCCGAGTAATATAAGTTATTTCTTTCAACAAATATTGAATGAAAATGCCAAGGTGAGATAGGAAAAATCTAACCCTAGATCACTACTGGTATATTGACATAGAATGTGTACAAATTTATCTGAGGGCATTGAGTTTACCCAGCATGAAGTCGAACGAAATTGGTTCGGTTGAGCTCAGAAGAAGTGATCGATTTCCTCGCTAGAATGAGTCTCAGTTTCTATACCGAAGCAAACAGAAAAAAACACGACTTAGAGATCATACCTTTTTTATACATTTGGGTTTTAACTGATTACGAAACGGCTTGGAAGTTGTACAGTGGTTCTCAAAATGTATATGAAAATTGCAACATAATATTGGTAATTTTAGGTTTAGTACTGTGAACAAAATAAGTGAGCGATAGTGAGAATTCTGTTACCTTATACTTTTTGTCTGATAGATAGATAGATATGTAGGTGGGGTTAGATTTTTGAACCTGACTAAAGAAAAACAAGTAACTTCAGAAAAAATAGCTTTATTTTTTCCAAAGTATTCTCCATGAAGATCGATACACTTTTGCATGCTCTTAGACCAGTTGTGGAAACACTTCTGTTACTCCGAAAGAGATACCGCCAAAACATGGTTTCAAAAGGCACCTTCTACCGTCGAAAATCGTTCCTATCGCAGTTTTTTCATGATGTGTGTATACCAAAAGAAGTCCTCATGTGCCTAATCGGGACTATAAGGTGAATGGCACATGAATTCAATGTTCTGGGTGTTCAAATACTCCATCGTGTGCATTGATATGATGCAGAATAAATGTATTTCTTCGATTTAATTTCCTCGATTCATGGAACACTTGCAGCAAACAAATGGTTGTATACCGTTTGGAATTGTCTACGTTGCTCTAATGCTATGGCAACCTACCAATTTTTCTTAGCAAGATCAATAGCTATGAAACTTTTTGCATTCGTTTTGAAAAAGTATCAAAAAAGTTTGTGGTCTTAATCGGGAATGGTAATATGAAAATTGCTTTTTCTGCATAAGAAAAATACATTTTCCAAAGTGCATATAATATGAAATTTTCAACTCGGAAAATAACAACAGAAATGAGTTCCAATTCGTTCCACGGGGGTTTTCAAGGTCGCTGAACACGAATACATACACATACAGTGTGTTCCAACGAAAATTTGACCCCCCCTATAACTCCGAAATGAGTAATATTAGCGAAAAACACCAAGACACGTCGATTTTTGTTTCGAGGGGGAGCATTTTTCGAAATAATTCGAAACTTCTCAGATCAACCCCCTACCCCCAGCAACCCTAACTTTGAAATTCATCATAGGGAATAAGGGTCGAGTGGCACCTTACTGAAAAGGTCTGTCAATTCTCCACCTTGATTTGTCATTTTAGAATTTTAAATTAACATACAGGGTGTCCCAACCAAGGGTGAAGTTGAATTCTGGAAATCCCAAATACTAAATGAAATAGATTTATTTTGGCATAATGCAAGCGCAGGTTTATGCTCGGTCTAGAAAAACGACCTACACTTGTGAATTTGGAGTTGGTGCAATCAACCCCTATTTCCAGCATCCCCAACTCAAAAATCATTCGATCGATAATAGGTCAAGTGGCACCTCGTTGGAAAGGTACTGCAATTTTCTCTTCGAATTTGGTATTTTCGAAATTCAGAATCATCATACAGGGTGTCCCGAAGCAGGAACATTGAAAATCCAAATAACTTTTGAAACTGGTTCATTTCGGTATACGAGAACATGTTTGATCCGAGAATAGGACTTTCTTGTGTGGTTATAGAATTTTTGCAATCAACCCCTTCCATTCAGCATCCCCAACTTGAAAATCATACAAATAATTCAAGTGGCATATCTTCAGAAAGGTTTTTGAATTCCAGAATGATTAAAGCATTTCATTCAGTTCGGCTCTCCATACAGGATGTCGCTTTCGAAAAATTCAATATCGTCATTTGAAATTATCAACTAAAATTATCTCGAAACTGTTAAAAGTATTGGGGTACGATGTGTTGAGCATCAATTACGAAGAAATAAAGCTGATTTCTGCATTGAAAATGTTCACATCTGTTATTTCTCATTTTGCAATGAAATATTATTATTATTCAGATCAGTTCCTCATTATTGTTGTTGTTCGTCAGTTGAAATTAATCTGAAAATAGTTTATTCCACTGAGGAAAGGGTCGAAATTGTATCGACGTATTTTCGAAATAACAGTTGTGCCAAAGAAACGGCAAGGATATTCGATAGGAACCATCCTGAAAGAGAAAGGGGAGTCAGTCACCAGTACATTAAATATTTGGTTGACAAATTCCTAGCTACGGGTTCGGTGGCAAACAAAAAACATGAAGTGGCATGTCCTGTCAGAAATGAGGCAACGGAAGTGGCAGTAGTGGGTCATCTACAAATGGAGAATACTACTTCGATCAGAAAACTATCTCGTCTGACTGGTGTATCAGCTACAACTGTCCATAGAATCGTGAAACATCACAAATTTCACCCCTACAAGGTAAAATTAGTGCATGAAATAAACGAAGATGATCCAGATCGTCGTTTACAGTTTTGTGAAAATATAAGTGAAAACCTAAACGCTAATCCAAATTTTCTGAATAACATCTGTTTTTCTGATGAAAGCACCTTTATGCTCAGTGGTGAAGTGAATAGACATAATTGTCGATATTGGGGCACACAGAATCCTCATTGGTTTAGAGAGGCCCACACGCAAAGGCCTCAGAAGTTGAACGTTTGGGCAGGAATTTTTGGCAATCATCTAGTTGGGCCTTTCTTTATTAAGGGTAATCTGAATGGAAATGACTACCTACAGTTGTTAGAGGAACACATACATCCTAGATTGACAGAAATTTTACAGAACGATCCAACTCTTTCTGAGGACGAAATGCGTTTTCAACAAGACGGTGCTCCTCCGCATTATGATGCTCGGGTGCGCCAATATTTAGACGAAAATTTCCCAGGAAGGTGGATTGGTAGAAAAGGACCTGTTGAGTGGCCAGCCAGGTCACCAGATTTAAATCCCCTAGATTTTTTTTTGTGGGGCCATCTAAAATCTAAAGTTTATGCCACAAGACCAGAAAACCTGGAGGAGCTGCGGATGAGGATTATCACAGAATGCCGACTTTTGACTCCTGAAGTTTTCGCTAATGTGAGAAGAGAGTTCGAAAATCGTCTGTATAACTGTATGGAGGTGGGCGGAGGTCATTTTGAACAATTGTTGTAATAATCAAGTTAGTTTTTTGTTTTCAATTGAATACAAGTTCAATAAATCTCGTTTTCCTGTTTAGATGAGCATCCAATCAGTTTCTCCATCATCCCCTCATCCTGATACTCACGCCAGAAAACCTCGATTGCCAACTGAAACCAATGCCTCAGTGATTCAGAAAATAGAAAAATCTTTCTGGAACTTTGCCACTCAACCTGTAATCACTTGTATGATTTTTTGAGTTGGGGATGCTGAATGGAAGAGATTGATTGCAAAAATTCCATATTCACGCAAGAGAGTCTTATTCTCGAATCAAACATAAACATGTTTTCGTATTATACCGAAATGAACCAGTTTCAAAAAGTTATTTGGGTTTTCAGTGTTCCTGCTCCGGGACACCCTGTATGCTGATTCTGAATTTCGAAAATACCAAATTCGAAGAGAAAATTGAAATACCTTTCCAACGAGGTGCCACTTGACCTATTTTCGATCGAATGATTTTTGAGTTGGGGATGCTGGAAATAGGGGGTTGATTGCACCAACTCCAAATTCACAAGTGTAGGTCGTTTTTCTAGACCGAGCATAAACCTGCGCTTGCATTATGCCAAAATAAATCGATTTCATTTAGTATTTGGGATTTGCAGGAATTCAACTTTACCCTCGGTTGGGACACCCTGTATGTTAATTTAAAATTCTAAAATGACAAATCAGAATGGAGAATTGACAGACCTTTACAGTAAGGTGCCACTCGACCCTTATTCCCTATGATGAATTTCGAAATTAGGGTTGCTGGGGGTAGGGGGTTGATCTGACAAGTTTCGAATTATTTCGAAAAATGCTCCCCCTCGAAACAAAAATCGACGTGTCTTGGTGTTCTTCGCTAATGTTACTCATTTCGGAGTTATAGGGGGGGTCAAATTTTCGTTGGAACACACTGTATACAGATATAAACGAAATTGGTCTATAGTTGTGTACGTCGCTTTTGGTCCCCTCTCTATAAATTGGTATTATGATAGCGTTTTTTAAAATGTCTGGAACTATACCCTTCGCTGTCGATTCATTAAATAGATCCCTCAGAATTGGTGCTATTTCTGTTTTCATTTCTTTGACTAATTTGGAAGTGATATTATCTGGTCCTGGCGATTTATTACTTTCAAGGATACTGATACTTTCCTTACCATCTGATTCGTTGAAAGCTAATGGGAAAAGACTTTCTTCTATCGTTTTTCGTGTACCCAATTTTGTTTCGTCACCTTTCTCAATGTTTTCTTTCATATTTTTTATGTTGTTTGTAAGGGTCGTATTCATTACTTCAGCTATTTCAGATTTTCTAGTAATTTACTCTTTATTTATTGGGTTTACAATTTCGGTTATTTCTTCTCTATATTCTGGTTGTCCTACCAAGCTATCAACAATCTTCCAATTTTTTCAATATCATTCTCATAATACAGTTTTTCACTAATATTTATCAGTTTATTTGTCAAAGCTCGGTACTCTGTATACTCCTGCCTGTTGTATTCATTCTGGGGACAATTTCTACTGTTCTTAAAAAGTTTATCTCTTCTTCTGATGAAATTTAAAAGACCCCGAGTCATTCTATTGCTACAATAAATATCCCTTCTACTTTCTTGCACCAACTCATTGAGAGAATCTATCAATGAGTTGGTCTGACTCCTTGTTCTGACTTTCGCCTTAAGGGCTTCACAATCGATTATTCGCTTGATTCTGTGAATTTTGGAGTTATTCTGATCGGCGATGGGAATCATACCATAAATAGGGTAGTGATCAGTTATATCAGTTTTATATAAGGCAGATTCAAAAAAATTATTATGTTTCAACCTTACAAATATATGATCTACACAAGGCAAGCAAAACCCTTGTAAGCAAGCAGCATCTTATACTCACAAAAAGTGAGCGATTCACCTACAGTAAAGTCATGTGACCGATATATTCCAAGGACCGTTATTTCTTTGTTTCCAGTTTCGATAGCTACCAGTTATGAACAATAATGTGCTAACTATACCTTTTTGAATGTTGAGTAGTGTGGAGGGATTTAATCCTAGTTGGCTATAGAGAGTGGTGAATTTCGGGTTTTAACGTACTTTCCACCAGATTCATTGTAATTCCTTTATTGTAAATGTGAAGTTCTTGATTATCTGATGTTGTGTAATTTATAGATTTAATATGTTCAAAACTACTGATGTATTATCTAACCTATAATAAATTCTTTGAATCTTAATTCAATCTGTCGATCTGTTTATTCTACGTAATCTGTTGAGTTAATAATTAATTGCCAATCAAGAAAGGATTTGATTGAGGAGGTCGTTACTTGATGAAAATCGATATAAATATCTTCAATGAAATAAAATTATGGTATTTAGATTTTCACTATATTAATAAAACTATGACCAGTTTCACCAAACTGTGGCTTCATCAGATTAATTAAAACTAATGAACAGAGTAATTCCTTATACATACAGTGTGTTCCAATGAAAATTTGACCCCCCCTATAACTCCGAAATGAGTAACATTAGCGAAAAACACCAAGACACGTCGATTTTTGTTTCGAGAGGGAGCATTTTCGAAATAATTCGAAACTTGTCAGATCAACCCCTACCCCAGCAACCCTAATTTCGAAATTCATCATAGGGAATAAGGGTCGAGTGGCACCTTACTGTAAAGGTCTGTCAATTCTCCATTCTGATTTGTCATTTTAGAATTTTAAATTAACATACAGGGTGTCCCAACCGAGGGTAAAGTTGAATTCCTGCAAATCCCAAATACTAAATGAAATCGATTTATTTTGGCATAATGCAAGCGCAGGTTTATGCTCGGTCTAGAAAAACGACCTACACTTGTGAATTTGGAGTTGGTGCAATCAACCCCTATTTCCAGCATCCCCAACTCAAAAATCATTCGATCGAAAATAGGTCAAGTGGCACCTCGTTGGAAAGGTATTTCAATTTTCTCTTCGAATTTGGTATTTTCGAAATTCAGAATCAGCATACAGGGTGTCCCGGAGCAGGACCACTGAAAACCCAAATAACTTTTGAAACTGGTTCATTTCGGTATAATACGAGAACATGTTTATGTTTGATTCGAGAATAAGACTCTCTTGCGTGAATATGGAATTTTTGCAATCAATCTCTTTCATTCAGCATCCCCAACTCAAAAAATCATACAAGTGATTACAGGTTGAGTGGCAAAGTTCCAGAAAGATTTTTCTATTTTCTGAATCACTGAGGCATTGGTTTCAGTTTGGCAATCGAGGTTTTCTGGCGTGAGGATCAGGATGAGGGATGATGGAGAAACTGATTGGATGCTCATCTAAACAGGAAAACGAGATTTATTGAACTTGTATTCAATTGAAAACAAAAACTAACTTGATTATTACAACAATTGTTCAAAATGTCCTCCGCCCACCTCCATACAGTTATACAGACGATTTTCGAACTCTCTTCTCACATTAGCGAAAACTTCAGGAGTCAAAAGTCGGCATTCTGTGATAATCCTCATCCGCAGCTCCTTCAGGTTTTCTGGTCTTGTGGCATAAACTTTAGATTTTAGATGGCCCCACAAAAAAAATCTAGGGATTTGAATCTGGTGACCTGGCTGGCCACTCAACAGGTCCTCTTCTACCAATCCACCTTCCTGGGAAATTTTCGTCTAAATATTGGCGCACCCGAGCATCATAATGCGGAGGAGCACCGTCTTGTTGAAAACGCATTTCGTCCTCAGAAAGAGTTGGATCGTTCTGTAAAATTTCTGTCAATCTAGGATGTATGTGTTCCTCTAACAACTGTAGGTAGCCATTTCCATTCAGATTACCCTCAATAAAGAAAGGCCCAACTAGATGATTGCCAAAAATTCCTGCCCAAACGTTCAACTTCTGAGGCCTTTGCGTGTGGGCCTCTCTAAACCAATGAGGATTCTGTGTGTCCCAATATCGACAATTATGTCTATTCACTTCACCACTGAGCATAAAGGTGCTTTCATCAGAAAAACAGATGTTATTCAGAAAATTTGGATTAGCGTTTAGGTTTTCACTTAGATTTCCACAAAACTGTAAACGACGATCTGGATCATCTTCGTTTATTTCATGCATTAATTTTACCTTGTAGGGGTGAAATTTGTGATGTTTCACGATTCTATGGACAGTTGTAGCTGATACACCAGTCAGACGAGATAGTTTTCTGATCGAAGTAGTATTCTCCATTTGTAGATGACCCACTAGTGCCACTTCCGTTGCCTCATTTCTGACAGGACATGCCACTTCATGTTTTTTGTTTGCCACCGATTCCGTAGCTAGGAATTTGTCAACCAAATATTTAACGTACTGGTGACTGACTCCTTTCTCTTTCAGGATGGTTCCTATCGAATATCCTTGCCGTTTCTTTGGCACAACTGTTATTTCGAAAATACGTCGATACAATTTCGACCCTTTCCTCAGTGGAATAAACCATTTTCAGATTAATTTCAACTGACGAACAACAATAATGAGGAACTGATCTGAATAATAATAATATTTCATTGCAAAATGAGAAATAACAGATGACTGCTTGCCAGATGGAAATGAAAAAATGTGAACATTTTCAATGCAGAAATCAGCTTTATTTCATCGTATTTGATGCTCAACACATCGTACCCCAATACTTTTAACAGTTTCGAATTAATTTTAGTTGATAATTTCAAATGACGATATTGAATTTTTCGAAAGCGACATCCTGTATGGAGAGCCGAACTGAATGAAATGCTTTAATCATTCTGGAATTCAAAAACCTTTCTGAAGATATGCCACTTGAATTATTTGTATGATTTTCAAGTTGGGGATGCTGAATGGAAGGGTTGATTGCAAAAATTCTATAACCACACAAGAAAGTCCTATTCTCGGATCAAACATGTTCTCGTATACCGAAATGAACCAGTTTCAAAAGTTATTTGGATTTTCAATGTTCCTGCTTCGGGACACCCTGTATGATGATTCTGAATTTCGAAAATACCAAATTCGAAGAGAAAATTGCAGTACCTTTCCAACGAGGTGCCACTTGACCTATTATCGATCGAATGATTTTTGAGTTGGGGATGCTGGAAATAGGGGTTGATTGCACCAACTCCAAATTCACAAGTGTAGGTCGTTTTTCTAGACCGAGCATAAACCTGCGCTTGCATTATGCCAAAATAAATCTATTTCATTTAGTATTTGGGATTTCCAGGAATTCAACTTCACCCTTGGTTGGGACACCCTGTATGTTAATTCAAAATTCTAAAATGACAAATCAAGGTGGAGAATTGACAGACCTTTTCAGTAAGGTGCCACTCGACTCTTATTCCCTATGATGAATTTCAAATTTTGGGTTGCTGGGGTAGGGGTTGATCTGAGAAGTTTCGAATTATTTCGAAAATGCTCCCCTCGAAACAAAAATCGACGTGTCTTGGTGTTTTTCGCTAATGTTACTCATTTCGGAGTTATAGGGGGGGTCAAATTTTCGTTGGAACACACTGTATATTAGTCTCATTTCCTACTTAATATTACAAAAGGTACAAGTACAAGGGGTATGTTGAAAACCCATCGGAGTTGCTCACTTTATGAATTGAAAAGATTGAAAAGATTGAGTAAAGGAGAAGGATTTAGATCTAATTGACTATTAAGTAACCTACCTGAATTATTTTCTTTGTTGATCTCTAAAACTTCCAATAGATTGAGTTTTTGTCTATTATTTTCATTGTGTAAAATTTTAAAATTATTATTTAAGTTATGGTTTTCTTCGAGCGAGTGATTAGAATAATGGGAATCTGATTTATAATAATTAAAACTACTTTTGTGCTCGGATAATCTAACCTTGAAATTTCTGAAAGTTCTACCAATATAAATTTTATTACAATCCCTGCAAGACAGTTTATAAACACTGTTTTTTTACGGATTTTTTACCTCTATCAATTTTAGATTCGCAGTTTTTGATATGTCGGCCTAAAGAATTATCAGTTCGGAAAGCTATATTGAAATTATAATGCGAGAGGAATGATTTTAATTTTAGACTAGGATTACCAATATAAGTTAAGCTGTAGTATTTTATGTTATAACTGAGTTCATAATTGAAATTTATTGAAATGGAATTAGGAATTTCTCAAACAATTGTATACCGCATTGTTACCGAAGTTTTGGGCCTTACGAAGGTTAATTCGAGGTTTGTACAACACAAGCTCACCGACGATCAAAAATTCAATTGAACTATTTAATCCCTTTTCACCAGAAAAAGCTCCATACAAATAAAGCAGCACCATTCGATTGTGGCCATTGAAAGTGCCGTGGCCGACGCGGTAAAGACCAATCCAGTAAAGGAGATAGAGAAGCCGATTAACAACCTGTTGGCGCGTGCAGATTTGAGTATTAATGCAGAAGGCGAATTCACTGATTAACACAAAAGATTTGCATCAAATTTAATACCGTTTGTTTCCATTTTCCAGTTAGGTTACTTGTGGAATTAATATTTTTACCTAGTAGTTAAAATTATGAAAATTCGTTTTCTGAAGCCTCGAAAATCAAAGTTATTGCTTAGCAAAGGTCGTATATTATATTTTCCAATGTTTTTAAGAATGTCGAATATGATAAACTGCCCAAAATATCCTACAAAGTTTATATTCAAAAGAAAAAAATTCCTATTGTCATCTTGCAAATCCTTCTCTTCTTTAGAATCCAGCCTCATAAATCACGAATCAGGTCAGGTATTGTATGATTTCCCCTCCCGAACAAAACGATACGATTAATCATCTCATATGCATTTGAATAAATTTCGTTTTCGGTCCAACATTCGAAGCGTAAAAACCGATTTGTATCCTGATTAATACGTAGAGGGCGCTAATAAATTTTTTTTGAGTCATCGGTACACGAATGACCGATGAAATATGACAACTTCGCCAAACATAAATCAATTTTTGCCAGTGATGACGACAGATATTATCTCCATCTGAATGTTACATTCAAAACAATGAAAAAGGGAAATGGGAAATCCGTTAATGAACGCTTTGGTCAGAAAGCTCTTCCAACTTTTGATGGAAAATAAGATTAATGATATTTTTAATGGTCGCTTATAGAGGAACGGAATGGCATAAAACGAATTTTCCTATACATTTGCTAATGGCGAACACGCGAATACGGTATTTGGGCTCAGTTTATTTTGCACTGATTTATTCTATAATGCATCTGAAAGCCAAAGGAAAATTCTTCCACAAATTTAAATGATCATGTATTCACACATCAGCGATACATAAAACTAGTCGAGTTTTTATTAATTTCTCTTATTGAACTTACAAGATAATTAACCCATCAGTGCATAAGGTTGGAAAATGGTGATACTTCAGTTCAGATAAATCGGATTGTGCGCACAAGTCACTTTAAATGTACGAAAATTTTTGAAACATAAACACCTCATAAAAGTCTAGGGAACACTTACCAATATCTTTAAAATATGAATTTGATGATTCGAATTTATAGAAATCTTTCGGTTTTTGTTAGGATGTATCGTATATAATGTAGTTTAAAAAAACAAAGTAATATTTGACTTCTCCAAAGCACCTATTATAAAAAAAATTTGAAATTTGAAAATGACGAAATTTGGTAAAACACAAAAAAAATCCTGAACTAATATTTTCGAAACGATATGGAAGCACTTATATTTTTCAGTATCCAGAAGGTTCACCTCCGTTATTAATGACACATTGGCATCGTCACGGTATGCTCAATATTAAATTGTCTATTACATTTTGGCCTAAGTCATTCCAAGCCCTCTAAACTGCTAATCGAAGCTCCTGTTCATGATGGAAGAAGTTTCGAAGCAGGAGATTTCTTTTTAGGGTGTCCCACACATGCTCGATGGGATTCAGGTCTGGGGAGTGGGGTAGACTCGGTAGAAGATCGATATCATTATCTTCAAAAACGTTCAAGACAACTCTTGCACGATGAGGAGGGGCATTATCTTGTTGGAAGAGTGGATTTTGACCCATTGTTTGGAGATACGGTACCACTACAGGTAAAACTATCTCATTTGTGTAAGAATTTCCCGTGAGGTTGTTCTGTATGAAAACGAGGTCAGTTCTTCCACCAAGGCGTATACCTCCCCAAAACATCACTGATCCTCCTCCCTGTCCAACAACTTCTCGAGCATGCTGGAGACGCTTTTGCTTTCCAGGTTCCCTCCATATTCGAATTCTTCCCGAATCGGGATAATAACTAAATCTAGATTCATCACTGAAGAGAACTGTGGCCCACCTCTCTTGATCCCAGTTTACGTGTTCTTGGCACCTAGCTAAACGAGCAGCGCGATTTCCATGGGTCAGTTGTGGAACTCTTAAAGGACGTCTGGAGTGGACTTGACATTCGCGCAGTCGATTTCTCACAGTTTGGTCGGAAATTTCTACATTATGAACTCGTGATAGCTCTTGAGCTAATTGAGATGCTGTGGTAGTACGATCTCTTCTGGCTTGTAAAACCAAAAATCGGTCTTGCGCGACTGTAGTAATCCTGAAACGACCTGTATGGCGTTCTTTTACGCTACCTGTTTCATTGAAACGCGACCATGAACGGTTTATGACACTTGGGCTACTTCCCAGAACCCTGGATACTTCCTGTTGTGAGCTCCCAGCTTGGAGCAAGCCAACGGCTCATAACATCTCTTCTCTAGTCAAATGTCGTCTTTCCATGGTCGAATCACAAAACTTGAATCTCTTATTTGTGCTTACAACAGAAACAAAGTGCCAACTAACTGAATTCAAACACTGCATACATGAAATGATTATAAAGCAGCGTCGCATCTGCTGCATTTTTAGTTTTTATGAAAAAACTGAAATCTGTTGCGGCACTCTACATAATTTGGTGAGAAATTAATGCAGGTGTTCATTTCTTAAGAAAAATCATCCATATTGATCGTTCTGGATACGATATATCGATATTCAGAAGAGTTCCCTAGACTTTTTTGAGGTGTCTAATTTGGAATGTAATCCAACTCCACATTTTGTGCAAATAAGTTTGCTCTTTTCACCGAAAAATCTTCATAGACTTTAGTATTCTGGCCAGTGATTGTGGCCATCGTAACGAGTATCGTTCATTGGATTTTTCATCAGCTTACCTTTTGCTGAAAGTTTACCGTAAGTTTATAGAAGAGACATAGCTATATTCCTCCCAAAATCAGAAGAGAAGCACAATCCTCTTCTCCTGGACAGATTCTTCTCATCAATAACCAGGAATTAGTCAACGATACATCCAGAATATTGACCACCATCATTTTTTTTGACGCATTCTTGTTCTACAATTAGCAACCATTGATCCATTTGCCACTCATGACATGATTATAATTCGCAAAATGGTTTGGTTGAGTAACAGATATTTTTCCTTTACTTCCTTTAGACCATCTCGAACACTTTGTTTCTGCAATGGTATCGAAATTGGTGGCACAAGTAACTACCTTGTTTTCCTTAAATCTGACAAAGCACACTGTGTTTTCACTATCGGTCCTAAAATCGTACGTACCCCTCTCCTGTTTTTGCATAACAGATTATTCTGTGAGGAAACATTTAACAACGCTATTGTCACGGATAGTTCCAGTTGCGCAGTATCCAGTCGATATCAAGTGCTGAAATAACTGTATTGAAAAAAAGTAGTTGTCAAAAAAAAACTTATATCCTTGATTTGGCGGAACACTCGCATAATTTATTATAGACAGAACAATATCAGCGCTGATTCCAAATTCTTTAACCTTGTCACTTTTTCCTCGGTGTAACTCGAAAGAAACCAAGTAACCATCGCTGTTACAAAGTGCCCAATTCTTAAAATCAAATGTAATTGATTTTCCTTTTATATATTGTTTGGCAAAATGACGGCAATAATATGGAATCATAGATTCGTCTATCGATATATTTTCCAGTAATCCACCATATTCTCGAAAACTCTCTTTGAAAGGT
The DNA here is from genome assembly GCA_013387265.2 of Cryptolaemus montrouzieri. Taxonomy (NCBI): domain Eukaryota; kingdom Metazoa; phylum Arthropoda; class Insecta; order Coleoptera; family Coccinellidae; genus Cryptolaemus; species Cryptolaemus montrouzieri. Next base: position 8,416,699 of record JABFTP020000144.1, on the reverse strand, counting down.
GTTATGAGAGGTCTGAGTTTATACAAACGATCGTCCTTGTCAATGGCTGAATTATCATTCAAGTGAAAATGCCTAAGGATCAGTTCAAAACGATTAAGTCGCATGCTCTTCTGTAAAATTTCAGGCACGTCATTCAGTGTGGACAAATACAATCTTTTATTGGGATATCTGGCTTATCCTGAAAATAAAAGACCACCTATGAACACAAGAAACTCCTCCATGGATACATTCAAAGGATTTTTTTTTTGGCTTGAGTTAGCATTTGTTTGTCTCAAAATTTGTGATAGTAGCTCACTGTTGAAGAATAGGCAGAAGTTGCCTGTTTCGTATTTTCTGATGGTTGCTTTTCCACAGAAGCTACATTCGCATCGAACTCGGTGTGTTTTATCCTCCATTTCAGCGATTCCGGCTGAGATCTCTTAATGCTATATCTTCCTTTTAGATTGTCGATACGTAGGTATACTGCTTACGGTTCGTCGTCACTCGAGTCATATTCATAATTAGTGGAGGTACAAGCAACTGGTTCAAGCGATTGTGATGGAAGGTCGTTTTCGTTCGAATCATTTTCTTTATTTTTCACAGAATATTCGCATTGTGCACTCAACATTTTCGGTCCTAGGTGGTTCAAATTTCCATCAAGCTGATCACTGCTATCTGAATCACACTCAGTATATTCCCCATATTCAGGTGGAACAGCATATATATGCATTCCACCATAAAAATCATCATTTTCTACGATATCCAACAATTCGGCAAGAGAGAGTGTGAAAATGAAAACATTTCTTGGTACCGAAAATTTTGAACCTCAAGAGCTGACATGTCCTTAGCAACCGATATATCGGATCGCAAGTTTAAACCCATATATTTTCGAAAGAATATACAGGGTGCTTCAACGAAAACTGAACAGGAGCTATATCTACCAAGATATTCTTTTCTGATCAAAACGCAAAAACAGGTCAATTTTTGTTTCAAGGGGGACATCTTTTGTGGTACAAAACTTGCCTGAAATATGAACCCCCTAAGTGGGGGTTGCAATCCTTGAACATTTTGAATAGGGAAGATGAGTCGAGTGATGACTCAAAAAAAAGGTGGTATCTTTGTCTACAGCGTCTTGAACGAATTTCCATTTTTAATTGAAAACTGTTAAAGATACAGGGTGGGCAACTGAAAGATAGGGAAGACTATTCCCCTGAGACTATTCAAGTTTCAGTGAAATAAAATGTAACAGATCCATACTTATCAATGGCAGTCATCATCAAGTACCATCATCATCTCGAATTTCAACCCCTAGAGCTGGGGTGACCACCCTTGAAAATTTGGAAGAGGGTAGATAGGTCGAGTGATACCTCGAAAGGAAGGTATTATCTTTGTTCGCATCCCTGTGCACAAGTTTTCATTCTTGATTGAGATGTGTAGAAATTACAGAGTGAGCTACTGAAAATAGAGGAGACTATCTATCGCCCTGAGCTATTGAAGTATAAGTGCGAAAAAATGGAACAGATTCATTCCAGATCAAAGGATGTCATCTTTGATCTAAATGAATCTATTCCAGTTTTTCGCACTAATACTCCAATAAATAGTCTTGGGGCGATAATCTTCTCTATTTTTCAGTGGCTCACTCTGTATCTTCTACAGTATTCAATCAAAAATGAAAATTCTTTAACGGAAATGCAGATAAAGATAATACCTTTCTTTCGAGTTATCACTCGACTCATCTACCCTCTTCCAAATTTTCAAGGGTTGTCATCCCTGCTCCAGGGGTTGAAATTCGAGATGAGGATGGTACTTGATGATGACTGCCATTAATCAGCATGGATCTGTTCCATTTTACCTCACTGAAACTTGAATAGTCTCAGGGAAATAGTCTTTCCTATCTTTCAGGTGCTCACTCTGTATCTCTTACAGTTTTCAATTAAAATTGGAAATTCGTTCAAGGCAATGTAGAAAAAGATACCACCTTTCTTTTGAGTCATCACTCGACCCATCTTTTCTATTCAAAATGTTCAAGGATTGCAACCCCCGCTTAGGGAGTTGATATTTCAGGCAAGTATTGTACCCCAAAAGATGTCCCCCTTGAAACAAAAATTGACCTGTTTTTGCGTTTCGATCACAAATATATATCTTGGAAGATATAGCCTCTGTTTAGTCTTCGTTGAAGCATCCTGTATATCTAAGACTAGTATTTTCAGGAAATATGTACTTTCAACTCTTACATGTCTGAATTGATATTCCAAGGGAACCTCTTTTTTGGTGAAGGGCTGGTTCCATCAATGTTCAAACTTTATTTTCTCTTTTTTCGTTCACTCAGTCACTTCAAAAAGTCCCAAAAATATTACACGACACATTCAGTTTGAAATTGCTCGTGGTAATAGTTTTGAGTTTATATTGTTGTGTATGTTTGGTTGCCTAATTGATGAATCCGATAAATCGGATTGTATGCACTAATGGGTTAAAGAGGAATATATTTCCGAAGAATACGCAGATACCTAGGATCTCTAGAAACTCTGTCAACTAATCCAATCATGAAGAAATCCCAAATTGTATTTCGTACATAAGAAAAATGCATTTCAGAATTGTATTTTGAAGTAGAGTTTAATAAAAAATTTGAAAATCTGAAAATGAAAGTTAAAATGGATCCAAATCTGTTACTCGGGGGTTTTTGGTCTTGCCTCCGGAGTACCTGGTGACTAAGGCGGGTGTTTCAACGTCTTTCTCTGGTGTATTATGACAGTTTGTCATAGAATTAAGCATGAATTTTCGAGGTCGCTGAATACAAATATCGTGTGGAGTAAACCCCCGAGTATTCATTCATACTCCATTTATGAAAAACCTAGAATTCTATCCTCCAGCACAGTATGACACTTTCGTTTGGAAACATCCTGTATAAAGACAAATTTTCTCTTATATTTCCCTTGGTACAGAACTCCCCTCTGTTCTATTTTAGATGTATTAATCTCTTAAGAGACTCCCCCGTTATCGATTAGCTTAAGTTTCTGTAGGATCTCAAAATATCCCGTTTTCAAACGCTATGAATGTAATTGATGGTGTTGTTTGCTGTTAAAGATGATGATTAATATGCCTGTATGCTCTAATCGATAGATCTCCCGAATCTTTCTCGCCTTCATTCATTCGATTCATTGTCAAAGATATTCGAAGCGAAGTGATTATTGAACGATACTAATTTGGCAAATTCAGTATTCGATTCAATGATAATACGCAATTAAAATATGTACATAATACTATTACAATATATATGAATGATGAAAAACACAAGGTTTAACTTTAATCTACACTTTATTGACAAAAATAAAAAAAAATTCGACGACGTTTCGCTGACACAGCAGCTTTATCAAGAATGAAGAATAGAATGAAGAGTATGGTATTATAAACAAATCGTAGAACAAGTTGGATGAATAACAGGAAAATCCACTCCGAGCCATTGTACAGTTAGTATGAATAAAAAGGTAATAAAGACTGATTAAACAAGTTAAGTAGGAATATACATGTACTCCTATAAGGAAGAAACTATAGTCGATTGGTGAATTATTGAACTCGAAATTGACATCCGTCTACCTGCTCATTCAAAAGCTTGTCCGAATGTTTGTTTCTATTTATTTCTAATACTTCTATGAGATCTAATTTTGAACTTTGATCCCCCAATTTAATTTTGATTTTATATATAATATGTCAAAGTTTGAGTTTTATTGAATGAATGGTTTTCTTTTATTAGGTGGTTTGAATAATATGAATCAGATTTATTTTTATCGAAGCTACGTTTATGTTCAGATGCACTTTCACACAATTCATTCCACCAATGTTTAGAAAAATTTTTTGATTCCAAAATGGTTCTTGGGAATACTCATTTCGATAGCTTCGGACAAACTGTTTTGAATTCTTCACCCCAACATTATGCATAAATACTTGTGTTAAAAATACGTTATTTCTACGTATTAACAAATCACACCTGATTCCAAAATGGTCAGACCCCGCTCACCGTATACCAATTCAATAGGGGCCTTATTGAGCCAGAACAAGAACCGCAATTGAGTTTATAGATTCCTGATTTACTTGATTTTTCAACACGAGATTTATTATTTTTAATATGTATACCTAAGTTATTAGAAGTTTTGAAAGTTATATTAAGATTTTGTTTGACGAGAAAGGATTTAATATTTGTACTTGCAGAACCGCAGAATGTTAAACTGTTGAATATTTTATAGTCTTTATGAATAGGATACACTTCATTTATTGCTTTCTGATACAGTTTTTACGAATGATTAGATCTATCACATCCGGATTATATGAATTATTAATGGCTATCTGTTTGATGATGTTTAACTCTTTATTATAATCTTCTACTGATAAAGATAAATTGAGTAACCGATGTACCATGCTGTTTAAGGCTGCAACTTTGTGTTGAATTGGATGTAATGAGTAGTTATGTATTATTGTATCAGTATGTGTTGGTTTACGAAAGAATTTATACCCAAGTGTTCCTCCAGGTGATGTCAAAATATTAATCGAAAACATGTTGAATTCGAATCATGTTAACCACATAATTAAATCAGAAATATTGAATCTGTTGGACGTTTGCATTGAACAAAATTATTTTTCTTTCTACAACATCTATTACAAAAGTGAAAATGGTTTGATCATGGGAAATCCTTTGTGTCCACTTTTAGCAGAGATTTTCATGAATAATATAGAACAGAAAATTCATACACATCCACTCATTTCCAAATTTATTTATTGGTATAGATATGTTGACGACATCTTAGTATGTTTCATTGGAACTACTCGTCAATTAGACTTATTTCTTAATTTCATTAATTCCATCCATTTTAACATTAAATTCACGATAGAAATTGAACAGAACGATTCCATTAATTTTTTGGACTTGAGAATCACTAAACAAAATAATAATCATATTTTTCGGTCTTTCGTAAACCAACACATACTGATTATACATAACAATTATACATAACTACTCATTACATCCAATTTAACACAAAGTTGCAGCCTTAAACAGCATGGTACATCGGTTACTCAATTTACCTTCATCAGTAGAAGATTATAATAAAGAGTTAAACATCATCAAACAGATAGCCATTAATAATTCATATAATCCGGATATGATAGATCTAATCATTCGTAAAAAGCTGTATCAGAAAGCAATAAATGAAGTATATCCAATTCATAAAGACTATAAAATATTCAACAGTTTAACATTCTGCGGTTCTGCAAGTACAAATATTAAATACTTTCTCGTCAAACAAAATCTTAATATAACTTTCAAAACTTCTAATAACTTAGGGAAACATATTAAAAATAATAAATCTCGTGTTGAAAAATCAAGTAAATCAGGAATCTATAAACTCAATTGCGGTTCTTGTGATAAAATTTATATCGGTAGGACCTAGAGGAGTTTTGGCATAAGAACATCTGAACATAAACGTAGTTCGATAAAAATAAATCTGAGTCAAATTATTCAAACCACCAAATAAAAAAAACCATTCATTCAATAAAAACTTTGACATGTTACATATAAAATCAAAAGTTCAAAATTAGATCTCCTAGAAGCATTAGAAATAAATAGATACAAACATTCGGACAAGCTTTTGAATGAGCAGGTAGACGTGAATTATTCACCCCTACTTAACTTGTTTAATTAGTTTTATTACCTTTCATACAAACTGTACAATGGCTCGGTGTGGATTTTCCTGTTGTTCATCCAACTTGTTCTACGATTTGTTTATAATACCATACTCTTCATTCTGTTTGTCATTCTTGATAAAGCTGCTGTGTCAGCGAAACGTCGTCGAATTTTTTTCAAATAAAGTGTAGATTAAAGTTAAACCTTGTGGTTTTTATCTCATTTATATCATGGATCTACATCAAGTAACGGCCTCCACAATTCAAATACAATATATATATATTGAAAATCAGGATTTCAAATTCGGTATGTGTATTCTTTCCATCTGACGCACTCGAAAGCAGTATACTGCGCCGTATCAATCTCTCTACAATAGCGGCAATGAGCGCTCGCAGCCTTACCTATTCTGTGCAGATGGGTTGAGTGATGTGGTAATCTACCTTTCCATGCATCCTGTTGTACCAGAGGACCAGGTTCGTTATCAACCTCCTTGTTCAAGCTTCCTTCATTACAGACGACCATCTTTCCTCCCATTTTTCCACTGTGATTATTCTTTCTTTCAGCCTGTTTTCTTCAGCAATTCTATAAGTGGTGTTTCTTTCCTTTGCTAACAGATCTAGAGGAATCGTTCCTGCTATTACCTCCAGCTCTGTTGTAAAGACAGTCCTATAGGCACGGGATATTAATATGGACACTTTCCTTCTTAGGCGTTCAGCCACTATTTTGTGCATCCCTACTTGAAGTGTCTTTCACCACACATGAGCAGCATATAAGAAAATTGAATCCACTACACTGCTCAAAATTTTCCTTCGCCAATTCTGGGCATCAGCCGGTTAATGGCTACGGTCGTTTCACCAGCTCTCACTGCTCACGGAATAATATGTTCTCCAAAGCTCAAATTCCTGTCCTACACCAATCCCAGGTATTTAAGGGTTTTTTCTGGAGTTATTGTAGTTTCCTTCACCTCTATATGTCCACATTTCTTTCGTCCGGATAGAAGTATAGCTTCCGTCGTCAAGGCTGAGACTTTGAGGTTTCTTGTTTCCAGGTAAAAAATTATTTTCTTTAGGGCTCTGTTAGTTTTTTCCATCAGTTCTGTCTCTGTCTGCAAAAGGCAGTATTTCCACACCCTTGGGCAGGTTCAGCCTCAAGACCTCGTCGAACAGAATATTCTATAAATGAGGCCCAAGAGCCGAGCCCTGTGGTATACCACAAGTCATGTCATACTCCACACCATCATAGCTGACACATCTTTCCTTCAGGTAACTTATGGCATTATTGAGTAAGTATGGCGACACATTTCTTTTCTCCATTTCCTCGAGAATAATAAGCCGCACTGCTGCATTGAATGCATTTTCCATGTCCAAAGTCACTATGGTACAGAACTCTCTTGTTTTCCAAGCTTTCCTCTTCTCTCTCGGCAGTTTCAACAACACACCTCAGAGCATCAACAGTCGATCTGCCTTCCATAAGACCAAATTGTGAGCGCGATATATCACCTTTATTTTTCAACTCTTTTCCGAGTCTCATTGCAATCAGCTGCTCGTATAGTTTTGCTAACGAGTTCAGTAGACTCAGTGGCTTGTATCTTTTTGGGTCATTTTCGTCTTTTCTTTTTTTTCTTATGGGGACTAGTTTTGCTGTTTTCCATATTACAGGAAAATCTCCTCTGCAAAGCTACTCGTTCATCGATTCAGTGGTTTCTTCTGGGTAATTTTCCGATACTATCTTTATTACCTCTGGTGGTATTTCATCTAGTCCTGGCGGGCCTTGCCATTTTTCAGGCGTCTGGCAGCTTCCAAGATTTCCCTTTCTAAGAAGAGTGAAAATATTTCAAGTTCCTTCGCGTCTGTTTCTCGAATATCCCGAGTCTCAGCAGTTTCTTCTGCTAGTTTTGCATGAATTTTAGGTTCTTTATTCGCAAACTTTTTTGTGACCAGTTCACAGCCGTTTCGCCATACGTCTTTGTGCACCTCCTTACAGATTTCTCTCCAGCACTTTTCTTTCTCCCGTAGAATGATGAGGGAGAGTTGTCTTTTAGTATCTTTGTAGGATGTCTCAAGTTCAATGGCAGAGGTACATTTCCTATTAGCTCTCGTTATTTCCCTTCTGGCTCTTGTAGCATTCCTTCTAATTCCACCAGTACACTTTATTTTTTGTTCCATTGGTTTTTCTTTTAGGCATGCCTACATCACAGGCTTTTGTTATGATAGTTTTTAATATTTCCACGTCTATTTTTCGGTTTCTTCTGCGAAGGTCCTCGAAACATCTATAAAGTTTCTCCTTAAGGCTTGCCGAATCTTGTTTGTATACATTCTAGCCTGCCGGCTGTTTTCCACAGGTTGTTTTTTCGAATATATTATATATTATATAATAACAGACTCACTCATTATTCTTTAGAAGGCGGGTGCTTTTCCTACGTTCTAAGCAGTCGCACCCACTGTAACCATCATTTCTGCAAGCATTCTGCCCCTTATATCTTGGTACCTGGACCCCCAGTCCGGACACTTCGCATGGAAGTCTCCGCCTATAACTAATTTTTACTGTTTATCTAAAAAGATAGATACAAAAATGAATAAGCGTGCAAACAAAGGTAATAAACGAATTATGATAAAAGCAGGTATTACTCAAAAATATCAAATATGGTCGAATAAACCGGGCCATACTGGTCATTCAGAGGATTATCTTTATGGGAGGAGAGAAAATTTCGAAGGATTCTATGAAATTTAACTTTTTTCCTTTAAATATTCTGTGAAAATTTTGAAGTTGATCTAAGGGTGGAAAATCATGGCGATTTCTGATACAATATGTAGCGAGAGTAGATTCGTCGCTTCCCTTCTTATTGTTTCTTGATTGATTCTCTTTGTATCTAGTTTTGATCAGTCTGACCTATATAGACACCTTCACAAACCATACAGGACAATTTGTAAACTCTATAAGGAATGAATGGTGCTCCAATGACCAAATGAACTATGTATTTTCTACAAGCATCTGTTGTTTCGTTCGCAATAACATATGAGTGATTGAGGCCTATAGCTTCTCGAATTTCAATCATTTTTTCCTGTAATACATTCGACGCTTGTTTTTCTTGATGTAGATTCGCTCGAGATTTTGAATTTACATTACTTTTCGAAGAGGGATTTAAGACTATTGTTTTTCAACATTCCAATTTTAATTATGTATGACATTGGCCAATTTTTTTCAGAAGTCTTACCGAAAAACAATAAGTACCCTTCTCCATGGACACTGAATACTCCAATTTGCAACATTACCCTGGCTCAGTATGGCAAATATGAAATAAACCCATTTTATTCAAATTAATTATATACAGGGTGTCCACGCGAGATGGGACATTAAAAGTATATGGAAAAAAAATTACCCATCGAGAAATTTTTTGTTGTTGTCTCGAATGTTATTCGGACATAATTAGATCACCTATTTTTGCACTTACCATTCAACTCGTAATATTCATGGGCATCGATCTGTTATAAGTTTCCCTATACGTAAAATGCATCGTTTCCGAGTTATTCGCCATCCAAAAATTACGCAAAGACCCTGAAATTTGGAGATTAAATGACAGAAATCCTTCAAATAATGCATTTCGATCTTTCAATTCGAAACCCATCCCAAAATCTTCATTAAAGTAATTCTGGCCATAATACCGAGAGCAAAAGTGCAGATTCACTATTAAGGAACAAGGCAGCATGTCTTGAAAGATGAATTTCTGAGCTGAGTGGTCAGATATGTGGCCCTCAATAACAGAGGAAGATCCATCAAGGTTGGTGAGAATATGGTCGAGACAAGCATTCGAATGAGTGGGCTCCCTGATTATCACATTGAAGTCAAACATTTGTAGAATTGATAAGAAGAAACGTGTCTCTTTAGAATTTTCCAGAATATCAATATTAAAATCACCAGTAAATATGAATTTTGACTTCTCAATTAACATCCTTTGCAGAATGATAATGAGGTTCTCAAAAAATAAATTTACATCACAAAAAGGAATCGTATTAGACCTATATATACAAATAATAATGATTTTGAAACTAGCACTAGATACATGAGTTGCAGAGCATTCCAACACGTTTGGTACACTTAACGATTCAAGATCAGGCCTTTTTTTATACTCATAAACGTCACGACATAAAATTGCACTTCCCCCACGCTCCCTCTTTCACTTGCATGATTGTCGGAGTGGAGCCTTCTTATGATGCCTTTTAAGAGACAACCAACAATAGCAAATATCAGATTAACAAATTCTTATCTTTGTTTCAGTTGACTTCATGTGGCAAGGATATCGAAAAAAATGTTCAGAATTTAATTTTCTACAATAAAACATTGAAACATACATTATGCCATCTGAAACAAAAAAGATGGTATCAACTTCCGGTATAACCGGAAGTACCACTGCATTGAAGATATTCTCGGAACTTAGTTCGATTAACATTCACGACAAAAAAGATAAATTTCCCCAATTGGTCATTCCTTTTTCTGTTTACTGTTATTGTCCCATCCCGCAGTAAACACCCTGTATACCTATATAATAAAAATTTCTTGGAGAAGAAGGAAGAAGCTTTTGAACCTTCAACAATTTCTTATTGAGGTTCCTTTAAGTACCAGATAATATCCACTGAAATAAACATAATGTTTATTTTATAGCTCTTTATTTTCTGAAAATTAATTCGTTGGTTGAAGATGTGGCCTGGAAGGGAATGAAAGGCAAAGCTTATGAATGCAAATTTTCTAAATTGAATTTCTTGAATATCATTAAGATATACCACTTTGAAAGTGATGGATGATACAGCCCGAAACTGGTGATAGACGATCCATTAAACGCTTTGGGTCTTTGATTATTTTATGATTGTCGAGAGTTGTTGTCAAGACATTCCAAAGAAAAATTTTCCTGTGATAATTTTCCCTGGAGACGTTAATTTTGGGGAATAAATTATGCCAGAAAAGGAATGAGAATATTCAACTAGAACAACAAAGTCAGTTTTTCGTGAAAATTAGCCTTTATGAAATCTGGAAACTCAGAAGTTATCCAATTTAAGATGGAGACATTTCCTTCATTTGAATTTTAATATAATGGGTTTGTAGGAAAACCTTGTTGAATAAAGTTTTCTTCTTTGTGTGATGTTGTGATGTTATGCATAAAAAAATCATAGTTGAAGAATATTTCAAGAAGAAAATATAACATTCAGGAATATTACTGAAATCAATAAATACAATTTATAAAAATTTTGGATAACTCTTTGAGCCCCATACACGCTGAAATTTTCATTAATAATATTGAAAAAACTATCCAAGAACATCAGTTATTCAAATACTTTTATTTATTGGTTTAGATATGTCGACGATATCATTTGTTGTTTCACTGGCACAAACAGACAATTAGAGTCATTCAAAATATTCATTAACAAAATTCACGATAATATTAAATTCACGTTAGAGATAGAAACAGAAAACTCCATTAACTTTCTGGATTTAACTATTACTAAAATTAACGGCAAACATGATTTTCTATTTTTCATAAGCCATCGCATACAGATATTACTATTCACAGCTCATCTACACATCCTTATCCAAATAAATTAGCTGCTTACAGTAGTATGGTACATAGACTCATAATATCCCAATGTCACAAAATAATTTTATGAAAGAGCAAAATATAATTAAACAAATAGCAGTCAATAACGGTTACAGTCCTAGTATGATTGAGAACATGATTTCACACAAAAATTTCAAAAAGCAATCCAGGAAATATTTTCAAGTATAAAAAGTTCTAACACAAAATACAACAGTTTAACTTATATTGGTGATCCTATTCTTAAAATCATTCCTCTCTCATTATAATATCGATATAGAATTCCGAACTGATAATTCTTTAGGCCGATAAACTGCACATCTAAAAATGATAAAGGTAATAAATCCAGTGTTTATCAACTGTCTTGCGGGGATTGTAATAAAATTTATATTAGTAGAACTTTCATCATAAATTTACGTTATCCGATCACGAACATAATTTTATTTATCATAAATCAGATTTCCATAATTCTAATCACTTACTCGAAGAAAACCATAACTTCAATGATAATTTCAAGATTCTACACAATGAAAATAATGGACCAAAACTCAATCTATGGGAAATTTCAGAGATTAACAGAAATGAATTCAGGAAGGTTACTTAATAGTCAATTAGATCTTAATCCTTCTCCTTTACTCAATCTTTTCGATTCATAAAGTAACCAAATCCGATGGGTTTTCCAATACCCCTTCAACTTGTACATATTAATATATATAGTAGGAAATAAGACCTATATATAAGGAATAACTCTGTTCATTAGTTTTCATCTATCGATGAAGCCACAGTGTGGTGAAACCGGTCATAGTTTTGTTGATATAGTGAAAATCTAAATACCATAAGCTTACTCAAATGAATGAAACATATTAATTCACCACCTAGGTCTTTTTTACATTCCAAATTAATCCTTCTTTTTGGATACTCCTTCTTCAAGAATTGAGGGAATATTAGAAATAATCGCATACCCCTTTCCATCTCGTACAATATTCTTCTGTAGTTCAGATATCTCAATTTCGAACATATTTGCTTCCTGAATCAATTCCTTGCTTCCATATCCCAAATTTATTCTGACGAAAATGGTGCAATATCGCGATTCTAGGAAGCAATATTATTCAGTCTTTATTTGACTTGACATTCTGGAATGCACAATTTTCAATCGCGTATATTCTCAACCGGGGCGTTTCCATATTACTAGGTTCCATTTGCAGTTTTCCAAGTTTCTCTCGGGAAATGTCTGAGATTAACGCATCCACCAACCGAATTGACTTAATTTCACACGTGAGTGCCTGCAATCAGTTTCAGATAATGGTTACATGCGGTGCAGAAATTATGTCTACCGCAAACCCAACGATAAAATGTTATAAGTGCGAAATAACATTGACTCTTGAATTTGAGGGTGCTATGCTGTAAATAAGTTGGAAGGTGTGACGAGTGATTGATTTTAAATGATTTGCTCTATTATTATAACGAGTAATCTCTGTCAAGAGCAATCTGATTTTCTCGACACCATACTTTTTCAGAAATAAACCATAGATGGCATCAAAAAAAGTGTGTCTATCTACCTTTTTTAAGTGATAGATGGTGATTCTGATTCTCAGAATTTTTCGATTTCTTTACTAGTGAACATTGAATTTCCTGTTTGCTTGATCCGACTTAGCAACCTAGAAAACATCATTTCGTCAGCAGAAGGTTGTCAAGCATAATAAAATGACAATCTGCCAGACTACAGAAACATAGCCAAAGGCAACAACGTTCAATATGTGATATTTTTGACTTGCTAGGTAGTTGAAGAAATGAAATCATGAAATTTGTGATTGAACCGCTCTTCATATCAAAACTTCTCAAGAGACAAAAAAGATTAATAAATATTCTAGTTACTCAAAGTCCCAAACAATTATGCTCAAACGCAGACAATTGAAAAATTATGGTTGATTAGGAACACGTTCGAGCTTTTAGGGACACTTGTGTAACGTCAATGTCATTGAGTGTATCACTTAAAAACGTGAATAACGCACCCGATTACGCGTACGAAATATGGTTTCTATCGATCGAGTCGTTCTCAAATTATTCGAAAAATAAGAGAAAAATCTTTGGATTTGGTGCCCTCTAGCGGCCAAACGAAGAAAAAAATATAAATATCTATATTATAGGTTAAAAACCTATAATTTGCAATTTACGCGTTTCGGCACATGTCAAGAGAGAATGTGTTAGATAATAATTGTTCAGAGATGAATGTTTTCTGATGATGGCCCTGTGCCAAAACGCGTAAAAACACTATGCAAATTATAGGTTTTTGACCTCAAACACTTTTCGTTCTCTTAACCCCGATTCCCAGCAACATCATTTGTTTATATATATACCGGGTATAACTGGAAAGAGGCTCGCCCCTAAACCTTTTTTCCTATCCAATATTATTCAATGAAATTTCTTGAAATTGATTAAAAATTTACTTCAAGTTGAATGGCACTAACAGTTTATCTGAAACGCTTCCGGTGTCACCGGAAATGAGCCAAAGTTTCAATTTTTAAATTGCTCTCCCTGTCTATTTTTTGGAAAATCGAATGAAACTCTCTTTGTCTATACATTCGGTATATTTAAAGATGTATTTGCCGAATTTTTGAATCATTCTTGATAAATTTGTTCTCAAGTCTAGGTGGCTATGACGAATTGTAATGCACACAAAGCATAAACGCAAAACCTTAGCTTTATTTTGGCATGGCGCACATACTCATCATCATACATTCCAGATGAAGAAAAATTTCACAAAACACATAAATAACGCAAAATACACAAATGGACCATAGATTGAATGTCATCAAATCAATTGAGCATAACTTCACAACAGGTTTTCGAAGAGACCCCCATTCTGTGCCTGACACAGCCTATTGCGGCGAATGGTAGCTCGTACTACATTATCCATTTGATTTGGAAAAATTTCATTTATTGCTCCCCGAACTCTATTCTTCAAACCCTCTCGATATTCTGAAGCAGTTCTATAAACACGATTTTTCACATGGGCCCACAAAAAAAATCTAATGGGGACAAGTCGGGCGATCGAGCTGGCCATCTTGTCGGGCCGTTGGTGCCTATCCACCTTTCATTTAAATTAATATTTAGGTATTGAACAACTTCCCTGCAGTTGTGCGCTGGTGCTGCATCTTGTTGGAAAATTAAGTTATTAGCAAAAGCCTGTGGTAAACCATCAATCAGATCGCTTATTTCGTTTTGTAAAAATCCTAAATATCTTTCCCCTGTTAATGGCCCATCAAAAATGATCGGACCTACGAGATGTCGCCCTACCATTGCCATCCATACATTAAACCCAAATCGCTCCTGGAAATTACCCTCACGTACTAAATGGTCGTTTTCGTGTATTGTTTCTATTGAACATTCCGTTGTTAGTAAATCGGGATTCATCTGAATATAAAATTTTATAAGGATACCTTGGATCCATTTCCATCTTTTGAAGAAACTGGTTGCAATATTCTAATCTTCGGCCATTATAATTTTCATAAAGGTGTTAATGTAGATTGTATTTGAACGAGCGAAATTTATGCTTCTTAGGAATTCTCCAAAGACTCTGATGACTTATCCCTATTTCTTATGCGATTTCTCTGGTAGATGCCATACAGTTCAATTTAATGTACGCTAATACATCAATTTCAGAACTTTCGCTTGCTATGAGATTTTGATTATCTGCAACAACCGGTTGCTGACGAAGCTTCACTTCCAGTTTTGGAAAATAGTGCCTTGAAGGATGTTGCCGTTCTGGATAGCGTTCAACGTATAAAATTGCTGATGCTGTAGAGTTTTTTCGGCATTCGCCATAAATGAGTAGCATATCTACTTTTTCATTCTGTGTGTACAGCATTTCGTCTGTTTTTCTGCCGTGAAAATTCAAAAACTGAACAATTTATACCAACTCACCGATTCAGATACAACACAATCTTATCTCATGACATTTAAAATTGAATACAAAAAATTCTATGATCTGTGATCTATCTGTGATAGGATTTCAATGCATTTCCAAAGCACTTCAGATAATGAGTTGAAAAACGAATATTATACTATGTCCAGGATTACGAATGGAAATTTTCAACAAAAATTATCAATTTGGTATAAAAATATTCGTAAAAATATTCTGCGTATTATAGTACTAATGAGCCTCTATTATACCTTGCCGAAATAAGATTTATTTTAAAGAAACAATGTTTGGAATGTTCCGAAGCCAATAACAGAAGGAATTCTACAGTTTCAGTGATGAATCCAAATGTACTCGATTTCGGTCGATAAATCACGCAGTTTTTTTGTCGTCATAGCCACCTTGACTTGAAAACAAATTTATAAAAACAAAATTAAAAATTCGGCAAATTCATCTTAAAATATGCTGAATGTATAGACAAAGTGAGTTTGATTCGATTTCTCAAAAATATACAGGGTGAGCCATTTGAAAATCGAAACTTTGGCTAATTTCCTTTGAAACCTGAAACGTTTCAGATAAACTGTCAGTGCCATTCAAGTTGAAATAAAGTTTTGATTAAGTTCAGAAAATTTCTTTGAAAAATATTGGACAGGAAAAAAGTTATAGGGGCGAGCCTGTTACCAGTTACAATCCAAATTTTACAAATTACTCTTATACTGAACGAATGTGTTAACAAAACGTTGAACTTTTCTCGTTTATATCAGAATAAATGCAGTGATGGTGTTTTATTATCCTTCAAATCGTCACTCGGCATATCAGCTGGCTTTATCATGTGATATACCGGATAACAGAGGCTGGTGCATTTTTCTTGGTGACGTTATTTCAAAGTGCATATAGACACGAAATGTTTACTTTGTCGACAGAAAATGGTAATGTGTTTGCTGTTCGATATTTAATCCCTGGAATACACATTCGTCAACAAAATAAAGGCAAACATTCTGTGGTCGTTTTTCTCATATCTTCGACTACTTTCTCAGTATTAAAAATTTCGGTGGAATCGAAAATTTCATCAGTTTGTTAGCTAATTCAGAATTGAAGAACGACAAACTGTCTTAATATAGTCTTCGATTTTAGGCAGAAATTTCCATAATGGCGAAATCTGATGGGAATAAATTTTAATGATATAAACTATTTTTTTCATCTTTGGGGGTTATATCTCAAAAAATAGATTTCATAGAAATTTTATATAAAGTTGTTGCATTTCGAATTATTGACAACTTATTTTGGAACACTCTGATAGATACTGCTTTTTGGCAAAAGTCTAAACGAAATTAGTGACAGGCATCAATAAAACCTAAATTAAAATTGACGAAAGCATTTTAAGACCTGAAATCTTCCTGACTGTTGAGGATTATCCATAATTTTTATTAAATTATTTATATAGTAAGAATCTTATCGAGAAAAGATCCTTCAAGTACATTTAAAACTTCTTTCGCGTCCACAACATATATGGTGACGAATACGAGAACGCGAAGAAAATCCCGAATACAGCGGATATTAAAAAAATTCTCAATAAAGATTTCCTGTGACCATAATACCTAGAAGACGAGAAAATCCTCGAGCACCCTTCTCAGAAGCCTTTTCCATATAAAATTAATTCGAAAATCGAGGCATATTTGACAGCGATGGAGTAGTACATCAAATTTGAATACATATTAAGACCGACAAATTAGAAAGTCAAAGAATCTGTTTCCTTCTAGAGAAAATTCAAGTCGAATTCTTTTTTGACTCAATTTCATTCAGTTCCTCGTACACCAGCGTAAGATGGCGAAATTGGAGACTTTAAAGCAACAGAGTGATATTTAATCCAATGGTTGATTTAACTTGGCTTTTCTCTTTATATTTCATTCCCAATAGAGATATCTTGAAAAAATTTATGTGGATTGAGCGCATATTATCCGAATGTTCAGGGAATATTAAATCGCATCTAAAATACAAAATGTCGGAAAATGCCAATATTTTTCATGTGAATGATCTCCAGATTGATTCCGTCTTCAACCTTGAACCATATTGATCAAAAAGTGTGATATCGATGGCCCCATTGTTAAGTGACAAAAATAATGATCGTATACTTTGTAACCACAATGTTGATACAATTTATTTATCTCAGAAAACGAACATTTCATCAGTTTATCCGTTTTACTGGACAAATTCAGTTTCAGTGGAAAATTACTCAGAATTGTCGAGATGTCATAAAATATTTATAGAATATTTCCTCCTCGTGACGATATATCCTGTGCACCAGTGCGGCACTTTTAGATTTCATTTTATTACCCAATTCGGAGATCGTGAAGTCGTTTCTATAATGGCCAATTTGGGGAAAAAAATGTTTCGTTGCGGAGGGATACTACAATGTGAAACAATTCATTTAACGCTACTCAAAACACTTTAGATAAAATTTTCAAGCGGAAGATATTGATCATCCATTCAGTTTTTCCATTCAGAAAATATTATGCTTCTGTTGATAAGTTGAAAAATCATTGGAGGGGAAATAACATAGAAGAAATTGTGTTTTCCTTGACGTAAAATCTGTACCCAAAGTCATTTTCAATGTAAATTAAATGAACCACTTTTGTCTAATTTGTTAGGGCGTTAAAGCACAAATTACCCCTTACTATTAGGTGAATTAGTGAGAATCTCTAGAAACTAGAACTAATCTAATCTTAATGAAATGCCAAATTGCATTTTTGCACGAGAAAAATGTATTTCGAAATTGCATTTTGAAGTAGACAATTATGAAAAATTTGAAAGTCGGTTAGTAATCCGAAAATACAACGAGGTCGGCGATAGCCTGTTGAGTAGCTGTTGCCCGCAGCGAGTATTTTAACCTTTAAATGCATACAGTTGCTATAAATTCTTTTTTGATGAAAAAAAACGTATTGACAGCTCTACTATTCTGAACGCATCATAATATGTGGGCATAGATCGAAGACTATCAGAAAAAAAAACTATCTTTGAATTTGGCGGTAGTTTATTTGTCTTACGTTATTACAATTGAGTAAGTGTAAAAGTTTCTGCATTGGAGGGTACAAGTTTCTTTTTTTTTATCTAACTTAACCTGTTACACCACATGAATAGGCGCCTGGTGAGAATTTAGGTGTCTATTTACTCGCTTCTTGAGGAGGGCCAAATTGTAGGATGTTGAGAAGATGTTGAACGGAAGCGAATTCCACAACCCACCGGCCCTGTAAACAAAGGAAGAGGTTCGAGGTGTCGTTTAATGTACCGCCATATGATGAGAACGCCTTGCTAGCCTAGTGCTGCGACAAAACATAAGTTTTCCTGGAACAAAGTCTTTCAGCTCCTTGAAGCATCTTCCGTGGAATTATCTGTGAAACAGAGAAAAGTCAGCATCTGGCGATCTCCAGCCAGTGGCTGGAGATCGCGGGTGATCGCCGGGTGGTCGATGAGGCACACAGCTCGTTTTTGCACTCTATCCAACATCCGCGACGAATGTTGTACATTGGAACAATATTCCAAAGCAAGTCGAATCTGCGCCTTATATAGAAGCAACAGCTGAGATGATGTGAAGTATTGCTTGGCTCTGAAAAGAAAACTAAGTTTCGCTGATGCCGACTTAGCTATTGCTGATACATGTTCATGCCGGCAAAATTTGGAGTTGACCGTTATTCCAAGAAAGTGCATCACATCTTTGAATGCACTTTGTTGGCCTTGCATTACCAGAGGAGGATCTCCAGCGATGACCTTTCTAGAAAACGTAGTTGCTTGCGTCTTGCTCGCGTTGAAGCTCACCAGGTTCAACAGACCCCACTCAGATATCCTCTGTAAGTCAGAGTTTAAGTTATTAATTTTTTGACTTCTCTGACGATGAGATTCTGCAACTGTAATCGGCCGCAGACTACTGAAAGTCGAAACCAGGGTACAAACAACTTCTGCAAAACCGAATATCTTGTTCTCTGTAGATGACAGAAGATCGTTTATCTGCAGCAGAAACAAGGTTGGCGAAATAATGGATCCCTGAGGTACTCCCGCTGGGTACTGGCAACAATCAGATGTCGTCAACCACAACTTGTGTTGATCTATTTGAATGAAAGCTACTTATCCAACCCCGTAATTTTTCGGGAAGCCCATATGCAGAAAGTTTATTCAACAAGGCTGTATGCAATACCCTATCGAGGCTTTAGAGATGTCGAGGGCTATTGCTCTAGATTTCCCATGTTTTTCCATCGTTGATGTACAAACATGAGTTACGTGGGCTAGCAGATATCCTGTCGCTCTTTGCCTGCGAAAACCACACTGACGTTAATGATTCGCTGCAACTCAAGATATTAATGACTCTCTCCATCACTTTGAGCATAATGGAAAGAAGTGCAACAGGGCGGTAGTTTTGGGGTAGGGACTTCTTTTCTTTCTTTAAATTCGGTTGAATTATCGCTATTTTCCAGCAGATCGGAAAAGTCTGGTTTTCATAAGAAATCTGAAACAGACGGTTAAGTCGAGGCAAAAACAGATTTGCAAAAATTGGCATTGACAGTCTTCGTCATAGACCAGAATTGTCTAATCCCGCTTGCCTGTTCAAGGAGTTCAAGGACTTTTGTGCTGTTGTTCTTTTCATGGAATAAGAGATGTAGAGATTCATTCCTGCATGAAAGATTTCTGTAACAGATTCAGTGCACACATTGATGTCAGGATCTGAAAGGCAAACATCACTGAATGAGAAGCACGAAAAGAATTCACGCAGCTGATTACAATTAACACGGTTTTAGTGCCAAATGCATCTGGGTGGTTTGGGTTCTTGTTTTAGAGACAGCACAATGCTTTCAGTAGCAGATATAAGGTTGTGGTCTGAGTTGTCTTGTGGTGCGGAGACCTCTACTCCAGAATCATCTGAATCTGAAATCGAAAAGAGATCCAAGGTGTTCGGGAAGTCGGTTGGGTGACCAGGTATTCTTGTCGGTTCGTCGACTAGCAGCGTTAGATTATGGCTGATTGCGAAAGTTTCAGCCTGTCTTCCCGCTTCATCTGTTTTATTGTTGAAGTCACGATATTGAAATAATTCTACTTCTGCATTTAAACGCAACTATTCAATGAATTTCCTAGACGTAACCATTACTGAAATCTATAATAATCTCATCTACAGCATATACCAGATCGCACAAAATCCTCAATAAAACTCATAATTCACTGATTGTCGGTTTTTTACACAAGCGCTAAAAAACTCGATTTTCGATTTTCATTACCAAATTTTTCATGATAAATTGAGGAGTTTACCCTCAACCCCCTAACCCCCATTCGCCCTCACTTTTTATTTAGAGGTGGCATCTTGTTATTGCTCTATTTGAAACTCTCTGAAGCTTCTACAGGGTGGGGCGTAATGAAAGGGTGTTTTTGGAACGGGTAGTACACGTAACGGTGAGAGAGTAGAGGGGAGCGGCTGAGGTCATTCGACTCAGGAGGTGTTACCCTTTAGTTTACAAGGGTTATCTGGAGAAGAGGGCACTGTGCGTTCTCAGTTGAAGAGTATTCAAAATCGGGAGAACCTGTCATTGTCTTACGGCGGCGCTTTTGCCAGCGCTTCCACATTGGTCGTAACGCTCAGTTTCCGAAACGTGACACAATCATCCAATGGGTACAGAACTTCAGAACGACTGCATCAGCAATGAATCCGAAACCTCAAGGTCGTCTCCGAAGTGTAAGGACACCAGCTTCCGTGGAAAGTGTGACACAAGGTGTAATTCAAAGCCCAGGACGCTCCGTCCGAAAAAATGCTGCAGCACTCCAAATAAGTAGACAACTGCTCCCAGAATTCTACACCAGGATCTCCGCTTCCACTCCTATAAGCTCATGGTTATCCAGCACCTAACTGAAGGTGATTTTGCACAACGCCAACAGTTTGCCTAGAAAAACGATTATCGCGAACTGCATGAATCCCTACCTTATAGTGAGAAAATCACCGAAAGTTGCGCTATGGCCTGTCTTGGGGTGATTGGTCCGTATTTTTTCGAGGATGAGAGAAGGGTAAACAAACTGTGAAATCTGGCCATATGTTTACATACTGGAAAACTGTCTTATTCCAGAATTCCGACGTATAGGAATGAACAAAATAAATGTTTGGTTCCAACAAGATGGTGCCATGGCACATACAGCCAGAGCCTCAATAGAAATTGTGCATCGCATCTTTTCTTGTCATGTAATCTCTCGTTTTGGAGATGTGCCTTGGCCTCCTCGTTTTCTGGAACCTACTGCTTGTGATAATTTTTTGTGGGGAAACCTTAAGACTAAGGTCTATGTCGATAAACCTTTAAATCTGCAAGAGATACAAGAAGGCATCAGAAGAGACGTCAGGGCAATCAACCCGATGTGTTACAGCGGGTGATGCAGAACTTTGAGGATCGACTACAGCAATGCATTGCGGAACACGGACGTCACCTGCCTCATGTAATTTTCAGGACATGATTATTTTCACTTTTCCCACACTTAATGGTCATTTAAGCTTTCATTTTACGCAATTGAAAATGTTCTACGATGAAAAACAGATGAGTTACTCTCATTTCAAAAACGCCCTTTCATTACGCCTCACCTTGTATATAACTGTGCAAAATATTTCAGAAAAAGAAGCGATTGTTCTCTGTACTACAGGGTATTAATAAATCAAGATTCATGCATAATATTGATGAGTATGTTCTTGCGGAAAAAGTCTTGAGCACATGTTTGACCATTCGCAATTTCAAATTAAATGTTTCGAATTAATCACGGGTTTCCAACCGCCAACCCGAAACCAATTATGTTTAATTTAACATTCAGTATCTGAAATACCAATTGTTCTCTTCTGGATTTTGCATAGTTATCTAGAAGCTCCATAGATCTTTAAAGAGAACAATCACAAGATTGAGGTTGCTTTTTGAGAAGAATAAGTGGGGACGGCTGGGAGTAAAGTCCTCAATTTATCATAAAAAGTTTGAAATCGAAAATCCTGTTCGAGCGTTTTTGCTGAAAATCAGCAATGAATTTCATCAAGAACTTCAGCGCGATATAGAAAAGAAACATTTACACATACAAAAATCCAAATGAATTATTTAAACCACATAACACATAGACTAGCAGTTTATAATCTAACCTAACCTAGCCATAACAGAGTCTGATAAGGAAACCAATATCATCACAACATTTCACCAGAATAATATTCCAGTCTCTAACTTAAGTAATTATCTTTCCTCATTTAATTGAACAATCTCATTCTTAATGGTCCCAACATGAACAAATAATCATATTCTCAACAAACCCCATAATTACCTTAGAAAATTCAGAAATTATTCACAAAAACAGTGAAGGGATGACAATAAATCTGTTGAACAGTTGGAATTTAATAGACTCTATAAAGAACCCAAAAATCACAACTCTCATTGGTCAACTAGAATTAAACCAGTACCAACAACTCAAAATTTGAAAAAGGTATAGTTAGCATAAACGTTGTCATAACTGTTAGCTCTAGACTCTTGAAAATAACTATCCGAACGGTTCGTGTGTATTGAAAATAAACAATGTGAAACTCTGTGTTTCATTTCATTCATATTAAAATGAATTTTGTTGAAATCAATCCATCAACAATATCACAATCTTGAATGTCTTAATGAAATTAAAGTATTCAACTAATAGAACAACTCTTTTTGTTACAGGTTCGATCGAGAAGTCTGAATCACTTAGATAGATTGGAAATGCGCCAAGGCATAATTCCAACTACAGATTCAGCCCTCAAAGACTCAAGATCAGAACCAGACTGCACAAGGACTTTACCTCCTTCCTCCACGGTTACCCCTGAGCCAGTTCCGGTACCGCAAACTTGTGAAGTACCACAAACGCGGAAGCATATGCTTAGTAGATCGCAGGTAAGTCAATACTATTTTTGAATTTCTTTCAAATAAATCTATGACAGCATCTCTTTTATCCATTTCAACGAAACTGCTCCAAGAAATCAAGAAATGAACGCACTAGTTATTAATACATTTTGTCGATGTATTTTCTTCTGTCGCACATGTTCCTCTCATGAGAAATGAAATGGGAGAAATAAATTGTGAGATTGCAAGAAACCACCACATATTGATAACAGCAGTTGTTGATCAGTACTAGCAAGTAACATTTGTACTTGAAAATTTCAATTTTCGCTGATAATTAAACTCGATTCATGTTGGATAAACTAGGTTTGACTTGGATCAACCAAATGCTAAGCGTTTCCCATTAATTTTTTTCAGAATGATCGGTAGGTACATCGGAAAACAAACTCTATAATAATTATCATTCCTGTCCAAAATTGAGAGCAGGTGTGTATCCTGGCGATACACTCGTGAAATGAAATGGACATGTTGAGAAAAATGTTCATGATGACCCACAAAAAAAAACATTTGATTTTAGTAGCGAGTATGACCCCCCCGAGCCCTTATTACAGCACGCGCATACGACTTCGCATACTCCCAATGATGTTGTCTATCATCCACCAAAGCAAATGTCAGCTCTTCAACGTTGCCTGGATTCAGTTGTCGAACCCTTCTTCCAAGAATGTACCAAACGTGTTCGATCGGGTTTAAATCCGGTGACCGCGACGGCCAGTCCATTCGTGTGATCTCAACTTCATTGAGATATTATATCACTATGCGCGCAGTATGAGGGCGCGTGTTATCGTACATAAAAAGGAAATTTTCCCCTATGTAAGGAGCAAAAGGCACAAACATGGAGCTCCAAGATTTCTGTTATATACCGATGGGCATTAAGTGATCCATTGCCAATAATCTCCAGTTCTGTTCGTACTCCCAAGCATATGCCACCCCATATCATAACTGACCCTCCACCGTATTGCTCAGTTCCTGCGAAGTTCGCTTGATTGTACCGTTCCCCTCGATGCCTCCATATTCTATCTCTACCATCCACGAAATTCACACAATATCGGCTCTCATTACTAAATAAAACTCGTCTCCACTGATTGATTGTCCATGCTACATGCTCCCTGGCAAACGCCAATCTTGTTACCCGCTGGGCTCTATCGAGTATTGGTGCTCTTGCTTGCGGGTATGATCTCAGACCAACCTCATTTAATCGTCTTCTGACTGTCCTCACACTGACGTTAATATTATCCACTGCTTGTGAAAGGTTACGTGCCTGAACAGCAGTAAGACGAGGATTTCTTATGGTTTGATTGACGATGAAACGGTCATGTATAGCGCGGGTTGCCCGATTTCTTCCTTGTCCTCGCCTCCTCACGTACAATCCAGTTTCCCTGTAACGTCGGTAGATTCGATGGATAACCGACGTCGAGACACCCAACATGGTACCGACTGAGCGGTAGGTGCGCCCTTCCTCGATCAATGTAACTGCCCTTGCTACTGCGGTTGGTGGTAAATCTCTCATTCTGAATGAAAATACCGTTTCGAATCGTAAACAGTAAAAAGAATCACAAAACACCGCAACCGATCGAATTTAGATCAAATCAAAGAATGGAAAACTCTCATTCTTTAAACAAGTGCAAATGTTGTCATATACAGAAAACGTGTTGTATTTCATATTTGATAAAAAAGGGTGCACACGTGTAAATGAAAAGTTTCATCGATGGTCCCAGAATTCGGTTGTGTCTTTTAATACCTACCGACTGTTATCTCCTATGAATTCCTAATTTTCACCAAATTAACCAAATTGTCATCAATAACTAATGCAATTCGAACATAAAAATCGCAAACGACAATTTTGACACGCCTGAGTGATAATAAGAAAATTCCAAATTGATAGACGAATTTTAATGACAATTTCTTGATTCAATGGAATTACCAAAATGGTGATTTTCCACTTGAAATTAAATATATTTTGTAAAAATAGAGATAAACGCATGAAACAAGAAGGGCGTTACTGTAGGAAGATGTGTCTTGGCAGACCATGATATTGTACGTTTCAACTCGGACCACGAAATTCCACAGGGTGTTACGAATTTTTGACAAAAAAAAACACTTTTAGTTTTGCCCCCGTATAAAATTTTTTTCGAATTTTTTTGGTTCTTTCTTATAATTTCTACAAAGCAGAAGAGTTGGTCTATAACTTGCCGAACAAATCATCTAAATCGGTTGAGAATTAGGAAAAATATCGAACTTCGAATTTGGTTAAATTTTCTAGTGTTCCGCTAATTTTGCCTCCGAATGTAGGTTGGACTTGGATCAATCAAATGCTAAGCGTTTCCCATTAATGTTTTCAGAATGATCGGTAGGTACAGGAAAACTGGTAGTCATTAAATGAGACCTATGCAAGGACGACCTTGTGCAACAGCGGCCCATGACCGTTATTTATGAATTTTCCCGTAGAAACGCAACTTCGACAGAATAGTGGAGTGCAAATTAGCACTGAAAGGATACGATAACATCTCAGGGAATTTGATTCGTGTTGCAGCTCGAGGCTCACTTATAACCCCAGCATATCGAAGAGCTCGATTGAATTTCGCTAGGGTTTATGATGGGTTAGAAGCTGACAGAGAGAAATCTGCTTGCAGATTAATCAAAATTTTGTCTTTTTCATTGCATACAGACGTCGAAATGAAAGATATACCCAAGGCAATTTTTTATTTACATATGGTTTTGGTAGAGGTTCAATAGTGGTGTGCTCAAGAATCTCTTTGAAGGTACACTCTGATCTGGTTATCATGAATAATGGAACTCGAATGCTCAGAGATACGTTACAGATATTTTAGAAAAATAAGTAGCATTTGCAGCAAATTTGGGTGATAGTTTTGTTATTCGAGACGCTAGACCTAACAAACCCATATCGTTAGGAACCTGAAAAAAGGGTTTACACATGAAAAATATCGATATTTTCATGTTTTATATCTGAAACAGGGTATAAAAAGTAAGGGTGAGATTCACCCAACCCTAGGTTCAACGCTTGAGTACGTGATATTGAAATTAATGGAAAAATATTTAGAAGCTCTAAAAGCAAATGTCGTTATTTTGGTTTTATTTTCCAGATATCGTAGAAAAGCTATTTTAGTATTGGCACCTTTGAGGAATTGTAGCTTCCTAAGGAAAATGCTTTGACAAATATCCTTCATAAAGGGTGTTACATAATAGTATGTCACAATAAGAGGGGGTAAATCTACATGCAATTTTGAGAAAAAAGTTCATATAAACATTGGTCCGCAAAATCTTCATTACGGAGCTACAGGTTGTTGAAAATTTACGAAAAAAATTTGTTTTTTCTTCAATACTCCTGTTTTTGCGATATTCAGCTATTTTTTACAGCCATCATTACACGTCCTAAATAAATACAAGGTTTTTCTTTTCCGAAGCCATGTCTTCTTTTGCCCTTTTAAACTTTTTTGCAGTACGCCACTGATCAGCGTACAATAAATTTTTGTCATCTTCGTTCAATTTAGAAATTTTTTTTCTATTCGTAATTTTTTCGTATCTCAAACCGTTCTCGAGCAAAAATTATTAAGCGATTGTATGCATTCGCTGAATTGAAAGCACTTCTAATTTAAAAAATGACTAGTAGGTTTTCTTCATCTATTTATTTATTTTGACAATTGCTAAAATTGAACCAGCGTCTGCTCGAAATGTTCATTAATTAACGATTAGTTTTAAGACTTTTTAAGTTATTGATGTGAGAAAAAATAGCTAATTTTACTACCGCCGAATTTTCTGATAACCTTTACATGTACGGTCTGGCTGACTGAAACACAACAGAAACTAGGCGATTATGTTAGGTGCACTCTTCAAATCGAGTTACACCAGACAGCCGAACATTCTCAAATTTCCACGGAAGTCTATGGGAAATCGGTACTTTTACTGCAAATAATCAACTCAAACTTGAGAACTCCAGATACTGAGGACGCTGTTTTGAATTGAATTGATTTGAATCCTCATGTGAGTGAACGAAAATTGAAAATCAGTTAAATATATATATATATATATATATATATATATATATATATATATATATATATATATATATATATATATATATATATATATATATATATATATATATATATATATATATATATATATTGGAGGATTCTCCACGACTTTTTATTGTACCCGTTCCATATTCAACGTATCCAATCTCTACCTCCTCGAGATTTCCCTTCAAGACTGAATTTCTGCCGATTGTTCTCAGATTAAATTAGAGAAAATGCTCATTTTCATGGTGAAATAATGTTCACAGCTAACTTTTCGAGAACAGCTATCACAAATTCTCACAATAATCATTATTGAGCTGAGGGAAAACCCCCATTTCATTGAAGAATCTCATCATCAAGAACAATTCGCACTAAATGTCTGGGTCGGAATAATGGGACATTATTTGATTGGTCCATTTTTTTTGCCTAACAAACTAAACAGTCCTGCTTATCGGCAATTTCTTTTATTGCTCGATGATGTGCCACTTTTGGTGAGAAACATAAGGTGGGTCATGCACGACGGGACACCAGCACATTTTAGTGGAGAAGTTGGTAAATTCTTGGATAATACATGCAACAACCGATAGATGGGCCAGAACCATGGCCTCCTAGGTCCCCAGACTTAAATAGTTCAGACTTTTTCTTATGGGGATAATAACCTCTCGTGACACGATAAGAAATACCCCAAGAATATTTCAAACAGTGTATGATAATGTACGAAGAAGGCCTGTATTCTTGCAGATGTAGGACACTTCTAGCAATTTATTTAGTTTTTTATTGTTCTTTTTTTAATTTGATATTGATTAGTATGAGTTGAGTTTCAGAAGACGAGCTATCAAAGTAAAAGCAAATTTTTGGCATACCTATCGAGTATTTCTATTATTTTTTTAGCGAATAACATACGATTCAATAATAAAAAATAGTACTGTGTTTTAAGGAATTTTACTTAATAATTGCGATTCGTAACGCGTTTCACTACTCGTAGCTTCTTCAGACGAATGGTCTGAAGCTACGGTGTAGTGAAACGCGTTACGAATCGCAATTATTAAAAAATTCCTAAAACACAGTACTTGTTTTTATTATTGATAATGGAATTTTACCAAGTAAAGCCTCCCAAATTCAAACATACGATTCAAATTCAAAATTTTTCACTCGAAAACGGTTGGAGATACGAAAATTACAGGTATTAAAAAGTTTGGGTTACATTAATGAAGTTTTAGTATGAATTCTAACTTTTTGAAAATTTAATATAGCCTATGTTCACCGGAGATAATGTAGCTTCCCAACAGTGAAAGAATTTTTCAAATCGGACATGTAATTTTGGAGCCTATTCAAACAAACTAACAATCAAATCTTTCCTGTTTTTAACATTATAGATATTCCAATAAATAATAAATCCATGATTAAAATATTGAAGCCTAATTTTGAAACCTCTTGTATGTAGCTGTCCAATTCCGATAAGTAGAATTCAATGGATATAATGCAAAATGGAAATTTCTCTTAGAACTTTGGTCCTATGACGCTTTGTTTTCGATATACAGGGTGTCAAATACAAGAGTATAATTGAATGTGGCTAAGCTAGAACTATGAAAGCATCCTTCAGAGTTGGTCTGCTAGGTTTCCATTTCAATCCTTTCTCATATTTCAACGAATAACTACGTGAAAGGAGTATATGCTGCAGAGCAAAGGTGGATACCTCAAATCATGGCTACTATTGAACAATGAATGATTTTAAATCAAATGATCATTATTACCATCTCAACTATTACCCCATTCTATTTTTTTCAAGAAAGAGTATGATTTCAATTAGTTCAAGAGAATTTAAGAAAATTTTGTTTCAAATTTACTTTCTCTGTTTGTCCACAAATATTTGAAGTCCTCTTCAAGTTTGAAAGAGTAAAAATGCAATGATTCGAGAATCAAATTAACGAATATATATAAGTAACAAATATATTAACAAGAAGGTATGCCAATGGTTGATTTAGACCTTTATATTTCTTGAAATATTGTGGAGTCGATTAGCCCTCTTCGTTTTTGCCCTCAAAACACTTCATCGATGTTTCCATCACCCATATACAATATAAGTATACACTTATGGATGATTTTTGAAAGATTTGCAGAGAAAGTTTTTAGGAGTGGAATCACTAAGTAGAACAAATTGACTGTGACTGTGTAGTAATACAAATGTGCTGATTGTTTATCACCTTAAAACCTTCAAGATCACGAAATCGCATCAATGGCCTGCTAGAAGTCCAAAACTCAATCCTATCAAACATGCCTGAGACAATCTCGGAAGAAGATTGAGAGGCCAGCAAAACCAAACTGCTACCGTCAATGAGGTTGGGAACAGACTGATCGAAATTTGGAACGAAATGGATCAGATGAGACCATAGATTTTGATTATAAATTGAAGATGTCGTGCAGTAATTCTCGCCAGAGATGGAAATATCCAGCACCAACAGATTTTCGTGATTTTCATCTTTCATTATTAGTTTAATTTTTATTTCTATGAGTACCATTTTCATATCCATTGTCTCTCCTCACTTACTGAACTACTGAAAAAATATTTCTTCAACATATCTGAACTGCTGAATAAATTATCGATTTTGTGCGTTACTTTCTTGACTCAGTATATTTCAACTTATCAATAGAATTCGCCAGATTAAAAAGATAGATTTGCAGCCACATTGATTATGTTTGGTGAATAAACACATCTATTTGTGGACTGCTGAAAATGAAATATGCTCTCAGATGAAATCTTTCTGTCTTGCTAGCTGAAAAACAACACAAATTATCGTTATAACCCTCCATCTACCTATAATAAATAACAAGTACTGTGTTTTGAGGAATTTTACTTAATAATTGCGATTCGTAACGCGTTTCACTACACCGTGCTTCTTCAGACGAATGATTATGCAGAAAAATTAAAGAGAATATAATGATGTTTTTTATTTGAATTGGTTGCTTCTTGCGTTTATTTTCAAATAAAAATCAGATTCAAATTACGCGAATCATCTCTTAGAAAATAATCATTCTTTCGACCCACAGTTTGAAATTTTGCATACAGATAATAAATATTGAAGGTAGATCTTGGGAAACTTTAGAAATAAATAAATACAAACACTCAGGTAGACTCATCAATGAACAAGTCGATTTAAGCCCTTCAACCTCTATTGAATCTTTTCGGGAGCAATCTATTCCTTAATTTTATTGATATACCTGTCATAAGAAAAGCAACCAATAAGCTTTTAATTATTCAAGAACATTTATAGTTATATTCTCATTTTATTTTCTGCATAATCATTCGTCTGAAGAAGCTACGGTGTAGTGAAACGCGTTAAGAATCGCAATTATTAAGTAAAATTCCTTAAAACACAGTACTTGTTTTTTATTATTGATAATGGAATTTTACCAAGTAAAAGCCTCCCAAATTCAAATCTCCATCTACCTCATTATTCAGCTTCACGAAATCATAGAATACCACAGCAATAATGATGCCCCACAAATAAGTAATAAATTATGCCGTATATTGAAACAAAATGAAATAAATATAATATGTACTAATGAGAAGATTCTCCACTGTCGGTCAATAACAAAAATCGACTTACTACAGATGAAGAAATCAATTATATTGTGAAGATTTGTCTGATTTTACATAGGTACAATGTAATTTGGTATTAAAGTAGACGAGAAATAAAATCAACAATTCTTAACAAATTAACAACTGGTTTTTCAGAACATTGTATAGACAAAATCATTCCTTAGATTAAACAAAAACCCAAGTTTCACGTTCAAGTAACAAATGCTGAGATTTTATTCATTAGAACTTGTACAAACGTAATCTAACAATTACTAACGACCACCTTGATTTCCGTTTGATCCCACTTCTCTCATCTGTTTCTTAGGTACAAAATACATTGTGATAATATTACTTAATTTTAGTTTTTGAAAAAACTAAAGCCTAGTATTGTTGCTTCAACTGTTTACCTATTCAATTATAAAAAGAATACACACGGATACAAATTGTATCGACACCTTACTCATCCTTCGTATTTCCTGAACATTCCTGAACATTCGTGAATTTTCAATTCAGTTTACAGGAATTAAAAGTACGAGATCTCACATAGTTTTTCTTATAATGTGAACAGAAACTGGTTTTCGACATTTTAGACAGTATAAGTAGCAGAAAATATCACCTCAATATCTTTTTTTTATTTTTATCAAACTACACCTTTCAGAGAATATTGTATCTCTTGTCTCCTCTGACTAATAATTTCTCCCCTGCGAATACACAATTCTTGGTATATTGCATAAACACTAAACGAAAAGAACGAGCGACTTACTTGACACTTTGAATGAATTTTTACCGCAGGAGGTCACGACACCCCATTCAAATTCTGGTATGAATGATATTACCAACAACATAATGAAAATGCCAGATAATTCTGGTTGAAACGGGATTATCTCTGCGTAAGCTAAAATATGAAAAATTGCTCCTCTTTGCGCAACTTTGGAGTTTGTATGTTTTCGGGGTTGAATTGGATGCTCAGCATAAAATGTATTCATCATTTCATTCGCTGTAAACTAACGTAATTGACATTTTCGGTTATTTTTCTTCTGAAAATATATTATGTATTTTGACTCTTTCTTACTCAGATGGGTACGAAGTTCAAGTGTTAATATTTCAATTTTGATTTCTAATTACCAACTGATATGAAAATAATCTACATATATGAAAATCGATTAATAGTGCCAAAATTCGGTAATGTGTTAAAATAGTTTTTGATCTTTTCTTCAATGCTGACAGGCCTTTGAAACAGTATTAAGAAAATCTAAATTAGTATGGATGTTTCGATATCAAATTACTCGCAATAGAGGACGTTGTTTACTTGTTATTTATATCGTGAAGTCTAATTTATTTGATGAAGTGTGAAGGAAAAGTTGTTAATTATTAGATACCTTGAAAATATTATCATCCATAACCTATCGTAGATCAATTTACATTAAGCTCAGGTTGGAGAAGATGAGGATTCAAAAGGTAACCAAATTATCTAACAAAAAATCGTGAACAATCCCAGACTATAAGATTGAGACAGAAAGTGTCTCAATGTGCTTCCCTTGTAGCCATTTTTCCACTGCTGTTTTGTTCCTGTGGAATGTGTTTATGCCGTATCGCCTGCGAACTGCGCCATTTTGGAGTGATTCATCTTCGATATGATTGCGATGTATGCAGTAGTAATCCTAGTATCGATTCTTGGGGTATAATGGCTCCTAAGCTCTTCATGTTGACTTCTGGTCCGTATCCTGGTTATGAATCTCCTGACATCGTGATGTAAGTAAGCTTCCTTGGAAATCTTGTCTTCATTTTGTAGATCCTTCGAGCCAAACTTTGTCGATTGCTTTCTCCAATGTCCAAAAATGCTAGTTCTGACGATCTTGAAATGTTTTGTTTGGCTTACTTATCCTCCGTTATTCTTGCAATTTGACGTACTGTCGATTAACGTCGTCTCAATCCAAATTAATGCTCCGGGAGTAATCATTTTTCTTCTACGAAGGCTTTCATAAGTAGATAATCCTCTCGACGATCTTGCTTATTGCTTGTAGTGAACTTATCGGTTGGTAGCTGCTGGCTTCTTTCCTTGATTTTCTTGGCTTCGGTATTAAGATGGTCCCTACTGTTTTCCATAATGCTGGGTAGTGCTCCGTTTTTAGGATTGCTAGTGCTACTTTCGTTAGTTCATGAATGCCTTAATCTGGTAGATTCTTCAATGTCTGCTTGGGGATTCCGTCTAGTTCTGGCGTCTTCCTTGTTTTCAGTCAGTTGATGTGTTACTGTCTCCTTACCGGCGTTCGTTTTGAATTTTTTCTAGTGCTGATGCAAATATTTCCACCTTTTCATCATCCGTCACTGCTATGTGTGTATTGTGTTTGATGTGTGGTGTCGATATATTTGTATTTTTTTTGTCAGTGCTGTTGCAATTTTACATAGTGGTTCATCTTTGGTGCTCAGTTGCTCTATTTCGATGTCCCACTGCTCATTTTACATGCTTCTCAGTTCTGTTTTCACTCTTTTGGATAGTCGTTTCAGTTCTCTCTTGTCGTCGGGATGTAGTGTTCTTCGATCTTTCTTCTTCTCTTGTTTCTTTTCATCTGTAAGTGCTTTGATATTTGGTTGTAGATTGGTATTGTATGTATTCAGTGTTTGAAATCAGTTAGTTGGCACTTTGTTTCTGTTGTAAGCACAAATAAAAGATTCAAGTTTAGTTATTCGACCATGGAAAGACGACATTTGACTAGAGAAGAGATGTAACGAGCCGTTGGCATGCTCCAAGCTGGGAGCTCACAACGAGAAGTATCCAGGGTTCTGGGAAGTAGCCCAAGTGTCATCGTTTCAATGAAACAGTTAGCGTAGGCCATACAGGTCGTTTCAGGATTACTACAGTCCCCAAGACCGAATTTTGATTTTACAAGCCAGAAGGGATCGTACTACCTCAGCATCTCAATTAGCTCAAGAGCTATCACGAGTTAATAATGTACAAATTTCCGACCAAACTGTGAGAAATCGACTGCACGAAGGTCAACTCCACTCCAGACGTCCTTTAAGAGTTCCACAACTGACCCATGGAAATCGCGCTGCTCGTTTAGCTTGGTGCCAAGAACACGTAAACTGGGATCAAGAGAGGTGGGCCACAGTTCTCTTCAGTGATGAATCTAGATTAAGTTAATATCCCGATTCGGGAAGAATTCGAATATGGAGGGAACCTGGAAAGCAAAACCATCCCCAGCATGCTCGAGAAGTTGTTAGACAGGAGGCGGATCAGTGATGTTTTGGGGAGGTATACGTCTTAGTGGAAGAACTGACCTCGTTTTCATACAGAACAACCTCACAGGAAATTCTTACGCAAATGAGATAGTTTTACCTGTAGTGGTACCGTATCTCTAAACAATGGGTCAAAATCCACTCTTCCAACAAGATAATGCCCCTCCTCATCGTGCAAGAGTTGTCTTGATATCGATCTTCTACCGTGGCCATCCTGCTTCCCAGATCTGAATCCCATCGAGAATGTGTGGGACACCTTAAAAAGAAATCTCCTGCGTCCAAACGTCTTCCATCATGAACAGGAGCTTGGATTAGCAGTTCAGGAGACTTGGAATGCCTTAGGCTAAAATGTAATAGACAATTTAATATTGAGCATGCCGCGACGATGCCAAAGTGTTAATACTAACAGAGGTGGACCTTCTGGGTACTGAAAAATATAAGTGCTTCCATATCGTTTCGAAAGTATATAGATTCCTGATTTACTTGTGTTTTACACGAAATTTCGTCATTTCCAATATGTTCAAATTTTTTATTAGAAGCTTTGGAGAAGCTCAAATATTATTTTATTTTCTTGAGAATACATTTATATAATACATCCTAACTAAAACCGAAAGATTTCTATAAATTGAATCATCAAATTCATATTTTAAGATATAGGTGTTTACTTTTTGAGGTGTTTATTATATCTATGTGACGCGACATGTAATTTATTTGATGTCAATATAATTCTATTCTATTCTATTGTATTCTGATTCTAATTTTCTAACTGTCGTAATGAGAACACAGAACATCTATGTCAATAATTCCGTCTGAATTTTGTGAATGGCCATAGACAAATAAAATTATGGTAAGTTAAACAATTTTCGGCTTTTCAGGAAAACAAATCCTGGATAACTCAAAAAGCGTTGGACAAATACAAATTTCTACACGTAGTTCGATTTTGAAAAAGTGGCTTTAGAATGTCAAAATTATTATGTTACATAATTCTCATCAATCATAATACGCGAAATTATCGCTCTATGTTTTGATGATGATTATGGAGGGTGGATCAAAAAACCAGCTCCTTCAGGGAAGGATTTTTAACTTTCTACGGAAGGTTGAATATTGTTCCTTGAATAAATTTCCTCATTATGTGTTCAAAAACAGCCGAGATATTGGCACTCGACCGATTCCTAAAATTGTCAAAATTAACCAAAAACGAAAAAAATATCCGGAATCTGCGGCAATGAATTTTCACGCAAGAAGATCACTGGGAGGCGGGTAATTTTCCTCTATTCACAATATTTTACATGGTTGTAGTAATGAAGCTTCCACCTTGTACATATGAATTATTAATGGCTATCTGTTTGATGATGTTTAACTCTTTATTATAATCTTCTACTGATAAAGGTAAATTGGGTAACCGATGTACCATGCTGTTTAAAGCTGCAAATTTGTGTTGAATTGGATGTAATGAGTAGTTATTTATAATTGTATGTGTTGGTTTACGAAAAAACATGATTATTATTTTGTTTAGTGATTTTAAGTCCAAAAAGTTAATGGAATCGTTCTGTTCAATTTCTATCGTGAATTTAATGTTCAAATGGATGGAATTAATGAAATTAAGAAATAATATTTTTCTGGAATTTAATAGTTGGATCCAACTATTATTAAAATTGCAATAAATGACGCAAAATCTTTAATTAAAGCAATAGATAAATACAAATTAATTTTACCAAACCCTCAACCACCTCAACTGTATTCACTCATTAAATTGCATAAAGTAAATAACCCCGTTAGACCAGTCGTATCTTAGGTTACAGCCCCAGCCGTGAAATTGTCGCACTACCTTATAGATATCATTAAAAATTATTGTTCATTCAAATCAAAATTTTCTATAAAAAATTCTTTCGAATTGATAAATAACATAAAAACATTAACCTAACACCTAACGCAAAAGTTATTTCGTTTGATGTTGAGAATTTATACCCAAGTGTTCCTCCAGGTGATGTCAAAATATTAATCGAAAACATGTTGAATTCGAATCATGTTAACCACATAATTAAATCAGAAATATTGAATCTGTTGGACGTTTGCATTGAACAAAATTATTTTTCTTTCAACAACATCTATTACAGTAGTGAAAATGGTTTGATCATGGGAAATCCTTTGAGTCCACTTTTAGCAGAGATTTTATGAATAATATTGAACAGAAAGTTCATACACATCCACTCATTTCCAAATTTCTTTATTGGTATAGATATGTTGACGACATCTTAGTATGTTTCATTGGAACTACTCGTCAATTAGACTTATTTCTTAATTTCATTAATTCCATCCATTTGAACATTAAATTCACGATAGAAATTGAACAGAACGATTCCATTAATTTTTGGACTTAAAATCACTAAACAATATAATAATCATGTTTTTCGGTCTTTCGTAAACCAACACATACTGATACAATTATACATAACTACTCATTACATCCAATTCAACACAAAGTTGCAGCTTTAAACAGCATGGTACATCGGTTATTCAATTTACCATTATCAGTAGAAAATTATAATAAAGAGTTAAACATCATCAAACAGATAGCCATTAATAATTCATTTAATCCGGATATGATAGATCTAATCATTCGCAAAAACTGTATCAGAAAGCAATAAATGAAGTATATCCTATTCATAAAGACTATAAAATATTCAACAGTTTAACATTCTGCGGTTCTGCAAGTACAAATATTAAATCCTTTCTCGTCAAACAAAATCATAATATAACTTTCAAAACTTCTAATAACTTAGGTAAACATATTAAAAATAATAAATCTCGTGTTGAAAAATCAAGTAAATCAGGAATCTATAAACTCAATTGCGGTTCTTGTGATAAAATTTATATCGGTAGGATCTATAGGAGTTTTGGCATAAGAACATCTGAACATAAAGGTAGTTCCGATAAAAATAAATCTGATTCAAATTATTCAAACCACCTAATAGAAGAAAACCATTCATTCAATAAAACTTTGACATATTACATATAAAATCAAAAAGTTCAAAATAGATCTCCTAGAAGCATTAGAAATAAATAGATACAAACATTCGGACAAGCTTTTGAATGAACGGGTAGATGTGAATTACTCACCCTACTTAACTTGTTTAATTAGTTTTTATTACCTTTCATATTAACTGTACAATGGCTCGGTGTGGATTTTCCTGTTATTCATCCAACTTGTTCTACGATTTGTTTATAATACCATACTCTTCATTCTGTTTTTCATTCTTGATAAAGCTGCTGTGTCAGAGAAACGTCGTCGAATTTTTTCAAATAAAGTGTAGATTAAAGTTAAACCTTGTGTTTTTATCTCATTTATATCATGGATCTACATCAAGTAACGGCCTCCACAATTCAAATGATATCTCTACTATAAAGAGTTTAACCTTCCATTTTTACAAAGAAAAGAAGAATTTAATAACCGATACCCCGATCCCGAATGACCTTTACGTTCAATCGGGAACATCTTCCTCATCGTGAAGAATCAATCAGCGAATAGTTCGGTACGTAATTTTCCTCCTACATTGTCGTAAAGTTTCTAATGACAAAGAGGAATCTCAATTTGGAATTCGTGCATCTGCCACCACCTGATCGTGAGAAGATAATAAAGGCGCCAGAAAGATCCTCCGACACAGCTTCCACCGAAACTCTCAATTAACAAAGTCGAAAGCCGCTGAATTAAGTTCCTGTTTCAGTGGATCTTCACGCAATAACCAGAAAATGTCTGGCAGTGAATAGACCCAGTTAATAACCTTTCATTTTACCAGGCGACATTTCTCAATTCCTTTGAAATTTATGAAAAATTATTATAGTTCTCACTGAGGGCATTGTTAATTACGTTGGCGTCACTATCACTTTATAACTTCGTAAAATGATTCATTGAAACAATAAATTTTAGACAAAATTTGACGGAAATCACCCCAATATTACCTCTGGGATTTTCGAAGGATTGTTATTTTGAATAGAAAGAAATTTATTCGCACACCAGATACAACGTAATAAGGACAAATCTGTGAATCAATGTGGTGAGGTACTGTAGAATAAAATTTTGTATATTACTCGATCACACCGACCCCCCCATATGGTAAGTACGTTTGAATTGTGGAGGCCGTTACTTGATGTAGATCCATGATATAAATGAGATAAAAAACACAAGGTTTAACTTTAATCTACACTTTATTTGAAAAAATTCGACGACGTTTCGCTGACACAGCAGCTTTATCAAGAATGAAAAACAGAATGAAGAGTATGGTATTATAAACAAATCGTAGAACAAGTTGGATGAATAACAGGAAAATCCACACCGAGCCATTGTACAGTTAGTATGAAAGGTAATAAAAACTAATTAAACAAGTAGGGGTGAATAATTCACATCTACCTGCTCATTCAAAAGCTTGTCCGAATGTTTGTATCTATTTATTTCTAATGCTTCTAGGAGATCTAATTTTGAACTTTTTGATTTTATATGTAATATGTCAAAGTTTTATTGAATGAATGGTTTTCTTTTATTAAGTGGTTTGAATAATTTGAATCAGATTTATTTTATCGAAGCTACGTTTATGTTCAGATGTTCTTATGCCTAAACTCCTATAGGTCCTACCGATATAAATTTTATCACAAGAACCGCAATTGAGTTTATAGATTCCTGATTTACTTGATTTTTCAACACGAGATTTATTATTTTAATATGTTTCCCTAAGTTATTAGAAGTTTTGAAAGTTATATTAAGAATTTGTTTGACGAGAAAGGATTTAATATTTGTACTTGCAGAACCGCAGAATGTTAAACTGTTGAATATTTTATAGTCTTTATGAATAGGATATACTTCATTTAGTGCTTTCTGATACAGTTTTTTTGCATCAACATTAAATTCACGATAGAAATTGAACAGAACGATTCCATTAATTTTTGGACTTAAAAATCACTAAACAAAATAATAATCATGTTTTTCGGTCTTTCGTAGACCAACACATACTGATACAATTATACATAACTACTCATTACATCCAATTCAACACAAAGTTGCAGCTTTAAACAGCATGGTACATCGGTTACTCAATTTACCTTTATCAGTAGAAGATTATAATAAAGAGTTAAACATCATTAAACAGATAGCCATTAATAATTCATATAATCCAGATATGATAGATCTAATCATTCGTAAAAACTGTATCAGAAAGCAATAAATGAAGTATATCCTATTCATAAAGACTATAAAATATTCAACAGTTTAACATTCTGCGGTTCTGCAAGTACAAATATTAAATCCTTTCTCGTCAAACAAATTCTTAATATAACTTTCAAAACTTCTAATAACTTAGGAAACATATTAAAAATAATAAATCTCGTGTTGAAAAATCAAGTAAATCAGAATCTATCAACTCAATTGCGGTTCTTGTGATAAAATTTATATCGGTAGGACCTATAGGAGTTTTGGTATAAGAACATCTGAACATAAACGTAGCTTCGATAAAAATAAATCTGATTCAAATTATTCAAACCACTCAATGAAAGAAAACCATTCATTCAATAAAAACTTTGACATATTACATATAAAATCAAAAAGTTCAAAATTAGATCTCCTAGAAGCATTAGAAATGAATAGATACAAACATTCGGACAAGCTTTTGAATGAACAGGTAGATGTGAATTACTCTCCCTACTTAACTTGTTTAATCAGTTTTTATTACCTTTCATACTAACTGTACAATGGCTCGGTGTGGATTTTCCTGTTATTCATCCAACTTGTTCTACGATTTGTTTATAATACCATACTCTTCATTCTGTTTTTCATTCTTGATAAAGCTGCTGTGTCAGCGAAACGTCGTCAAATTTTTTCAAATAAAGTGTAGATTAAAGTTAAAACTTGTGTTTTTTATCTCGGTAAGTACATTTTCGAAACTTAGAAAGAAAAATATATGTTTCTGGTATAGAAAACCCTGGGAAGACTGACCAGGAAGAAAGTTCATTTTAAACATTTACTTTATTAATTTAAACATCATCACTGCGACGAAACGCGAGCGAATCTCTCTTCATTTTGGTTAATGTAGAGTTTGGTTTCAGTTTTGAATCTCGACGGACTTTTAGGTTGTGCTATTTCACGAGGTAATATATCATGGAATTTGGCGGGATAGTACAAAATATTTCTTTTTGCAGAAGAAGTTTTGAAAAGAAGGTACTGCACTTGATCGACTTGTCTAGTGCCTTAATGGAGAACTTTTTGACAACTAAGCAGGTATTTTTTGGCCCACAAAGTGCTCTGAAGATAATGTAACCTTCTCGCGCTCATCACACTGGCTTCATTGTTAAGCATTGCAGTCGGAAACAATCTTGGTTTTTTGAGGCTGACTTTTAAGACGTAGTTTTGAGCTTTCTCAAGAGAGTTGAG
The DNA here is from genome assembly GCA_013387265.2 of Cryptolaemus montrouzieri. NCBI lineage: Eukaryota > Metazoa > Arthropoda > Insecta > Coleoptera > Coccinellidae > Cryptolaemus > Cryptolaemus montrouzieri. The sequence continues at coordinate 8,376,358 of JABFTP020000144.1, read as the reverse complement.
AGCGTTTTTATGGCAGCCACCCCATACAACAATGCAATACCTAAACACTGACTCTACAAGTTATGATCAAATTTGGTTTATTCAAGACATCTGTTAACCTATAGAATCTACCTGCCAAAGCTCTCAGCTTCAGCGCCAACTAATTCGCATGATTTTCCCTTCTTACGTGTTGATCGACCTCCACTCCCAGATATCTGATCGATTCCACTCTGATTACCGACTGACAGGGACAGTTGTGTTGTAGTTCGCAACCCTCATCGTGAATTTTAAGCGAGTTTTGAATCGGTTGACCCACAACTGTTGCAGAAAATATGACGAACTTTGTTTTTATCAGCGTTAGGACTCAGAAGGCTTCTATTTAGGATTTAGGGAAGAATAAATTTCATGAAGAACAAGTTCCGTTTTCTCTAAAACGGCATCCCAAGACACGTCCGCAACTATAACGACCTTATCATTAGTGTATGATGGAGTATTCTCATCGATATCCAAACTGCCCAAAGGGTTTATGTAAATAAGAAATAATGAAGGACCCAACACAGTTCCCTGAGGGACACCCATAAGTACTAGGTAGTCGAAGTGTGTGACACTAATTGTTTCGTGTTTTCTTAGAAAATTTGATAAATGCGATTTAAGAGAATTTTCGTATATTTTCGCAAAGTTATTGATCTACGTTATCGGACCGTAATTTGTAGGATCATGATGTTTCCCTGTCTTGTACACGGCAACCGTAACTGATTTCTTGAATTTCCTGATAGTTGTTCCGAGTGTGAAACATAGATTGATTACGCGGACTGAAGGTTTTAGACGGTACATATGACAATTCTTTATTATGCTAGCCGACAACTCATCAGGACCCAGAGATTAGCTCAATTTCAACTTTTGAATTAAAGATACTACTTCGTTTTCCGTTACAGGGTTCAGAAATAACGAATTCTCATTTCTGAAAGAAAATTTCCTCTGCGCTTAATTCTGTGTGCTATTTTTGGCCAATACTCGAGAAGAAGCTGTTGAAGCTTTTTATGTTATCACCTTAGGTGATATTCAAAATATCGTGTGATTCCATATAAATTTGGTTGTGTGGAGTTTCGAATTACAGTCCATAATGGATTAGACAATGGTCTAAGCTTTGAAAACAAATCTGAAGAGTACACATTCATCTAACCTAATCTAACCCGTGACTCAGCCATTACTTTATATATATATATATATATATATATATATATATATATATATATATATATATATATATATATATATATATATATATATATATATATATATATATCCTGCCAATATTTGGGAGTATTTTCTATGAATTCTATTCTATGAATGTTCTAGGAAAATGTTTGAAACATCCTTCATAATTTATCAGATCTAATCTTGCCTAATATTCAAGTAACCAATTAAAATTGCGTCCCAACTTCGTATTCCAGTAAAAAAGGATCGGTATCTAGATTGTGTCCGCTTAATTCCTCAAATCCCCATCACAAACAATTGTAATGATCAAGTTTCCAAGAAAAAGTTTGCTTCATTAAACTCCAAACATTTTGTTAGAGAACTAAATTGGAATTTAATACGTTTTTCTCAGTAAAAGAAATGACGTTTTATTTATACAGTTAGAGAGTTATTTTCAATGTAAATGAAAAGGGCTTTTCTATTCCCTCGAATACTCCCAAGAGAATTGTATGTAAAAAGTATTAAAATTACTAATTCAAATTTCTTCCAAATCGTAACTGAGGTGGGATATGATAATATTATCGAATATAAAATGAATTCATCAATGTTTCAACCACATGGTTCTTCCTATTAATGTGTGCAGAGCGTTCCTTAGTACGCGAACCTGCTTTAAGTAACGATTTATTTTCAATGAAATAAAACTAAAGTATTTAGATTTTCACTATACTAACAAAACTATGACCGGTTTCACCACAGTGTGGCTTCATCAGATAGATACGATTTATTGGCTGAAATGAGGAAGATTTATCAATCTACTTTTTTCTTGAGATATGGCTGCTCAAGAAGAAAACATGAAATGTGGTTTTATAATTTCTTCGCAAACGAAAAAAGCAATAAATTTGTGGTTCCACAGGAATCTTTAGATTAACAAGAAACAATCAATCACTCTTTTTGGAAATGGGATCAATTCTTAGCTTCATGTCATTTTTTTTCTTATAATTATTCGGCAAAGTATGATATCCCATAAGGAAATTATTTTCCCAAGTAACGCTCGTATAATTAACATTTTTGTCTCTTGGATTTTCTTAAAATGCATATATTTCGAAAGAATTTTAGTAACTGCATCCAACATTCAAGAAACTTTGAGAAATTCAATTAAGGAGCTGCTTTCTTTCATTATCATAAGCCTGTATGCTCGAATGCTATTTGGTATGTTTTTGATGGTTTTCAATTCGATAAGTTGAATTTTAAATTCTTCATCTCATATTAATTTCATAATTTCATTATGTTATGTTCGATGTCATTCAAAATCAAGTGTAACGGTCGCCAATAAATGACGTTAATAAAGCTAGGAACCTCATTTTAACGATTACGAACTATACTGCACCAATAAATTAACGATCAAAATAAAAATATAAATTCATTCGGTTTGAATATATTGAAGAATTATTCCTCTAGTAATCCACTAGCACTGAGGAATGCTTGAGACCAATCGAAATGAAAGTGGTACTTATAAAAATTGATGTAAAACTTTGAGAGAAGAACAAAATCACCAAAAACCTGTTAATACTGGACATCTCCACCCCTGACAAGAATTGCTGGATTACATCTACGATTCATATTCAAAATCAATGATCTTATACCTCATGCACGGTAGCTAGCTGGTTATTATGGCTTCTTAGTCTTCTATTGAGAATGTCTCAGACATTTTCGATGGGATCGAGGTGTGGACTGTGAGCTTGATGAGGTCTGGAGTTATCGTGCATCAACAAAAGGTTTTTTCATGCGCGCTTTCTAGGAATACGCGAACCTGTTACACCACATGACTGGGAGCCTGGAAAGAATTGAGGTGTCTGTTTACTAGCTTCTTAAAGGGGGCCAAATTGAAGGATGTTGGGAAGATGTTGGACGGAAGCGAGTTCCACATCTCACCAGCCCTGTTAACAAGGTAATTCGTATAGGGAGAGGTTCGAGGGGTCGTTGAATATACCGCCATATGATGAGAACTCTTTGACAGCCTAATGTTCTGCAAAACATGAGTTTCTCCGGAACAAGGTCTTTCAGCTCTTTGGAGCATCTTCCGTGTAAGTATCTGTAAAACAGAGAAAGGTCAGCAACTTGTCGTCTGAGAGCCAGCAGTTGGAGATCGTGGGTGTTCTCCAAGTGGTCGATGAGACGCACAGCTCGTTTCTGCACACTATCCAACATCCACAACAAATGATTTGGCGCAGATCCCCATATCCCCCAATATTTCAAAGCAGGTCGAATAAGCGCCTTATATAGAAGCAACAGCTGAAGTGCAAAACCCAGAGTTAACCGTTATTCCGAGAAGGTGCATCGAATCTTTTGATGCAATTTGTTGACTTCATATCATTAGAGGACATAGTTGCTTGCATCTGGCTCGCGTTGAAGCTCACCAGGTTCAACTGACCCCACTCAGATATCCTCTGTGAATCAGAATTTAGGTTATCAATTTGTTGACTTTTCTGACGCTGAGATTCCGCAGCTGCAATCGGCAACAGACTACTGAAAGCCAAAACCAGAGTACAATCTTCTGCAAAACTGAAGATCTTGTTCTGTGAAGATGACAGAAAATTGTTTATCTAGGACAGAAACAAGTTTGGTGAAAGAATGGATCCCTCAGATGTTATACCGTCGACCACAACTTGTATTGATATATTTGAAAGAAAGCTACTTATCCAACGCCGCAATTTTTTGGGAAGCCCATATGCAGCAAATTTATTTAACAAGGCTGCATGCCAAACCCTATCGAAGGCTTTAGAGATGTCGAGGGCTATTGCTCTAGATTCCCCACTCTTTTTCATCGTTGATGTACAAACATGCGTGACGTAGGCGAGCAGATCTCCTGTCGTTCTTTGCCTACGAAAACCATACTGACCTTCGTTACAATTCCCTGCAACTCTCTCCATCACTTTAAACATAATAGGAAGAAGTGCAACAGGGCGGTTGTTTTGGGGTAAGGACTTATTTCCTTTCTTTGGGATCGGTTGAATTCTCGCTATTTTCTAGCTGGTCAGAAAAGTCTCTGTTTTATAAGAAATCTGAAACAGACGGTTAGGAATAGGTGTCACTTTCACAGGACGATTTGCGGTATTTCGTCTAAACTAACTCCTTCTTGCAGTTCAGCTGCTCGAATGCCAGTCTCACAGGGTGGACTCTGAATTTGAATTTCTAGGTAGAATGTATGGTGGTATTGCATTAGATGAATGTAGCACAGAGTTCTTTGAGAACAAGAGAGCAAAGAGATCGGCTTTCCCTTCTGGAGATGATGATATACTTCCGTCTTCTCTAACAAGAGACGGAAACACAGATTTGCAGAAATTGGCACTGACAGTCTTCGCCATAGACCAGAATTGTCCAGTCACTCCTGTAAGCATTCAGGGTTTCATTATTTTCGATGACCAGCTCAGTGCGAGCGTTAAAAGAAATTCATCCTCACACCAGAACCATATGTAGGTGAAAAGTTGCACTTAACATATGTCTCATTTCGACGTCTGTACACTTAAATATCTCGATCGCAATGAAAATCGACTTTTTCATAAATAAAACTCTTTCCCAGTCCAATTGACATGTTCCCAGGCAAAATTCAATCAAGCTATTCGATGTGCTATGGTAGGAGCTACGCCTCGAGCTACAACACGGTGTCTCGAACCAAATTCTCTGGGACATTGTCATATTGTTTCAGTGCTAATTTACATTCCACTGTTCTGTCGAAGCATCAGCGATCCGTTATCTCAACAAGAAAATTCTCAAATAAATATCAGGGATCATCATGGCTGCTCGAAGTGGTCCTTGCCCAGGTCTCCTTTCATGACAAATAGTTTATGTGCCTACGTATCATTCTGGAAACAGTTTAATGGGATAAGCCATTGGTTATTCTTGTATAAGTCCTACGTAGGTCATTTAATACCACTGTGTCAGCACATTCTGGTGGGGCCAAAGAACGAACATTATTCCCTAAATTAGATCAACAACTACTATTTTGAACATGTAGTTCCTTGTAATAACTTAATTCATTTCTTTCATTTCATTCCTCATGAGAAAATTTCTCCCCAAAAAAAATCATCAAACGTTGTTAGCATATGTCCGGACATATCCGACATGAAAACATGAACTAATAATTGATTGCTTACGAAAAATAGAAATCTGTAATCGTGCCTCAATTTTTTGTTGCAGTGTATTAGATATTATCATGGAATTTTCTAAAATACTCGCATTAATGCTTAAGGGGGCGATGCTAACAATTTTTCCCCTTGATCACACCAAATTGCATTTCATGAAAATTCGATATATCAACAATATGGTTCATATATGAAATTTCTCCATTCAATATTCTCACTTGCGATTGTTTTAGCCTCTGTCCAATTTGTGCCCTGTTTTCCCAATATTTCCGCTATTACTCAATCCCATGTTTTTCGTGGTCTACCCCTTTTCATTTCCCGTTAGTCTTTGTCTCCCATATACGTTTGACTTGCCGTGTATTATCCATTCTCTGAAGATGTCCCCACCAGCTGAGCTGCCTTTTCTCTATAAATTTCAAACCTTTTTCAATTCCTAATTCCTTTCGTATGTCAATGTTCTTTAGTTTATCTGTTTTTGTGACTCCCCTTACCCTCCTAAGATATTTCACTTCGACAGCTTGAATTTTACTTTTTTGGTTTTTATCTAGAACCCATGACTCACATCCAACGAACAGTATTGGCCTATAGATAGATGTGAATACTTTCATTCTTGTGGCTCTTGACACTTCTTTCTTATTTATGAAATTGTTGATGATAGCATAATATGCCTTCATGGTCTTTTCGATCCTTTCATTGATTTCAGCATCTTGCTTTCCTGATTCTTAGAGTTCATCTCCTAAGTACTAATTATTTTCCACTTGTTCTATTTTTGCCCCCTCTATCTGTATATTTATGTCTTCCTTTTCTGTTCCAATCACCATTACCTTAGTTTTTTCTTTGTTCATTTTCATACCACTCTTCTCTAATTCTCTGTTCAATGTATTCAAGTTTTTCTGAAGATCTCTTTCATTGCTGGCCATTATCATTATATCATCCGCGTATGCCCCTTCTGATACTCCTACTTATTGTAAGTTTCTATGTCCAATCTGGAGTTTCCTCACTTCTGTCCAGCAATTTTTCATTATTTCATCCATAAATATTATAAACAATAGAGTTATCTTGAAATACTCCGATCTCCTGTTTCCGCTTATAGTGCAATTTCTATTACTTTCATATATATTTATTACCAGTCTTATAATTTTTGCTTTGATTCCTCTTCTACGTAGTATTTTCCATAATCTACGTCTAGGCAACCTATCAAACGCTTTTTCCAAGTCCATTAACGCTAGGTATATTTTCTTCTTCATCCTGACAGATTTTTCCATCAATATCTTTATGCTGAATATATGATCTTGAAGACTTCTTCCTTTTCGAAATCCACTTTGTATCTCTCCCAATGTTCTTTCAATAATTAACCCCAGCTTCATATCTATTATTTGTTCATATATTCTCATAGCCGTGCATAATAACGTGATTCCTCTGTAGCTACATTCATGTTTGTTACCTGATGGTAAATTGGTATTATCATTGAGATCTGCCAGTCTTCTGGGATCTGTTCTTCTTGCCATACCCTATTATATATTTTCAAAAGTACGTCTTCTCCATATTGTCCCATATTCTTGATCATTCTGATCGTAATCTTGTCATAGCCTGAGGATTTTCCATTTTAGAGCGCTTTATAGTTTCCTGTAATTCCTGTTCTGTTATCTTTTCTCCGTTTCTATCTTTTTATATGCAAACTTCCCAATCCTCTAATCCGTTTCCTCCGCTACAAAGTAGCTTTTGAAAATATTGCTTCCATATTTCCTTAACTTTCCTGTCATCTATGAGTATTTCTCCATTTTTGTCCTTGATGTTATAAATGTCAGAGTTTTTATTTCTACATCATTTAACTATTTTATAGAACAGCTTTTGGTTTGCTTTGCTCTAGGCTTCTATTGTTTCCCGAATTCGACCCATGTTCTTCTTTTAGATGCCAAGACTAGATAATTCACTCGATTTCTTGCTTCTTTGTATGACTCATATTTCTCTAGTTTTACAGCTGAAATAATTCGCCCAAGCTCTCTTCTTACTTCTCACTTCTCCTCAAATTGTATCTGTCCACCGTTTGTTTTGCGTTATTTCCGTTTCTGCTGCTTCTACATACTTCTTTAGCAGAATCTAAAAGAGTGCGTCTGAAATACTTCCATAAGTTTTTTGAATTGTGGAGGCCGTTACTTGATGTAGATCCATGATATAAATGAGATAAAAAACACAAGGTTTAACTTTAATCTACACTTTATTCGAAAAATTCGACGACGTTTCGCTGACACAGCAGCTTTATCAAGAATGAAAAACAGAATGAAAAGTATGGTTTTATAAATAAATCGTAGAACAAGTTGAATGAATAACAGGAAAAATCACACCGAGCCATTGTACAGTTAGTATGAAAGGTAATAAAACTAATTAAACAAGTTAAGTAGGGGTGAGTAATTCACATCTACCTGTTCATTCAAAAGCTTGTCCGAATGTTTGTATCTATTTATTTCTAATGCTTCTAAGAGATCTAATTTTGAACTTTTTGATTTTATATGTAATATGTCAAAGTTTTTATTGAATGAATGGTTTTCTTTTATTAGGTGGTTTGAAAAATTTGAATCAGAATTTTTATCGAAGCTACGTTTATGTTCAGATGTTCTTATGAACCGCAATTGAAAATCCTATTCATAAATACATGACGAGAAAGGATTTAATATTTGTATGCAGAACCGCAGAATGTTAAATGACATATTTTTGGCATACATATAAAATCGATAAAAAAGTTCAAAATTAGATCTCCTAGAAGCATTAGAAATAAATAGATACAAACATTCGGACAAGCTTTTGAATGAACAGGTAGATGTGAATTACTCACCCCTACTTAACTTGTTTAATTAGTTTTATTTATTTTCATACTAACTGTACAATGGCTCGGTGTGGATTTTCCTGTAATTCATCCAACTTGTTCTACGATTTGTTTATAATACCATACTCTTCATTCTGTTTTTCATTCTTGATAAAGCTGCTGTGTCAGCGAAACGTCGTCGAATTTTTTCAAATAAAGTGTAGATTAAAGTTAAACCTTGTGTTTTTTATCTCACTTCCATAAGTGTTCTGTGCTCATATTGCCTATTGCATCTTCTATATTTTCTGGTTTTCTTGATATGGTTTGCTCGAAAATTTTGGCGTATTCTGGATAGAAGAGTTTGTAAGCCTTCATCGATTCATATTGAATCTTTTTTTACTGATATCGTCTTTCAGTTTGTTTCTAATATAAGCTACTAGTAAAAAATGGTCGCTCCCTATTTCAGCTCCTCTTCTCACTATAACGCCTTTATTTTTTTCAGGTTGCTTTACCAATATGTAGTCTATTGGGATTTCTCGTTTCTACTTTCTGCTTGTCTCGTATATTTATGTATATTCTTGTGTTCGAAGAAACTGTTACAAATTATCAAGTTATTCATTACCGCAAAGTCTAGTAGTTTCGTCCCATTGCTATTTCTTGTCTTTTCCCCATGTTTACCCAAAACTGTCTTGAAGTCACCTGCAATATAAACTGCCCTCTGCTTCTTCTGTAGCTTTTGTTAAGTGTTCCCAAAATTTGATTATCTTACTAAATGATTCTTCTTCGTTTGGTCCATAGACCACAATTATTGTTGTTCATGTTCGGATTCCTTAATTCATCTGTGAGTATTCTTGCTAACCACGCTTTCCAGCTTAATATCTGCTCTGCGATTTCTTTATTCATCAAAGATACAACTCCCGCTGCCGCCCTGGTTTTTTCGTCTACTCCGCTGTATATTAATATATGTTTGTTTTCTAATTCAATTATTCCTTGGCCTTTTTTTCGTAATCAAGTACTTAACAGTTAAATTTTAATAAATAACAGCAGCCGTCTCAAATTTTTTCTATTCCGATTCTCTTGAAACTCTGCTTGCATAATTCATTCTCATCCTCAAAAAATATGTACTTTTCAGGAAAAAATAGAGACACATAAGTTTTTCATCGAGAGTAGGTTCAGGAAAATAATTAATTAATCATCGAATTTATCTTTTCGAAAAAGCTCTAATGAAAAAACGAGAACGATAAACCTCATGCTCTAGCGATAGGATCTCGTCCATTGGGTTCAGACATACTTCTTTCTTTTCAAGGCACCAGAAAATCGAATTCGAACTGAACTGACTCGAAATCCAAAGTGAAACATAAATGCTCGCATGGTCTACAATTGTAGACCACTAAGTACTTAAGTTTTCTTTAGCTACTGAAGAGTAGGCACGCGCAATAAAAATTTTCTACCAATGAACGTCCTTGAAAATGGCGTGGTCTACAATCGTAGACCACGGAGGGGTTAACTTAGACACCATGTGACTCAAAAACTAGTCTTAGAGTTTCATGGAAACATAGATTTTTGTAATAAAGAATCAAAAATAACAATATATCAAAATTTCAGAAAATTTTACTGAATGTCATTTTCCTTGTGTGCGATACTTTTTCAACGAATGAGAATGAAAACTCTCAATTAGAGTGATGTGATTATAAGATAAGCCTTTATTATATTCCTAGCGATCACTATCCCTAATTGATTGTTGATATATAATATTTTATATCCAGATAGAGCTCACATGTCGTATGTATCATGATATATTACCAGGTTGCATGTACTAAGTTTCATATTTTTCCACATTACCGGACAGTAAAAGTGGATCTCTACTCAATTCGAGAATGAATACCCACCTTAATGATTTCAATAATATTTACTCGATGCTTACATATACAGAACGTTATTGTACGAAATTTCTGAGGGGATGAGTAATTCCTGATTCATTTCAGGAAAGAAATTCCAATCAACACAGGTCCGGAGTAGCTAACAATTCAAAAAAAGACAGTATTTCAGAGATGTTATGAATGTCCTCAAACCAATTCGCTAAAATTTGGTACGATTATTAGGAGTAATAATGAGCTAATTAAGTCTCAGCTAGATTGAAATTATCTGATTTAGTGTATCATTATGGAGAGAACAGTGATCCACTGGTAGCTTTCTTAGCTTTTATATTTCATTTGGACAGAACGACTAAAAATGAAACTTATTAGATTTTAATACCCCTTTCTTACGTAGAGCTGGCGGTTGGTTGGAAAAAAAATTTTATTAATATCAAAGAAAATGACTCAAATATTTTTCATACTTACTTTTTTAATCGTTGAATATCTGATACATACGAAAATACCAGGAGCATTCCTTATGATACCACATTTGCCAATTATCCGATTGCTTAATTCATTCACACAGGTTTCATGAATGCGGTTCGAAACAGACTGATCGAAATTTGGAACGAATTGATCAGAATGTTATACCATAAGATTATTGATTTTAGTATAAATCGTAGATGTCATGCAGTAATTTCGCCATGGGAGGAAATGTCCGATTTTCTCAAGAAGTTTCACATTTTTCATTATTAGTTTTCTTTTAATATTTATGAGTACTATTTCCACTTCGATTGTTCCCAAGCATTCCTTAGTACTGGTGTATACTGGAAAAATAACACATCAACATAACTAAACTTCTTCTTAACAATTTAGATTTTCGACTTGGTGCGTTGATTTCTTGGCGCAGTGCACTATTCAAATAATTAACTTTTTGAATAAAAGTTATTTCATTAGAGAAAGTACGCTTTACGACCATGTATAGAAAACAATTTCAATTAAATGACCGCCAGTTTGTTCGAAACCGTTCCTCTTAACCCAGTTTTGTAATATATAATCATCTGTATAAACTCCATGAATGTTTTCCCTTAAAGCTTCAATTGTTTGTGAATTGTTTGCAACAAGCTAGCCAAGCGTTTCATGCAATTTCTATTACGAATTCCCATTTGATGGTTTTCTAAATTCCAAGACTGATTTCAACGAAGTCAAGTGCAGAGATAAAAGCAATACTAGGTATCTGTGATTCAAAGAAAGGATAGTTTTTATCTGCCAGAATACAAACTTCAGAAAAATTAAACGAAAGCATTACATTTAAAATAAATATGTCTGTGGTTTGGTGGCTTTCAGATTCAGGTTAGATTAGATTTATCTGTTCATGTAATCAAAGTGATTTCATGAAAAAATATAAATCCACCACCCGGTCCTTTAAGAGTTCCACAACTGACCCATGAAAATCGCGCTGCTCGTTTAGCTTGGTGCCAAGAACACGTAAACTGGGATCAAGAGAGGTGGGCCACAGTTCTCTTCAGTGATGAGTCTAGATTTAGTTATTATCCCGATTCGGGAAGAATTCGAATATGAAGGAAACCATCTCCAGCATGCTCGAGAAGTTGTTAGACAGGGAGGCGGATCAGTTATGTTTTGGGGAGGTATACACCTTGGTGGAAGAACTGACCTCGTTTTCATACAGAACAACCTCACGGGAAATTCTTACGCAAATGAGATAGTTCTACCTGTAGTGGTACCGTATCTCCAAACAATGGGTCAAAATCCACTCTTCCAACAAGATAATGCACCTCCTCATATTGCAAAGTTGTCTTGAACGTTCTTGAAGAGAATAATATCGATCTTCTACCGTGGCCATGCTGCTCCCCAGATCTGTATCCCACCGAGCATGTGTGGGACACCCTAAAAAGAAATCTCCTGCGTCAAAACGTCTTCTATCATGAACAGGAGCTTCGATTAGCAGTTCAGGGGGCTTGGAATGAGTTAGGCCAAAATGTAATAGACAATTTAATATTGAGCATGCCGCGACGATGCCAAAGTGTCATTTATAACAGAGGTGGACCTTCTGGGTACTGAAAAATATAACCAAAAATTTCAGTTCAGGGTTTTTCTTTGTTTTACCAAATTTCGTCATTTTCAAATTTCAAAATTTTTTTATAATAGATGCTTTGGAGAAGTCAAATTTTATTTTGTTTTCTTGAGAATACATTATATACAACACATGACAAAATATAAAATATATATATATATATATATATATATATATATATATATATATATATATATATATATATATATATATATATATATCTATGTCTGGACATAGACATTTTCTGAAGAAATTGTAGTTTCAAGCAGACAGTTCACCTAGTACCTATATACAAAATTACTCACCTTTTATATTTGAATATATTCTAATACCAAAATTTTAAATTCAATCATTTAGAATTGATTGATTATTTGAATGATTTTGATTAAAATTTAATTCTAATTAGACTTTAAAAATACTTGAATTTGTCTGACAACAAGTTGATCAATTCTTCGAGAAGCAGTAGTCATGGACAGTTAACAATTCGTGAAATCTTATTTGTCAAGTATCTTTATACAACCTTGGCGTTTCAACAAGTGTTTCTAAGCTTCTCTCAGCATCGCTAAAAGACTGTTTTGAAAAATTGTCAGATTTAACAATTTGTCAAGTAATTTATACAAGTACATAGAAGTTTCGACCTTCAAATTTTGTTCTCAGCATAATGAAAAGAAAACAAGTACGCCAGAAGTTTAAAACAGAATTTTCATATTGATTCTAAAAGAACATAGACGCGTTTCGATTTACAAAGTTTCTTTTTCGAATGAATGTACATAAAAATAAGTACGAGAATATAAATATAAATGTTCTTTAGTAATTACAGAAAAAAGCTTATTGGGTTGCTTCTTATTGAGTGGTTATTTATGACAGGAATATCCAATAAAATTAAGGAATAAATTGCTCCCCGAAGAGATTCAATAGATGTGAAGGGCTTAAATCGACTTGTTCATTGATGAGTCCACCTGAGTGTTTGTATTTATTGATTTCTAAAGTTTCCCAAAGATGTACCTTCCAATATTTATTATCTGTATGCAAAATTTCAAACTGTGGGTCGAAAGAGTGATTATTTTCTAAGAAATGATTCGCGTAATTCGAATCTGATTTTTATTTGAAACACTGCGTTTATGTTCCGATATTCTAAATTTCTATGTGTTCTACCAATGTAGAAATTATCACAGTCATTGCAAATCAATCTATAAACACCTGATTTATTGTTTTTACGTGATTTGGTTTTATTATTTTTATATATTTGCCTAAATTATTATTAGTTTAGAAAGCTATGTTGAAATTATTGTTACTCAAGAATGTTTCTCACTTGTAATACCAACGTAGGTTAAGGCCTTGAATTTTTGTTTCAATTTATCGACAGGGTAAAAACTTCATTCAATGCGATTCTACTTTGATTTTTTATTTAAAATATGAATGAAAAATAATGGTTACAATCCCAAACTAATAAATAATATTTCAAATAAAAACAAAGTAAAATCTTATTGAATGAAGTTTACCCTGTCGATAAATTGAAACAAAAATTCAACACCTTAACATACGTTGGCATTACAAGTGAGAAAATGAAATCATTCTTGAGTAGCAATAATTTCAGTCTCAGGTAGACTCATCAATAAACGAGTCGATTTAAGCCCTCCACCTCTATTGAATCTCTTGGAAGGTAGATCTTTGGGAGCAATTTATTCCTTAATTTTATTGGATATACCTGTCATAAATAACCACTTAAGAAGAAGCAACCCAATAAGCTTTTAATTTTTCAAGAACATTTATATTTATATTCTCATTCTTATTTTCTGTACATTCATTCGTCTGAAGAAGCTACGGTGTAGTGAAAAGCGTTACGAATCGCAATTATCAAGTAAAATTCCTTAAAACACAGTTATTGTTTTTTATTATTGATAATGGAATATTTCCATGTAAAAGCCTCCCAAATTCAAATGTCAGCGTAATGTTTTCACGCTCCATGTTGTGATTTAGGTGCAGAGCAGAAAAGCGGCAGGCACATTCATACTCTTATATAAAAATTAAGAAAATAAGTATCATAAATTACTGTAGTTTCATTTTTGTTAATTACTAACCAACTAAACTGTACAGTTACGCCGCAGAGTTAAGTAACGAATTTACTAATGAAATCGTTTCGCATATGAATTATTTGTGAAGGTGCACATTATGTGATTATCGCGAAGCAATTTGTCAAAGGAGGAACGATTAAATGTGCAGCTGGAAGTCTCTCGGGTGCCATCAAACTCTCAATAACACAGCTCTTAAATTTTCAGTCTCCACTAAACTGTGAGCTTAATATTTCCCGTGAAAATGGCCTCGTTGCGTCAGTATTTCATAGCCGTACACATAACCATAATAATTTCATTTTATTTCTTCATCATTCCAGTGCTTTGTGCTATGAAAGTTCGTTCACAGCAGATTCGTCTCAGAATGAATTTTAAGGAAAACGGTTATTCCCGATAATATGAGGAAACGTTTCTTCGAACAGTTGGCCTCAAAATGTATAGTACAATGGTTTCCGGTGAAAATGTTCCTGTGAATAATGAACTCATGAAAGCATTGAAATGTTCGTATCGTCTTTGTTTGCGTTCATAGTAAATTACCACTTATTTGAGCGGAATAGAATGAAAACAAAAAAATCTAATCCAAAATTTCGATCTTGAAAATCTAGTATACTGACTATTCATCATTTATTTTTTTCAATTTAAAAGTTCATACAGGTACATCGATCACAGTCAACGGTGGTCATCAGTCGTTCTACGAGATTTAAATGAAAGTTCACTTCTATTTCTGAATTGTCAGTGTTTCACTCTTGCTAAGGTTGATGAAATTGATGTTATTACGAACAGATACAGTGTGTTCCAACGAAAATTTGACCCCCCCTCTAACTCCGAAATGAGTAACATTAGCGAAAAACACCAAGACACGTCGATTTTTGTTTCGAGGGGGAGCATTTTTCGAAATAATTCGAAACTTCTCAGATCAACCCCCTACCCCCAGCAACCCTAACTTTGAAATTCATCATAGGGAATAAGGGTCGAGTGGCACCTTACTGAAAAGGTCTGTCAATTCTCCACCTTGATTTGTCATTTTTAGAATTTTAAATTAACATACAGGGTGTCCCAACCAAGGGTGAAGTTGAATTCTGGAAATCCCAAATACTAAATGAAATAGATTTATTTTGGCATAATGCAAGCGCAGGTTTATGCTCGGTCTAGAAAAACGACCTACACTTGTGAATTTGGAGTTGGTGCAATCAACCCCCTATTTCCAGCATCCCCAACTCAAAAATCATTCGATCGAAAATAGGTCAAGTGGCACCTCGTTGGAAAGGTATTTCAATTTTCTCTTCGAATTTGGTATTTTCGAAATTCAGAATCAGTATACAGGGTGTCCCGAAGCAGGAACATCGAAAATCCAAATAACTTTTTGAAACTGGTTCATTTCGGTATACGAGAACATGTTTGATCCGAGAATAGGACTTTCTTGTGTGGTTATAGAATTTTTGCAATCAACCCCTTCCATTCAGCATCCCCAACTTGAAAATCATACAAATAATTCAAGTGGCATATCTTCAGAAAGGTTTTTGAATTCCAGAATGATTAAAGCATTTCATTCAGTTCGGCTCTCCATACAGGATGTCGCTTTCGAAAATTCAATATCGTCATTTGAAATTATCAACTAAAATTAATTCGAAACTGTTAAAAGTATTGGGGTACGATGTGTTGAGCATCAATTACGAAGAAATAAAGCTGATTTCTGCATTGAAAATGTTCACATTTTTTCATTTCCATCTGGCGTGCAGTCATCTGTTATTTCTCATTTTGCAATGAAATATTATTATTCAGATCAGTTCCTCATTATTGTTGTTGTTCGTCAGTTGAAATTAATCTGAAAATGGTTTATTCCACTGAGGAAAGGGTCGAAATTGTATCGACGTATTTTCGAAATAACAGTTGTGCCAAAGAAACGGCAAGGATATTCGATAGGAACCATCCTGAAAGAGAAAGGGGAGTCAGTCACCAGTACGTTAAATATTTGGTTGACAAATTCCTAGCTACGGGTTCGGTGGCAAACAAAAAACATGAAGTGGCATGTCCTGTCAGAAATGAGGCAACGGAAGTGGCAGTAGTGGGTCATCTACAAATGGAGAATACTACTTCGATCAGAAAACTATCTCGTCTGACTGGTGTATCAGCTACAACTGTCCATAGAATCGTGAAACATCACAAATTTCACCCCTACAAGGTAAAATTAGTGCATGAAATAAACGAAGATGATCCAGATCGTCGTTTACAGTTTTGTGAAAATCTAAGTGAAAACCTAAACGCTAATCCAAATTTTCTGAATAACATCTGTTTTTCTGATGAAAGCACCTTTATGCTCAGTGGTGAAGTGAATAGACATAATTGTCGATATTGGGACACACAGAATCCTCATTGGTTTAGAGAGGCCCACACGCAAAGGCCTCAGAAGTTGAACGTTTGGGCAGGAATTTTTGGCAATCATCTAGTTGGGCCTTTCTTTATTGAGGGTAATCTGAATGGAAATGGCTACCTACAGTTGTTAGAGGAACACATACATCCTAGATTGACAGAAATTTCACAGAACGATCCAACTCTTTCTGAGGACGAAATGCGTTTTCAACAAGACGGTGCTCCTCCGCATTATGATGCTCGGGTGCGCCAATATTTAGACGAAAATTTCCCAGGAAGGTGGATTGGTAGAAGAGGACCTGTTGAGTGGCCAGCCAGGTCACCAGATTTAAATCTCCTAGATTTTTTTGTGGGGCCATCTAAAATCTAAAGTTTATGCCACAAGACCAGAAAACCTGGAGGAGCTGCGGATGAGGATTATCACAGAATGCCGACTTTTGACTCCTGAAGTTTTCGCTAATGTGAGAAGAGAGTTCGAAAATCGTCTGTATAACTGTATGGGGTGGGCGGAGGTCATTTTGAACAATTGTTGTAATAATCAAGTTAGTTTTTTGTTTTCAATTGAATACAAGTTCAATAAATCTCGTTTTCCTGTTTAGATGAGCATCCAATCAGTTTCTCCATCATCCCCTCATCCTGATCCTCACGCCAGAAAACCTCGATTGCCAAACTGAAACCAATGCCTCAGTGATTCAGAAAATAGAAAAATCTTTCTGGAACTTTGCCACTCAACCTGTAATCACTTGTATGATTTTTTGAGTTGGGGATGCTGAATGGAAGAGATTGATTGCAAAAATTCCATATTCACGCAAGAGAGTCTTATTCTCGAATCAAACATAAACATGTTCTCGTATTATACCGAAATGAACCAGTTTCAAAAAGTTATTTGGGTTTTCAGTGTTCCTGCTCCGGGACACCCTGTATGCTGATTCTGAATTTCGAAAATACCAAATTCGAAGAGAAAATTGAAATACCTTTCCAACGAGGTGCCACTTGACCTATTTTCGATCGAATAATTTTTGAGTTTGGGATGCTGGAAATAGGGGTTGATTGCACCAACTCCAAATTCACAAGTGTAGGTCGTTTTTCTAGACCGAGCATAAACCTGCGCTTGCATTATGCCAAAATAAATCGATTTCATTTAGTATTTGGGATTTGCAGGAATTCAACTTTACCCTCGGTTGGGACACCCTGTATGTTAATTTAAAATTCTAAAATGACAAATCAGAATGGAGAATTGACAGACCTTTACAGTAAGGTGCCACTCGACCCTTATTCCCTATGATGAATTTCGAAATTAGGGTTGCTGGGGTAGGGGTTGATCTGACAAATTTCGAATTATTTCGAAAAATGCTCCCCCTCGAAACAAAAATCGACGTGTCTTGGTGTTTTTCACTAATGTTACTCATTTCGGAGTTATAGGGGGGGTCAAATTTTCGTTGGAACACACTGTATAGAAATCTGCGCCTCTTGTGTTTTTGTGAAACGTGGTGTCGGGATTCGAATATTAATTTGATGAAATTCAACAACTTTTTCAATGTGTCTAACTACTGTAGGTCGGATTTGAAGGGAGGTGGAGTCGAAATTTGGTGCAAAAATTCAGTAAACATCAAACCAATAGATTTAAAAAGATTCTGTTCGGAAAAGCAGTTTTAAGTGTGGGGCATCTTTTATGGGTCAGAAGGTCAAAACAATAATCCTGACTTGTTACGCGTGTTCTTCGTCTTATTTCCTCATTTTTGATCTTATCTCGCAAACTAACGCCAATCATCGATCTCTCCATTGCTCGTTGTGTCACCTGGAGTTTGTTGGCGTATGCGCGGGTGAGAGTTATTGTCTCGAGACCGTATGTGAGGACTGGCATAATACATGTCTCAAACATTTTCCTTTTGAGATTTATTGGAATTTCTCGAGATTTCAACACATGACCCAGTCTTCCAAATGCAACCCAACCTAGTCCCATTCTTATCGATATTTCAGAGGTTTGATTTTCTCTGCCTTGTACCATTTTATGACCTAGATAAATGTATTCTGTGACATTTTTGATCTCGTGGCTACCGATACTGATTCTTAAATTTTCAGGACTCATAACTTTCGTTTTATCCAGGTTCATCTTGAGTTCATAGGTCAAGGCAGCCTCATTTAGTTCTTCCAGCATGGTGCAAAGATCATCGGCATCATCACTTATAAGAACTATGTCGTTCGCAAATTGAAGATGGTTCAGACGTACACCATCTATATTTATGCCTCTCGTTTCACACTTGAACATCTGAACGTCCTCCAGAGCCAGTGTAAATAATTTAGGAGAGATCGTGTCTCCTGTGGTTGCCTCTTTTGACGGGAATTTCTTTTGATGTTGTTTCTTCGTCTATCATTATTTGGATTGTGGCGTTTTCGTATACGTATTTGAGGAAATTTGAATATCTACTGTCCACTCTTGCGTTATCTGGTGCTCTTAGTGTTGCCCAAGTTTCAATCAAGTCAAATGCTTTCTTGAGATCTATAAATTTCATGTGCAATATCGCATTGTACTCTGAGATTTTTTCGATGAGAGTCCGTGTCACTTGCAAATGGTCTACTGTACTGAAGCCTTTCCCAAAGCCGGCTTGTTCGACGGATTGTCAAGCGTCCATTTCGTTGGTTAATCTATTTGTCATTATTTTCGTCAGTAATTTGTACAAGTGCGATAAAAGGCTTATAGGGCGGTAATTTTCCATGTTATTTCTGTCTTCCTTCTTAGTTAGAAGAATGACTTGAGCATTATTCCATACCATTGGTATGTTTCTTCATTTAGGCATTTGTTGTGAAGGATCCATACGTTATCCATCAGATATTCTCCTCCCATCTTCAACATCTCGATTGTGATCTTATCTTTACCATGGCATTTTTGGTTCTTCATCTGATTGAGCCCAATTTTCAGTTCATTTGTATCAATTTCAGGAATGTCTTCAGAACCGGTATTAACAATATGTCTTTTAATATATTTCTGTTCTTGATTTTCAGAACTATAAAGTTTTCTGTAAGATTCTTCAATGACAACTACGATTTCTTCCCTCTTGCTGACCAAGATACCTTCAGAGGTCTTTATTTTCGTCATTTTAGTGTTTAGTGTTTTCATTTGATAGTTTCGATCTGAAGACTTTCATGTTTTTGTTGTTATTAATAGTTTTTTCAACTAGCTGTGTCCTTCAATCTCTCAGGTCTTTCCGAATAGTTTTACTTTTATTTCACTGTTTATTTTCCTATTCAATGTTTTATAGCTGTCATCCACCCGACTTGTTTTCTTCCTTTTTTTAATTAGAAGTCTGGTGTTTTGACTGATCTTCCCTGTGTTTACTACACGTCTTCTTTGTTGCCACTTGTAAACAGCTTGTTATCTTCTGAGTAAGATCATCAATTTCTATATCTCCCAAATAGTCTGAGTGTTGTAGTTTCGTCGTGACGGCTTTTTCAAGCTTTTCTCAATTTCTTGTGAGAACCTCTAAAATGGGATACTTCTGTTTCTTCAGTATCATTTTGGTTCGTTCAAATTTGGTGTCGAGATGGTTTGTAGCTCTAACAAGCCGATGGTCGCTATTTATGTCGAATTTATTCAGGACCGAAACGTTGTTATATATTCCTCTCTTGTTAGCGTTCTCTCTGTCTCTTGGTGCCTTCTCAGATTCTGAGGTTCGCTAATAACATGGCATATCTCCATCTATCTCTGGCAGTATGTATTAGTTCTTCTCTATTAAGTCCAGTCCAATTACGCAGGTTGCTCATCCATGAAGTTCGTCTACGTCCTCTAGCCCGTTTGCCCTCTATTTTTCCCTCTATTACAAATTGCAAGATATTGTATTTGTCATGTATTTCGATGTGTCCAAAGTATGTCCATTTCCGCCTTCTAATTATGTTTTCTATTTCTGGTGTCCTATTCAATTTCCTTAAAACCTCTTCGTTGGTTACTCTGTCGGTCCATGGTATTTTTAGTAGGCGACGATATGACCACATTTCAAATGCTCTAAGTCGTTTCATGGTATTTGTTTTGAGTGACCATGACTCACATCCATAGAGCAGTGTAGACCATACGTAACACTTAACAAGACGAACACGCAATGGCAAATTCAAGGAGTTGTTGCAGATCGCTCCCTTCATTTTTATTAAAGCTTGGCGGGCCTGTTCTATTCGAGACTTAACTTCTATGTCTGTATCCACGTGATCATTTATTATTCTTCCTAGATATTTTGTTTGAATCACTTGTTCAATTCTAGTGTTGTTATAGTTTATGTGTATGTTCCTTTTGTCTCTGCTGATCACCATGACTTTAGTCTTTTGAGCGTTCAAGTCAAGTCCCATTTGACGAGAGCTCTGCCCCACAGCGTTTAAGAGAGCTTGTAATTCTTCTTCACTTCGGGCCAAAATTACAGTATCGTCTGCATATCTTTAGTTGTTTAATATCATACCGTTGATTTTCAGACCTTCGGTTCTATTCGATAAAGCTTCTTGCATTATTTTTTCTGAATACAGATTGAACAACAGAGGCGATAATATGGAACCTTGCCGTACTCCCCTTCTTATTTCAATATCTTCTGTATAGTCGTTGCCGATTCTAACACATGCTGTTTGTTGCCAATAAAGGATCTTTATTATATTTATGTCCTTTTTATCAAGACTTATCTGATACAGTATGTCCATTAAATATGTGTGCTCCACTCGGTCGAAAGCTTTTTGAAAGTCAATAAAACAGACATACAGATCTTGTCTCATATCTAAACATTTTTCGGTCAGAACAGTCAAACCAACAAGAGGCTCTCTAGTCCTCAAACCCGCTCGAAACCAAATTGAGTCTCGCCTACGTAATTCTCGCACTTCGATTTGATACGCTCATATATTATTCTCAAAATATTTTTAAGACGTGGCTCATTAAACTGATTGTTCTATGTTGACAGCATTTGTTTGCATTGGCTTTTTGGGTATGGGTACAAAAACTGATTTTTCCCAATCTTTGGGTATCTTGCCATAGTTGTAAATGATGTTGAACAGGCTGGTAAGCATTTTAATAGCTTCATCATTCATCAGTTTTAAAAATTCGGCTCTAATGTTATCTGGACCTGGATATTTTCCTTCCGCGCATAGTCTCACGGCTTTTTCTACTTCTGCTCTCAAAATTTCGGGACCTTCTTCTACATAATTATCATTTTCAGAGTTATCTGTTCTCGTACTTGAAAACAGTTCTTCTATGTATAATTTCCAAGCGTTCTGTTTTTCTTCTCGAGTTGTTAGAATCTTTCCATTTTCGTCTACGAGCAAGTTGGTAGGGCTCCTTCTAATGTTATCAGTGATCTCTTTAAATGAGATAAAAACACAAGGTTTGAACTACACTTTATTTGAAAAAATTCGACGACGTTTCGCTGACACAGCAGCTTTATCAAGAATGAAAAATAGAATGAAGAGTATGGTATTATAAACAAATCGTAGAACAAGTTGGATGAATAACAGGAAAATCCACACCGAGCCATTGTACAGTTAGTATGAAAGGTAATAAAAACTAATTGAACAAGTTAAGTAGGGGTGAGTAATTCAAATCTACCTGTTCATTCAAAAGCTTGTCCGAATGTTAAAGTTAAAGTTAAACCTTGTGTTTTTATCTCATTTATATTATGGATCTACATCAAGTAACGGCCTCCACAATTCAAAAAAAAGATCTCTTTAATCTTCTTATGGAGTTGAAAGTCGTCATGACGTTCTTGCAGTTGTTCTATTTCTTGGCATTTCTCAGAAAACCATTTCTCTTTGGCTTGTTTAATTCTTCGTTTAATCTCTCTATCTATATTTTTGTATTTATCTGTGTTTCTGCGTTTCCTTCTTTCGTCCATAAGGTCCAAAATCTCTGGTGTCATCCATTCTTTCTTGGGCTTCCTTGTTTGATGTTTGATAAGGCTTTGTTCTGTCGATATAATAGCCTCTTTGAAATTTTGCCAAGAAATTTCTACATTACCAGATATTTCGATTTGATCTGTTTTACTGGACAGTTCTTGAGATATTATATCGGCTATAATGGGATCTTTGAGCACTTTGGGGTCGATTCTTGGTTTTACACTTGGTAGGAGTGTCTTTTTCATTTTTATTTTTATTACGACAACTACAGGGTTTTGATCTGACTTAATATCTGCCCCTGGGTAGGTTTTTGCAGAGAGAATATTATTTCTATGCCGGTAATCTATCAGGATGAAATCTATTCGATTTCTTACAATATGTTCATTAGTGTGTTGAGGTAATGTCCATATGTATAATCTCCTATCCGGAAGTCTATTCTTTGACCAAGACCGAAATCTCCTACAATATTCTCTACTCGTCCTTTCCCTATCTTAGCATTAAAATCCCCTAGTATTAATGTTGCATGGTGTTTTCGAGTGCTTTTTAGTACGTTGTCAAGCTCTTCATAAAAATTATCAATCTCTTGATCGGACTTATCTGCTGTTGGGGCGTACACCTGTATTATATTAATATCTGCAGGATAACATTTTAATTGAAGCATGCATATTCGATTTGAAACTGGACAGAAACTCTTAACACTTTTTGCTATTTCTTTTGTTACCATGATTGCTACACCGTAGTCGCTATTGTCATCATTTTTGTTAGCGTTACTGAGAGCTAATTCATCGAAAAATATGATTTGTGGAAAGAAATTTCATTGATAATGCCCCATCTCACAAAGCTATCATTGTGAATGAATTTCTGATCTAAAACTCAAGGAATACCATCGAACAACCACCGTATTTACCTGATATGGCTTCGACCGACTTTTTTCTTGTTCCAAAACACAAATTGCCATTCGAGGTATTTGTTTTGAATCCATAGAATACATAAAAGATAATCCGCGGTGAGAACTGAAGGTAATTCCGGAAAAAGCGTTCGAAAAGTGTTTTGATGATTGGATTACTTGTTCTCCTGAATGTATTATTGCGGAAGGCGATACAATGAATTTAGTAAAAAAATAAGTATTTTGTGTTTTATTGACAAATACCTGGTAATTTTTCGACAGATTGTATTCCGATCATACAGCATAACATTAAACGTCAATCGACGGTTTATATTCACCCCAAAAAAAGAGACAAAATGACATTATCACGAACGTTCCTTCGTACAAGACTTAGACACATAATTCAGGTGAATGCCATTGAAAATTTTCGAAGAGAAATTACCGATCGGTTCAAAAATCCAGACCTGGTTACGTGACAAGGTTTCGGCGACGAAAGGGACTAAATTTCAGAACCGTTAGTGGAAACCATCAGTGATATGTCGCCCACTTCAGAGCGCCATTCAACAACTCATTCTTATTCAGGAAACGTACTCGAAACACAAGTATTCACCAGAAGTGGCCATTTTATTGGTAAATAATATCGTGGGAGGTTTCACAGTCAACGTTTCGAGAGAACAATGATATTGTCCTTTCAAGCATCTCTATGAAATGTCTTCACGAAAGTTCATCCACATTCATGAAAAACTTTATACTTTCAATTGATGAAATGAACTATTTCTTTGCACTTCAGAGTTTCCAGTGATTTTTCTCAGATATTTGTGAAGAATTTGCTAGCATTCACGAATAAGAAGAATATTCAAATCGTCAAATGAAATGTATCCCAGAATAATATGAGGTTTGAAAATAAAGTAAAAAGACTGGCAACTCTGCTTGTTCCAGTTCTTATAACCTCAGTTTTCAACTGTGACGAATTTCTGATAGTTTTCAGTGAACCAAGGCTTTGAAACGGATGTTTTTTTGTGGAATTTGAATGTAGAGATCCATGCCTGCAAGGATAACTTCAGTGACGGACCCAGTGCAGTCGTTGATATCAGAATCGAAAAAACAGACGTCATTATTATCATCCTATTGAATTTAGTTCGAAATTGATATGAGGACGAATATATCCGGGATGATTTCATTAAAAGTAAGACCATGGCAATGCATCTGAAAGCGGAAATTATAGAACAATTGTCCTTTAACCACAATCATCAAAGAATCTTTCAAATATTGTGAAGAATTGACTGAAGACTGAAATAAAAGAAAACATTTATGAGGAATAGTTTGGTTTTAGTAAGAATCGAGAACAAGGGAAACAATATTACCATTAAGACAAGCATTAAGAGTTACATAACATGTGACACATTTATCGATCATGAAGAGGGTTTCGATGAAGTTGACAGAAAGTTACTATTTTAACATTAAGAATAAAACAAATAGACTGCAGAAACAGAAGATTCATTTGTCTAACTTCGAAAGTATCAATAATTGATTGAGGAGGTTGTTACTTGATGAAAATCGATATACATATTTTCAATGAAATAAAACTAAAGCATTTAGATTTTCACTATATTAACAAAACTATGACTAGTTTCACCACACTGTGGCTTCATCAGATAGATACAAACTAATGAACAGAGTTATTCCTTATATATTTGTCTTATTTCCTACTTAATATTACAATAGGTACAAGAGGTATGTTGGAAAACCCATCGGAGTTGCTTACTTTATGAATTGAAAATTAATTATAATTATTAAGTAACCTACCTGAATTCTTTTCTTTGTTGATCTCTAAAATTTCCAATAGATTAAGTTTTTGTCTGTTATTTGTGTAAAATTTTGAAATTATCATTAAAGTTATGGTTTTCTTCGAGTAAGTGATTAGAATAATGGGAATCTGATTTATGATAATTAAAACTACGTTTGTGCTCGGATAATCTAACTTTGAAATTTCTGAAAGTTCTACCAATATAAATTTTATCACAATCCACGCAAGACAGTTTATAAACACCGGATTTATTACTTTTATCAATTTTAGATTTGCAGTTTTTGATATGTCGGCCTAAAGAATTATCAGTTCGGAATGCTATATTGAAATTATAATGCGAGAGGAATGATTTTAATTTTAGACTAGGATTACCAATATAAGTTAAGCTGTGGTATTTTGTGTTTGAACTTTTTATATTTGGAAATACTTCCTGGATTGCTTTTTGAAATTTTTTGCGTGAAATCATGTTCTCAATCATAGTTGGACTGTAACCGTTATTGACTGCTATTTGTTTAATAATATTTAGCTCTTTTATGAAATTATATTGTGACATTGGGATATTAATGAGTCTATGTACCATACTATTGTAAGCTGCTAATTTATGTGGATAAGGATGTGTAGATGAGCTGTGAATAGTAATATCTGTATGCGATGGCTTATGAAAAATAGAAAAATCATGTTTGCCGTTAATTTTAGTAATAGTTAAATCCAGAAAGTTAATGGAGTTTTCTGTTTCTATCTCTAACGTGAATTTAATATTATCGTGAATTTTGTTAATGAATGTTTTGAATCACTCTAATTGTCTGTTTGTGCCAGTGAAACAACAAATGACATGTCGTCGACATATCTAAACCAATAAATAAAGTGTTTGAATAACGGATGTTCTTGGATAGTCTGTTTTTCAATATTATCCATGAAAATTTCAGCGAGCAGAGGGCTCAGAGGATTACCCATGATTAAACCTTTTTTACTATTATATAATACTCCATTGAAGTTAAAATAATTTTGATCTAAACAAATTTCTAAAAGGTGTAAGATTTCTGATTGAATTATCGGATTGACTTTATTAATTTGAAGGGCGTTCTTGATGAGTTTCACTGTATCACTAGATGGACCACTAGGGAAGAGATTTACTACATCCCATGACATAAGTTTAGCGTTCGGTGGTAGTATCGTGTGCTGAATTTTATTTATTAGGACTGAAGAGTTTTTTATTGAGAATTTAGGTTCAAAATTAGCGTACTGTCGAATGATGTCTATGAGAAAGCGTGAAAGTTTTGCAGCTGGAGCTTGAAAATAAGAAACTACTGGTCGAATGGGATTCCCTGTTTTATGGAGTTTGACGAGGAACTAAAGTTTTGGTGATTGCGGGTTGTCAATGAAACTTATTTTTTTGGTTGGTAAGTATTATAGACTTGGCATACTCTAAAGCGTTTTTTACTATGGATTGAAATTTATTAGTTGGAACTTTACTCCCTCGTCAAACTCCATCAAACAGGGTATCCCATTAGACCAGTAGTTTCATATTTTCAAGCTCCAGCTGCAAAACTTTCACGCTCTCTCATAGACATCATTCGACAGTACGCTAATTTTGAACCTAAATTCTCAATAAAAAACTCTTCAGTCCTAATAAATAAAATTCAGCACACGATACTACCACCGAACGCTAAACTTATGTCATGGGATGTAGTAAATCTCTTCCCTAGTGGTCCACCTAGTGATACAGTGAAACTCATCAAGAACGCCCTTCAAATTAATAAAGTCAATCCGATAATTCAATCAGAAATCTTACACCTTTTAGAAATTTGTTTAAATCAAAATTATTTTAACTTCAATGGAGTATTATATAATAGTAAAAAAGGTTTAATCATGGGTAATTCTCTGAGCCCTCTGCTCGCTGAAATTTTCATGGATAATATTGAAAAAACTATCCAAGAACATCCGTTATTCAAACACTTTATTTATTGGTTTAGATATGTCGACGATATCATTTGTTGTTTCACTGGCACAAACAGACAATTAGAGTGATTCAAAACATTCATTAACAAAATTCAAGATAATATTAAATTCACGTTAGAGATAGAAACAGAAAACTCCATTAACTTTCTGGATTTAACTATTACTAAAATTAACGGCAAACATGATTTTTCTATTTTTCATAAGCCATCGCATACAGATATTACTATTCACAGCTCATCTACACATCCTTATCCACATAAATTAGCAGCTTACAATAGTATGGTACATAGACTCATTAATATCCCAATGTCACAAAATAATTTCATAAAAGAGCTAAATATTATTAAACAAATAGCAGTCAATAACGGTTACAGTCCAACTATGATTGAGAACATGATTTCACGCAAGAAATTTCAAAAAGCAATCCAGGAAGTATTTCCAAATATTAAAAGTTCAAACACAAAATACCACAGCTTAACTTATATTGGTAATCCTAGTCTAAAATTAAAATCATTCCTCTCGCATTATAATTTCAATATAGCATTCCGAACTGATAATTCTTTAGGCCGACATATCAAAAACTGCAAATCCAAAATTGATAAAAGTAATAAATCCGGTGTTTATAAACTGTCTTGCGGGGATTGTGATAAAATTTATATTGGTAGAACTTTCAGAAATTTCAAAGTTAGATTATCCGAACACAAACGTAGTTTTAATTATCATGAATCAGATTCCCATTCTTCTAATCACTTACTCGAAGAAAACCATAACTTTAATGATAATTTCAAAATTTTACACAATGAAAATAACAGACAAAAACTTAATCTATTGGAAATTTTAGAGATTAAAAAAGAAAAGAATTCAGGTAGGTTACTTAATAGTCAATTAGATCTAAATCCTTCTCCTTTACTCAATCTTTTCAATTCATAAAGTAAGCAACTCCGATGGGTTTTCCAACATACCTCTTGTACCTATTGTAATATTAAGTAGGAAATAAGACTAATATATAAGGAATAACTCTGTTCATTAGTTTTTATCTATCTGATGAAGCCACAGTGTGGTGAAACCGGTCATAGTTTTGTTAATATAGTGAAAATCTAAATACTTAGGTTTTATTTCATTGAAAAATCAAAAGTATCAATTTACAAAATTGACATCAATGAATGAAAAACAAAAAGTACAGAATGGATCTCGTCAACAATATCCGCTGCCTCCTATACTTTTGATTTATTTATAGAAACAAGCATTGATATGATAAGAAGAAACTGCAGGAATGAAAGAACACATAACAAAAATAGACGCCATCAATTATGCGAATGATATTGTGACCCTAAAAACACCACCAACATGCAAGCTATCTTCAATGAACGAGTTGAAACTAAATATCATGTTATAACGTGTCGTTGTACGTTATTGAGTTCTATGTTGAGAGTTTTAATGGTGATAAGACCTTTAAAACTCTCAACATAGAACTCAATAACGTACAACGACAAGTTTAAGCATTCTATTACCGTGGATCCATTAGCATTTGCAAACATTGCCGTACCATTCTTTACTGGAACCATTTCATTTTCAGACCCCTTTTTGGGAACTTCTGGATAAGACCAGTACGCAGAAGTTGTCGTCATCCAGTAAGATATAATCACCCACATGAAATTCAAAATTTCAGGTCTTAAGGTCATTCAGTTCCGAAGTTAAGCGAAAACAAAGTTTTGCATTTATGACAGTCACTCACCCACTCACTCACTCATGATCATCAGAATAGAACTAGTACTTCCCATGAACTCATAGAGCTACAGAGTAAGGGTTTAATGGCACCTTAAAGGGAGTATCTGGTGACCCTGATTAGAACACACAAGAGCCTAACCAAACTATTAGAGTTCGACATGCCGCCTTTACAAAAGAATTCAACTTTGTGGGCCGCGTAAAAAACGGTAGAATATAAATAAAATTAAAGGAAAACTCTGGCTGAGACTAGACTGGCTTTTGTACTTATACTTACAAGTTTACAAAAATAAATAGCGAATGGGCAAACTTTGCTAATGTACACGAATCAGAATCGGAAAAAAAAAAAATTAATAATGAAAAAGTTACTCCTTAAAAAAAAAAATTGTCAAATAGGAAAATCTAATAAAATAAATCAATACTCCTACGTTTCTACAAAAAAAGTGAAATCACACGAAAAACATTCTGTAAAAAACCAGCCAAGTCTTGATGAAGCTGCTCGTTTATATCTAAAAGGTAATGAAGTCTAGGCAAGTTTAAGGTTCCTTATTGTGATTTATTTATTTTATAATTAATGTTGTGTGACTTGGCCGTTGAAAAGTAAATTATATACACATAATAAAAAATCAAAACAATATTTTATTATCGTTGATTCATTTCGATCCGTTTTTCAACTATTTTCAATCATTTTCAATAATAAAAAACAAGTACTGTGTTTTAAGGAATTTTACTTAATAATGCTATTCGTAACGCGTTTCACTACACCGTAGCTTCTTCAGACGAATGATTATGCAGAAAATGTAAATGAGAATATAACTATAAATGTTCTCGAGTAATTAAAAGCTTATTGGTCGTCTCCTCCTAAGTGGTTATTTATGACAGGTATATCCAATAAAATTAAGGAATAGATTGCTCCTGAAAAGATTCAATAGAGGTGAAGGGCTTAAATCGACTTGTTCATTGATGAGTCTACCTGAGTGTTTGTATTTATTTATTTCTAAAGTTTCCCAAAGATCTACCTTCCAATATTTATTATCTGTATGCAAAATTTCAAACTGTGGGTCGAAAGAATGATTATTTTCTAAGAGATGATTCGCGTAATTTGAATCTGATTTTTTATTTGAAAACTACGTTTATGTTCCGATATTCTAATATTAAAATTTCTATGTGTTCTACCAATGTAGAAATTATCACAGTCATTGCAATTCAATCTATAAACACCTGATTTATTGTTTTTACCTGGTTTGGTTTTATTATTTTTGATATATTTGCCTAAATTATTATTAGTTTGGAAAGCTATGTTGAAATTATTGCTACTTAAGAATGATTTCAGTTTCTCACTTGTAATGCCAACGTAGGTTAAGGTGTTGAATTTTGTTTCAATTTATCGACAGGGTAAACTTCATTCAATGCGATTCTACTTTGTTTTTATTTAAAATATTATTTATTAGTTTGGGATTGTAACCATTATTTTTGGCTATTTGTTTAATCAAATTTAGTTCTTTGTTGAAATTTTCTGGTGATAGCGGGATGTTAATCAATCTATGAATAAAACTATTGAATGCTGACATTTTATGTTGATATGGATGACACGACGAGTTATGTATTATAATATCTGTATGTGACGGCTTATGGTAAATTGCGAAAACATGTTTTCCATTTTCATTCGAAATTGTTACGTCTAAGAAATTTATCGAATTATTGCTTTCTATTTCGGTTGTGAATGCAATTTTGGATGTAATGAATTTATATGATTTTCGAAAATTTTCAACTGTCTATCTGTTCCTGTCAAGCAAATAATGATATCGTCTACATAGCGATACCAGTATAAACAATATTTACTGAGTGGATGATTATGAATTAATTTCTCTAAGTTATTCATGAAAATTTCTGCTAACAAAGGACTCAACGGATTGCCCATAATCAAGCCGTCTCCAATAGTATAATATTTGTAATTGAAATGGAAATAATTTTGATCTAAACAAGTTTTTAATAATGAAAGAATATCTGATTTAATGATAGTATTGACATGATTACTTTCTAATAATTCTTTAACTAAGTAATACGTATCTTTTGGAGGAATGTTGGGAAATAGATTCTTAACATCGAAAGAAATAAGTTTGGAATTAGGTATAGTGGTATCTTTGATATTGGCAATAAGTTCGTATGAATTTTTGACCGAAAATTCAGATTTAAAATTGCAATGTTTTATTAGCAAGTCGTTGAGGAATTTTGAAAGTTTGAACGAAGGTGCCGTTACATAAGAAACAACAGGTCTAATAGGGTAATTAGGTTTATGAAGTTTTATCAACGAATATAATTCGGGGGATTGTGGATTGGAGTTAATGAATTTATATTTTTCTTGGTCTGTAATTAATGATTTTGCTGTCGAAATTATGTTTTTAACAACTTTCTGAAATTTTGCGGTAGGATCCTTAGTTGATGTTATATAGTTTCCGGCTGTTAAGAATTCTTCAGTTTTAGAAATATGATCGGTTTTACTAATCGCAATGACGGTGTTACCTTTATCTGCTTTAGTGAATACTAAATCGTTCTTGGTACTATTTTCACGAATTGTTTTTATTATCTTTATTATTAAGTAAAATTCCTTAAAACACCCTACTTGCTTTTTATTATTGATAATGGAATTTTACCAAGTAAAAGCCTCCCAAATTCAAATGTTCAATCATTTTATTATCAATTCCATCTTGATCATGAGTTTTACAGTTTACAAATGTAACCAATGTTTTATGGTAACTAAAATACGTGAACATTCGACATTTAACACTGACAAACAAACATTTACATTAAACACTGGCAAAACCAAACAAAATAGCAATGAGTAATAGTCTATACACCACACCGTCAGCTGCTGCGAACTATAGGCTCCACCTTATTGGCCTTAGCTGCTCTAACGAGCGCCTTTCACTCTATTCCTACTCCGCGGCCGACCGTCACGCGACATGCAACACACAGACGAAAAAGTTTGAGACGATGAAATAAAAGTTTCACTTTAAAAATGAAAAACAAAACAACATATAGTAAAATTCATTACCTTGAGAAAAATTTAACTTGAGGAAATATTTTAAAGAAATAATGTTCTTACAAAATATATGTCAGAGGGAAAAATAGAAGGGAAGAAGTCGAAAAGATAACCTAGAAAACAATATTTGTGAGACATTAGGATTACTGCGAACTATGGATGTTTCAGTAAAATAAAGCTTGCGCGAATAACAGAGAAGAATGAGTTCAGCGACAAGGTGTAGCCTTTAGATCGTGACAATGATAATGATGATGTTGATGAAGATTATGATGATGATGATGTTGATCTAATTGAAATTATTTCTATTATAGCTGTGGTTGAATTATTGAGGATTTGAGAAGTTTTCGATGATTAATTCCGATTTATATTTCTGAAGTCATGAATAACTGAAATTCAATTATCTATGAGTATAAACTATTGAAAACTATTACTGATATCGTAATTATGTTTTTTCATATATTTCATTCCAGTAATATCCTCATCGTGAAACACAAAAATGCACTACGTCTGAAAAAAGTAAAAGTTGTTTTTATCTGGTGATTTATCACTATAATTCAATTTGCCTTGTGCTCTTGCTCCCACGAAGAAGACGAGCGATGTCGCGGTATATTTTCCAATGAGTGCATCTGGAGAAAACAAAGACATAAAACTTACTTAAAACTTTTCGAAACCCGATCGATCTGAATAGTAGTTTTGTAATTTATGTTTCTCTAAATTCAATTCTTGCTTATAACGAAGTGGAAACTCCGAACAAATTTTTTTCCGTTGTTGTTAAATGGAATTAATTCTCTTCAGTTAATCGTCGGTATACGGACTATGACGAATATTGTGATGTACAAGAAAAATACAAGGCGTATAGTACAAATTGATTCATTTATGTTCAAATTTATCCCCATCTACATCAATGCACTTCTGTAACCAAAGCTTTCACAAGTGAAGGACTTGAAACCATTCATCTTTGGAAATGCTATGAAAAAGTGATGAATTGCCTCATCAATAAAGACGGCATCGACATAGAAGCTCGACAAGATCACAAAAAAAAAAAGTTTATGCTTCGAGCAACGTAGCAAACATTGACACAAATTTGCGATACCTTTTAAACAGACCACTTTGTATATTGTAGTTCAAATTCGCTGTTTCAGAAGATAAAATGATGAAAAAAGACCAATACGAGCGTTTTTCGTACAACCTGAAGATTGTCTAGTTATGAGGGATAGTAAAGATAGATATTGAAATTGAGTGTCCGCTGACTGACAGTCCTGCCACTGAGACACAATGGCCGATTGTGGCATACTCTGTGCAAATATAACAACAAGCTTCATCCTTTCGAAAAAGCTATAACCCTTTTGGTAGAGAGCTTAAGAAGCACAGACAGCTCTAGTTTGTTAGATATTTATGTGATTTTGGAGGAATGTCCCGTTAATATGTCAATTAGAATTTTCAGACCTAACCTACAGAGTTTAAACCATGCCTTGGCTCTCGCACTGATGGCAACCACTGGTTATATTCTTTCCTTGTGTTCTTCACAAATATTCTGCTCTCTATGCCCCAGTGGTTCGATATCCACATCAGAGCCTATTTCTTTCCCCACTCTCGTAAGGTTTGAACGACATTTCTTCACCATGAAAGATGTGCAGTAATCAGATGCCAGTGCCTTCAATGCAGCTGGGCTATCCTTGTTGGCTTTCATCGACTATCTTGTCAATCTCTAGTAAAAAGTGGTCAATGAGGAATATTCCTGCTTAAAAAGTATTCGCAATTGTGCCTAAAAAGATAAACAGTTATTTGGAAGCACCTTGAACGTATAGAACAGCTCCAAAATCTTGAGCAATTTTGGAGTTGTCTGTGAACCACCAATAGGAACCCTCTAGTAGAAGATTCTTCGCTGTCTACTAGTAACGATGATGTGAAATTGTGGTTCCATGGTAGTTTTTGTTATAGCTATGTGTGACTTTATACTCAGCATTCCGTTGTCCCTATTTTCAGCCTGTAAAGCAAGCGAAATGGAGGTGAACATATTTGCCTCTTCCGAGAAATATGATTGAATCTGTAGGCTGCCATTATAGCTACTCCTCTAATCGTGCAAGGTGTGAGGCCCTGTATCAGTCCCATGGCTGCAGTAGATATAGGGTTCAGGCCGTTTTCTATAATTCAGAAAGCTTGAGTTGATTGCTTTTGAGGTTGCAACCCCATCAAGTAATGCAACCATATGTGATAATCCCTGTCTGCCCGGAGTTGTTTAAGGGCAGATCGCCATTTTCTTTCGTTGAGTCATTAAAATGCCCATAAGGAATATCTTGCCTTATGTATTCCTCAACCGTCATAAACATTCAGGATCAGAAATGATACGATATTCCTCCTACTATAATAATAGTTTTATGAGAGTCTTTCACCCTCACATCACCCCTGAATATTTGAAGTAATCTCCTCAAGTTTGTCGCAAACGTTGGTGTTCGTCTCCGCTTGCAATAATATAGTCATCGTACACAAACGTCCAGCACACCGATCACTTGCAGCATGAAATCAACCGGTAAGAAACACAACAAAGGAGATAGTACACTTCCCTGAGGATAGCCCCTACTAACAACCAAACGAACTACTTTCCCCCTCAAGAAAGTGTTGCCCACTTGATATTCAGCATGTTGCTAATCCATTCTGCTGCAGCTGCAACCATGAAGGCTACAACTGCAATCTCCTTTCCGTGAGAGACTGGGTGATATTTCTGTCTAAACTCCTAAGTGCCAGATCCGCTGATTCATCTTCCTTAAAGGTGTTGATGCTCAATCAGATGCTCCAGCGATAACATATAAGTTCTGATAAATCTATCTCCAAGGTTTTCAGGACAAGCAACTAAGGACGGTCTGGACGATTCAGGCTGTGAGTTCGATCTACCCGCCTTAGGTTAGATGTTTGTATGTAATGTAAACATAATCTAACTTAACTTTCCGCCAGCCGGTCGGTCCAGGCCAGACTTCACCGGAAGAGCCTAATGAGATATTGAAAGATGTTCACCTTAGCTTCATTAAATTAGATTAGGGGTAGTACGTACTTTGATCTCTACATCTGATGCAAACGGAATTTCAACGAAGAAATCCATATGCTTAAAGAAAACTGATCTTTACCATCAAAGTAACTTTTTATGAAAACCAGTAAACTTTCTGTACTTTTAGCAAGTTAAATATGAGTGATCTATCTCCATAAAAGCTGTCTGAATTAATCCAATTTCCTCCATACCATCATATATTTCATGAAACTTCCATTAACAACACACACGCTCTGAAGAAATAATTTTATCCATTTCTTTTCCTTTTTGCAGAAATCTAGTAGTGAGTGCTTTAGCGTGAATTTCGAGGTTGGGGATGAATCAACGTGGGAAAATGAACTGTTCTATCCAGCACAACGGGGCATCACGTTACAGTGAGTATTTCGCCGCAGGCATTAATTGTATGTGTAATTTTGAAGTATAAACACATTAAATTGGCTGTGAACTTGCATAGTCTGAAACAAGAAACAGTCGAGGAAACTTGAGGTAGTGTTCATACACGTACACGTCCAAATTCTTGTGAATATTACTTCAGTTTATATTCGATAATTCAGCATTGTGAAAATTTGACGCAAACCGTGTTCTAGGGTCAATGAAATATCAAACATCGTGTTCCTTTTGGGACAATACGAAACAACAGCTTAGATAACTATTGGTGATAATTTTCAGGTATCCCATTTCTCAGCACGTGTCTGCATCGCCAAATAAGGAGTTAAGTCACACCAAAATTCCGTTCAGTTCATAAACATTAATCATGACAATTGATTTTTTGAGAAAATAGTGTCCTTTATATTAGGTTATAATGAATCAAATTGTATAGTAAAGAATATAATATTTTTCCAGTTGAAGAGAAAAGGATCGAATTTTCGAAAACGGTACTGCAGTTTCAGGATGTTTCTATTTTTCCTTCAGTTTCAGATTGAACACTAACCAAATTCAGAATTTGAAGTACAGTATAAGCTCTTTATTCGCGGGGTATATGTTCCTTAAATAAGGCAGGAATATGGAAACCGTGAATATGGAATAGTAATTTATATGGAACTAGCGGCCCGATACGTGCTTCGCTACGTATAAAGTGAAACCTAATAATATAGCAGCAATCTTGTATTCGAAACCATTGCACAACGTTGATCCAATTCACGATTTTCAACACCAATGAAAGAAATTTGCAAATATTGATAATCGGTGTCGGGGTATGACAATAATGAACCAGCTTGATGATAAACCTGGCTCTGAATCAATTTTAGGTAGATGTTGGATCAGAATATTTGAAACTATTGTATACTTCAATGGTAGACATCGTCACCTTTCCAATGCAATATTGGGTGTTGTAATGCGTCGTAACTACAATAAAGTTCCAAAACACGTTGCAGTTGCTCATTTCTGCGATAAAGTACAATATTACGGGATCGAAACTAATCACTAAGAATTACAATTGCAACCTCATCAATTGTCGGTGCTTTGAATCGCCTTGCATGCTCTCCAATGCATGCTATACTTCTGAACAAGCTCAAGCTCTGTGGTTGTACAGGTTGGAGATGAAAAATCAGGCATTCTTGAATTGAAGTGTGGGGTCCCCCAAGGCTCCATCCTTGGCCCTCTCCTTTTTCTGATTCCAATCAATGATATTGACATACCAGGTGGAAATACTTTCTCTATTGTGATTATGCTTCAGCAATTATTGAAAGTTCAAGCAAAGAACAACTTGAAATGAAGAAGGAGGAAGTAATAAATGATACCAGAACTTGGTTCTCGAAAAATAAGTATAAATGAACGAAGACAAAACAGAAGAACTCACAATTGGACCAAGAGAAGAGATTGCTTCAGTGAAGTTGTTGGTGTGTGGATTGATTCAAGAATCACCTGGGTGACACACATCGAGCAAACTTGTGAAAAATTTTTACGGTCACTTTTTGCCTTGCGAAAAATCATGATTGTAAGTACCCAACAATCAGCGAAAATTGCGTACTTCGCTTACTTTCATGCTGTAATATCATATGGTATACAGATATGGGAATTATCATCTGAAAGAGATAAAGTTTTTCTGTTGCAGAAGAAGGCTCTGCGAAAAATTTTCAAATTAAAAACGAGAGACTCATGTAGGCCAATCTTCAGGCGGGAAAATATACTCACCTTACCTTGTGTGTATATGTATGAAGTTCTGAAGCAGGTTCATGCAGATAAAAATGTATAACCAAAGCGGTGTGATCTTCACTCAATTATTGCAAGAGGCAGACAGGATCTGACGATCCCTCTCGACCGGATGAAAATGATCCAAAACTCGTATTTATACTGGGGGTTGAAATGTTTAATAAGTTGCCTGAAAATATCAAAAACCAGAAGCATAGTCAGTTCAATAAAAAACTGAAGAATTTCATCTTGAGCAGGTCTTTTTATTCACATAAAGAGTTCATGAACTCAAATTTTAATGTATGAAAATTCTAATAAGTATGTATACATAGTTTGCCGAATTGCACTTACCTGTGACGTGTCATGTAATCTTTGATGACAAATATATTAATTCTATTCTCTTCTATTCTATTCAAAAGGTGTTCTATCAGCCCTATTATTATTTTGTAATTCAGATTGATACAAACATTGGAGAATCCGGTTAAAGTATTTACCTTAAAACGGCATAAAATTATCTCTAATATTTTTAGTAGCACCAAAACAAGTCATTTGAAATTCCGAATTGTATAGTTGAATATGACTCAAAAGGTACTTCGACGTTTGAGATGTCCCAAAATAAATTGATACAATGGTTTGGGTGGAGTTTCTAATGCTGGCAATCTCACTTTGCCATTAGCACAAGACATGCCAGGCGTTTCACCTGGAAAGTTAACCGTATAGCAATGTGGACATATTGCGACCATTATTCCAATGCATCCGTACATACTTTAATCAATCTGACTGTTGTAATTAAAAGCAGCACGCATCATTTCAGCATGATGTATTCGAGATCGCCGTGCAAGATTCAGTATAGGTACAGGTTCAACAGATCTATTTCATGCATTACGTTCACGTTGCGATGCATTAGCTTGTGGGCGTTCATCTGCAGTCTGTGATCATGTTGGTAATGCCACTTCATTTGCATCACGCTATCGCCGATTTATATTTGCTCGTCTGGCTCGTGGCATTTTTTCTTCACATAACAAAATGAATCGAATTAAAAACAAATTGCAACATTATTAGTGGTGTGCCAGTATTTATACATGTGTGTATATGTGTGTATGGAAATATATGACTGCATAGGTCAATGTATATAAAAATGTCACAAATATTGGAAAATTCTCTTCTGAAGATATATATTCCTAAAGGAATATCCTAATATAAATTATCTATAGAAAAGAATCCTTCACAAACGCCTCATTCGCCATGGACTCCTTCAAATATTTAAATCATAACATAAACTCGCCTCCTACAACCCTATGTTCCGCAAAGCTTTCACTTGTCCCCACCTGATTCTCAAAACGGAAATAAATACCATGAAAGAACACCTTCCGAGCGAAATCGAACTTCACAATTATTATATCGCATTCTAGAAAAACCCGAAAAACGATATGCTAATAAAACATTATTTTTCAAAATTAATACCTCATTGTCAAATTACTTTTTAATGCAGAACAGGAAACAGGTGAACTAAACCAAATTGGTATTTACAAAATCAGCTTCTGTAGGTCTAATACGTTCAAATTTTGAATGCAGGTTTAAAGAACATATATCTTCAGATGATAATTCAGATCCAATCAACAAACTACACAACAGTCTTGGACAATCTGATAGGCCTCCACGAATACAATTAAAAACTTAGAGTGAATCTGTTGAAAAATTTGGAAATTAATGAACTGAGAGAACCCCCACATTTTACTACTTTTAATAGCGAAATTGAAATCAATAATTCCTCCCTACGTTATATCTAAGGAAAAAATATATGTTCTAATCATCTTTATACCTTAGTTAGAATTCAGCACTCGAAGAAACCGAAGGGTCGAAACAGGTCGTGTATGAACAAATAAAGGTGAAAAACAGGCAAAACTGTTGTGTTCTCTTTTTAATTTTCATCTATGGAACCAGTCATTCATCAATTTTGTCACAAATTGTTATCTGGTTCGTTACCTACCAACATTTTCAGTGACCTGATCAGAATCAATTTTATATAATGAATATAATGACTCGGTGAACGCACTTTTGTATAATCTATAATTGAAAATACTTCATTATCAAGCATATTGTTTAGCCATGTATATTTGTTTATACTCATTTTTATTCATACGCTTATAGGAAACGGTTCCTTATTCCTACAAAAACGAAATTAAATGTTGAAAGTTTCTATACTTCCTGAAATGTATTTTAAAACTACTTTAACCTACATAAACGACATGCGGTCAAATTTGAAGTTTCATGTTTATTAGTGCAACCGTGTCTAATATTTCAATATGCATTTAATTTTTCAATTCGTTTTGCACGCAATTTTTCAATCATCAAACATTTATTTAATGTGTTTTGATCAAAACACGTCCGTATGTTGAATACTAACGTCGTCAATCATTGTATTTTGACGTAAAGATTCGACCTTTAAATAACTGAATTGAAATGAAAACTCAAATCTGTGTGTGAACTTGCTAATGAATTATACGTGGGATAGCGTGAATGTTACTATCAAGTTGTATAGCCATAATTCAATATGTTTGAAATACAGGTCGGCAACTACAAAGACTTAGAATTGATTCTAACAACGAAGAACAAGTAAAATATATTTCATACTTTCCCCAATTTTATTCTTACAAACACGACCAGTTTCTATCGTTAGATCATTTTCAAGCGGTCAACTACAGGAAATAAACTTATTTATATAGATACTAGCCTAATTTAAATATTATCCAACGCTGAACAAAAATCAAACAATTGAAAAAATCAGCAGTTCACAAAATAGCTTGCAATGAGTGTACGGTAGCTTATGTTGGACAATTTCGAAACCATATTTGAGGAACATTTATCCTCTGACAATAATTCTCCAATATATGAACATTTAAAAACCACAAAACATTCTATAACATTGGATAAGATCAAAATTCTTCATAATTACGACAAAGGAAAGAGAATTTATGTGTTGGAATGTTTAGAAATTAATGAACTTCGTATAAACTTCAGTGAAATCTCCCTTAATAGCCAGCTAGACATTAAAACCTCATCACTATTTCATACCAAATTAGGCTAGTTTCTATATAAATAAGTTCATTTGCTGAAGTTGACCACTCAAAAATGACTTGACGCTCGAAACTTGTCGTATTTATAAGAATAAACTTGTTGAAAGTATAAAATATATTTTACTTCTTCTTCGTTAAAAACGAATTTCCATAAATAAATAATCCTTTAGTATTACTCATTGATGCTAACATTCAGCTGTGAACTGGAAATTGTGGAATATCTTCAATAGAACTTGACATTTGAAATTGGGAGGCTTTTACTTGGTAGAATTCCATTATCAATAATAAAAACGAGTAATGTGTTTTAGGAATTTTACTGAATAATTATGATTCATAACGCGTTTCACTACAACGTAGTATCTCCAGATGAATTAATGTACATAAATTATGACAACTATATATAGATAAGGATGAGAATATAAATACAAATGTTCTTAAGTAATTAGAAACTTATAAGGTTGCTTCTTCTTAAGTGATTTTTGATGACAGGAATATCCAATAAAATTGAGAAATAGATTGCTCCCTGAAAAGATTCAATAGATGTGAAGGACTTAAGTCGACTTGTTCATTGATGAGTCTACCTGAGTGTTTGTATTTATTGATTTCTAAATTTTCCCAAAGATCTACCCTCCAATATTTATTATCTGTATGCAA
Organism: Cryptolaemus montrouzieri; assembly: GCA_013387265.2. Lineage (NCBI taxonomy): Eukaryota > Metazoa > Arthropoda > Insecta > Coleoptera > Coccinellidae > Cryptolaemus > Cryptolaemus montrouzieri. The sequence continues at coordinate 8,335,664 of JABFTP020000144.1, read as the reverse complement.
AATTTCAAACTGTGGGTCGAAAAAATGGTTATTTTCTAAGAGATGATTCGCCTAATATGAATCTGATTTTTCATTTGAAAAACTGCGTTTATGTTCCGATATTCTAATATTAAAATTTCTATGTGTTCTACCAATGTAGAAATTATCACAGTCATTGCAATTCAATCTATAAACACCTGATTTATTGTTTTTCCCTGATTTGGTTTTATTATTTTTCATATATTTGCCTAAGCTATTATTAGTTTGGAAAGCTATGTTGAAATTATTGCTACTCAAGAATGATTTCAGTTGCTCACTTGTAATGCCAACGTAGGTTAAGGTGTTGAATTTTTGTTTCAATTTATCGACAGGGTAAACTTCATTCAATGCGATTCTACTTCGTTTTTTATTTAAAATATTATTTATTAGTTTGGAATTGTAACCATTATTTCTGGCTATTTGTTTAATCAAATTTAATTCTTTGTTGAAATTTTCTGGTGATAACGGAATGTTAATCAATCTATGAATAAAACTAATGAATGCTGACATTTTATGTTGATACGGATGACACGACGAGTTATGTTTTATAATATCTGTATGTGACGGCTTATGGTAAACTGCGAAAACATGTTTTCCATTTTCATTGAAAATTGTTACGTCTAAGAGATTCATTGAGTTATTGCTTTCTATTTCGGTTGTGAATCCAATTTTTGGATGTTATGAATTTATATGATTTTCGAAAATTTTTAATTGTCTATCTGTTCCTGTGAAGCAAATAATGATATCGTCTACATAGCGATAATAGTATAAACAATATTTTTAAGTGGATGATTATAAATTAATTTATCTGAATTATTCATGAATATTTCTGCTAACAAAGGACTTAACGGATTGCCCATAATCAAGCCGTCTTCACTAGTATAATATTTGCTATTGAAGTGGATATAATTTTGATCTAAACAAATTTGTAAGAATGAAAGAATATCTGATTGAATAATCGTATTGACATATTTCTTTTCTAATATTTCTTCAACTAAGTAGTAGGTATCTTTCGGAGGAATGTTGGGAGTTAGATTCTCAAAATCGAAAGAAATGAGTTTGGAATTAGGTGGTATAATGGTATCTTTGATATTGGCAATTAACTCGTATGAATTTTTGACCGAAAATTTAGATTTAAAATTACAATGTTTTATTAGCAAGTTCGTAAAGGAATTTTGAAAGTTTGAAAGAAGATGCCGTTACATAAGAGAACCTGAATAGGGTAATTACGTTTATGAAGTTTTATCAACGAATATAATTCGTTCGAACTTGAGTTAGGAATCTTCTCCTAATGCTACAAAGTGTGTTAAAAATAAGTCTCCTTGATATATTGTACGTATTCGACTCTTAAATCATATCTCAACGCCTTATATTCATTTCAAAAAGGTTGAAAATTTGTTATTTCCATTTTTAATAAGCTGCTACCGACTACTGAGTTTAATTCGATTGAAATATTTCTGGATTCATAATTTAACGCGCTTCAGCAATTCTTATTCGATTTGCCTTTCAAGGCTGTGTAATCCTACATCCTCAATGTTGTGATCATAAAATTTACGTTATTGAGAACATCAAAGAAATGATTACTTCAGATGCAAGGATGTATTCAGAAATATTTTTTGTTGAATGATAGAGAAATAATGAGATATTGTAGACGAAAGAGATGATCCCCCATCTACGGAGCTCGATTTTCTTGAAAACGTATTTCAGCTATCTTTTATAGTTTTCGAATTATTCCCGAATTTTTCGGGGTTTTGACATGTGCCCTTCTTTGAGTAGAATACAGGGACGTATTCAGAAATTTTTTTACCGATCGGTTATGAAGTAAACTTCTGTTTTTTCAGTTACGAACTATAGATGATTTTGGTATCAATAGAGAGGATCATTTCTCTTCTTTCCGAGTATATATCATATTCTTTATCGATTGATTCAACTAATGCCTTCTTCAAGAGAAAAAGAGATCCCATTTATTCAATTCTGTGTTCCCTTCTTAGAGATTAGAGATTTTTTGTTGAATAGATTACTTTTAGACTTAAAGAAAAGATGTTTTGACAAAAAGCAGTATCTGTATAAACAATAAATTAAATCAGTGAACCAATTATTTCATGAATTCGAAAGAATTTCCATCATTCAAAAAGCTGGTGATGCCACGCCTGCAACACTTCTTCATGACCTTCCTATATGAATGTTACCCACATTTTTCAAACAAATTCTGAAATTTATTTTGTTTCAGCTTATGTATGTTTCTCATTTTATTTTTGCACAATAAATTCTTAACATACCTCTAGAAGAAGAAATCTAGGGCAGTCACATCTGGGAAATGGGCTGGCCATTCCACAGGACTTTTAGTTCCTATCCACCAGTCCAGCTGTTGGAATACGATTTGTTTTGTTGTGGTGGTGCATCGTTATGCTGAAAATATATATTTCCTCTTTGCCCTGATGGCTATTCCTCTAAATATCCTTCCACTATATCTTCATCTATAATTCGATGGTAAATTTTGCCACCAAGCTTGTGGTCAGAAATTGTGTATGCCAATTTACAATTATCTAACGAAGTGCAGCACACTTATCGCCCTTGGTGTTGAATATTCAACTGTTGAAGGAAATTGGCACCCGACCAGTAGTGCTCATTGTGCCTATTCAAAATTCCGTCACTTCTAATGCGAACTTCTTCGGTCCATATCACGATGCGAGGAAATTCTAGGTTTTCTTCTGTTTCCTGAAGATACCAGTGATTAAAATTAGGTCGTTGGTTATCAGCAGGATAGAGAAATTGTTATTTTCTCGTCGAGTAAAGCCTGAATATATTCTCCTTGAGGTTTCTGAGAATTCTTGACTTCGGAATACTACTTTCATTTGCTTTTTGGTGGCTTGAAATTTCAGGATAGAATGCAACTGCTCTGTCTTTAATTTGATATGTTTTGCTCCGTTTTGCTTTGAACGAACCTTCAGCGATTAGAATCTCCTTCAGTCTTCTGAAAATAGTTTTATGCGGCTGTCTTTTCTCCGGGAATTTATTGAAATAAGATTATTCCGCAGCATCTGAATCATATTCATTCTGTACATAACATTTCAACATTTCATATTTTTCGTAATTTTGGAATTGAAGAGCCACTACGATTGAGTTGTTAATGGAAACTTTCGAAACAGACAGGGTATAAACCTATTACATAATAATTTTTTCACAGAATCATTGCTATTGGTTGAATATTGCAATTGTTTCAAGCACTGAATTGAATGAATCCACATCACGAAGCTTGAATAGTTGTATTCGAGATATTGTCACATGTCGAAATCCCAAAAATTGAGAATTCCGGAACTATCTTATAAAATATAGTCGAAATCTGTTGTAATATATGGAAATATTTTGACCACCTTCAATAAGATTCGAGATATTGTCACATGTCATCCCAAAAATTGAGTGATCCGTTTTCACCAGCTCGTAAATTGATCACTAGAGAAGGGACTATATTCTTCTATCTACAATACAGGGTGCTTCAACGAACACTAAACAGAGGCTTTATCTACCAAGATATTCATTTCTGATCAGAACGCCAAAACAAGTCAATTTTTGCGGTACAATACTTGCCTGAAATATCAACCCCCTAAGCCGGGGTTGCAATCCTTCAACATTTTGAATAGAAAAGATGGGTCGAGTGATGACTCAAATGAGAGATGGTATCTTTGTCTACATTGCCTTGAACGAATTTCCATTTTTTATTGAAAACTGTAAAAGATACAGGGTGAGCAACTGAAAGACAGGGAAGACTATTTCCCTGAGACTATTCAAGTTTCACTGAGGTAAAATGGAACAGACCCATGCTGATCGATGGCAGTCATCTTCAAGTACCATCCTCATCTCTAATTTCAATCCCTAGAGCAGGTGTGACAACCCTTGAAAATTTGAAAGAGGGTAGATGGGTCGAGTAATAACTCGAAAGAAAGTAATTATCTTTGTCTGCATTCCCGTGAAAGAATTTTCATTTTTGATTGAAAACTGTAGAAGATACAGAGTGAGCCACTGAAAAATAGAGAAGACTATCTATCGCCCTGAGGTATTCAAGTACCCTGCTCTAGGGGTTGAAATTTGAGATGTGAATGGTGTTTCGGAAGATGACAGTCTTTGATCTGGAATGAATCTGTTCCATTTTTTTGCACTAACACTTGAATAGCTGAGGCGATAGATAGTCTCCTCTATTTTTCAGTAGCTCACTCCATATTTTCTACAGTTTTCAATCAAAACTGAAAATTCGTTCACGGGGATGCAGACAAAGATAACACCGTTTTTTCGATCACTCGACCCATCTACCGTCTTCCAAATTTTCAAGGGTGGTCACCCCTGCTCTAGGGGTTGAAATTCGAGATGATAATGGTAATTGATGCTGACTGCCATTGATCAGCATGGATCTGTTCCATTTTACTGCACTGAAACTTGAATAGTCTCAGGGAAATAGTCTTTCCTATCTTTCAGTTGCTCAACCTGTATCTTTTACAGTTTTCAATTAAAAATGGAAATTCGTTCAAGGCGATGTAGACAAAGATAGCACCGTTCTTTTGACAGCACTAGACCTATCTTCCCTATTCAGAATGTTCAAGGATAGCAACCCCCTGTTAGGGGGTTGATATTTCAGGCAAGTTTTGTACCCCAAAAAATGTCCCCCTTAAAACAAAAATTGACCTGTGTTTGCGTTTTGATTAGAAATGAATATCTTTGTAGATATAGCCCCTGTTTTGTTTTCGTTGAAGCACCCTGTATATCTCATAGCTGCCTTAGTAAAATATCGAATTTGGTCCATCCTGTAGAGAGTAGGAAAAATAATGAAATTTTAGTGATGGTATAAGGCATGCCATACATTCTGTCGAGAAAGTACTGGGAATTACTCAATGAAATACAAAATATTTATTTTTATTGAATTGCCTTCAAAGTAGATCCTTCTGGAATAAAACTTTTTCGCAAACGAATAATGCAATCATCAAAACATTTTTCAAACACCTCTTCCGAAATCGCATCAATGCGTTTCAGGCCCAAACAATCATTCAAAAACACTGAAGCTGGAGAAAACTGAAATCGGATAAAAGTGGTGACATTGTCTACTGAAATAATGATAAAGATCCTGTTCTTTAATTATTCCTTTCAATAAATAATTTCTCACTTATACAGATTTTCTCAGCCACTTCCCTTACTTCAATTCTATCATCATTCCTAATCACGCTTTGTACAAAATGGTTATTTTCCAAACTTTATCGTATGAAATATGCCCTATCTGATTCTCGTAAAAAGTTTACGACTCGATACTTTTTATAAGGCTATGGTAGTTAATCTCTTTTTATAGGTGGAAAAACATATGCTTGTTGACCCCTGTCTCTGGAATGACCGCAAAAAGCTGTTATCTCCAATATTTAATCACATATCAACGGAAACATTCAATAGATGGCTTGATATTTCATATAAAAGGATGCTGATGGGTTTGATGGCATCGTATACGGTCAACTAGAAAAGCAAACATGTTTATACCGAGCTAACTTAGTGCGAAGTCCTTTTAATGTCGAAATGTCTGGAATTTCACGGAAATATTTGAGATTGAACCATATCTCATCTAAATTGGATAAATGCTAAAACCTGACAACTTTGAAATAGAATAACATTTTCATGTTCAATAACTCAAACAGAAAAAAATAGTTCAACTCTTTAGAAACCATCAGCTGACAGAGTTTATTCTGTCAAAAAATGTCAGTGAAACTCAAAATATTTATTCCCCTTCCGAAATAATTACATTATATTGGAAGGGGTCGCTTAGCTTTACAAGCCTTTCCGAACTGCGACCAAGTTGGTCTTTTGTACGTAACCCTTCTTTATTCATTTCCCTGTAGATCTAGTTCCCTTACAAAAAAGAATCTCTCTGGGAGCTTTTTTTGTACCATTGGCAGAAAATGTTCTTTCATTTCACGGTTTGGTTGAGTTATGTGTTGTGTATTTATTTTTATGCTCACCACAGGTAATTGACCTTTGTGAACAATTTACTCTGAATCTTTGTTGTGTGTAAAAATTGTTGTGCAGTGTACGTGTACCGCGATTATTGCTCTTGTTACTTATTTTTGAAAAACACTCTTTGTAAACAAATCAATAAAGATTATTATTATTATGATGAAATGACCAATTGGAGAAATGTTTTTTTTTCGTCTTGAATGTTATTCGAACTAATATAATACAATAATATTTTCTATGCTGTGGCACTTCCGGTTATACCGGAAGTTGACACCATCTTTGTTATTTCAAATAGTATAATTTATGTTTCTATTTTTTTATTGAATAAAATTGAATTCTGAACAATTTTTTCATATCATTGCCACCTGAAATTAACCGAAAGGAAGATATGAATTTTTCAATCTAAATTTTGCGATTTTTGATTTTCTCTCAGAAAGCATCATAAAAATAGTAAAGATCATTCAATACCGATTGTTTCTGAATCGTTTTAAGTAAAGAGGCTCATTCAGCAGAATTTAATGCATTTAGAGGCTTTATGGTATACAGGGTGTTTCCAAACCATGTGGAAAATCTTAGTACATTCAAAGGTACAAAAGTTCGTTTTTTCGAATTAAACTAACTATTTTTGCACACTCCATTCAACTTATAATATTAATGACCATTCATCTGTGGTTATTCTTCACCTAAAATGCATTGTTTTCGAGTTTTTCGCGATTTTATCCCAAAGATAACGATTTTTGCGCGAGGACCCTGCAATTTGCTGATTATATGTTCTGAAATCTTTCAAATAATGCAATTCGATTTCTCAATACGGGACCTATTTAAAAATCTTCAACAGAATAAATCTGGTCAGAATTCCGGGAGGAAAAGGGCGAAATCAATTAGTATTGAATTGGATTGAATTTGAATTCTCGTTTTTCTTCTTTTCTACACTCGGAGGCAAAATTAGCGGAACACTCGAAAATTTAACCAAATTCGAAGTCCGATATTTTTCCTAATTCTCAACCGATTCAGATGATTTTTTCGGCAAGTTATAGATCAACTCTTCTGCTTTGTAGAAATTATAAGAGAAAACAAAAAAAATTTTAAAAATATTTTATACGGGGGCAAAACTAGAAGTGTTTTTTTTGTCTAAAATTCGTAACACCCTGTGGAATTTCGTGGTCCGAGTTGAAACGTACAATATCATGGTTTGTCAAGACACATCTTCCTACAGTAACGCTCTTCTTGTTTTATGCATTTATCTCTATTTTTACAAGAGACATCCAATTTGAAGCGAAAAGTCACAAATTTCAAGAATTTATTTTTAATCTTGCGTAGGTGCATAACATCGGAGGTTAGCCAAAAAATAAAATCAAAATTAGAGAAGCGGAAATCTAACGAAATGAAAATTTTCGAAATTCACTGGCCAATTTCACGCTCCGGGAGAACTCGAAGTACACTGGAAAAATCGTTGATTTTGCACATTTATTTTTGAATTTTTTTTGTGTGACACTCTCAAATAATTATCATTCCTGTCCAAAATTGAGAGCAGGTGTGTATCCTGGCGATACACTCGTGAAATGAAATGAACATGTTGAGAAAAATGTTCATGTAGACCCACAAAAACATTTGCTTTTAGTAGCGAGTATGACCCCCCCGAGCTCTTATTACAGCGCGCATACGATTTCGCATACTCCCAATGATGTTGTCTATCATCTGTTGAGGTATGTTGTCCCACTCTTCCACCAAAGCCAATGTCAGCTCTTCAACGTTGCCTGGATTCCGTTGTCGAACACGTCTTCCAAGAATGTCCCAAACGTGTTCGATCGGGTTTAAATCCGGTGACCGCAACAGCTAGTCCATTCGTGTGATCCCAACTTCATTGCGATATTCTATCACTATGCGCGCAGTATGAGGGCGCGCGTTATCGTGCATAAAAAGGAAATTTTTCCCTATGTAAGGAGCAAAAGGCACAACATGGGGCTCCAAGATTTCTGTTATCTACCGATGGGCATTAAGTGATCCATTGCCAATAATCTCCAGTTCTGTTCGTACTCCCAAGCATATGCCACCCCATATCATAACTGACCCTCCACCGTATTGATCAGTTCCTGCGAAGTTCGCTTGATTGTACCGTTCCCCTCGATGCCTCCATATTCTATCTCTACCATCCACGAAATTCACACAATATCGGCTCTCATCACTAAATAAAACTCGTCTCCACTGATTGATTGTCCATGCTACATGCTCCCTAGCAAACGCCAATCTTGCTACCCGATGGGCTCTATCGAGTCTTGGTGCTCTTGCTTGCGCGTATGATCTCAGACCAACTTCATTTAATCGTCTTCTGACTGTCCTCACACTGACGTTAATGTTATCCACTGCTTGTTAAAGGTTACGTGCCGGAACAGCAGTAAGACGAGGATTTCTTATGGTTTGATTGACGATGAAACGGTCATGTATAGCGCGGGTTGCCCGATTTCTTCCTTGTCCTCGCCTCCTCACGTACAATCCAGTTTCCCTGTAACGTCGGTAGATTCGATGCATAACCGACGTCGAGACACCCAACATGGTACCGACTGAGCGGTAGGTGCGCCCTTCCTCGATCAGTGTAACTGCCCTTGCTACTGAGGTTAGTGGTAAATCTCTCATTCTGAATGAAAAATACCGTTTCGAATCGTAAACAGTAAAAGAATCACAAAACACCGCAACCGATCGAATTTGTATCAAATCAAAGAATGGAAAACTCTCATTCTTTAAACAAGTGCAAATGTCGTCATATAAAAAAACCTGTGTTGTATTTCATATTTGATAAAAAAAGGTGTGCACATGTGTAAATGAAAAGTTTTATCAATGGTCCCAGAATTCGGTTGTGTATTTTAATACCTACCGACTGTTATCTCCTATGAATTCCTAATTTTCACCAAATTAATCAAATTGTCATCAATAACTAATGCAATTCGAACATAAAAATCGCAAACGACAATTTCGACACGCCTGAGTGAAGAAAATTCCAAATTGATAGACGAATTTTAATCACAATTTCTTGATTCAATGGAATTTCTCCAAAATGGTGATTTTCCACTTGAAATTAAATATATTTTGCAAAAATAGAGATAAACGCATGAAACAAGAAGGGCGTTACTGTAGGAAGATTTGTTTTGACAGACCATGATATTGTACGTTTCAACTCGGACCACGAAATTCCACAGGGTGTTACGAATTTTTGACAAAAAAAACACTTTTAGTTTTGCCCCCGTATGAAATTTTTTTAAATTTTTTTTGTCTCCTCTTATAATTTCTACAAAGCAGAAGAGTTGATCTATAACTTGCCGAACAAATCATCTAAATCGGTTGAGAATTAGGAAAAATATCGAACTTCGAATAATTTTGCCTTCGAGTGTAGTAGGTATTCTCTATTACGTCAGTGTCAGGTTTTGATCATCTGGATTTAAGTGTCAACAACTACAGAATATCTATTCGGGTATAAAAATGGTGGTGGTCTCTTTTCGTATGTATTCTCAACTTGGCTGTCGCCAATGCTTAAAAAATTCGTAGAGTGGCTTGTGAAGATAAAGTTGATGCTGCTTTTTGTTCAGGGCATTACCCGTCGTTATTTGTGAAGTTTTTCTAAATCATCATAGTTAAGGAGCAGATATTCTGGTTCTACATACAACAGTGTTATACAAGAAGATGCAAGTCATTTTGCAGTAAACACTGAGAAACAATTGCGCTGTAAAATTATCGTTTCAAAGCACGTTGCAGATGTGTTAAATGTAATGCTTAAAACGAAACTGGTTCAAAATACACTCCCCACAAAAATTGTCGCATCACCCTACTCTTAAGACAATACTATATAAACTTTTAGGTTGGTCATTCAAGAGTCGCTTGGTAACTTTCAGAAGTGTAAAATAAGAAGATCACATTCAAATAAGATGGGTTTATGATGAAAAATATCAACAATTTGCGAGTTAATGAGTAATTCAAAAATTCTATCATCTTCAAACATTCGAAGAGACCAATCAACTTACCATCGAATGGTTACTAATCATTTTCAAAATCGAGTGTTTCCTCCCCGGGCCCTAATTACCGCCAGTATACATTTTGGAAGCCCTTCAGACTAATTTTGGATGTACTCTTGAGTCACTGAGTTCCAAATTAATTTCAGGAAGCAGACTTTCTAGTTGTTGGAGTGTTCTACAAGGCATCCTACGTTCTTGAATTGCCACCCCATGTTGTCCCAAACATGTTCTATGGGATTCAAGTTGGGACTTCTGGCTGGCCATCTTAAAATATCAATTTTGGCATTTTGCAGAAAATCATGCATATAAATGAAGTTTTCGCCAATCAATGGGCCAAAGTGTACAACATGGGGTTCAAGGATATCTGGCCGATGTCATTCTTCTATTATTCACTTGGACTAACTCAGATTGACCATGAAAAGTAATGCCTCCCCACACCATTACTGAGCTCCCTCCGAAGTTTTCGGTTTGCCGGATATTGCATTGCTGATACCGTTCCCCAGGTCGTCTGTATACAGGCATGCATGACAATCATTTGATACTAGACAGAACTTGGACTCGTCGGAAAAGAGAACATTCAACCATTCTGGAATACACCAATTTGCATGTTTCCTCGCAAACTGAAGTCTTGCAACTCGAAGCTCTCTGGTGAGACGCGGGCCGGTAGAAGCCACCCTGATATCGTCTTCTCTGAGCCTGTTCCTAACAGATTGCAATGAAATATGTACATTTTTGGAAAGTGCAACTTCATTTTGTAGCATTCTAGCCGTACAGTGCCGAACTCTTAGTGCAGTTAAACGAAGCCAACGCTCATCAACTGGTGTTGTTATATGATGTCTTTCCTGTCCGGCCCTTCTTCCATATTCCCCTGTCTCGTGGTACCGATTAATTGCTCTTGAAATAGTGTACTGAGTGGGTTTGGTTAACATTCAACAACGTTGATTTATAGGTTCGCCCTCCTCTGAAAGTTACATTACAATAAGTTCAAAGATTCGAAAATCAACAAGATGTCGTGTGAAAACACAAGTGTTGAACAAAAACTTGCATTAATTTAGCGTGAAAACTGAAGAGAAATTAAATGAATACTGATAGTCAAATAAATTCATTCTTGTTTCAGACGCATTTGAGACCATATGGAAACAAATGTTAATAGATATATAAAATTTTTTCCCTTCATATGTCAAAAATCATATGTTGACAAAGAAACTGCGATCGAGCAGCTTAATCGATTGTGGAATTCAGAATACCAGGTGATGCGACAATTTTTTGGTCTGTGTATATCACACGTCCTCTCAGCAGGATTTGTTTGATTGACTTTCAATAAACCTTTTTGAACAAGAATTTTCCTCTAGAATCCTAAATGTCTCAGTGGACCGAAATGAGTCCACCAATTTTTTCTTGAGATGACTTGAAAATTTGTTTTTTCATGTTTAGGAATGTTTCAACTTCAATTCTTTGATATTAAAAATGTGGAAAAAATTATGATGAAGTACAAACATTGCAATTCCACCAGATTAATCAATCCATGCATAAAATCTGAAAAGAACTAGCAATGAGAGAAACCGATAATATAACAAAAATGATCTTATTAACAGCATACAATCCTCATTGGAAACATTCCACGTATCTACATTTTATTTTTTTTCACAGTGAATCGCTGGCGAAGACATGCGAGCTTCAAAACATCGACCTATCAAATTGCGATGCCCGGCTACAGGACAAGGAAAATAATACAGAAACGTTTCTGTCGTTCTCCCAGGACACGGCGGCACTCGTAGGTCGGCACATCAGAATTACTGGTGAGTAATCAGGTGAAATCCTGTTTGGGTCGTCTCGACGTCGCGCCATTGAGTGCCTATCTGGGTTAAAACTCTGAAAAGAAAAGGGTAGAAACGAAAAGCTGGGATTTATGATCTCCGAATTCGTCTCAGTAATTACCTTATTTCTTAGTGGCTTTCTCGTGTTCTAATGTTAAGAAAGATTTATTCCAGCCGCAAATTTAATTCCACGGTTTCAATTGCGTTTTCAGTTAATATACGGAGTGACAATTAAAGTAATATTTTGTGGAATGTCATCCATATTTTACTGAAGATTAGGATTTCAACAGAATATTTAATTTCACCATTTTCCCGTAAAATTTTCTATAATAGAATAATTACACTGGTCTACAATGGTTTTGTTGCCCTAGATATGAAAATGATTTTGGGTCTATTTATGCACACAATTCGTGAAACTATCAATGATTTTGTGGGATTTGCTCTGATTTCTTTTTAAATCTTTATTTTCATTTTACATAACAAAAATCGTAAAACAAGAAACAAAATAACAGATATATTTATAATGTCAGTTATGTTTTGAGAAATTCGGATACATCGATATAAATAAAGAGGAAAATGTCGAAAATATAGTTTATATTTCCATAAAACGCCTTTTATGAGCTTTTCTTCTATAATTTTTCAGGGACAATCTCTTTTCAAAGACCAGCAGTAATCTGCCATCATGTGACAATCCCATCGACCTTGATACCTTTCTTCCATCACTTTTAGATCTTGATGAAACCGCTCTCCTGTTCCTCACTATAATTTCCTAAATTATCCGGAAATTTATCTAGATGATTGCGGAGATAGTGTAACTTAATACTCATATTTGCTCCTAAAGTCTGAAAGTTTGTCAGCATATTTTGCACAATTTCTTCATAATTTGCTGCTTTGTGGTTACCTAGGAAATTTTCGACAACCAACACAAAACTTTTCCAAGCTTTACTTTCCGCAACAGTCATAACTTTGATAAAATCTGAGTCTTTCATCAATTGCCGTATTTAAGGACCATCAAATATTCCACCTTTCAATTTTTCCATACTAAGCTTCGGAAATTTTCTGCAAATGTAATTAAAACAATTTCCGTCTTTGTTCAACGCTTTTACAAATTGCTTAATCATACCTAACTTAATATGAATTGGTGGAAGTATGATTTTGTCTCTGCTCACCAGCGGCTCCCTTATTACGTTGGCTTTACCGACAGTTAAAGAATTTCTTACATTCCAAACATCTTGTTCCCAATGAAGTTGCTTTGCTCTACTATCCCACATACAAATAAAGCAAGGGTATTTTGTATATTCACTTTGTTGGCCAAGTAAAAAATTAACCATTTTTAAATTCACACAGATCGGCCATTGATGCTCAGAGTATTTAATTTTCTCTAAAACTAATTTTACATTTTCATATTCTTCTTTGAGTTTCGTTGAATGGGCAATTGGAATTGATGCAAATTTATTTCCATTGTGCAATAAGACGCATTTTAAATTTCTTTTGCAACTATCAATAAAAAGGCGCCATTCAGTAGTTTTGTACTCTTTTAAACCCATGTCTATAAGCAGCTTCGCGATATCATTACAATACACTAATCCGTCATTTTCACTAAAAAATTGTAATAACTCTTTTTCTCGCGTTCTGTATGTTGTAATTGTTACTGTTGGTGCCAATAAATTTTTTTTTTCAATCTTGAGGCTAACAGTTCTGATCCTTGTTTTGATAAATTGAGATCACGTATTAAATCACTGAGTTCATTTTGAGAGAATAACTTTGGCGTAAATGTTTCACCTTCCCATTCACTTCCACTAGTAGATGGTCCCGATTTCTGTGAATTTGGTAACATCATTGTTTCTGAGGGCATGCGAATTACTTTTGAAATGTATATGGGCCGAAGGAGATTTTCACTGTGTAGAACCGGACATTTCGTAGACTGTTAGTATGGGTATCTCCACGTTTGATTTCGATTAAAACCTTTAACATCTACTACGCAAAAGTAACAATCATCTAAATGATTCGTAGGCTCCATCCAGATCATAGGAATACCAAAGTCTAATCCAGAACGTTCACTTTTTTTCCACAACCGTTAAGACTCAACACAGGACTTACAAACTTTATTAGGAACCCATGGTTTACCTAATTTGTCCATTTTGAAACCAAAATATTCAACATAAGTCTCCTTGACAAAGTCTGTGATATTTCTTTCTTGTTTTTTTGGTATATAATCACCGCAAATATAACAAAATAAATCACTACAATATTTACACTTTCTTCGTGACGAACTCATATTTTAGACTAGAAGACAAATATATAAGAATGGACATTCAGTAATTGAAACAAAATATTAATCCATGACACTTTATCCAGATTTACGTGTATATGTACTTCAATATTGTCAAATAACTGAGATCTCAGCTGTTCTGTGGAGCAAGGGGTCTGAGAGTGGGGATCAGGTGATGTATATATCATCTACAAAAACTATTTACAAAAAATTACAGAAGTTTGGCAACCATTTTGAGAATTTGAATCAATCAGAAAAATTATTTTGATCGAGTCTATTTCTGAGAAATCTATCAAAGCCATTATACAAAAATTGTGGGAACTGAAGGAATACGATTATAAAATTCATCGTGAGAAAAAGACAAATTCTGTAGAGCAGAATTTAATAGCTACTAAAAGGCATTCAAGCTGTTAATAGGAGAAATGCTCTAAGGAAAAATTTGAAATCAGATTTTCGAGTTTAAGTGCAGCATTTTGTCAGATGAACTTTCAAGTTACCCTATATTTTTGATATAGGTCACTACACAGTATTTAAGATAAAGGTATATCTCTAATTTTCAATAGCAACTTTTATATAAATTAATTAATTAAAACACAATCAACGATGATTTTCAATTCAATCAATTAGTCTAATGGTCGGCAAAGAAAATAAAGCAAAATGAAGATGAGATGAAAAACACAAAGTTTAACTTTAATCTACACTTTATTTGAAAAAATTCGACGACGTTTCGCTGGCACAGCAGCTTTATCAAGAATGAAAAACAGAATGAAGAGTATGGTATTATAAACAAATCGTAGAACAAGTTGGATGAATAACAGGAAAATCCACACCGAGCCATTATACAGTTAGTATGAAAGGTAATAAAAACTAATTAAACAAGTTAAGTAGGGGTGAGTAATTCACATCTACCTGTTCATTCAAAAGCTTGTCCGAATGTTTGTACCTATTTATTTCTAATGCTTCTAGGAGATCTAATTTTGAACTTTTTGATTTTATATGTAATATGTCAAAGTTTTTATTGAATGAATGGTTTTCTTTTATTAGGTGGTTTGAATAATTTGAATCAGATTTATTTTTATCGAAGCTACGTTTATGTTCAGATGTTCTTATGCCAAAACTCCTATAGGTCCTACCGATATAAATTTTATCACAAGAACCGCAATTGAGTTTATAGATTCCTGATTTTTTGATTTTTAACACGAGATTTATTATTTTTAATATGTTTACCTAAGTTATTAGAAGTTTTGAAAGTTATATTGAGATTTTGTTTGACGAGAAAGGATTTAATATTTGTACTTGCAGAACCGCAGAATGTTAAACTGTTGAATATTTTACCTTTCATACTAACTGTACAATGGCTCGGTGTGGATTTTCCTGTTATTCATCCAACTTGTTCTACGATTCGTTTATAATACCATACTCTTCATTCTGTTTGTCATTCTTGATAAAGCTGCTGTGTCAGCGAAACGTCGTCGAATTTTTTCAAATAAAGTGTAGATTAAAGTTAAACCTTGTGTTTTTTATCTCATTTATATCATGGATCTACATCAAGTAACGGCCTCCACAATTCAAAAAAACAAAATGAAGATTCTGAAGCGAACGTGGTAGCACATATCAACTGATAGCCAGATTATGCGCATGAGACTAATAACCAGTGGCGTGACACAGACGGAGGGTTGGCTTGAATCAGGTGTTAATTCAAATTGTGATTTTAGCACGTAACAAATTATGTCGTCAAACAAAAAGCTTCGTAGACGTTATCGAGAACGAATCGAAAGCTCCAGAATAATAATTTTCCAGACGTTTACAATCCCTTTGCCTTCTCCTGAAATCCATCTTCACTAGTTTCTCGCGTCTGGAGTTTCATGCGATAATGAAAATCCATTATTTCTTCAATCCACTCAAGTGTTTTTTATTCTCGAGTACACTTAGGTACACTAGGGTAGTGCTTATCGAGCACAATTCCTTTCCACTCTTGAATCTCTCCAGGTCTCCAGAGTTTTTCAATTTCTTCAGAGGTATCTCAAGATGGGTAAGTTGTGTGCCAAAAGTACGGCTTATCACGCTTTCCTTCGGGACTTGTAAGAATTCTTTCACTGTGAACTCTTTATTTCAGAATGAATTCAAACGAAATAATCAACTAAATCGGATGAATTATGTTCAGGGAATTCGAACTTTCGAACAATTCAAGAGAAGGTTTAAATAGTTTGTTATCCTTCACAGTATTTTCTTTTTTTGTAGAGACGAAGGAGAATTTTCCTATATTTAAGGTTGATGCAATCGATTTCATATCCTCCATTAGTTTGTGTTAACTCATCTTTTGTACAAGGTGAGCTGGAAATCATGAAACGCCGAAGAATGGCGGATTCATGATTCATGGCAAAAAAAATGATTCATGTGAATTTACATCCCACCGAAAACATTCGGAAAAGCTAACTTAGCCTCGATGAAGTTGCTTGTTCATCTCCAAAAAGTAATGAAATCTAGACAAAGTTGTGCCAAGTCTAAGATTCCTCACTGAGAATTCTTTATTATTATAGTTAATGCTGTGTGACTTGGCTGTTAAACATTCTTTATACGTTAGTGAGCAGGTACAAGTCAGTGTTGTTTACACGTAATATTATATCTGTTGTAACTACCTATAATTGTTAAGCGAGATAAAAGCCCATACTGGTATTGGTAATTAGACCCAAGTGTCTTATTTCAGGCTGTTGATGATTGTGCAACACATGCATTCAGCATTAATAATGCTGACTTCTGCTCTTCTTTTTGGAGCGTCAAATCCCCCTCCGATCTAACATAAAATAGACGTACAGACGGATTTCTATCAACGATTAGAAATCCGTCCTTACTGATGATATTTTTTTATACTTTTTGTTCCAGGCTCGCCTATACATAAGTATAATTGAAATACGCAGTTTTATCAAACCTACAATTGACTGGTTATTCAATTAACGTTTCGCAAGTGGCAATTTTCCATCATCAATAGGTAGCCGTTCTGGGGACAGATTGGTGCAATGGTGTCATGGAGCACCTGGTTCTGTACCCTGGTGTACCTTTCAATGGCCAAGTCACACAACATTTCATCCGAGTTTCGAAAGCTCCTTTTTGATGCTGTTTTGAAATGACATTTGCAATTTTTTCGCTGATAGGGTAAAAATATGTTGATCGAATGTATTAATGTGTATATAATTATATAATTGATTGTAAACGTGGGTGAATATTGAGATATGCTATTTGTGTTTGTGGCCTCACGATGGTATATGCTTCGAGCACACTCCTTGCCGACGTTAAGTGCCTGAGGCAATTAACGCCCTCTTTCTAATAACTTCCAATCTACAAAAACGTACTTAAATCAGTTTTATTCGCGTCAACGCTCACGCACACTTAGAATACATCAACAGGAACACACCAACCGCGAGAGCTAGTCGCTCCCGCCGCCATCTTGCCAATGACTCGCTGTGTTTCCCAGACTCCGGTCGCATACGCCACTGTTGTAACAAATTGCTTCATAGAACTGTCAGTTTCCAGATGTTGTATTGTACATTTTCGTTTGCTTCTATATTTGTCATGTAGTGTAGGTTATTCTTACTATATCTTATTCATAAGTTAAAGAGAATTTGTACAGTTTATTGCAAAAACTTCCGAATACCAACAACCTCAACTCTGGTATTAACTCCCATTCAAATGACCGTTTAGCGCTATTACCATACGTGGGTGCTATTGAACTTCCTTACACCATTGAAGAAGTAGTAGATACCCACTTAATTTAATTCACAAAACACCCTGAACACAAATTACACATCGACGTTTATACGGACACTCTGGAACAGAAACTCCAGGTAAAAGCTAAGAGGCTCTCAACATACGTCAAGTGTACTGAAAGGAAACACTAAAACCAAAGGTTCCTCCATAGCGTGGCCAATTTTCATAAGGTAAATAACTAAACTGCGACCAACAATAACAGAGAAGTAGCTGACGCACAGTGCTTGACTGATTATTGGTCATCACTATGGTCGAGCCAAAAATAAAACAATAAACATGCGGAATAGATCAGAAATGAAAAACAACGCCTTGATATCAAACATATGGACATCGAAGGAGAAAGAAATCGCAACATTAGTTAGATCGACCAACAATTGGAAGGCCACAGGTATAGATAATACCCACAACTTCTGGTACTAAAAGTTTGATAAGCTCCATGGAGCCCTAACGAAACAGCTAAAGTATGTTCTTCAACGTCCCGGGATAATACCCACTTTCCTAACACAAGGCTTACCATATATACTACCTAAGATAGAACACAGGATCCGTCTCAGTATAGGCCAATCACTTGTCTGCTAACGATCTACAAAATACTCAACTCATGCATATCAAATCGACTATACCATATATCACCTCATTCGCAAAAAATATCTGCATATAACTCTCTAGTTCATAGAGCCGTTTCAATCCGTTTGTGGCCAGACAACTTAAAATCTGAAATACAAACTATCAAATTCTTAGCAAAAAGAAATGGTTTTGACTCTAACATAATCGACAAATATTAAAATAGGTTCAGTTACGCATAGCAATTCACCAAATATACCCAAAGGTAAAATGGTCATTTCTTTTTGAAACGACCAGAGTAAAAGTCGCAAGTAAAATTTTAAAGTTAAAACTTCAAGTTACATTTAGATCTCAGAAACGTCAATTCTATTTATCGCTAAAAATCCCATTCAAACCGAGTGTCTATAAGCTCACATGCACAGAGTGCAGTCAGATATACATAGGATAAATGGGTCGAAGATTCGAGAACAGATTCAGGGAACACCAAATAGCCTTAGTAAAGAAGAAACAAGATACGACGTTCGCAAATTACTGCATAGAAAATAACCAACCTTTCCCTGGTATAGACAACACGAAAATTGAGCATGTGGTCCCGAAAAGCAGGAAATTAAACTACCTGGAGCTCATTAAAATTCTAAAATATCTATCCAATTCAAAAGAAATAGTAATGAATGACCAAACAGACTAGGATTATATAATACACTAAACGAAATTTATATAGAATCACTCGGCATTTTTCATTATGGATTGTTTTTAACCATGGATCCTTGACTACTTATGAAAAATGAAGTTTTTCGTTGTAAAAAACTGGATAGTATGATGAAAAATGTTAAATTATCACCACCTGTTCGAGATATTGTACTCAGTCGACACTGGGATTTGAAACTGTGAATTTCAAAATTCTTAAAAGTCTATAATCATAATTTAAAATGCCTAATGTTGGATTGTCTGATGTGCAGAGGGGTCGAATAATTGCTCTCGTTGAAAAAGGGGTGACACGTAGGGCTATAGCTGCCAATGGGCGTATCACAAGGGGTGATTTCAAAATCTATGCTCAATACGTGGAGCTACAATTCAAAATAGGCCCATAAGAAGTGATACGAAGATCACTTCTGAAGAACGAGACCGCTTTTTGTGCGAAATTGCAAGAAGACAACAAAAATCAACAGACTTAATTGATGTATCGAGCACCAAAATTGGAATATTGTGAATTGGCGAAATATTCTTTTTTCGGATGAGACCAGAATTGGTATTCGATCAGATGACTGCCGGATTCGGGTTTTAGGGGTCGTGGAAGACAAGCTAGACGCCGAACAGTAACAGCTAGACGCCGAACAATAACAGCTAGACGCCGAACAGTAACAGCTAGACGCCGAACAGTAACAGCTAGACGCCGAACAGTAACAGCTAGACGCCGAGCAGCAAAACAAATTCCAAAATATCAAGGGGGCAGTGTGATATTCTGGGGTGGCTGGGAGGCAAAACAGATTCGATTTCGCTTCCTACTAGTGTAACGGATAGAAGTTACGTGGACCTAGTGCTGGAGCCCAGAGTGAGACTCTGGCGAGATGCCCACGGTGAGAATTTCACTTTTATGCAAGATAATGCTCCTTCGCATACCAGCAACCTCGCGCAACATTATCTTGAAACAGAAGGAATTGTTATTTTGGACCTGCCAGCTTGCTCTCCAGACCTAAGTTGTATTGAACACATATGGGATAATCTCAAAAGGAAAATTAGATCGCGCCAGGCTAATCCAAGAACCCCACAACAGCTCATGCAAGGTGCCAGAGAAGTGTAGCAGAATATCTCCCCACAGGAGGTCGAAAAGCTGATCCAAGCATGCCTAGACGGATTCAGGCTTATATCAGGGCAAGAGGAGGTGATACAAGCTACTGAGGTCGAGTAAAAATACCTACTCCGTGAGAAAACAAGTTTCAATTCTTTTACTACATGCAGAAAGAGTCTCTTATTTTCTTTTATATGTTTTTCCCTTAAAATAAACTTTATTTCATTTCTCTTTTCAATTGAAATATCTCCACAAGAATCAATTCTAATAATCCTTCGAAGTTTCAAAAATCTCTGAGGTGATATTCAAAATATCGGGTGATTCCATATAAATTTGATATCTTTAGATGAGTCTTTTATACCTTTACTTTCATAACATACACTGACCTTTTCATGCCTATGTACTTTTCAGGTTATTCTCTGTCTGAAGATGTGCGAAAGCTCGAAACTGCAGTAACAGTGTAATATTTGTATTTATTGATATAGTAAAACGTAGTATTGAATCTCGTTTTCATTTTGTCTTAGAGCTTGGGAGACTTGTATATGCTGAAAATAAATCGATTATTTCAAATTTCCATATTTACATAGTCCGATCAAGTTCATGATGAAATGTAATCGTAGTCTTCCAATTATGATAAAGACTTCTTCCATCATTCTTTGATTATTCAAAATCAATTCTCTGGTCAAAAAATCCTTATCCCGATGAAATTCCACTCTTCATTTCTTTCGCGTGCAATTCTCGTGTTCGTTCGACATCATTCAAAACGTAAGGTGTTACATTTCGATTTTCCGTCGTAATCGGAATTATATTCGAATCAATCTGACAAATGCACGAACGAATCGAAGGTGGCTGAATATTGATTTCGAAAACGGATATTTGTCTTCCACGCGAGCCCCGACCTTGGGGTTTATATGGTATCGATATTGCGAGTCATGTTGTTTGCCAAAGCCACGCTGTTTGCTGCTCACATATCCTGCTGAACTCGAATGATGAATATGCGGGCTCAGTATGATTGAGTTTGAATATCTATGGGGTTTCCACGCAATTTACCTCAAGTACGGCCGCTTCCGGATTCGTGCCGGAAAAAATTAAACATTCGATAGTAATAGGAAATAAAATACAAAATTTTCACTAGCAAAATACTGATGTATATATAATCTGAAAATACTGATGCTGTAAAGTCGTTTGGAAGATCACTGATGCCTAACGAGAAATTTGGAAAAACTTTCTATGAAGTTGATGTTTTTCGGGGAAAATATTCAACAAATTGAATATTCAAAATAATTGAAGTACCAAGATCATTAGTGAAATTTGTGTAAAAAAACAAACGTTTAATTTTCTTTACATGCAATAGTAAGGCAATAGAAGGGCTCTAAGGAAAAACGATCGTCCTGTCAGACAGAAATTGAGGCAAATCAAATTCAAAGTTTCCCAACTAAAAACAATACTTCACTCTTAAAGAAATATACAAAAATCAGCATTTGATCAGAAATTTGTTCATTAAAACTCGTACCAAGCAAAATAAGTTCTTGATGAAATTTTCCACAATCATTTCAAAAGATTCAGAGAAATATACTTACTGATGTCACTTTTCCCCGGCATTAGGCGTCAGTCGGTGGATCATCAACGTATTCTTATTAATATAAATCTTTAAGATCGATATAACATAAAGGCACAAAGCTTTGTTATTACATTAGAAAACTTCAACATCAGTGTAAGCACTGACAATATAATAAAAAATAAGTATTGTGTTTTAAGGAATTCAATCTATAAACACCTGATTTATTGTTTTTACCTGGTTTGGTTTTATTATTTTCTATATATAGTGTGTTCCAACGAAAATTTGACCCCCTATAACTCCGAAATGAGTAACATTAGCGAAAACACCAAGACACGTCGATTTTTGTTTCGAGGGGAGCATTTTCGAAATAATTCGAAACTTGTCAGATCAACCCCTACCCCAGCAACCCTAATTTCGAAATTCATCATAGAGAATAAGGGTCGAGTGGCACCTTACTGTAAAGGTCTGTCAATTCTCCATTCTGATTTGTCATTTTAGAATTTTAAATTAACATACAGGGTGTCCCAACCGAGGGTAAAGTTGAATTCCTGCAAATCCCAAATACTAAATGAAATCGATTTATTTTGGCATAATGCAAGCGCAGGTTTATGCTCGGTCTAGAAAAACGACCTACACTTGTGAATTTGGAGTTGGTGCAATCAACCCCTATTTCCAGCATCCCCAACTCAAAAACCATTCGATCGAAAATAGGTCAAGTGGCACCTCGTTGGAAAGGTATTTCAATTTTCTCTTCGAATTTGGTATTTTCGAAATTCAGAATCAGCATACAGGGTGTCCCGGAGCAGGAACACTGAAAACCCAAATAACTTTTTGAAACTGGTTCATTTCGGTATAATACGAGAACATGTTTATGTTTGATTCGAGAATAAGACTCTCTTGCGTGAATATGGAATTTTTGCAATCAATCTCTTCCATTCAGCATCCCCAACTCAAAAATCATACAAGTGATTAAAGGTTGAGTGGCAAAGTTCCAGAAAGATTTTTCTATTTTCTGAATCACTGAGGCATTGGTTTCAGTTTGGCAATCGAGGTTTTCTGGCGTGAGGATCAGGATGAGGGATGATGGAGAAACTGATTGGATGCTCATCTAAACAGGAAAACAAGATTTATTGAACTTGTATTCAATTGAAAACAAAAACTAACTTGATTATTACAACAATTGTTCAAAATGACCTCCGCCCACCTCCATACGGTTATACAGACGATTTTCGAACTCTCTTATCACATTAGCGAAAACTTCAGGAGTCAAAAGTCGGCATTCTGTGATAATCCTCATCCGCAGCTCCTCCAGGTTTTCTGGTCTTGTGGCATAAACTTTAGATTTTAGATGGCCCCACAAAAAAATCTAGGGATTTAAATCTGGTGACCTGGCTGGCCACTCAACAGGTCCTCTTCTACCAATCCACCTTCCTGGGAAATTTTCGTCTAAATATTGGCGCACCCGAGCATCATAATGCGGAGGAGCACCGTCTTGTTGAAAACGCATTTCGTCCTCAGAAAGAGTTGGATCGTTCTGTAAAATTTCTGTCAATCTAGGATGTATGTGTTCCTCTAACAACTGTAGGTAGCCATTTTCATTCAGATTACCCTCAATAAAGAAAGGCCCAACTAGATGATTGCCAAAATTCCTGCCCAAACGTTCAACTTCTGAGGCCTTTGCGTGTGGGCCTCTCTAAACCAATGAGGATTCTGTGTGTCCCAATATCGACAATTATGTCTATTCACTTCACCACTGAGCATAAAGGTGCTTTCATCAGAAAAACAGATGTTATTCAGAAAATTTGGATTAGCGTTTAGGTTTTCACTTAGATTTTCACAAAACTGTAAACGACGATCTGAATCATCTTCGTTTATTTCATGCACTAATTTTACCTTGTAGGGTGAAATTTGTGATGTTTCACGATTCTATGGATAGTTGTAGCTGATACACCAGTCAGACGAGATAGTTTTCTGATCGAAGTAGTATTCTCCATTTGTAGATGACCCATTACTGCCACTTCCGTTGCCTCATTTCTGACAGGACATGCCACTTCATGTTTTTGTTTGCCACCGAACCCGTAGCTAGGAATTTGTCAACCAAATATTTAAATTACTGGTGACTGACTCCTTTCTCTTTCAGGATGGTTCCTATCGAATATCCTTGCCGTTTCTTTGGCACAACTGTTATTTCGAAAATACGTCGATACAATTTCGACCCTTTCCTCAGTGGAATAAACCATTTTCAGATTAATTTCAACTGACGAACAACAACAATAATGAGGAACTGATCTGAATAATAATAATATTTCATTGCAAAAATGAGAAATAACAGATGACTGCACGCCAGATGGAAATGAAAAAATGTGAACATTTTCAATGCAGAAATCAGCTTTATTTCTTCGTAATCGATGCTCAACACATCGTACCCCAATATTTTTAACAGTTTCGAATTAATTTTAGTTGATAATTTCAAATGACGATATTGAATTTTTCGAATGAAATGCTTCAATCATTCTGGAATTCAAAAACCTTTCTGAAGATATGCCACTAGAATTATTTGTATGATTTTCAAGTTGGGGATGCTGAATGGAAGGGGTTGATTGCAAAAATTCTATAACCACATAAGAATGTCCTATTCTCATGTTCATGTTCTCGTATACCGAAATGAACCAATTTCAAAAAGTTATTTGGATTTTCAATGTTCCTGCTTCGGGACACCCTGTATGATGATTCTGAATTTCGAAAATACCAAATTCGAAGAGAAAATTGCAGTACCTTTCCAACGAGGTGCCACTTGACCTATTATCGATCGAATGATTTTTGAGTTGGGGATGCTGGAAATAGGGGTTGATTGCACCAACTCCAAATTCACAAGTGTAGGTCGTTTTTCTAGACCGAGCATAAACCTGCGCTTGCATTATGCCAAAATAAATCTATTTCATTTAGTATTTGGGATTTCCAGGAATTCAACTTCACCCTTGGTTGGGACACCCTGTATGTTAATTTAAAATTCTAAAATGACAAATCAAGGTGGAGAATTGACAGACCTTTTCAGTAAGGTGCCACTCGACCCTTATTCCTATGATGAATTTCAAAGTTAGGGTTGCTGGGGTAGGGGGTTGATCTGAGAAGTTTCGAATTATTTCGAAAAATGCTCCCCTCGAAACAAAAATCGACGTGTCTTGGTGTTTTTCGCTAATGTTACTCATTTCGGAGTTATAGGGGGGGTCAAATTTTCGTTGGAACACACTGTATTTGCTTAAAGTATTATTAGTTTGGAAAGCTATGTTGAAATTATTGCTACTCAAGAATGAGATCAGTTTCTCACTTGTGATGCCAACGTAGGTTAAGGAGTTGAATTTTTGTTTCAATTTATCGACAGGGTATACTTCATTCAATGCGATGATTGAAACAAAAATTCAACACCTTAATCTACGTTGGCATTACAAGTGAGAAACTGAAATCATTCTGGAGTAGCAATAATTTCAACATAGCTTTCAAACTAATAATAATTTAAGCGAATATATAAAAATAATAAAACCAAACCAGGTAAAAACAGTAAATCAGGTGTTTATAGATTGAATTGCAATGACTGATAATTTCTACATTGGTAGAACACAGAAATTTTAATATTAGAATATCGGAACATAAACGCAGTTTTTCAAATAAAAAATCACATTCAAATTACGCGAATCATCTCTTAGAAAATAATCACTCTTTCGACCCACAGTTTGAAATTTTGCATACAGATAATAAATATTGGAAGGTAGATCTTTGGGCAACTTTAGAAATCAACAAATATAAACACTCAGGTAGACTCATCAATGAAGAAGTCGATTTAAGCCCTTCACCTCTATTGAATCTCTTCAGGGGGCAATCTATTCCTTAATTTTATTGGATATACCTGTGATAAATAACCACTTGAGAAGGAGCAACGTAATAAGCTTTAAATTACTCAAGAACATTTATATTTATATTCTCATTTATATTTTCTGTACATTCATTCGTCTGAAGAAGCTACGGTGTAGTGAAACGCGTTACGAATCGCAATTATTAAGTAAAATTCCTTAAAACACAGTACTTGTTTTTTATTATTGATAATGAAATTTTACCAAGTAAAAGCTTCGCAAATTCAAACACTGACAATATTCTAACTAATATGGAAAACTGTTCAGCAAGATCAATACAAGCACATTTATCAAACCATTATGTCCAGAAGCTCAATGTTCGACTGCCTGAACCATCAGCTCTCCTCGCAAAATCAGGTCCGCCGTATTGGTTCCCAGGATATGAGTGAGTTTATGAGGATCCTTGAGGGTGTATATTGGGATCGGGTCATAGATGCACAATCCAGAGATATGAACTCCCTTTGGGATACCTTTGAGGATAGGTTTCGCACTTTGTTCGAGGATAATTTTCACCTAAAGTGGATGGCTGACTACCGGAAAGTGGAGTGACGGTTGGAAGAAACCAACATATCAGCAGGCTGGATGATCTCTTGGATAAAATATACATTATATCTAGAGCTCGTCCCAAATTTACGGGAGTTTATAAATCAGTCAAAAATAAATACGCTGAAGTGATTTCGGAACACAAAAAAATTCTTAATCAGTAAAAAATTTTGCTAGTCAGATAAGCAATCGTAAGCTGTTTGGAATATCATCAATATCTTAACAAAGGTTGAAAGTAAATGTGAAGTGGAGTATTCAAAGAATTTTTCTTACATGTTTGGGGTAAGTGAAGGAGAGGTTTGAGATGTAGTTAGATCCATGAAAAATGAAGCATCTTGTGGTTATGACGACATATCAATCAGCGTCATTGAAAATTCGATAACAACAATAAGCAAGCCAATAACTCTTATAATAAACAAAGCTTTCGTTAATGTTTCAAAATCGACTCGAAACTACTTTTGTAAAACCATTGCATGGAAAATTCTCGAAAAAATACTATCGAACATGTTGCTGTGCTTCTTCAAAGAATTCAAGATCTTCTACTATTCGCAACAAGGGTTTGTCGGTCGAAAGTATACAGAGACGGCAATTTTTCAGCTCATACACTGCATTATGGAAGCCTTTGAGTCTGGATTTCTCGAGAGCTTTTGATTGCATTCAGCATGATATACTGCTGAAGAAGTTGGATCGTGTGGTATTCGCGACAAGCTGTTGGATCTCATTTCCAGCTACCCTAGTAGCAGAAAACAGATATTTGTGATGAATGTTGGGGTAGAGAGTTCACTTCATCGGAACTCAACCTGAAGTTTGAAGTACCCCAAGGAAGTATTCTTGGGTCACTTTTGTTTGTGGTGTATATAAAGAATCTGTCGAGAGCCGTCAATTTGGGCACTTGCAGTCCATTCATGTTTGCCTACGATACCAGTTTCTCTGATTCGGCGCCAAATACCAATCGTGCAATATCAAGGGCATGTGATATTCCTATGCAGCTGAGCCGATCATGCAGATTTCTGGGTCTATGTATTGATGATAATATGGTTACACTTAGTCAGCTATACTTTATATGCACTCAAAAATTATGTCGACCAAAATATGCTAAGAGCAATATATTTTTCCAACTTCCGATCTCTACTTTCTTATGGTGTAATTTTTGGGGTGCAAGTTCTCATGAGGACCAAATTTCCTCCATCAAAAGTAAGCCCTACGAGTAATCTATTCGAAGCGTCATCGCGAGAGTTGTCGAGGTTTTTCAGGGAACACAGCATTTTAACACTTTGTGGTATCTACATTCACAGGTATCTGAGGTTTGTTGCCAAATACGATGAATACTTCTCTCAGCATAAAATTCGAAACAACTCATGTCGAATTCTTCCTTTTCGATACCCAAATTGTAGTTTATCTCTGATCCAACAGCAAATGGAATAGTCTAGTCGTGGGTTCTTTAATTTTTTACCGGGAACCCTAAAGGAAATCAATGGCATTGTGCCTTTCAAGAAGCAGATTTTCTAGTTTAATTTGGATTGTGATCCTTACAACTCGAATGAATATTTTAGTTACTGCAAAAAGCAATGTTAATTTATATACATGGTGGTCCAACGAAAACTTAACACTTTTATTTTCCGGTTTTAAAATGAAAATATGGACAATCGCTCCGACCTATAGATTACTGATACAAAGGGAAACAACTTTTCCGATTTTTCTTCCCCGCAACTTCAAACTTCAAGGAGATTTTCCCCTACCGGGGTGACCACAGCCCTCTGATTTTGAATACGGATGGGAGGTGTTGCGAAACATAATTTTGAAGATCTTATCGAGTACTATCTGACCCCGAATTTTTGCTTCCAAATTTTCATTGTTAACGAAATGGCAGCTACAAAAGTGGAAGACTCCTTACTTTTGTGATTAGTTTATTGAGTGCTGAAAATGGGCACCATTCACTTCCATGCAGTAAAATAAGTTTTGCTCAAATCGTTCACGTACAGTTTTCAACATTTCTGGTTCAATTGGACGGCATTCATTAATGATCCGAATTCGCAAATTATCCAGCGACTCAGGTTGGGTAGCGAAATCTGAAATTTCAGGTAACTCCATAGAAAAAAGTCCAAAGGCACCAGATCCCGTGATCTGGGTGACCACTCAATATGTCCTCTTCTTCCAATCCAGGCCTGAGGAAAATTTTTATTTAAGAACTGACGCCCAGGTTGAACGAAATGAGGTGGTGCGACATCTTGTTGAAAAATGATCGTTTCATGGTCTTCTTCATTCTCCAATACTTGCACGAGGGCTGGATAAATTGTGTTTTGTAATATTTCTAAATGAATTTGGCCAGTGATATTATCGGGTATAAAAAAAGGGCCGATTATGTGATTTCCATAAATAACCGCCCAAACTTTTGGGGAGGCTGAGAATGCTCTTCTCGAAATAATCTTGGATTTTCATCTGATCAGTTATGCCTGTTTACAGTGCCGTTAAGTTAAAATAAACACTCATCCGAAAAACAGATATTGAACAAGTAGTTTGAATTATTGTTAATGATTTCACTGCCACTTCACAGAACATGAGCCTGCGATCAAAATCATGCTCATTCAGTTCCTGAACCAATCGTATCTTAAAAGGATGAATCTTATGTTTTCTCAAAATTCTCATGATTATTGTGGGTGTAACATCAGACACATTGGACAATTCCCTAGTACTAAGGGTGGGAACCATCGCAACGTGACCTAAGATAGCCACTTTCCTCGCTTCGTTCCTTTCATACACCCTCTTTCTGTTGCCGACTGAACCAGTAGCCTCAAATTCAGCAATCAGTTGCACAACGTAAGCAGCTGATATATTTTTTTTCAGGATATCGTTCGTTAAATGAAGCCGTTGTTAATCGCGCAGAGTCGTGATTTCTAAAAAATAATTTTATCATTTCCACCCTTTCTTATACGGAATACACCATTTTAATCCCACTTCAAATTTACAATCCCTTTGGCATAGGTTCAACGTTCCTGAAAATTCACGAGGAACTAAGGTAAATCAGACACATGATTTGTCTACTTTTTCGATCAAAAAAATAACAAATAAATGAAACCATTATATGCCTAGGTAAACTCATTATAAGCTAGTCATATACCAGCGTTCTTCACTGCATGGAAGTGAGTGGTGCCCATTTTCTTCACTTAATAAACTTATCACGAATGTAAGTAGTCTTTCACTTTTTTAGCTGCCATTTCGTTTACGATGAAAATTTTGAATCGAAAATTTGAGGTCAAATAGTACTCGATAAGATCTTCAAAATGAGATATCGCAACAACCCTCATCCCTATTAAAAATCAGGAGGTTTTGCTCATCCAACATTGAGGAATTGAAGTTTCGAGGAGGTAGAAATCGGAAAAGTTGTTCCCCCCGAATCAGATAATGACGGATCCGAACAATTCTCCATATTTCATTTTGGAATCGGAAAATCGAGGTGTTAAGTTTTCATTGGACCACCCTGTATGTTATGCCAGCAACAATTTCCAAATAGTGTTATTGTTTGACCAGTTCTCGAATTGTGATTTTATTCTATGTGTGTATGTTTTCACAATTGTGCTTAATAAATTTGCTATCTATCTATCTATTCGTCCTCACTTTCTTCTGGTTGGTTGATGTACGTCAAACGTCTGTAGAAATCCTTAACTGCTGATTTTATAAGAAATGATTTGATCGCTTGTAAAACGTCCCACTTTGCCTTCTTGATAGGTATCTTTTTCTTGATGTGGTTTTTGTAGACTTTTTCGCCAATATTGGCGATTGTTGCTAAAGGATCTTCCATAGGCAGGTTTCATTTTATATTTTCCGCCGTTTCTAAACAGTCAACATAGAACTGTCATTGCACGGTGATTTGACAATTGAAAACCAGGAGAGTTTCAATCATGGAAAGATTTGCTCTCACATAACGCATCGAAATAGTGAAAATTCATTACAAAATCAGAAAAAATTTCGCGAATACAGTTCGAAATGTTCGTACTGCTTTTGTTCATCTTTTTTTTATTTTTTCCTATTTATTAGTACTAAAACCATAAATCATCTCTAATAGAAAGCTGTTAGCATGGAGTCTCATGAAACAAGTAATAATTTATAGTTATACAAATCATGATGTTACAAGGATGAGTGAGCTTTGATATAAACAAAAAGAATGATACAGTAAAAAAATGATGATATATATGATGTAACTATTACATTTCAAGGAGATATTTTTAACTTTTTCCACGTCATAACTTTGTAGGTCTTTTATTTTTTGGAAAGGCTGTTAAATGAGATGATAGCTTGATAAACAGTTGCTTGTCTTCCCTTCTCCGTCCTGATGTTACTGTGTGTACGGTTTTTTGCGGCTCTTATATTTGAATGATGTACTTCACAGATTTTCCCTAGTATGGTTCTCGATTTGACCAGTTTGTTTCTCAGTTTAAAGGCTAGTTACTGTATTTTTCTGTCCAAAGTGGATGCTCTTTGTGTTTATTTTCTACAGGATGGCGCTACGTGCTACACCGCTAATGAAACAATGGCTCTATAGAAACAACAATTTCCTGAACGTATGATTTCTCGCAATGGAAACGTGAATTGTCTCCGTAGATCATGCGATTTAACACCATAAGATCTACGCCAATGCTCCAGCAATTATTGAGGCACTCAAAGACAATATTAGAGCTGTTATCTTCGATAACAGTCAATATTTTATCGAAAATGAATTATTTACAGGGA
The DNA here is from genome assembly GCA_013387265.2 of Cryptolaemus montrouzieri. Taxonomy (NCBI): domain Eukaryota; kingdom Metazoa; phylum Arthropoda; class Insecta; order Coleoptera; family Coccinellidae; genus Cryptolaemus; species Cryptolaemus montrouzieri. The sequence goes on along the minus strand of JABFTP020000144.1, from coordinate 8,304,710 downwards.
ATAATAAGAAAGAGATTGAGATTTTTATGGGTAAACAAGTTTGTAAGTTCAGTCCATAAGTAATTAAAGTGACGTGGGAATTTTGGACCATATTTCAGGCACTCGGTAATTACATTACAGTTGAACGAAAATAATGACAATCTTGGATGTTTTTTCAGAATCAGGAATGTGGATTTTGAAACAAGAAATTCAATGGTCAATAATTAGTCGAAGTTAAAAAGGCCCTTCAAAGGAGCATTTTGACATTTTACTTGTTTCTGATAATGTGCTGTCATCAGAAGAGAGAATTACGATATTACAGGTTCCTGTATAAATTTATTCCATGCAAACAGCAGCAACATATTTATTCAGAATAAGAGACTATGAATTTTAGTGGGTGCCAACTTTGGACGTACATAACCCAGAATGTTAGTGATTAAAATAATTCACTAAATTTACCGAAATTCCCGAGGAATATTTGTGTAAGCAAATAACCAGACACTCGCTCCGCATACAAACCATATACTTGTCGACCTGACATCTCGGAATCTGGGCCCGTTGCCTGTCTCTGTCGGGACAGACTGTTTATTATCAAACAAATTTTATGTGAATGAATGTAACTGAATTTAAATGAGGTTACGGATCGTTTGACTATAAATGTACAAGGTTTTGAAAAAAATCTGTGCAAATACTCTTGTTCAAGTTTGATTTATACAGGGTGTTCCATATCAAGCGAGCCACTTAGTATTTTTCTTTTCGTAGAGATTGGAGAAATTCGCCGGAATACGTCGAATGATTTTGTTTGATAGTTGAATTATAATGAAAACAGCGAGATTACACTGCTTCGTTTTACTACCAATAAATACAAATAATACACTGTTACTGTAGTTTCGAGCTTTCGCCCATCGTTAGACAGAGAATTATCTTGGATAACAACTACATGGGCATTTATAGTGAATTGAAAGCGACAGTAGATGTTATGATAGTAAATGTATAAAAGACTCATATAAAGATATTGAATATTTGGATCTTATCCAAGTCTGTTTGGTCATTAATTATTATTTCATTAGGACTGTGTGGAGTTTTGAGGATTTCAATGGACTCTAGGTAGTCCCATTTCCTACTCCTCCAAGTTGTCCATACCAGGAAAAGTTTTCATGCAGTGGTTCGCGAACGTCAAATCTTGTTTCTTCTTGACAAAGGCAGTGTGCTGTTCAATGCATCTGTTCTTAAATGCTCGAGTCATTTGTTCTATGTATATCTGATTGCATGTAAGCTTATAGACACCCGATTTGTTCTCGTTTTGAATAGGATCTCTAGCATTAAATAGAAGTAAATATTGAAATTGAATCAATCGCTTAAGTGAGAAATTGAAAAATCCAAAAATGAGATTTGGAAATTGTTTTCTTTTTTAATTTGAATTTCATTCTTGGGTGGATATTATTGATGAGATTGAGAAATTGAGTGAATTTTCGAGAAGTACCAATCAAACGACATAGAAAATAACCACCCTTTCTCTAGTATAGACAACTTGGAGATTATGCATTGTAACAAAGACTAACTTTACCGGTTAAGCCCAGAGAAATATGAGCATTGAGACTCTAATTCAATAATTGTCACTGAAATCTTAGAGAATAGTCAAGGAAGTTTTGCTCAGATATTTAATTACATATTATAATTATGGTAAACAATGTCAACAAATTTTTTTCTATATATATACAGTCGACTTATCTTGGTGAAATAGATGATATAGTGGTCGTCTATGTTAGAGTCCCCAATTACTCAGGGAGTTCAAATTCTTGTATTTTACTGCTGCATATGTGGGAAAATCTCTATTTCAGCTTCGGATTCATTTGGATTTCTGGTCTCCAGATAGAAGTTATATCTCAACCTCTGAGCTCCACCAACGACTTTCCATCTACGACTCTCCACCTAGGACCCATATTTTTGATATAGGTCACTACACAGTATTTAAGATAAATATATATCTCGACTTTCCACTTGAGAACTTTTATATGAATTAATTGTTTCAAATACAATCGACGATGATTTTCAAGTTCAACTAATTAGTCCAAAGGTCGGCAAAGAAAGAAGTTGCTGGGGAAGGTTCGGAAGCCGGTAAGACATACCATCTGATAGCCGGATTATGCGCATCAGACTCTTAGCTAGTGGCGTGGCATAGATAGAGGGTTGCGTGGAATCAGGTGTTTTAATTCAAATTGTTGCTACGTGATTTTAGCACGTTACAGCATATGACACCAGGGGTGCTCAAACTTGAATTGCTGGTGATCTACCTCGATATTTTTGAACTACTTACGATCCACTCTTAGAGGCAGCAAGTATGTGTGATGCAAGGTTATCGTACATACACGATACACCCTACCTACCTACCTAGCATATATAGATATTAGCTTCTGTGCGATATACATTATTTTAGCCAAGGTTTGGGTTATGTTAAGTTAGGTCCTCCTCTATAATATCAATGAAAAACTCATAGTTATTCAAAATTGCGAGTTTATTGGTTCCTTCAAAACAAAATAATTACATATAGTGTTATACCTAACTAAGGAGTGACTTTGAATATTGAAGCGTGGCACTGCATGTCCTCAGCATACTTTTCATAGGATGGTAGGTAACCACTGAGTACTAATCGCAAGCATGATGACATATGATCGTCTGTTAGTCGATTGCGATATTTTGACTCAATTATCTTCATTTCAGAAAATGCAGACTCGCACAAGTAGGTTGACCCAAATATTGCCGACAGTTAAAGGGCGATTTCCCTTAGATTCGGATCTTTATCTTCAAACATAAAACACCAGAAATTTATATCAGATGATGTAGCTTTGAGATGTCTATATGATATAATCTGCACCAACTCATTTCCAACATAACATGAGTTCATATTGAACTGACTTGCTATTTCAGTAGCTAATTTCTCAATGTTTTAACATGAAGAAGGATAACTCATGAATGATGCCATATTTGCCAATTTACTGCAATCGTAAAAACACATTTCGAATTGATCCAAAGTATTTGATAATTCGGCCTCATACGTATCATAATTCAACTTGGGATTCCTTGCTTTCTAAGACGGAAAATGTTTCAGATCCTTTCTTTTCAGTTGATCTATCATAAGTTGCAATTTACTTTCGAATGCGTTTACTGCACTAATCATCTCAATAATAGTTTCTCCTTTACCTTGAAGCTCCAAGTTGATGGTGTTTAAGTGCATTGTGATGTCAGTCAAAAATGCCAAATCAGTCATTTTTCGTTTTTCAACATCTGAGAGTCATCACCTCTTTAGTCTAGAAGAGCTGTTATTTCAGACAATAATTCTTGAAAACTTTCTAGGAATTTTCCGCGACTCAACCACCTGACGTCCGTGTGAAGAACTAAATCAGTGTGTTCAGCGGATCCCTATCTTTAAACTGCAACTTAAAGAGCCGCCGTTGCAAGCTACGTGCACGGATGGAATTCACAATTTTCGTTGAATTGCCCATAATTTCTTTCGTGTCTAAAACTTTTGAACACAAAACTTGTTGATGTATAATGCAATGGAATGAAAAAATGAAGGGAAACCTTCATTAGCTCGACACAATTCCACAAAACTGTTTTTGTTCCAGTAATTGCTAGTGCTTCATCGGTTGTAATGCACACTAATTTATATATTGGTAGCTTGTAGTTTTTTACAGAATTGAAGAAAGCGTCATATATATCTTCGCCACTGGTCTTACATACATAATTTTCAATTTTTTCTGAATATATTTCTGCTGCAGCAATGTCTGCACATGCAGCTTCTCCAACGATTTTAATGCTATACAATGATTGTCGCACCTTAAATTTGAATCAACCTTTCGTTGATTGAAATCCTTCACCACCACAACTGCCACCAGATTCTTCAAAATGTGCTTAGAGACGCTTTTCCTTCTACCTGATAATTAAACCACTCAGCGGCACTCTTTTTTTGGTTGCGGTCTTCGATCTATGATGAAAACGCTAACGAATGTTTATTTAATGTTTTAATATTTACAGTTCATTGTTTGCTTTAGGAATACGTTTATAATAAAAAGTCAGAGTTGTGAAGTCCCTATTGGATATACCCATAAATACATATTATTTATTTCATTCTCATTTTATATTTTGTTTCAGCCAAGGAATCAAGCAATAAACGACTATCTGGATCAATATATGGCAATCATTTGAGGAAAAAATCCGAGGTAAGTCTTAAATTCTACGAGGTGTGATCAAAAATTGTTGGTACCTATTGAATTTATCTTTACTATTGTAACGAGCTTCCTTCATCTGGAAAAGCTCGGGTGTCAATTTTCGTTTGCTGATGTTGTCTCCTCGGGGAAAGGGATATGTTACACCTTTCCTTCCAGATCGCCGTAGGCGCACCCTGGTGAGTTGCATCTGAAGAAGAGTTTCTTGTTATCTAAGGCGTTAGAGTTAACCAAGAGAGTCAGTTTCCAAGTCTGCTTTGAGGACTTGGTAACTGGTCAGGAGTATTCTGTTTTGCTACGGTTTGACCATATCTTACTCGGACTTGACTTACCGAAAAAGACATTAACGGAGCACAAGATTGTGTTATGACTATACCAGGTGTTATATAATAGTATGTCTCAACTTTAGTGGGTAAATCTTCGTGCAGTTTCAAAAAAAAAAGTTCATATAAACATAGGTCCGCGAAAGCTTCGTTACGGAGCTAGAGGGTGTTAAAATTTCCGGAAAAATTGGTTTTCCTTCAAACCTCCTGCAGTTTTTGAAATTTGAAATATTCAGCCTAAATTTGGAATGCAAGTTATTTTTTACAGCCTCCTCAATAAATGTTGACTGAAATTCACAAGGTGTTTTCTTTTTCGAGGACATGTCTCCTTTTGCCTTTTCAAACTTTTTCGCAGTACGCCACTGATAAGCGTACAATCAATCTTCGTCATCTTCGTTCAATTTAGAAACTTTTTTGACACTTCTAATTTTTTCGTATCTCCAACCGTTTTCGAGTGAAAAATTATTTAAATACTCGATAGGTAAGAGAAAGAACGATTTAAAACTGGATAAATTGCTGGAAGTGTCCTCTACCTGCAAGAATACAGGCCTCTGTCCTTCTTCGCATATTATCACGCAATATACCTGGGGTATTTCTCATCGTGTCACAAGAGGTTACCATTCGATTTCTCAATTATTCTGTAGTGTTCACTGGAGTGATATAAACTAAACTTTTGAGATATCCCCATAAGAAAAAGTATAAACTATTTAAGTCTGGAGACCCAGAAGGCCATAGTTCTGGCCCACCCCGACCTATCTATCGGTTGTTGAATGTATTATTCAAGAATTCCCTAGCTCCTCCGCTCAAATGTGCTGGTGCCCCGTCATGCATGAACCACATTATGTTTCTCACCAAAAGTGGCACATCCTCGAGCAATAAAGGTAACTCCTCTTCAAGAAATTGCCGATAAGCGGGACTGTTTAGTCTGTTAGGCAACAAAAATGGCCCAATCAAATAATTTCCAATTATTCCTACCCAGACATTCAGTGAAAATTTTTCTTGATGATGAGATTCTTCAATCAAATGGGGGTTTTCCTCAGCCCAATAATGATTATTGTGAAAATTTGTGATAGCAATTCTCGAAAAGTTAGCTTCGTCTGTGAACATTATTTCACTATCAAAATGAACATTTTCTCTAATTTCATCTTAGAACCATCGGCAGAAATTCAGTCTTGAAGGAAAATCTCGAGGAAGTAGAGTTTGAACGCTTTGAATATGAAACGGGTACAATAAAAAGTTGTGGAGAATCTACCAAACTAGAACATGTGAAATATTCAACTGATTTCCTATTTTTTTCGTACTCACATGAGGATTCAAATCAATACAATTCAAAACTCCTTCCTCAATATCTGGAGTTCTCATAGTTTGAGTTGCACCTTTTAAATGATTATTTGCAGTAAAAGTACCAGTTTCCCTCAACTTTCTGTGGATATTTGAAAATCTTCGCCTATCTGGTGTTACTCGACTTGGAAAGCGCACCTGATATAATCCCTAGCTTCTGTTGTGTTTCCGTCAGCCAGATCGTTCATGTAATGGATATCAGCCAATTCGGCGTTAGTAAAATTAGCCGTTTTTTCTTACAGCAATAACTTCAAAAGTCTTAAGACTAATCGTTAGTTTAATAAACAATTCGAACAGACACTAGCTCAACTTTAGCAACTGTCAAAATAAATAAATAAATGAAAAAATCAAAGCCTACTAGTCATTTTTTTTTATTAGAAGTGCTTTCAATTCAGCGAATGCATACAATCGTTTAAAAATTTTTTGCTCGAGAACGGTCGGAGATACGAAAAAATTACATGTATCAAAAAAGTTCCTAAATTAAACGCAGATGACGAAAATTGATTGTACGCTGATCAGTGGCGTACTGCAAAAAAGTTTGAAAGGGCACTAGAAGACATGGCTTCGGAAAAGAAAATGCCTTGTAGATTCTAGTTAAAATTTGGGATGGAAGCTGTAAAAAACAGCTTGCTTTCTAAATTTGGGCTGAATATCTCAAAAACTGCAGGAGTTTAAGAAAAAAAACAAAATTTTTCCAGAAATTTCAACACGCTGTAGCTCCGTAACGAAGCTTTTGCGGACCTATGTTTATATGAACATTGCACGCATTAGATTTACCTACTCAAGTTGTGACATACCATTATGTAATACCCTGTATGTTCGGACAATGGCAAGCGAAAACAACGGAACTAAATGATCTGTTCGGAATATAAGCGTATGATATATTTTCGGAATATAGCGACAAAAATTTACTACAATTTCTACTAAAACTGCCACGGAATAATTTGCGACAATAAAAAAATCAATGGAAGAAACAACGCATGCAAAAAGGTATCAGCTCATCTAGCAGCCCATCAAATTTCAGGAAGAATAGGTCTCTGAACTGAAATTGAGGTTATTATCACTTTCGAGAAGCATCTGAATGCTACGACTGAACTTGACTGAATGATTTTCATGAGTCTCCAGATTTTGCGAAAAGATCACTAGCTGTGATAGGTCAATCCACTTCAACGGTTTCCAGTATCATATACTTTATGCTTATCAAGCCAGAACCACGACAGGGATGAATATCAGTTCCGATAAAAACAAGTTTTAATATCGGTACTTACTGTGCATTGCTTCAATCGTGTTTTGACATATAAAAATTCGATAAAATGCAAGAAGAATGCAGCACTTCAAATTTTTGTTACTTATTTCATTTGAATGAACAGATAGATTCATGAAAATAGATAATATAAGTTTAGCAAGAGGTGTGCTGAATTAATTTATTATATTTTTTTCAGAGTTATAAACCGCGTACCGGAAGTTTCTTCAGCTCTAGTGCAGATGAACCAAACACGGTTGCGAGTTCGAGCCTCAGTTTGCACGAGGGAGATCAAAGTAAAAAGCAGATAAAGCAAATGTTCACTTCCTTTTTCGCTAATAGTAAGGTAAGTTTGCCACTAAAAACTATGAACAGTTTCGTTGAAATTTCAAGAACTTTCGTTTAAATATCGACATCGCTTGTTAATATTCATACCTATTATATCTCGGGTGTAATATTGATCTCTAAATTTGAATCTATAACACTTTCTTCATACTCTTATAGGGTTTCATCAAGTCAAGCAGCATAAAGTTCATGATTTTGAAAGCTGCTTGAAAGTTGCATACTTGTAAGAGCATGAAATTAAGTTCACTTGCTAATCGCTTGTTTCCATACTCGTATAGGTGCAATAGAAGTAGTTTTTTTTATGCGCGCTTCCCAGGAATTGGCGAACCTGTTATACCACATGAAAGAGCGCCTGGAAAGAATTGAGGTGTCTATTTACTCGCTTCCTGAAGGGGGCCAATTTGTAGGATGTTGGGGAAATGTTGTACGGAATCGATTTTTACAGCTCACTAGCCCTGTAAACGAAGGAATTCTTATAGAGAGAGGTTCGAGGGGTCGTTAAATGTACCGCCATATGATGAGAACTCCTTGCCAGCCTAGCGGCAAAACATGAGAACATGAGCTTTCCCGGAACAAGGTCTTTCAGCTCCTGGGAGCATTTTTTGTTTAAGTATCTGTAAAACAGAGAGAGATCAGCAACTTGTCTTCTGAGAGCCAGAAGTTGGAGATGGCGGTAATCTCCGGGTGGTCGATGAGGCTCACAGCCCGTTTCTGCACACTATCCAACATCCGCAACGAATTTTTGGGCGCAGACCCCCATACATGGGAACAATATTCCAAAGCTGGTCTAATCTGCGCCTTATTTAGAGGCAACCGCTGAGATGACGTGAAGTATCGCTTGGCTCTGGAAAGAAAACTAAGATTAGCTGATGCTGACTTAGCTATTGCTGATATATGTTCATGCCAGCAAAACCCGGAGTTGACCGTTATTCCGAGAAGGTGCATCGAATCTTCGGATGCAATTTGTTGGCATTGCATCATTAGAGGAGGTTCTCCAGCGGGGACCTTTCTAGAAAACGTAGTTGCTTGTGTCTTGCTCGCGTTGAAGCTCTCCAGGTTCAACTAAACCCACTCAAATATCATCTGTAAGTCAGAGCTTGTGTTATTAGTTTGTTGACATTTCTGACGATGAGATGCCGCAGCTGTAATCACCGCAGACTACTAAAAGACGAAACCAGGACACAATCGTCTGCAGAACCGAAGATCTTGTTCTCTGTAGATGACAAAAGATCGTTTATCTGCAACAGAAAAAAAGTTGGCGAAAGAATGGCTCCCTGAGGTACTCCTGCTTGCAACTGGAAACAATCAGATGTTATACCGTCGACCACAACTTGTATTGATCTATTTGAAAGAAAGCTACTTATCCGACCCCGCAATATTTCGGGAAGTCCATTTGCAGCAAGTTTATTCAAAAAGGCTGCATGCCAAACACTATCGAAGGCTTTAGATATGACGAGGTAGTACCATACAGAATATTCTAACTGGTTACAACAATCTGGGATTTCAAAACTTAGTACGATCGTTCTAGTCAATTCGTTTCGCAGCCCAATAAGTAAATACAAAAGGTTACGCTAGGAAATTTGATTAGTTTAAGGAAAAGGGAAGAAATCTAGCAATAGTCATTTCAGAAATGGAAGGAATTACTGTATTCAATAACAACACTCAACAACACAAAATATTGATGCCGTCTACCTACAATAGTGTTCTACATAATATGGAAAAAACACAATGAAATGTTTTTCGTATCGTTGATCAAACACTTGAATTTCCTTGTGAAAATATATATAAAACTGAAAGAAATTTATAATATATCGTCACCTAGCGGTCAGGAGAATACACACAACCAAATTTATATGTAGTCACCCGATATTTTGAGTTTTACCTCAGGGACTTTGGAAACCTCAAAGGATTGTTAGAATTGATCCTTTTTGAGATATTTCAATCGAAAAAATAAATTAATTAAGGTTTATTTTGAGAAAGAAACAAATGGAAGAAAATTAAGAGACTCTTTCCTCATGTAGTGAAAAAATTGAAACTTGTTTTCTCAGGAAGTAGGTGTTTTTTTCTCGACCTCAGTAGCTTGTATTACTCCTCTTGCCTGATACAAGCCTGAATCCGTCTAGGCTTGCTTTGGATTAGGTTTTCGACATCCTCTGGGGTGATATTCTGCCACTCTTCCTTGGCGGCTTGGATGGGCTGTTGTGGGGTCCTTGGATTATCCTGTCACGATCTACTTTTCCTTTCGAGATGATCCCATAATTTTTCAATGGGATTTAGGTCTGGAGAGCATGCTGACTAGTCCAAAATAGTCCCTCTGTTTCAAGATAATCTCGTGCGAGGTTGCTGATATGCGTAGGAGCATTATCTTGAATAAAAGTGAAATTCTCACCCTGATCACCTCGCCAGAGTATCACTATAGGCTCCAGCACTGGGTCTACGTAATTTCTAGGCGTTACACTCGCAGGAAACGAAATCAAATCTTTTTTGCCTCCTAGCATAATGCCACCCCAAAACATCACACTGCCCCTTGGTATTTCGGAACTTGTGTTGCTACTCGGAGTCTTTTTTTTTCCGGTGGAGGATAAATCTTTATGGACACCCAACGCTTTGACTCTGTGACGTCGGGTAGTGTGGGACTCCCACCATCAATATTTGACGGAGTATACCCTAACTAAAACCCCTCCTGTTTGCCAAGATATGCATGGGTACCGCTTTTGCATTACTTCCATGCATACTTGCCATTACAGTCGTTCTTATTCCCTTTCCGCTTCACCTTTTCGTTCGTCTTCTTTCTTCCTATTTATGACTTCCACAGCATATTTATTGACAGCCAGCCAATTCTCGTGCGACGCCAACATACAGTTAGCAAAGGTGTCCTCGATCACCACCCTTCCTATTTCCTTATCAATCTCTCTACAAAAGCGGCAATGAACGCTTGCAGCCTTACCTATTATGTGCAGATAAAATTAGAAGCATCCATGTCCCGAGATGAGATGAGTAATGTGGAAATCTTCCTCTCCATGCATCCTGTTGAACCAGGGGACCAGGTTCGGTATCAACCTCCTTGTCCAAGCTCCCTTCGTTTCTGACGACCATCTTTCCTGTCATTTTCCATTGTGATTATTCCTTCCTTCAGCCTGTTTTCCTTACCATTCCCATAAGTGTTGTTTCTCTCCTTTGCCAATAGATCTAAAGGAATCGTTCCTGCTATTACCTCCAGCGCTGTTGTAGAGACAGTCCCATTGGCACGGGACATTCCTATAGACACTTTCCTTCTTAGGCGTTAAGCCACTATTTGGTACCGCCTTACTTGAAGTGTCTTCCACCACACAGGAGCAGCAGATAAGGAAACTGTTCAGAATTTTCCTCTTATTTTGGCCTTCTGCGCCAATTCTGGGCATCAACCAGTTGAGGGCTACGGCCGTTTCACCAGCTCTGACTGCTCTCTGGATAATATGTTCTCCAGAGCTCGAATTCTTGTACAACACCACTCCCAGGTATTTAAGGGTTTTTCCTGGAGTTTTTATAGCTTCCTCCACCACCACCTCTATATGTCCACATTTCTTTCTTCCAGATAGAAGTAAAGCTTCCGTCTTCTGGGTTGAGATTTTGAGATCTCTAGTTTTCAGGTATGCTGCTCGGAGTCTAGCTTGTCTTCCACGACCCCTTAAATCCCGATCATCCTATCGAACAGCAATTCTGGTCTCATCCGAAAAAAGAACCGACCGCCAATTCACAATATTCCAATTTTGGTGCTCGATACACCAATTAAGTCTGTTAAATTTTTGTTGTCTGGTTAGCTCTGAAACTTTTAAGGGCCTTCTGCTATATAAACTCCCTGAACGAAGTCTTTGACGTATCGTTTCGACTGATACACTGATGCCTGTTGCTGCCAGAAGTTGCCTTTAGAGTATGGGGTACGACGTACTTGGATCTCTTCTTGCAATTTCGCACCAAAAGCGGTCTTGTTCTTCAGAAGTGATCTTCATACGACTTCTTCTGGGCCTTTTTTGCAGAAATTGTAGCTTCGCGTATCACCCCATCATCATCCAGCGAAATTATTCAACCCCTCTGCACATCGAAAAATCCAACGTAAGGCATTTTCAATTATGATTATAGGCTTTTTCAAATTTTGAAATTTATAGTTTCAAATTTCAGTGACGACTGAGTACAACATCCCGAACATGTGGTGATAATTCAACATTTCTTATCATATTTTTCAGTTTTTTTACAACAAAAAACTTCATTCTTCACAAGTAGTCAAAGGTCCATGGTTGAAAACTATCAATAATGTGAAATACCGAGTGATTCTATATAAATTTGGTTGTGGGTAGAGAAGATTATAATGAAATGATTCTTTCAGATGTTTTTCGCATCGTTGATCAAAACCACGCTATTCTTTGTAAAAATATTTAGAAAACTGAAAGAAATTTATGTTATGTCCACACCTAGTGGCCAGAAGTGTAATTATGATAATCAGTCGATTAAGGTTTACTACATATGGCGGTATACAGCACAACCCTCTCGGAAAATGATTGAATACTCGAGAATCGAGATTGAACGGTGATCTCCCGAGAACCGAGAGTCGGGGTGTCTAGAGACTTCTTTATATATAGAAAAAATATATAAATATATGAAAAATATCTCGGTTCGAAAGCAGCGTAATATCAACTATCAGATGAAGTGGGAATTCTATTGTAGGTATTTCTTTTATTTTCTCATAAGTTTAATATTAAATGGATTTCAATGTTTTATTGCAATTGGATTGTGATTCAAAAAGCTTGAATTCTCAAGCTTTTGTGAGAAAGAGCTTCACTTGTTTTGAATTCTAAAAACAAAAGCTTGGCTTCATTTTAAGTCAAGCAGCTTGATTTTCAAGTCGAACCGTGAATCCTTATACGTTATCTAATAATTGAATCAATATGCCAGTAACTCGAAACGGTGCAAATTTAATTCCAGAAAGTAGTATTCGGGCGAGTTCCATCGAAGGATCCTCAGACTCTCATTCATCAGTCTTGGAATGGCAGAAAGAATGCTTATGAAATATTGTGACAGAAATATGCTGCACGAATTCATCGATAATTCCTCAATAGCTTCATCTTCTCTTAACAATAATAACAATAAACTTTTATTCAGAATCATTAAATCAAAAATCTGCGATAGGGCTTATCAATTTCTTTCAGTCTTCCGCACAATATCGTACTTTACGTACTTTCACCCTTCTCTTACCCTATAGATCTGCCCCTGCACTTCACTTTTGCTCTTATGTTCGCTCTACTCTGTAGAACTTTGCTATCATACTCATCTCCTGATTTTCTTCTCGCTATTCTATGGGACTCACCACCAGCACTCATTTTGCTCATTTTCCTTCTACTCTTTCCTCAATCGATTTTCTCTGAGAAGTTATTCCTGCACTTTTGTCTCATATTTATAATCTACTATTTCCTATCGAGCTTTCTACTAATTCATTTTTTCACTCCTTTTATCCCGATATTTTCGTTGGAACCTCTTACCGGATTTTCCTTCCGTTCATTCTTTTTAAACCTTGCTCTTGCTATTTTTCCTTAATTCTCCACATACTTCTCGCTCTCCTTGCCTTGCTATCGAAATTTCATTCAGACTTTTTGGACTGCTCGCATCCTCATATAATGCACTTTCGTCTGGCATTCAAATCTACCACTTTTGCCGAATAATTTTCTAGTACTTTCCTCTCACTTCTTCGATCTGGATATTTCTACAGGGATCTCTTTTCCGGATTTTCAATCCGCACCTTCTTTTTTCTCCTACCTCTTGTTCTCTTCATGTACTTTCACCAGAACTTTGTTATAACACTTTTTTGAATATTTTCGTGCTTATTCTTAGTTAGAGTTGAGAAAAAAATATAGAATTTTCTGTTTAGAACTCACTGAAACAGTATCTTTCAGACGAGTATACAGGTCAATGGCAACTCGAGCTGAGAAATAAAAAATCAAATGTAACGAACGCCCTTCAGCTCATGAAGGTCAAACAGGAAGAAATGTTGAAAGCAAGTACAAGGAACATATATCTTCAGATGACGAATTAACCTGAAAATCTAATAAATAGAAACTTATTAGCCAACTTGAAATCAATTATTCTCTCCCACACACAAACAAATTTATATGGAATCACTAGGTATTTCACAATATTGATTGTTTTCAACCATGGATCTTTGAATACTTGAGAATAATTGAGTTTTTTGTTGTAAAAAAACTGGATGGTATGATACGCAATGTTGAATTATCTCCACATGTTCGGGATATTGTACTAAGTCCTCACTGAGATTTGAAACTGTGAATTTCAAAATTTAAAAAAGCCTATAATCATAACTGAAAATGTCCTACGTTGGATTGTTCAGAGGGGTCTATTAATTGCTCTCGTTGAAGAAGGGGTGACACAGAAGGATATAGCCAGCACAATGAGAGTATCCCAGGGGATGAATTCAAAAACCTACGCCCGATACGTGGACCTAAAGTCTCTGCAAAATAGAAGAATAGATCTGGAAGCAACAGGCGTCAGTGTTTCAGTCGAAACGATAAGACTTCGTTCAAGATGTTTATATAGCAAAAGACCCTTAAGAGTCTCAGAGCTAACCAGACAACAAAAATTTAACAGAATTAATTGGTTGGAATATTGAGAATTGGCAAAATTTTCTATTTTCGGATGGGACCAGAATTGGTGTTCGATCAGATAACCGCCGGATTCGGGTTCCAAGTGGTCGTGGAAGACAAGCTAGGCTCCAAGCTGTAAGACAAATTCCGAAATACCAAGGGGGCAGTGTGATGTTTTGGGGTGGCATTATCCTGGGAGAAAAAACAGATTTGATTTCGTTTCCTGCGAGTGTGATTGCTAGAAATTACATGGACCTAATGCTGCAGCCCATAGTGAGACTCTGGCGAGGTTCCCACGGTAAGAATCTCGCTTTTTTGCAAGAAAATGCTCCTCCGCATACCAGCTTCTTCGCGCGACATTATTTAGAAACAAAGGAAATCGCTATTTTGGACTAGACAGCTTGTTCTCCAGACCTAAATCTAATTGAACGTTTATAGGATAATCTCAAAAGGAGAATTAGATCACGCCAGGATAATCCAAGAACCCCACAACAGCTCATCCAAGCCGCCACAGTAGAGTGGCAGAATATCACCCTAGAGGAGGTCGAAAACCTAATCCAAATTCGATGAAAAGCCGAAGTATTTTCTTTGATTATCACAGCTTTGTGCACTCTAAATTCTTGCCAGAAGGTCAGACGGCCAATAAAGAATATTACCTGTGCGTTATGCGGCGTTTGTGAGAGAATTAATCGAAAATGGATAGATGTGTGGAAAGAAAACTCATGGATTTTGCTTTAATGTAATGCACCATCTAACAAATCTATCATTGTGAATGAATTTCTGACCATAAACTCAACTGATACCATCAAACAACCACCGCATTCACCTGATATGGTTCCGGTCGATTTTTTTCTTTTCCAAAACTCAAATTACCACTTCGAGGTATCCGTTTTCAATCGACGGCAGACATAAGAGAGAATTCGCGGCAATTCGGATGAAAAATATTTATTTTGTGTTCCATTGACCAATTTACAGTACTTTTTTAACAGAATGTATTAACAAGTAAACGTAGAAAACTGAACTGTTTCTTCTCTGTCATATTCTGAAATGGATTTCAACAAAATAATATTCGAATAAACTGATTCCTTCACAAATGACCTTTTCTCGTATGGAACAAAACTGTATTAAGAAAAATAATACTGTTATAGGCGAAATAAAAGCTCCATTACGTAGATTTTATCAATTTCAGTGGAAGACACTATATTTTTCAGATGAAAAAATACTAGTGTAATGAATACCCGCTGTGTATGAACTCATCAAATTCAGGTATTTTTTTCAATTATCCTTCCAGTCCAGTTTTCATTATACGCACCGCATTTTCTCGTTCATTTTTCATAACGAAAAGAACCTTGAAAAAACTGGCAAATTTGATAAATATCCTGTTATGAATTCAGTTTATCGGCGTTAGGGTGCCCCAATATGCCCGCATATTCTCGCGGTAACGGAGGCTTTTTAAATGCCTCATTTCCATCAGTTCGTAATGAAACAAAGGACTGAAATGTGAATGTTTCAAAGGAGAGAATATGCTATTCCTCTTGAAACAATATAATTATTCACGAGATACCATAACTAAGCTCTTCGAGGGTAATATATCTTTCCAGGTAGGAATAATACGTTGTCAAATTGTGTATGCACAGACATATTTGGTTATTTCCGCAATTTGTCGAAACGTGAGTATAATTCTGAAGAAGGTATAGATGATTTTAGGAAATACGATGTAGAGAATTTAATTTTCACTATTAACTATAATTTTACTTGCTGAAAATTGCCTATAGCTATTCGAATTCAACTATCATTCAATAATTGATCTGAACACTCGGCTAAGGTTTCACAAAAATATATTAAAATACTCGATATACATACAACCGAATTCATCTGGAATCAAACGATATTTTAATATTACCTCCGGGATTTTGGGAATTATCGAAACATTGCTAAAATTGATTCTTTTTAAGATATTTTAATTGAAACAGGGAATAAGTTAAGGTTTATTTCAAGAAAGAAACTAATGAAAGAAAAAAAAGACTCTTTTTGCATGTAGTAAAAAATTGAAAATTGTTTTCCCACGGAGAAGGTGTTCTTCCTCAACTTCAGTAGCTTGTATTACCTCCTCTTGCCCTGAGACAAGCCTGAATCCGTCTAGGTATAGTTTGGATTATGTTTTCGACCTCCTTTGGTGTGATATTCTGCCACTCTTCTATGGCGGCTTGTATGAGCTGTTGTGGGGTTCTTGGATTATCCTGGCGCGATCCAATTTTCCTTTACCCCCTCAGACCCCCCCCTCAGATCAGATAAGGGTTTCTACCCATCAAATCTTCGAATTGATCAGTTAGTCCAAGTTATAGCTCATTAGATAGGTATTTAGAATTATCAGATACCGTGAACGAATTTTCAAATCCGAAAATGAAAAACAAGTAACATATTTTTAGGAATTTCACTTAATTATTGTGATTCATAACGCGTTTCACTACACCGTAGTTTCTTTTTTTAAGAAATGATTCGCGTAATTTGAATCTGATTTTTATTTGAAAAATGGCGTTTATATTTTATATTCTAATATTAAAATTTCTATGTGTTAGAATATCGGAACATAAATTCAGTTTTTCAAATAAAAATCAGATTCAAATTACGCGAATCATCTAACCTAACCTAAATTAATAGATTTGAAGAACGTCCAAGAATTTTAATTTGTTGTTTGTTAGTGTGTAAGCTCAAAATATTTAGTGCGTATATTAATCGCACCTTTTGAAAAAAATGAATAGTAATAATAGTGTAGAAAATGATAAAGTTTAAATGAAACGCTTACCACAAGCTCAGGCTTTTGTGCGTTGTTGATGTTATTGTTTTTTTCTTGTCCTTGTTGTATGTATCTGTTAACACCGTAATAATTGCAAAACTTCATATTGAAATGTTATCTATTATGAAATTTGTTCACTTTG
The DNA here is from genome assembly GCA_013387265.2 of Cryptolaemus montrouzieri. Classification (NCBI taxonomy): domain Eukaryota; kingdom Metazoa; phylum Arthropoda; class Insecta; order Coleoptera; family Coccinellidae; genus Cryptolaemus; species Cryptolaemus montrouzieri. The sequence continues at coordinate 8,287,685 of JABFTP020000144.1, read as the reverse complement.
TTCACTTCAGATACTTATAATAAAGCTTTTATTATTATAATTATCAAAAAACTACGTGAAGAAATAATCAATCCGGCCAAAACTGAAATTTTTCAAAATTATCCTAGCTATTTAGAAGGGGATTTTGTGTTTCAGCAGGATGGTGCCTCCCGCATTTTGCACTTCCTCTTCGACAATATCTACATCGAGAATTTCCTGATCGATGGAGCGGAAGGAGAGGTTAGATAGAGATGATACAAAATCGCTTCCACTTTCTCCCAACTTGGCCCTATTGTATTTTTTTATGGTGCTACTTAAAGAGTCAAATCTATAAAACTGATCCAGCAGGTTTGGTGATTTTGGACAACGGATTGTAGTCGAGTGTAATCGTACAACCCCTGAAATGCTACGTAATGTCCGGGAACGTTTCGGGCAAAATCTGTATTTATGTTTGGAAGTTAGCGGCGAACACTTTGAACATTTGTTCGATTGATACCTAGTTGACCTTTAAAATGTATCAGGTGTAATAATTTCAATAATAAAAAACAAGTACTGTGTTTTAAGGAATTTTACTTAATAATTGCGATTCGTAACGCGTTTCACTACACCGTAGCTTCTTCAGACGAATGATTATGCAGAAAAATGTAAATGAGAATATAACTATAAATGTTCTTGAGTAATTAAAAGCTTATTGGTCGGCTCCTCCTAAGTGGTTATTTATGGCAGGTATATCCAATAAAATTAAGGAATAGATTGCTCCCCGAAAAGATTCAATAGAGGTGAAGGGCTTAAATCGACTTGTTCATTGATGAGTCTACCTGAGTGTTTGTATTTATTTATTTCTAAAGTTTCCCAAAGATCTACCTTCCAATATTTATTATCTGTATGCAAAATTTCAAACTGTGGGTCGAAAGAATGATTATTTTCTAAGAGATGATTCGCGTAATTTGAATCTGATTTTTTATTTGAAAAACTGCGTTTATGTTCCGATATTCTAATATTAAAATTTCTATGTGTTCTACCAATGTAGAAATTATCACACTCATTGCAATTCAATCTATAAACACCTGATTTATTGTTTTTACCTGGTTTGGTTTTATTATTTTTTATATATTTGCCTAAATTATTATTAGTTTGGAAAGCTATGTTGAAATTATTGCTACTTGAGAATGATTTCAGTTTCTCACTTGTAATGCCAACGTAGGTTAAGGTGTTGAATTTTTGTTTCAATTTATCGACAGGGTAAACTTCATTCAATGCGATTCTACTTTGTTTTTATTTAAAATATTATTTATTAGTTAGGGATTGTAACCATTATTTTTGGCTATTTGTTTAATCAAATTTAGTTCTTTGTTGAAATTTTCTGGTGATAGCGGGATGTTAATCAATCTATGAATAAAACTATTGAATGCTGACATTTTATGTTGATATGGATGACACGACGAGTTATGTATTATAATATCTGTATGTGACGGCTTATGGTAAATTGCGAAAACATGTTTTCCATTTTCATTCGAAATTGTTACGTCTAAGAAATTTATCGAATTATTGCTTTCTATTTCGGTTGTGAATGCAATTTTGGATGTAATGAATTTATATGATTTTCGAAAATTTTCAACTGTCTATCTGTTCCTGTGAAGCAAATAATGATATCGTCTACATAGCGATACCAGTATAAACAATATTTACTGAGTGGATGATTATGAATTAATTTCTCTAAGTTATTCATGAAAATTTCTGCTAACAAAGGACTAAACGGATTGCCCATAATCAAGCCGTCTTCAATAGTATAATATTTGTAATTGAAATGGAAATAATTTTGATCTAATCAAATTTTTAATATTGAAAGAATATCTGATTTAATGATAGTATTGACATGATTCCTTTCTAATAATTCTTCAACTAAGTAATACGTATCTTTTGGAGGAATGTTGGGAAATAGATTCTTAACATCGAAAGAAATAAGTTTGGAATTAGGTGGTATAGTGGTATCTTTGATATTGGCAATAAGTTCGTATGAATTTTTGACCGAAAATTCAGATTTAAAATTGCAATGTTTTATTAGCAAGTCGTTGAGGAATTTTGAAAGTTTGAACGAAGGTGCCGTTACATAAGAAACAACAGGTCTAATAGGGTAATTAGGTTTATGAAGTTTTATCAACGAATATAATTCGGGGGATTGTGGATTGGAGTTAATGAATTTATATTTTCTTGGTCTGTAATTAATGATTTTGCTGTCGAAATTATGTTTTTAACAACTTTCTGAAATTTTGCGGTAGGATCCTTAGTTGATGTTATATAGTTTCCGGCTGTTAAGAATTCTTCAGTTTTAGAAATATAATCGGTTTTACTAATCGCAATGACGGTGTTACCTTTATCTGCTTTAGTGAATACTAAATCGTTCTTGGTACTATTCTCACGAATTGTTTTTATTATCTTATAATCGGAATTGCAATGAGGTGCATTCAAATGTAATAATTTCAATTGTTTTTTCAATTTTCAATTTTCCCTACTCACCAGCATGTAGGTAATTCTATGAATAATCTCTATTATTTGAAAACCAAACAAACGTGTTCTGAATCTCCATCAGCAGACCTCGAAAACACTGTATCACTCTTTGTTAATTCACCCTGTATCTTCATCACAATACAAAAATTTTTCCCCCAAAATACAACAGTATTTCGGTGAATGTTCATTCGAATTCGACAGATTTTTAAATCACTGAAAATAACTTGTCTTTTGACGAACCAGCTTGTATCTTCTTCCGTATATGTCAAAACTCGAAAATTATCACATATTTGTGTTGAGAATCAGATAAACTTTCCAATGGAGTATCACTTTACCTATCTTCCCTATTCAAAAAGTTGAGTTTTGTGCAACCCTGCTCAGGGGTTGAAGTAAAATAAAATCACTGTGTGTGAAAAGATGTCTTCTTCCAGACAAAATTTGAAACATTTTTGCTTTTTGTCCAGAAACGAATAGTTTAGCAGCTATTCAGTCTTTTTCGTTTCAGTTGCCCCACACAATACGAGTAAAACCCCTCATTTTGTCTTACAGTATTTTATTACTCTTAATAAGATAATTTAATATATTTTTTGAAAACTTTGTCAATTGTTCGAATTATTCATTTATTTATTATGTTTCACTAAGTTTTAAACGAGAGTTCCACATTAAATAGAAACAGTATCAATATTTCATTCTTCTACCAATAGAAAAGTAGAAATAAAATCAGAAGTGTTACCCAACTTTTGAACTTTGAACTTTGAATTACACGCATTTCTTCCTAACTCTGATTTGCCGACCGATACGAAATCTACGAAAACACTTCCCGTACAATTCGGTCGCTTGTTTCCGGCAAATCAGTCACCAGAGAGCAATCTAATTATTTCCGTAATGGCCTGCTCCGGCTGCTAACGTTCGTTTTCTTCGAGTTTTTCGCAGCTTCGACTAGCACCTTTTTAATTGGTTTCTTTTTTCTACGTTTATAAAATTCGACTTTCCCATTTAGCTAATCGAGTATTCATTTCTCCGCATATTTTTCGCACTGCTTTTAAAATCTTGATAAATATAATTTTCTGGCAGACTGAGCAACGTCGCGTCGACTTGTTGCAGCTTGTACGTTCGTTTTTCGCCGAGGTATAAAACAGGAGTTTCCATTTTAGATGGCTTGATTTAGTCTAGGAAAAATTTATGTTCTTAGTTTTTTCCTTTTCTCGACTGGATGGCAATCAATTTTCTAGTTATTATATAATGTTAGTAAGAAAAATGGGCCCTCTATATATCTGGCTAATTTTCCACTATTCCTATCTGAAAAAAATCTTCTTTTGTGCACTTATTCCGAAACAGACTGCTCATCAATTGAAATGTATAGTCAATTTTTTCAAAATCGTTCCGAGAAATTAGTCATACAGATTTTGTCCCGAAAGAAAAATGTACAGTCTCAATTCCAAAAGTAACTGAACTGTTTAAAAAAACAGTACTACTAGTGCCATCTATTGTAATATTGTACCCGTCAATAAATTTAATGACAATTGCATGTAAGCAACTTGAGTTATTGCCACATGTTTCTTAGTGCGTTTAGTACATCAGTCGGAAATGAGTTTGAAATAAAGAACTGCAATTAAGTTTTGTGTTGAACTTGGTAAATCTTTTACCGAAACGCACCAAATGCTACAAGCTGCATATAAGGGTGGGTCACTCTAGTATAGAGAAAAAAGAATGTTTTTCTCTTTTAATAGCGGTAAAAACGTGTAACATGGTTATAGGAAGTAATACAAAAACTTTCACAACAATCGGATATTGCCTTCTGTCTTCAGATTGACCTTGAAATTATGAAAAATTGAAAGAAAATCATATTCCTCAAAACGCATTTCAACTATTTATTTAGTGTTGAAGTATACATGTAATGAAATACAACTTTAATTTAGGATATATTTTATTAAATAATTGAGTTTCAAACAAGTACTTGAAAATAGATGATTCGTTTATCACTTGACAAAGTTTTCACAAATATTTAATAAAAATACTCACATATGTTTCGGGTTGTTAGCCTATTATCAAGAGTAATACAATACTCAATTCAAAATGAGTGATTTCACTTATGTATAACGGCATTTACAACAGAGGGTATATGGAAATCTAGTCGGTCGTTGGATATTGTCTGCTTTTTCCTATGAGCGGACGTAATTTCAATAATCTCCAAGATGTCCATCCTTTTTTACTTATTACTTGGAGTTTGATATTCTCGAAATCTATGAAAAGATTTTTGTTGATGCAGTGGTCCAAAAAACCCGTAGAATTTTTATTTTGGAGAATAGATCTTTTATGTTCTTCAACTCTCTTCTAGATGCATCTTCCGGCTTGGCATATATAAAATGTCTCACATCCATTGCAGTGTATTTTATATACTCTGCTGTTATCCAATAATTTTGTTTTATCTTTATTATTAAGCAATAGTACACCCAAATTCTTTTGATTAGTGCTGATGGTGTTAATTTTATTTCTGTGTGATCTGTTACATATTTTGTTGCCAATATTAGAAATACAGGTAATTGGAAAGTTTTTGTTGGATTTCTCAGTATGTAACAGATAAATGCTCTGCAATAAAATCGTTTTTGTCTTATTAAGGTATCAATTAATTTTGGTTCATAGCCGTTGTTCATTGCAATTAATTTAAAAACTTGAACTTCATTCTCAGAATCGACAGCTGACAAAGGAATAGAAAGCAATCTGTGTACAAATTAATGAAAAGCACTCAACTTGATACTCTGGTTGACAGGAAACAACTGTTACGAATCAGGGAATCCGAATAGGTTGGTTTTCTTTATATTTTAATGGCGAGTGAGTCGTGAGCCCTAATAATCGACAAGTCCAAGAAATTCAAAGATTTTTCATAGTTTTCACTTTCATTGTAAATTTAATCGATCCATGAAAAGAATTTTGAAACTGTAAGAAACTATTGAGTTGTCTTATTTGACAAAATAAAGATGGTGTCTACTTCCCGTATAACTGTGCCACAGCATTGAAAATAATTTCGGGACAACAACAAAAAATTCTCCAATGACCCATCTCGCGTGGACAAAGGTATCACGAATTATGAGCATAATAAATAAATTCAGAAATTAATAGCTTCTGCACATATTTCGGAAACTGCACAATTTTATTCGACAAAACACAATGATGAGACTTTCTTTCTATTGTATTACTCCCCAGGTTCGGACTTGGATGTCATAGCGGCATGGGAAACCAGCTGCAATAACTCATTTAGAAACTCTACGGAAAACAAGATTGGCAAAATATGAAGTTAACCTAAAGGCCCAACTTCAGAATAACAACTGGCGAACAAAGTTAATTTTTTTTGGTATAAGATTCCACAGTTTGGAAGTTTTGTTGCGGCCTTCGCCGATTCATTATTAACTCACTGAACAGAAATGACAACGCACCTTAATGATTTCCATCTTCTAAACCATAAATATTCTTATCGAAAGTTCTCGTGAAGCGAAATTAATATTAACTTTTCATGATGATAGAAATAAGCACACAGAATGCATGGATGAGGAGTCTAATAAACTATAAATCAGCCTTGAGTTAGAGAAATATAAGGGAGGAACCGATACCGAAAATAAATTTACATTTGTATCGGATCATTCCTCGTAATAAAAAATATGCAGAATAAACCTTATTTCCTAAGCTGTCGTCGGCTCGAGTTAAATATGTGCATATTGGCGAATGCGCCAGTGATAGGAAAATTCAATTCACCTTATCATATTTCTAATCTTTCTGAAGGAATTGGTTTCCACCTCTTCAAGAAGTTCGAAATAATTTTGAACTTGAATTTTGTTCTGTATTTCATTTAGAACGAATGTAAATCCATAAAAGATCATTTCTACTTTTCCAATGATCTTGACCCTAACCGAAATATACGAGGTATCTGAAAGTGTCAAATTTACTAAATAGATTGTTACCGTGTTACCGAAGACATCACAAATATAGCTATGAAGATTTCGAATATAACTACTTGACAAGTATCACTGTTTAAGTTGAAAAAGTTTATTCAAAGGTATAGCTATTTCTTGCTTTCGCTCATCATCGTATTTGTTAGTTTGGTTATGGATTTGTAGGTTGATTTTACATTGGGGAATTGGAGTAGGTGTTTCTTTCTCGACCGCAGTAGCATTAGGTCTGGAGAGCAAGCTGGCCAGTCCAAAATAGCGATTCCCTCTGTTTCAAGTGAATGTCGCGCGATGTTGCTGGTATTCGAATTAGCATTATCTCGCAAAGTGAAATTCTCACCGAAGGCACCTCGCCAGAGTCTCACTATGGGCTCCAGAACTAGATCCGTGTAATTTCTAGCCGTTATATTCGCATGAATCGAAATCAAATCTGTTTTGCCTCCCAGCATAATGCCACCTCAAAACATAACATTGCCCCCTTGGTATTTTAGAATTTTTGTCTTGCTGCTCGGCGTCTAGCTTGTTTTCCACGACCCCTTAAAACCCGACTCCGGCGGTTATCTGATCGAACACAAATACTAGTCTCATCCGAAAAAATAACGTTTCGCCAATTCTCAATATTCCAATTCTGGTTCTCGATACACCAATCAAGTCTGTTAATTAATTGTTGTCTGGTTAGCTCTGGAACTCTTAGGGGCCTTCTGCTGTATAAACCCTTGAACGGAGTCTGACGTTTTGTTTCGACTGATAAACTGTTGCCTGTTGTTCTCAGAAATTTCCTTTGAAGTATGGGCAGCCACGCACTAGGGTCTCTTCCTGCAATTTCGCACGAAAAGCGGTTTTGTTCTTCAGAAGTGATCTTCCTACGACTTCTTCTGGGCCTTTTTTGCAGAGATCATAGCTCAACCTATCGGGCGTAGGTTTTTGAAATCACCCTCTGTGATACCCCCACTGTGGCCGCTATATCCCTCTGTGTCTCCCCTTCTTCAACAAGAGCAGTTATTCGACCTCTCAGCACATCGGCAATCTAACGTAAAGCGTTTTCAATTATGATTATAGGCTTTATTAAATTTTGAAATTCACAGTTTCACTTCTCAGTGACGTCTGAGTACAATATCCCGAACATGTGGTGATAATTCAATATTTCGTATCCTACTATCCAGTTATATCTAACCTAACCTAACGGCCCAACTTCAGAATACCAACTGGCGAACAAAGTTAATCTTTTGGTATAAGATTCCACAGTTTGGAAGACTATTCTAAACGAAAGTTCACGTAAAGCGAAATTAAGATATAGATATAGGCACACAGAATAAATATATGAGGAGTCTAATAAACTATACATTAGCCTTGAAAAGGAACCGATACCAAAAATAAATTTACATTTATATCGGATCGTTCCTCGTAATAAAAAATATGCAGAATAAACCTTATTTCCTAAGCTGTCGCCGGTTGGAGTTAAATATGTGCATTTTGGCGAATGCGCCAGTGATAGGAAAATTCAATTCACCTTATCATATTTCTAATCTTTCTGAAGGAATTGGTTTCCACCTCTTCAAGAAGTTCGAAATAGTTTCGAACTTTAATTTTGTTCTGTATTTCATTTATAACTCCTACGTAAATTTATAACTTCCATGTAGATTCTGCATAAATCTTTTAACGTTTCAATCATTGCATTTTGAATAATTGAATAATTGATATATTTCTCTCACTGATTATTTCCGATATGTACTTAGCCATAAAAGATAATATTTTCTGTTTGTTCTTATTATAAGCAGGCATCATTTTTGATTGAAAACTTTTCCGATGTACTAGATGAAACCATAGAATTTTCATTTCTGAAAAATTAACATTTTTCAAGAAATTTTTATGTAACACATATTTGGAAAGAGGAAAACTACACTTTTCATTTTCACTGAATTAACTTATGGTTCATATATAAAAACAAGTTCTATTATGATTCGAAAACCATTCAACTTGTGAAATTTTCGAAACCGTCCTTTCGGTTTCGAACTGCCCTTGAAATTCCAGAATAATCTCCACCTGACTATTGACATCAACCGAGATCCCCAAAAATCGATTAATCGAAAACAAAATAAGATACATCAAAAATCGAGGATACATATAGGGGGTGCCAGTTTTCTCTATTTACAGTATTTCACATCGAAGATGGCACACTTCGTGCTCTGCTAGATGCTACGTATATATTTCCATAAGAGATCATTTCTACTTTTACAATAATATTGACCCTAACCGAAATACACGACGTGTCTGAAAATAAACTAAATAGATTATTACCTTGGTACGAAGACATGACAGATATACTACGTGAAAAGTATCACTGTTTAAGTTGAAAAAGTTTATTCAACGCTATTTCGAGCTTTCGCTCTTTATCAGTAAGGTATAAGTTTAGATCTGAAATACAAAGTTACCAATCTTCTCATATATAGGGGGAGAGAAGTGAGTCAACAGAACAAAATACAAATTAGAGATTAACATTGGACACTAATGAACAATTAAAACTTAAACTTAAGAATCCCAAATATTGGGGACGGTTATAAATTCATTCAGTGTTAATAAATATTTTTGTGCTCGATATAGGATCTGCAGATCCATCTATTGATGGAAAAATTTGGTTGTTTCTTATGCAATGTTGTCCTGAGTGAAACCTATTTTATTTTTCCACAAATATGGGAGATGTTCCTTATATTATAAATGACCTGCCTGTTTGCCTACTATGAATTCCGTTACAATTGTGACAAGTTACCTTATGCACTGAATTATCTAATTTTCGCGTTTTATCTTTGGCTTAAAAATATATATTCGCTTATTTGGTTGTGGATTTGTAGGTTAATTTTACATTGGGGTTTTGAATGTTATTTGCGATTTGTTTTCGAAATTGAACCAAAATAGATTAACGAGGAATTGATGTGTGTGGCTATCAGAACTATTCTGAGGATAAATACTGTTTTTGTAAACGTTTTCTGGACATCAATGAAGGATAATAGCCGTTATTTTAGCAATAAATTCAACTAATGAAATATTTTTATTGAGATTCGTAATGGAGAGAGGTAATGTGAAATCTCTGTGAATCGTATAATTCAGGTCAGCCACTAAACTAGACCCTGAAAATAAGATCGAGAGAAGGGGATTCATTTTTCTCTATCTGCAATCTTTCACATAGCTGTCATACAAATACACTTCCCACAAAAATTGTCGGATCACCCTTATTTACGAAAATACTGTATAAACTTTTAGGTTGGTCATTCAAGAGTCGCTTGGTAGCTTTCAGTGTAAAATAAGAAGATTTAATTCAAAACAGATAAGTTTATGATAGAAAATATCTACCATTTTCGAGTTAATGAAAAATTAAAAAATTCTACCATCTTCAAACATTCGCGAAGAGACGAACCAACTAGCATCGAATGGTTACTAATCATTTTCAAAATCGAGTGTTTCCTCCTCGGGCCCTAATTACTGCCAGTAGACGTCTCGGAAGCCCCTCAAACAAATTTTGGATGTACTCTTGAGTCACTGAGTTCCAAATTTCAGGAAGCAGATTTTCTAGTTGTTGGAGTGTTCTACAAGGCATCCTACGTTGCTGAATTTGCCACCCCATGTTTTCCCAAACATTTTCATGGGTTTCAAGTCGGGACTTCTGGCTGGCCATCTTAAAATATCAATTTCGGCATTTTGCATAAATTCTGTAACTACTCTAGCTGCATGAGGCCGAGCATTATCATGCATATAAATGAAGTTTTCGCCAATCAATTGGCCGAAGGGTACAACATGGGGTTCAAGGATATCATTCTTCCATTATTCAGTAGGACTAATTCAGTTTGACCATTAAAATATATGCCTCCCCACGCCATTACTGAACCCCCTCCGAAGCTTTTGGTTTTCCGGATATTGCTTTGCTGATACCGTTCCCCAGGCCGTCTGTATACAGGCATGCGTCTATCATTTGATTTTAAACAGAACCTGGACTCGTCGAAAAAGAGAATATTCGACCATTCTTGAATACCCCAATTTGCATATTTCCTCGCAAACTGAAGTCTTGCAACTCGATGCTCTCTGGTGAGACGCGGGCCGGTAAAAGCCACCCTTGGTCTGATATCGTCTTCTCTGAACCTGTTCCTAACAGTTTGCAATGAAATATGCACATTTCTGGAAAGTTGATTTTGTAGCATTCTAGCCGTACACTACCGAACTCTTAGTGCAGTTAAACGAAGCCAACGATCATCAACTGGTGTTGTTATCCGACTTCTTCCCTGTCTGGTCCTTCTTCCATATTTCCCTGTTTCGTGGTACCGATTAATTGCTCTTGAAATAATGCTTTGCTTGACATTCAGCAAGTTAGCTACGTAACGTTGACTTCGCCCCTCCTATAGAAGTGTTAAAATTCTTACGACTTCATGATCACTCAAATAGCGTCCAGGACGTTCAGCAGCCATTACAAGAAATTCAAAGATTCGATATTAACAAGAAACACAGCAAACTTGCAATAATTCAGCGTGAAAACTGAAGAAAAATTGTATGAATACTGATAGTCAAATCAATTCATTCTGGTTTCAGACGTGTTTGGGATCATATGGAAGAAAATGTTACTACATAGATACAATCTTTTTCCCCTCATAACTCCAAAAACATATGTTGACAAAGAAACTGCGATCGATTGTGGAATTCAGAATACCAGGTGATGCGACAATTTTTGTGGTGTCTGTATATCGAAACTTGCCCACCCTGTACAGTTACTGTAAGGATACCCAGTATATTGAGTACTTGAAGGAGTTTAATATAATTTATAATTTTAACATAAATGCATAACGAGATTTCATTAATATTCAGTTAGAAGCAAGATTTCAAACACTCATCCTGATAAATATTTCATTTCACAATTTATGCAATCTCCACAATAAGACTATAATCACAAAAAGCCCTTAAAACAGAAAACGTTATCTATATGCAGACAGATATTCAGATTTAATATTTAAAAATAGTTACGTCCTCGTACCGTCAGAAAATTAATCTCGAACATCGAAACGTAAAACGCTCGTTTTGTTCAATCTACTTCCCTAACGAATCCAATTAGATCTGTTACTCGCGCTTATTGCAATTTCCGCTTATTGTGCCGAGTAATCGGAATCTTCGATATTAAAATGCGACATGTGTCGCAAATAGCGGGGCGTTGGTTGGTCAGTTGGATGCAATGCTCGATCGGCGAATTTTGAATACATGTGGTTGGATAGTCCCCGGAAAAGCAGGAATAATGTGGATGATATATGCTGTGGCAAGGATGATTTAGTTTTCCGCGTATTTCCTCTTTCACTGCAATATACAGTGATCAACAATTAATACCGTTATAGTTAACATTTCAAAGACGAAACCTGCAAATCTTTTATCTGAATTAAACGTGTACATTGTGTCAAAAAAATCATAGGAAGTTGACGCAACTATTTTCTATACTGACGCGGAGTCATTCAGTTTATTCACAGTGCTCGATTTTATCAAAATATAAATCACACAAGTGTGATTTACGTTTTTTATAGTGGATGAAACTATCGAAAAATAATTTATCTCAAATTTTGTATTGCAAATGGAATTTCGTGTGCCGAATCATTGAAAATGTTACAGAAGGCTTATGGTGAATCGACTTCATAAAAAACACGTGCATATGAGTGGTTGACTGAGATGAGTGGAAATTCTGCCTTGCTCTGGTGGGCCATTACCATCTTCAACTAAAGTTAACATCGATTATGTGAAGTAAATGGTAATCAGTCCATTGAAATGTTACATGAACTTTGCATTTTTTAGAGGATACAATTTTTTCTGGGACTAGTGGGGGGCGGACGAGTTGTCAATAGAAGCTTTTAGAAAATTTCCCATGAATTAGTTTAATTTCATTCATTTAAAAGCTGTTACAGGGCACCAAAGTTGACCGGGTTCGTCAATGCTAAAGAGAATCCATTCTAAACAAAATGTTTGATATTTTCAATGAAATAAATCTATGGTATTTAGATTTTTACTATATTAACAAAACTATGACCGGTTTCACCACACTGTGGCTTCATCAGATAGATACAAACTAATGAACAGAGTTATTCCTTATATATTAGTCTTATTTCCTACTTAATATTACAGTAGGTACAAGAGGTATGTTGGAAAACCCATCGGAGTTGCTTACTTTATAAATTGAAAATATTGAGTAAAGGGAAGGATTTAGATCTAATTGACTATTAATCTAACCAAACCTTCCTGAATTCTTTTCTTTGTTGATCTCTGAAATTTCCAATAGATTGAATTTTTGTCTATTATTTTCATTGTGTAAAATTTTGAAATTATTATTAAAGTTATGGTTTTCTTCGATTAAGTGATTAGAATAATGGGAATCTGATTTATGATAATTAAAACTAAGTTTGTGTTCCCCGCAAGACAGTTTATAAACACCGGATTTAATATCTTAATCAATTTTAGATTTGCAGTTTTTGATATGTCGGCCTAAAGAATTATCAGTTCAGAATGCTATATTGAAATTATGATGCGAGAGGAATGATTTCAATTGATGAATCATCAGATGAATACAAACTAATGAACAGAGTTATTCCGTATATATTATTCTTATTTCCTACCTAATAATTCATTAGGTACAAGTACAATGAGTATGTGGAAAACCCATCAGAGTTGTTTACTTTATGAATTGAAAAGAATGGGTAAATGGAAAGGGTTTAGATCTAATTGACAATTAAGTAACCTACCTGATTTTTTTTGTTAATCTCTAAAATTTCCCGTAGATTGAGTTTTTGTCTATTATTTTCATTGTGTAAAATTTTGAAATTATCATTAAAGTTATGGGTTTCTTCGAGAAAGTAATTAGAATAATGGGAATGTGATTTATGATAATTAAAACTACGTTTGTGCTCGGATAATCTAACTTTGAAGTTCTACCAATATATATTTTATCACAAGCCCTGCAAGATAGTTTACAACATAACAACATACGGAGCTACAGGGTGTTGAATGGTTTTCCTTCAAAACTCCTACAGGTCTCGAGATATTCAGCCCAAATTTGGAATGCAAGCTATTTTTTACAGCCTCCATCATTACATGTCCTAGATTTCAACTGAAATTCATGAGGTGTTTTATTTTCCGAGGCCATGTCTCTCTTTGTCCTTTCAAACTTTTTTTCAGTACGACACTGATAAGCGTACAATCAATTTTCGTCATCTTAGTTCACATTAGAAACTTTTTTTACACTTATAATTTTTCGTATCTCCAACCGTTTTCGAGTGAAAAATTATTGTATTGGAGTAATTTGAATTGTATGTTACTCGCTTAATAAAAAAAATAATGGAAATACTCGATAGGTATGCCCGATATTTGCTTTTATTTTGATGAATAGTCTTCTGAGACTTAACTTATACTTATCCAATATCAAACTAAAAAAAAGAACGATTAAAAACTAAATAAATTGCTGGAAGTGTCATCCACCTGCAAGAACACAGGCCTCTGTCCCCATAAGAAAATGTCTAAACTATTTGGTCTGGGGACCTAGGAGGCCATGGTTCTGGCCTACCCCGACCTATCCATTGGTTGTTGAATGTATTATTCAAGAATTCCCTAGCTTCTCCACTAAAATGTGCTGGTCATGCATGAACCACATTAGTTTTCTTACCAAAAGTAGCACATCCTCGAGCAATAAAGGTAACTCCTCATTAAGAAAATGTAGATGAGAGGGACCGTTTAGTGAGTGTGTTTGGCAGAAAAATTGCTCAATCAAATAATCTCCAATTATTCCGACCCAGACTTTACTATCAAAATGAGCATTTTCTCTAATTTCATCTGAGAACCATTGGCAGAAATTCAGTCTAGAAGGAAAATCTCGAGGAAATAGAATTTGGACGCGTTGAATATGGAACGGGTACAATAGAAAGTCGTGAAGAATTCTCCAAACTAGAATATGTGAAATATTCAACTGATTTCTAATTTTTCTTGTACTTACATGAGGATTCAAATATCTGGAGTTCTCATAGTTTGAGTTGCACCTTTTAAATGATTATTTTCAGTAAAAGTACCAGTTTCCATCAACCTTCTGTGGATATTTGAAAATGTTCACCTGTCTGGTGTTACTCGATTTGGAAAGCATACCTGATACAATCGCCTAGCATCTGTTGTGTTTCCGTCAGCCAGACCATTCGGCGTTAGTAAAATTAGCCATCTTACAGCAATAACTTCAAAAAATTCAAAACTAATCGTTAATTTAATAAACGATTCGATCAGACACTGGTTCAACATACAATCGTTTAATAATTTGTCAAAAAAGTTTCTAATTTGAACGAAGATTACGAAAATTGATTGTACGTGGCGTACAGCAAAAAAGATTTGAGAAACAAAAGGAGACATGGCCTCAGAAAAAAACACCTTGTGAAATTCATTTAAAATCTAGGACGTTTAATGATGGAGGCTGTAGAAATTAGCTTGCATTCCAAATTTGGGCTGAATATCTCAAAACCTGTAGGAGTTTTGAAGAAAAAACCCATTTTTCCGGAAATTTCAACATCCTGTATCTTCGTAACGAAACTTTTGCGGACCTATGTTTATATGACCTTTCTTTCTTTAAATTGCACATAGATTTACCCCTAGAAAATGTGACATACTATTATGTAACACCCTGTTTATAACTGTGTGACGTCATTCTAAATCCAAAAAGTGTAAAATAAAATTATGTCAAAAAAATTCTTCAAAAAAAAGCTTTTATTTAAATGCGCTAAAAGCCAAAAATTATCTTTCACACTCAAACTTTTACTGTTAATTTATAACGTCATTTCAAATTCAACACAATTCATGTGTTATAATATAAAAGCTTGTCGGGAGATATAAGTATCAGTATTTACTTGCTGCCTATTAAAATTAAGAAAGTAAATACGAGTACTTATATCTGGCGACAAGCATTTATATTATAACACATAAATTGCGTCAAACGTATTAAATTTGAAATTACGTTATAAGTTAACAGTAAAGAGTTTATTTTTTCTTTTAGCGAATTTTAATGAAAGCTTGTTACTAAAGAATTTTCCACTTTAATTTTATTTGCATATAACTTCTTCAATTTTAAATTTGTAAAAGTTATATGAGCATATTTGTAGACAAAGCAATTTGTTATGAATTATGTCCATACATATTTCGTGTAGGACGTATAGTTTCCGAGATATCGCGAAAAAGGTGTTTGCACCACTTTTTCCAAGATGGCGGCCAGGGGACAAGGGCAGCAACCCCATAAACATGTGGTTAAGATGTCTCACATGTCCCAGAAATAAAATAACGTCCTCTAAACAATGCGAAATGCGGCTTTTAAATTGTAAAATTTTCAATGGACTAAATTGAAAGTCGTCGCTTTCGTTTGAGAGAGATAGAAAATAAACTTTCTGTGTCTTACAAATCAATTTGTACCATTTTGAACGACTCTTTGGTAATGAAACGCGCTACCGCTCGACTGGTACCAAAAAACCTGAATTTTCTTGAAGAATTGAGTCGCGTAAAGATCGCCTTAGACATGCTGGAACGAGTAATTTCCATAAAACGCATTGTATATGGTGTACTTGGAATTCCTTCCAGAAGGTCAAACGGTAGATAAGGAATATTAACTAAACGTAATGCGACGTTTGAGACAGCAAATTCGTCGAAAAAAGACAGATTTGTGGAAAGAAAACTTATAGACGTGATACCCAGATTTGGATTCATTTTGCCGATTATTCACTGATTTTCAAATATTTCATAATTGTCTACATCAAAATGCAATTCTGAAATGCATTTTTCTTATTCACAAATGCAATTTGGGATTTCTTCATTATTAGATTAGTTTATCCATGATTCTCACGAATCTAACGCACCAAACTGCTATAAAATCCGTATTACCACTCGAAAAATCGATAATTCATTCCCGTAATGCCTCGACTAATCACTCGACTTCCTCACTCTTTTCAATTCTGTGGCGTTGTACCGTTCCCTCTCAGAGATTTACTCGTTCAAGCCACAAATAAACGGCAAAAATGTCGCCTAAAGAAAAATCAACAGTTTTTAGCAAACTTTTTTCAATCACTACATATAAGGGAGGGTATTTTGAGATTGAACAGCCTGTATAAAGGCAGTATAAACTATAGACCATAAACAGAAATAAAAATGGATGAAGAAGTGATCCTTCAACAATTCCTCCATCCCTCTGAGATACGCAAACCTATCAAATGACATCAATTCTTTATAGAAACAATAAAACTCTGAATATGGATATCCTCAAATTTTGCGAGGAATTGTTATAAATTAGTTGTCAAAAAGGAAATGAACCCCATACGCTGAAGTGACCATTCCCAAATTAGTTATTAGGCAAAATAATTGATGATTCCCCTTTCCAATAATATGACTACGAGACAATAAATCAACATTTAATCAGTAATGACCATCGAAGTTAATTCCCATAATTTATCTCCTAGTACCAGAATCAATTTCAGATTCTATTGGTACGAAATGAATTATCAATTAATTTTAGTGTATCAAATCCAGATTTGACATTCTCGATTTATTTATGGTTTTGAATAATCAAGTGTTTTCAATTTACATTTCAATATCAATTTGGCTATTTATTTTCAGAGAATTTTTCTCGCAGATGTGACCCTTCCAGCTTTTTGTTATAATTATTATTATCGTGGACTTGTGCACTAGTTCAACTGTTAGCTGGATATAATTTACCTTTTCCAGATTCAGCAATCAAAGGGTATAATCTCGATTACAATATACTTAACATAAATTTTCTAACTATCTTACATGTATTAAGAATAACAGCTTTTTGCATTTCTATATAGGTATTCTCATGCTATTGTACTTTCTTAAGGCTATCATGCAAACTTTTGGGTATTCACCCAGTCGAAGAAATAATGACAGGAACGATATATATTTTATATAGGTGCCTCATCTGCTTGATCTAAATAGCAAGATGTGTGTATTTGAACTTTTTTCTTGGAACTTGTTCAGCACGTTGTTATTATTCGGTATGGCGACATCCATCAGCATTGCTGTTCTGGCTTTCTCATCATACACCACTATGTCCGGCCTATTACTCGTCGCCATTCTTTGAGTGATAACAGTCCTATCGTAGTATAATCTGGTAGAGTCATTTTCCAATATGGGCGCCGATTGATACTTGTAATATGGCTGGAAGACAGTCAGTCCATCCTTGTGTGCAAGTTTCTGATGGATAATGTTACACACTTGATTATGCCTGTGAAGATAGTCCTTATTAGCCAGTCGTTCGCAGCCGGGCGTAATATGCTGTATAGTCTCCTATCTTATATGGCATTTCCTGCACTGATCTGTTTGTAATGTTCCGTCCTGAATTATAAATTTTTGTAATTGTTGGTAGCGATGACTTGATCTTGAATGACCATAAGAAATCCTTCTGTTTCCGCGAACAGTTCTCCTTTCATCGACCATTTGTTGGAAGCTTCTTTGTCTATGTGTGGTTGATTAATCTCATGGTGATGTCGTCCGTGAAATTCTTCTCTTGTTTTTCAATATCAGATATGAATTGTAGATTCAGCAGGTCATCCCTGGTAGCAAGATTCAGAGGTGTTTATCCCTAATCACCCAACGACACCACTCTGTGAAGGTCTAAAGTGCGAGCTTTTGCAGACGACAAAATTCTCTGAGATTTTAGATAGGTTCGGTATGTAAGTTGACAACATCCATCAATTTGCGTGCTCCTACTTTTCGCTTCAAAGTTGTTCTCATCACCGACGATTTTGGATGGTGATTCTTGTACTTTGTCAGCATCGTTTGGGTCTGCCTTTGAATATCATCCAGTTCTGTCTTAATCCATCTGATTATTCCAAATGAGTAAAGCAACACTGAAATAATTGCTTTGACTAGATTCCCCGAGTTCAACATTGACCTCTCAACACAATCTTCAAACGCTGACTGTACTCTAAACGAATTTTCTCCTTCGACTGTTTTTGGTCTAGCACGTGCGCCAGTGTGTCATTGTATATCTGTAATACTTCGACTTACCAAGAATGGGCGGTACTATCGAATGCCTTCAGATAATCGAGAGAAGCTAAATGAACATTCCGATGCCTCCGGGTGGCTGTTTCATTATCACAGAACCGATTATGAGTTGTTCCTTCCATCCGTGGTGTTTTCTTCTCCATTCCTTCTGCTCCCCTTCTAATATTTTGTTGTAATCAAGGTGTTGGTATATTCCATTGGATATGCATGACTTGAGTATTTTATAGAGCGTGGGCAGACAAGTGATCAGCCTATACTGAGACGGTTCTTGTGTTCTACCGCTCTTAGTTAGCATACATGTTAATCCTTGTGTTGGGAAGGTGAGTGTTTTCCTGGGATGTTGAAGAAGAGCTGTTTCGCTAGGGCTCCATGGACCTTCTCGTACAATGAGTTATATGGATATTATCTATACCTGTGGCCTTCCAAGTTTTGATCGCTCTATTTGTTGTTACGATTTCTTCCTCTATTATTCCTTCGAAGTCCATATGTATGATGCCAAGACATTGTTTTTCATTCGTGATTCATTCAGCATCCCTATTGTGTTATTTGGGGTTCGACCATAAAGCTCACCAATAATCGGTCAAGCACTGTGCTTCAGATACTTCTCTGTTTTTGTTGTTCACCGTTCTGTTATTTCCGTCATGAAATTATTATGATTATTATATACCGGGTGGCTCACCATCTTCGCGACGGAAGATTAGGCATATTTTACGGCAGATTTTGAATTTTGTTTTCTCGCAGTATTATGTAAAGCTGTAGTAACTACAGATTAAAAATATTTCAGACTATACAAAGTGTTTCATTATAAAGTAACATACCAAAATTATGATTTTTCGAATATGGCATCCTATATTTTGCTTCATTTTTGGCTTTGTGAGGAAAAATAAAGGGGAGTTCGTTCAGAATTCCCTCTACCTATCTTGAATAGTTTCGGAAATATTCGACATTTTCTGAAATATGAGGACTTTAAAGAAATATTGTGCTCTCAATATTTATTTCAAAGCTTCAGGTATACAACTATCGTGATAGTAATTGTTGTTGCTTGATCATATGCTCATTTTGTGGAGCTATGTTACATAGGATGTTCGAAAACGAATTTTGAAGTTGGCGCTCATTCAAAGCTTTTTTCACTATTTTTTTCAAATGGCATGCCCAATATTTATGTCACTCGAATGAGTGGTATATTTCAATACCTTTCGAAAGGTACCTTCGAGGAGACAAATAGTTACTTTCAAAACTTGATCTACAACTGCTGTCAAGAATATGTGGTGGTTCTTCACAAGATCTCAATTTATTTCTTTCCCTGAGGGGAACATAAACACCTCAAAAAAGTCTAGGGAACACTTTTGAATATCGATATATCGTATCCAGAACAATCTATATGGATAATTTTTTTTGGAAATGAACACCTGCATCAATTTCTCACCAAATGTAGAGTGCCGCAACAGATTTCAGTTTTTTTTATAAAAAACTAAAAATGCAGCAAATGCGACGCTTCTTCATAATCATTTCATGAATTCAGTAGTTGAAATCAGTTAGTTGGCACTTTGTTCTTGTTGTAAGGACAAATAAAAGATTCAAGTTTTGTTATTCGACCATGGAAAGACGACATTTGACTAGAGAAGAGATGTTACGAGCCGTTGGCATACTCCAAGCTCGGAGCTCACAACGGGAAGTATCCAGGGTTCTGGGAAGTAGCCCAAGTGTCATTAACCGTTTATGGTCGCGTTTCAACGAAACAGGTAGCGTGGAAGAATGCCATACAGGTCGTTTCAGGATTACTACAGTAGCCCAGGACCGATTTTTGGTTTTACAAGCTAGAAGAGATCGTACTACCACAGCATCTCAATTAGCTCAAGAGCTTTCACGAGTTCATAATGTGCAAATTTCCGACCAAACTGTAAGAAATCTACTGCACGAAGGGCAACTCCACTCCAGACGTCCTTTAAGAGTTCCACAACTGACCCATGGAAATCGCGCTGCTCGTTTAGTTTGACGCCAAGAACACGTAAACTGGGATCGAGAGAGGTGGGCCACAGTTTTCTTCAGTGATGAATCTAGATTCAGTTATTATCCTGATTCGGGATGAATTCGAATATGGAGGGAACCTGGAAAGCAAAACTGTCTCCAGCATGCTCTAGAAGTTGTTAGACAGGGAGGCGGATCAGTGATGTTTTGGGGAGGTATACGCCTAGGTGGAAGAACCGATCTCGTTTTCATACAGAACAACCTCACGGGAAATTCTTACGCAAATGAAATAGTTTTACCTGTAGTGGTACCGTATCTCCAAACAATGGGTCAAAATCTACTCTTCCAACAGAATAATGCCCCTCCTCATCGTGCAAGAGTTGTCTTGAACGTTCTTGAAGAGAATGATATCGATCATCTACCGTGGCCATCGTGCTCCCCAGATCTGAATCCCATCGAGCATGTGTGGGACGCCCTAAAAAGAAATCTCCTGCGTCAAAACGTCTTCCATCATGAACAGGATCTTCGATTAGTAGTTCAGGGGGCTTGGAATGACTTAGGCCAAAATGTAATACACAATTTAATATTGAGCATGCCGCGACGATGCCAAAGTGTCATTTATAACAGAGGTGGACCTTCCGGGTACTGAAAAATATAAGTGCTTCCATATCGTTTCGAAAATATTAGTTCAGGATTTTTTTGTGTTTTACCAAATTTCGTCATTTTCAAATTTCAAATTTTTTTTTATAATAGGAAAAGTCAAATATTATTTTGTATTCTTGAGAATACATTTAATACAATACATCCTAACAAAAACTGAAAGATTCCCATAAATTCGAATCATCAAATCCATATTTTGAAGATTGGTAATTGTTCCCTAGACTTTTTTGAGGTGTTTATGCGCCACAAGTAACATCGAATTTTGTTGGCAGATGTATGGACACATCTGAAAAAAAAACACTGTGTTAACAATAAGTAGACTACCAGAAAATGAATTTTAAGAGATTCAAATTGTGCGTTAATTTCTTGTCGTAATGTATATGACACCTATATTATTTTTAGTATACAAACGTCACAGGCTTTCATATACGCCTAATGAATAACTTTTGTTTCAGGATTCAAAATACGATGGCCTCATAGACCAACTGGATAAATACTCAAAACAAGGAATACCTAGATGTAAATATTATCAGCAAGGTACTTGCGATGCGACCGATGCCTTATATAAAATAGAAGAAGACTGGCGGGATATAGTTGAATATAAAGGTGAGAAAAGAATTAAAAAATTAAGTTTAATTATACTTCAACAAACGAAAGTTGAAAAAATTTAATGCACTAATAGATAACAAAATTTTAGAGGGAAGCCTTGATTTGAGCCTTATTTTCGTCCTTTTTCCGTGTAGCTATAGATAATGAGTTTGTTTTCACCACTGTGACATAGTAGTAAATAGTGGCACACTCTATCCTGAACTTTACCCACAAGCTCTATCATTGTTATGAGGGATATTTGTGGGTGAAAACTCAATGAACTCAGCCCGCTTCAGTTTTTGAGATCCAAGTTTCTTCAGCCTGACTCTGTTCCCAGACATAACGTGTTCAATTGATTCTATCTCTTCTTCACACAGTCTACATGAAAGTTCCTCAATCAATCCTAATTTATTAAGGTAATTTCTGAGGCAACAGTGCCTCGTTAATATGGCTGGCACTCAGGTCCAGCCTGAGAGTTTAAGCCACTCCTGAGTGTCTCAGACCTGAGAGGCTCTACTAATTCTTTTGTACTGTTTTGATGAGGAAGCTTTGTGCATAGGGTTACTATCTATCACGCCAGATTTGTAATTTATCGAGCTTACCTCACTGGTTAACTTAAAAACCAGTGCTGAATAGCTGATTGAATAGAAAAGTTACACTCAGGGTGTATATCGACTAACTTCGTACAGATCTTACAGTACTCAGTACTTCTTAAAACTAACATTTTTATATCTAACCTCATACGATGGAGAAGAACAGATATCTTCTTTCAATAATACCTGCTGGGGAACTTCGATAAACTTTCTGAACTAAAGGTATTTATTGCGCTGCACAATCCCTTCACGAATTATGGATATAGTCAAATGTAGCTACATTTGAAGAACAAATTCATCTGAATAAATACTGAAATAAACATTATATATACTTGTTTGGATATTATCTTTCTTTATGATGCCTTTATCTAAAGTACATGAATTCTAAAGACCTACCCTCAAGTCCAACCACCGGGTTTTTCCTTCCTTGCAATCACCAGGGGAGTTCCAAGCGTAGGCTCCAGATCAGTGAAGTCCAATCTAGTTCCTCGAGCCGCCAATGAGTCAGCCTTCTCAGTGTTTGGGTACCCACATCAGATGGACATTATTCATTTCTCCCAATTTGGCGGGAATGAAGTGACTGCAGGTGTCGGATGCTCATGCCTTCAGTGCAGCGTGGCTATCGTTGATGATGTTTATTGCCCTACTTTTTAAAGCACCTCAAGCTAGAAATTAGCACATTGGTCAATGCCGAACATTTCTGCATGAAAAACAGTTCCAAAACAGATCGACTGTTCCTTGGCAGCGTCACGACCATATACAGCAGCTTCAACACTTTGGAGCCGTTTGTGAACCGACACGGGTCCCTGAGTAGACGGTCCGTGAAGCTGATCAACTCCTACCTGCTAGCAATGATCATCTGGAAAGGCAGCTCCATGTTAATGATATGGATTTAATATTTGTACTTGCAGAACCGCAGAATGTTAAACTGTTGAATATTTTATAGTCTATATGAATAGGATGTACTTCACATATTGCTTTCTGATACAGTTTTTCACGAATGATTAGATCTATCATATCCGGATTATATGAATTATTAATGGCTATCTGTTTGATGATGTTCAACTCTTTATTATAATCTTCTACTGATAAAGGTAAATTGAGTAACCGATGTACCATGCTGTTTAAAGCTGCAACTTTGTGTTGAAGTATATCCTATTCATAAAGACTATAAAATATTCAACAGTTCAACATTCTGCGGTTCTGCAAGTAAAAATATTAAATCCTTTCTCGTCGAACAAAATCTTGATATAACTTTCAAAACTTCTAATAACTTAGGTAAACATATTAAAAATAATAAATCTCGTGTTGAAAAATCAAGTAAATCAGGAATCTATAAACTCAATTGCGGTTCTTGTGATAAAATTTATATCGGTAGGACCTCTAGGAGTTTTGGCATAAGAACATCTGAACATAAACGTAGCTTTGATAAAAATAAATTTGATTCAAATTATTCAAACCACTTAATAAAAGAAAACCATTCATTCAATAAAAACTTTGACATATTACATATAAAATCAAAAGTTTAAAATTAGATCTCCTAGAAGCATTAGAAATAAATAGATACAAACATTCGGACAAGCTTTTGAATGAGCAGGTAGATGTGAATTATTCACCCCTACTTAACTTGTTCAATTAGTTTTTATTACCTTTCATACTAACTGTACAATGGCTCGGTGTGGATTTTCCTGTTATTCATCCAACTTGTTTTACGATTTGTTTATAATACCATACTCTTCATTCTGTTTGTCATTCTTGATAAAGCTGCTGTGTCAGCGAAACGTCGTCGAATTTTTTCAAATAAAGTGTGGATTAAAGTTAAACCATGTGTTTTTTATCTCATTTATAACAAAAAACATTTTTTCTTCTCGCATATTTTCAATTAATTATAATCGATTTAAGTTAGTTGTAAAATTAATCACGTTCATTTTCATGCAATAATGCAATTATTAGTTCATATCACTTTTGTAAATTTATCGATATTTTCTATTATTGAGTATGTTACTTTTAAATCATAATTTTATCGTTTACATTCATAATCAAATTTTTTATAATTTTTGTTCATTGAATGATAAGTCTTTCAACAAGGGAAGTATGTTGGGTATCTCCACTCCAGGGATAACCAATCCGGTGACCCATGAGGGTGGTAGGTACCCACCCCACCTCGGACGGTACTGTGGCCCGAGATAACTAGAGAAATCATCATTTTCAACAACCAACAAAGTGTCTAAAGGCAACTCTTTAGACTTTTCGTATGTTACACGTCTTCGATTATCGCGGTGTTGCGTGTTCAGAATCCTCTAGTTCGTCGGAAAAATCCAAAATTTTGGAAAAAACTCATGGATTTTGCGCCATGATAATGAACGATCTCAGAAGGCTATCAATTGCGAATGAATTTCAGACCAAAAACTCAAGAATTACTATCGAACAACCACCGTATTCACCGGATATGGCTCCGGCTAACTTTCTTCTTTTTCCAAATCTCAAATTATCAGTCGATAGAAGACATAAAAAGAGAATTCGCGGTGAAAACTGCAGTTGATTCCGGAAAGAGCGTTTTATAAATGTTTCGATATTATTTCGGAATGGGCCTAATTTGAAGGCGATTTGATGAATTTGGATTAACAACCGATTCCTGATACTTTGTTGACAGAATATATCTTGGTTACCCAATTTTTTCGTTTTCGATTCCTCCTCCCGCTCCTACATTTTTTATTGTTTTTCTAACATTTTTCTTGACTAAATTGAAGTTTAATCGATTTTTCATCCCTGCTTCTAACTTGAGAGGATATTATGTATGGCAAATTTGTAGTGTTTTCATCAGTTTTCTTTTCTTGAGCTCAGCAATTTATGCTTCATAATGACACAGCAAATATAGCTAGGGCGTATCGACCAAATTCATTTCTTAATGTATGGTAGACCCACAAAGATTGATCGTTTCAACATCAATCATCAAAAAAATCATAACAACTCCATTCTGAATCATCCAGTTTCACAAAGGGTATATATTAGACCCCCTGATTTTATCGCCAAGGTCATTCCATCAACCTCAACGCGGAATAATAATTCGAGTCATTAAGGAAATTTGCAGGATACCCTTTGTGAAATTACGAACGCTTAAAATCGAGAATAATAGGACGGAATTCTTTACAAATGGATTCTAATCGGATACCATCTGAAGATCGTGTCAAATGCGGACGGCAACGAATTAAAATCGCGCTTAGTAATCGAAAACAAAGATTGTCATCGTTTTCTTTGACGTCGCGTCATCTTCAAGTTGTAGTGGATGATAACGCGACTCTTAAAATAACGAGATCGCATCTTGATCTCAGCTTCGCGCGGTGATTTGTTTTGTTTAGGTTTGCAAATTCGTAAAATTCATATTTATGAGACAACGGGTGTCAATTAGGAGATACGTTTTGAAAATTTGAGAGGCTGAATTGAAAATGCTGAACTCAACATTTAATTTGGTACCCAAAAATACAGGTCATTTTGAAGAGATCAACTTCAGCCTAATTTCATATTAAGTAGTGGAGAGGGCTTTTACAATGTTCATTGATATCCAAACATTCCAACAAACATTTTTTTTCCTTCGTCGCATTCATGAAGAACTTTGATATTGTCTGGTGTTATTGAATGTTGTGTGATTTTTATTTGTTTACATATTGGAGAACAATTGTCAGAGGATAAAGGTTCTTGGTGTTTATTTAAAATTTAGGGAAATAGTTACTTGAGGGATTGGAGAAAGGAACAGAGTAGTTATTATTATTATTTATTATCGTGGAGTTATGCACTATCTCAGCTGTTAGCTGGATATAATTTACCTTTCCCAGATTTAGCAATCAAAGGGAATAGGCTCGATTACAATATACTTCACATAAATTTCGTAACTATCCTACATGTATTAAGAATTACGGCTTTTTGCATTGCTATATAGGTATTCTTATGCAATTCTAATTTCTTAAGGCTATCATGCAAAGTTTTGGGTATTAACCCAGTGAAGGATACGATGACAGGAACAACTATTTTCTCGAGGTGCCACATCTGCTTGATCTCAATAGCAAGGTCTGTGTATTTGGACTTTTTCTCCAGGAACTTATTCACCACGTTGTTATTATTCGGTATGGCGACATCCACCAGCATTGCTTTTCTCGCTCTCTTATCATACACCACTATGTCCGGCCTATTATTCGTCACCATTCTGTCTGTGATAACAGGCCTATCGTAGTATAATCTGATGGAGTCATTTTCCAATACGGGCGCCGGTTGATACTTGTAATATGGCTGGAAGGTATTCAGAAGTCCGCACTTGTGTGCAAGTTTCTGATTAATAATGTTGCACACTTGATTATGCCTGTGAAGATAGTCCGTATTGGCCAATTGTTCGCATCCGGACGTAATATGCTGTATAGTCTCCGATCTTATATGGTATTTTCTGCACCTATCTGTTTGTAATGTTCCTTCCTTCATAATAATTTTTTTGTAGTTGTTTGTAGCGATCACTTGGTCTTGGATGGCCATAAGGAATCCCTCTGTTTCTTCGAATAATTCTCCTTTCATCAACCATTTGTTGAAGGCTTCTTTGTCGATGTGTGGTTGATAAATCTCATGGTGATGTCTTCCATGCAATTCCTTTCTTGACCATTGCTCTTGTTTTGTTTTCAGTACCTGATAGGAACGGTTGATTCAGCAGGTCATCTCTGGTAGCAAGATTTAGAGGTGTTTATCCCTTATCAGCCAACGATACCACTCTATGGAGGTCAGAAGTGAGAACTTTAGCTGAGAAGAATTCTCTGAGATCTTTTATCTGTTCAGTGTATAAATTGACAACATCTATTAATCCGCGTCCTCCTTCTTTCTGCTTCAAAGTTGTTCGTATCACAGACGAATTTGGATGATGATTGTTGTACTATGTTAGCATCGTTCGGGTCTGCCTTTGAATATCATCCAGTTCTGTCTTAATCCATCTGATTATTCCAAATGAGTGAAGCAACACTGGAATGGCGTAAGTGTTAATAGCCTTGACTAGATTCCCCGAGTTCAACATTGATTTCAGCACAGTCTTCAGACGCTGACTGTATTCTGAACGAATCTTCTCCTTTGATTGTTTTTGGTCTAGCAATCTGGCTTGTTGGTATCCTAGATATTTGTATGTTTCGCCATCCCAACATGAAATTGTTCATGTTGACCTGTAGAGACGTGCGCCAGTGTTTCATTGTTGTCTTCAAGAATTCTACCAGGGCTGGATGAATTTTGTATATCTGCAATACATCAACAAGCCAAGAATGGGCGGTACTATCGAATGCCTTCAGATAATCGAGAAAAACTCAATGAACATTCCGATGCCCTACGTGTGCCTGTTTCGTTATCACAGAATCGATGATGAGTTGTTCCTTGCACCTGTGGTGTTTATTTCTGCATCCTTTCTGCTCCTCTGCTAATATATTGTTGTCGTCAAGTTGTTGGTATATTCGATTGGATATGCATGAGGTGAGTATTTTGTAGAGTGTTGGCAGGCAAGTGATTGGCCTATATTGAGACGGATCCTGTGTTATATCGTTCTTAGGTAGCATATATGTTAAGCCTTGTGTTAGGAAAGTGGGCGTTTTCTTGGGATGTTGAAGAACATACGTGAGCTGTTTCGCTAGGGCTCCATGGAGCTTATCAAACTTCTTGTACCAGTAGTTGTGGATATTATCTATACCTGTGGCCTTCCAATTGTTGGTCGCTCTAACTACTGTTGTGATTTCTTCCTCCGTTATTCCTTCGAAGTCCATATGTTTAATATCAAGCCGTTATTATTATTATTATTATCATTAGTAAGTTTCATAAAGAGTTGATATTTTGAAATCTATAAACCCAAATAGTACACTAAATATTCAGTGACAAAAATAAAAGTGAAATGACAAAATGAGAATCAATACTTAAAGATAACTAAAAACTAAAAGCTGAAGAAAATAATCTGAAACAATTATTGGCCGATTTGAAATAAACTAAGGAACTTTATTATTAATGAACCAATTGTCCAAAGAATTCCTAAAGGCATTCACTGATGCAGAACTAACTTCACTATTCGTTAGACGGTTCGAAAAGGTCACTTAAGTCACTGTTGAATAGGCCACGCATAATTTTGTAGACGACTATCAGATCTCCCCTCATTCGCCTATGAACGAAAGTGGGAATCTTCATAATCGACAAGCGCTCCTCATAGCTTGGGCGTACGACACCATACGACATCCTAGTAGCCCTTCTCTGAATGGATTCTGAAAGCTTCACGTCTTTAGTTAGCCAAGGATGCCATACTGAACCAGTCTTGTATAGTTCTGCAGCAGTAGAGGGATCACATGTATGAAAAGATCTTTGAAGTAATTAAAGTGTACTTTCGGCCTTATTAGAACAGTGCATAAATGATGGCTCCAGGATAAATCTGCCGATACAATTACTCCAAGTACACACTTTCTATTTACTTTCTATTTGGTGACCATTAACGAAATACACCAAATGAGGATTATTTTTCCTCAAGTGGAGAACCTTACACTTTTCGGTATTTAGTAGCAGGAGCCAGTCTTCGCACCAACTAGTATTAATGTTCTAGTCATTCTGTAGGGTGATGTGATGCAAGATGGGACAATTGAAAAGTTTTGTATCGTCAGCATATGAGGAGCAAGCAGATTTCAAAGGAGAAGGCAAATCAGAAATATAGACCAGAAACAGTAGGGGCCCCAGCACTGAGCCTAGATTTCCAACTAGCGTATTTTTTCACCCAAGTATATTCATGGAACTTAATAATTAACCGAAGCTCAGACAGTTTGAGTAAGAGGTGTTTTTTTTAAATAATATTTGACCAAGTTATTGGAGAGAGAATCAGCGTAGTTGAACCGACGTATTTTTCCAAGAAAATATTTTTCATGGAAAATAAAAATTGTGTTCTTTGATGTTTTTCTTTACATTGGATAATTTTTTGTATAAAAATCGGGGAAATTTTGTAGTTTCGATAGTATTTATTTCTATTTTGAAATCTGTCGGTGATAATGGAAAAGAGAATGCCCTGTGGATCATTGAATTATGAGCTGCTAGTTTGTAATTTCTTTTCGATAAGTGGCTATTTTATAATACTCCTCTTCACTCCTTAGGTGGTAGAAGAAGGTTTTAACTCCTTCGCCCGAGGCATTACCACCACGCACTCCAAAACATGTAGTGAAGTGTCTTTGACACGAATCCCTCGTGAGTCGGTTCCCTCTCCTAGGCCGTATCCAAATGTCCTTTTCCTTTCTCTTCGCTCTGGGCTAACACTCTTTCTGCATGTTGATATGGATGCCCCAAGAGTTAAATATTCCGTAGGTACTCGAGGGGGTCTATATCAAATAGTAATAACCAGGTTCGTCCTTCTGAAAATTCCAGAAACGAAATACTGAAAATAGAATTCTTTAACATACGAGGAATCAAGAGTAACATCAATGCCGTATATTAACACCTGTAGAGCACCAAATCTTACATTTCAACTCTAACAGAAACACAGGTCAAGCCCTCGAGTGATGAAATCCATCTCTTATACCCAGGCTATGAATTACACGTTCAAATTCAGAAATGGAGTGTGTCTTTTTGTAAGGAACAATATTTCCTGTCACAGGGAGGAATCTCTTGAAACTGATGATCCGAATGTTATGTGGTTCAAAATCACCACTAAAACACAAAGTTTATCTGTTGTTTATACCTTTCGCGAAACGATCCTTCCTATTCCCGCCTATTCGATTTTCTCTATGCTAAAGTCGATTATTAACAGCAGGACTACCCTTTAGCAGAGATTGTAGTACTAGGAGACTTTAATGTTCACAATACCACATTAGTCAAACACTCAAACAAAACTGATGACGCTGGTCGCGAAGCGGAGTCTTTTGCTTTTACGTATGGTCTTGAACAAATGGTTATGGAAACCATCCATATTCCGGACGTGGAAGGTCAATTCGCTAACACTCGCGATCTCTTCCTTACTATCAATCCTGATTCTTACACAGTGAAGGTTCACGCTCCTCTAGGCAAATCTGACCATAACTTTGTAATGGCTCATTGCCATCTTACAGCAACTCCACCTATCACCATACCACCCCGTTTAGGTTGGCACTACAATTCTGCCAACTGCGACGGGTTGCGAACTTTTTTTCAAATTTTTGCTTGGAGGGAGTATTGTTTTGTGTGTGACGAACCATCGGAATGCTCTGAGAAAATAACAGAAGTTATCAAGTTGGGGATGGAATTATTCATTCCACATACCACTAAAAAGTCAACCCCTGGTAAGCCTTGGTTCAACAGTAAGTGTGCAGGAGCAGTAAAGGCCAAGAAGTAAGCAGCTGTGTCGGGACCACTGCCTTGAGAACAGGAGGGCATTTATTTCAGCTCTCAATTCCTGCAATCTTTTAGTGAATGATGCTAAAGCTGATTATATGAACAAAGTAAGATCTAAGCTTGTCAACCGTCCAAACTGATTTAGGTAATTTTGGTCAATGGCCAAATCTGTTGGTAGAAACTTCACTTCTAGCTCTCTTCCACCCCTAACTAGGGAAGACAGCTCGTTAGACATTACACCTAAAGACAAAGCCAACCTTCTTGCTAACCTTTTTGCATCCAATTGCACTCTGGATGCCGGAGATATAGATCCTCCTGTTATTCCTCATATCGGATCTCATATGCCTGATATTGTTTTCAGGCAGAAGACAGTCAACAAAATACTGCTTAAGCTTGCCACTAATAAGGCAGCTGGGCCCAACGGAATACCTTCTATGTGTTAAAATAATATGGTTGTGCATTGACACCTCTTCTCTGTGGACTTTTCACTATGTCCTATAATAAAGGCATTTTCCCTTCGAACTGTAAAAATTCCAGAGTACAACCAATTCCTAAAAAGGGGGAAAAACCATCCCTACCAACTATAGGCCAATATTCCTTTTACCTGTGATTTTCAAAGTGATGGAAAAAGCCATCGATATCGAACTTATCGAATATTTAGAATCTGTTGGTATCATTGATGATCGTCAATATGGTTTTAGGCATCAGAGGTCCACAGGAGATCTACCTGCCTATGTCACGCACATGTGGAAGAGATCTATAGAGAAATTTGGGGAGTCTCTGGCTATAGCTCTCGATATTTCGAAAGCTTTCGACCGGGTTTAGCATAGGAGTCTGCTAAGTTAGATCTAAATCTAACCTATGCCTATGGATTTCAAGCTTTCTTTCACATAGATCTCTAAGTGTGGTATTGGATGGAGTTACATCTGACACACTTGCCATTAATGCTGGTGTGCCTCTGGGTTTGATTCTAGCACCAACCCTGTTTCTACTTCATATAAACAAACGACTTGCCTACTGTTACAGGTTGTAAGATCCACAGTTTTGTGGACGACAGTACTTTCCACGCATCCTTCGAAATACGTCTGCAACAGTATGCTAAAATCAATAGTGAGTTGAAGGCAATTCTCGATTGGGGCTCTGCGAACCTGGTGAAGTTTAATGCAAGCAAAACTCAAGCTTGTTTGTTTTCTTGGATGGTCGACAGTACTGTACCAGAGATAGTAATAAACTAAGAGACTATCTCATCTCACTTCCTCCATAACAATACTTGGGGTAACAATCGGAGACAGTTTGTCATAGTACGACCATGTTGTAAACACTGCTAAGTCAACATCTCAAGAACTGGGTTTTCAGTATCGTGCCAGAAAATACTTCAATCCGACTCAACTCCTTACTCTCTATAAATCTCAAATTCATCAGGTCTTAGAGTATGGTTCCCACATATAGGGTTCTGCCCCTAAACACACCTTAAAACTCCTGAATTCGATACAGAAGAGGGCGATTCGGTTGATCGGTGACTGAGCTCTTAAAGATTCCATCCGTCCACTGGAACATAGCAGGAAGGTGGTCGAGCTCTGTCTTTTTTACAAGTATTTTCATGAAAGATGCTCTGAGGAGATTTCTTCGCTTGTTCCTCCGCTCGTTTCTCTCAAAAGGCCAACTCGCCAACCATCCTTACGTGGTTAAAATTAAGACACCTAGAACGTCTTTATACCAGAAGACCTTTTTCCACGGGACAGCGGAACTTTGGAACTCTCTTCCATTTAACGTATTTCCCCATGACTACAATCTGCTAGCCTTCAAGGGTAATATTAACCGTCTCTCCTTTTTAGGTACTCGCGGCGTCAGTTTCCTTACGCGAGAATCTCTAATATAAAAAAAAAGTTATCCACGAAAACACACAACCACATTTATATGGAATCACTCGGTATTTCACATTATTGATTGTTTTTAATCATGGATCTTAGAGTACTTGTGAGGAATGAAGTTTTTTGTTGTAAAAAAAATTGATAGTATGGTAAGAACTGTTGAATTATCACCACATGTTCGAATTATTGTACTCAGTCGTCACTGAGATTTGAAACTGTGAATTTCAAAATTTAAAAAGGCTATAATCGTAGTTAAAAATGCCTTACGTTGGCTTGTCCGATGTGCAGAGGGGTCGAATAATTGCTCTCTTCGAAGAGGGGGTGACATAGAGGGGTATAGCGGCCACATTGGGGGGTGATTTGGAAAACCTACGCCCGATACGTGGAGCTACAATCTCTGCATAATAGGCTTAGAAGTCAAAACTTCGTTCAAGAGGTTTGTACAACAGAAGTCCCTTAAGAGTTCCGAAGCTAACCAGACAAATAAAAATCAAGTGACGTGTGTTTTTGAGCCTTGTAAGATCAATAGAGTTCAAAAGAGTACGTTCGGAACGGGATCGATAAATTTCTGAGATACATCAGAAGCATTGCTTTGAATAAAGAAATTCCTCCATTTTTCATAGACAAAATTATCGAAGTCAACAAAACATCAAATAACAGAGTCATTATATTCCATAGAAGATGCTTACTTGAAAGAATACATTTGTTTCAACTACGCTGGTCCTTACTCCAATAACTCGAACAACTGTTTTGACAAATTTAAAATAACCACCTCTTTCTCAAGTGGTCTGAACTTGAACAAATTATTATTCAATGCTAAACAAAGAATAGACCAATTCGAAAAATTAAGAGTTTACAAATTTGTTTGGAATTAGTATAAGATAGTTTATAATAGAAATACAAGTAGAATTCATTTGACTCTCGGGCAACCGCCTTGGAATTCACTGGTCTAGAGGGCAAGGAATTCCCCTGAAAACCGCAAGGATGGACCTGAAAGTACTGAAGCACTTTTTGAGCGTCATAAGTCTCAGACACTCACGACTTGCCTTTCACTGCGAGAACCAAGGCATTGCTCAAACCCTCTATCTAACCTAATCTAATCTAATCAACATATAAAGGAGACATTGCCGATCTCGAAATAACCTGAATAAATCAGGATTGATCAAGGACGTTTCATGCAGACTATGTGAATAGGAGATAGAATCAATAGAACACGTCATATACGAATGCACAACAGGGATCAGAATCAGGACCGAGAAACGTGGATCTAACAGACTGGAGCGGACGAGCTTATCAAACTTTCACCCACGAAGTGTATAGCTTTAACAAGAAGGATGGAGCTTATAGGTGAAATTAATGGCAGAGTGTGCAACAATAGACACAGTATCAGCGCTGCTCAACAGTTCACACACGATTTTTATATCAATCCATTTATCCATTATAGCCAAAATGTTGATAGTAGAATTCAATTTCTATAATCTCACATGTAAAGACTTGATTAGTAATTGTATCCAGTTCGGCTAGCCTTTGAACACAGCGAAGTATGGCCATGATCTCTCACTGGAAAACTGTAATATGTTTATGTAATGGAAAATAGAAACCCCTCCTATTTCCCAGACAATAGATTCTGCTACCTGATCTCTCTCTAATCTCCGAGGCATTTCTGAGCCAGATGTATCTTGCACCTGAGAATAAATCCTTCTTTTCTCATTAGAAATCTACAAATCTGAGAATTATATCATCTTAAGCTTCTCATATTCGAAATTATTAATTATCTTTACGATTCCTTTCAGATTTATCAGAAAAGCAGCAGCAACAGCAGACTGTTTTGTGGGAGCTGATCAAAACTGAAGTTCAATATATCAAAATGTTGAAAGTAGTAACAGATGTAAGTATATACAAGATTTTTTTACAGATGCCTTCTCAAAAACTTCGAAATATTCAGCCACTTACTTTATGATCAGTGACCGTCTTCAATTTCGTTCGGTAATATTCCTAATGAAATTTCACGGGACAAGTCGATCTTGTTTTGAAATATATGCATTTTGGCGAATGCGCCAGGAGTTCATTGAAATAAGATATTTTGTCCATACAAAGAAAGCAAAAACTAACTTCAAGTTGGGTCTGATGTTGAAAACTTAGTTCAATTGACTTTGTTTTATTTTATTGTATATGGTTCCGTTTCAGTAAATAATAAAAGCATAGGTACGAAATTCTGGAAAATCACAATGTTCTCATGATTTTATTGAACAGAAAAGAGAAAGCAATCTCTTTCTTCACATACCCGAAGATTCTGACATTAAAAGTTTTGCTTCACACGAAATTAAAACGATCATTCCAGTTATACTTTCAATTTTGTCGTCTGTAATACTTGAAACCTTCAAACTTGTTGGGGAATTTCGTCCTAATAGAAAACTTATATCACAGTAGGTCGATAATTAATTCAAAACATCGCGTCGTGACTGTTTGTAAACATAGAACATATTATTATAAAGACGCCTTCAGTGAAGATGTCAAATTGATTCAATCCCCTGAAAAATAATTAACTGACGTATGTTACAGTCGCAAACAAAACTAATAAGAGAAAACATGGATTGCGAATGAAAATAGTTACACTTTTAATATGTATTTGAAAGACATTTCGACTCTATTGCACCTTCATCAGACTGTTATAAAGTAAAAAACTGAACAAAGGCATTACAATTTGTATATGATGTACACAATCGGTTTGAGAAAGAATAAAACTATACTAGGCAAATAAACATATCCATTCTAAATCACTTAGCATGAAACAAATTTTATTAAGGAATATTATTGGTAAAATCAAAGTGTTTGAAAATATATATTCATTAATTTCACGGAATGCATGAGAGTTAATATCATGTTTTTATTGGATGAATGTGAAATTTTGGTCAAAATTATATTTAATTGTATTACCTTTTTCTATGATGCAATTACGTTAATGATTATTGATTCTTATATTGACTTTCCTGTTTTACAACTTAGGCAATGTAAGTACTCCAGATTTCTTTTTTGTCCGTTTTATTTGTTTATATAGATTACTACTCCGATGTATACTTGTATTTTTATCAGGAAATTAATAGCAACAGCAATCTGTATTGTGGAAGCTGATCAAAGCTAATGTACAATATATCAAAATGTTAAAAGTACCAACAGATGCAAGTATATACAAGGCTTTTTATGGATGCCTTCTCAAAAACTTTAGAAATATTCAGCCAGTTACTTTATGATAAGTGACTGTTTTTAATTTCGTTTTCATGGATTCATTCCTATGAAAATTAAATACATATTTCATTCGGGCATTCATCTACATATAGAGAGTGAACTTTGAATGAAATAAATTTAGTGAAACGCTCGGTAATATTTCTAATGAAATTTCACGGGACAAGTCGATCTTGTTTTGAAATATATGCATTTTGGCGAATCCGCCAAGAGTTCATTTAAATAAGATATTTAACTGTCCATAGCAAAGCAAAAACTAACTTCAAGTTGGGTCTGATGTTGAACACTTAGTTCAATTGACTTTGTTTTGTTTTATTGTAAATGGTTCCTTTTCAGTAAATAATAAAAGCATAGGTACGAAATTCTGGAAAATTACAATGTTCTCATGATTTTATTGAGCAGGAAAGAGAAAGTCAGCTCTTTCTTCACATACCCGAAGATTCTGACATTAAAAGTTTTGCTTCTCTCGAATTAAAAATAATCATTTCAATCATCCTTTCAATTTCGTCGTCTGTAATACTGAAACCTTGAATCCTGTTAGTGAATTTCGTCCTTATAGAAAACTTATATCACAGTAGGTCGATAATTAATTCAAAACGTCGCGTCGTGACCGTTTGTAAACATAAAACATATTATTATAATGACGCCTTCAGTGAAGACGTCAAATGGATTTAATCCCCTATCAAAAATAGTTAACTGGCATGTGTTACAGTCGCAAACAAAACTAACGAGAAAAAAACATGGCTTGCGAATGAAAATAATTACACTTTTAACATGTATTTGAAAAACATTTCGACTACACTGCTCCTTCATCAGACTGATAAAAAGTAAAAAACTGAACAAAGGCATAACAATTTGTATATGATGTAAACAATCGGTTTGAGAGTGAATAAAACTATTATAGGCAAATTGAAATAAACATTATCTATCTAAATTACTTAGCATGAAACAAATTATATT
This sequence comes from Cryptolaemus montrouzieri, assembly GCA_013387265.2. NCBI lineage: Eukaryota > Metazoa > Arthropoda > Insecta > Coleoptera > Coccinellidae > Cryptolaemus > Cryptolaemus montrouzieri. The sequence continues at coordinate 8,250,977 of JABFTP020000144.1, read as the reverse complement.
CAGGAGTATTATTGATAAAATCTACCTGAATCATTGGCAATAGCAGACCATGATCTGAATTTACCTTATAGTAGTATTCACAGAATTCTAAAATAACATAAACTGCACCGTTATAAATGTTTATTCATCCAAACTCTACAAGCTGGCAATCCACTGCTTCGAATAGAACTGTGTGAGATCCTTCTTCTGCGAACACAAGAGGATCCCGATATTTTCCAAAGGATTATCTGGACGAATGAGACTAACGAGGGGATTTTCAACCGGAATAACTCACACTATTGGGCCAACCAAAGTCCTCATATTAAGGAAAGGAATCCTCAAAATAAATTTAATTTTAATGTGTTTCCACTTTTGAAGAGCAAAAAATCAGTATTTTGTGTATGATGAAAACTTAATTAGTGAACTTCATATGGAGATTTTGAGGACGGAAGTAAGTGACTTCATTGACACTTTATCAGTAACTGAGTCAAGGCGTTGTTGGTACCATCTCGATGGAGCGCCAATCGTACAAATGAAAATTATCGAATTTTAATTGATATGTTTGAAGATATAATTGAAGAAGATATATGGATTGGAACGAAGGGTCCGTCTTTGTGGCCTCCAAGGTAACCTGACCTAACGCTCATGGATTTTTATCTTTGGGGAACGCTGAAAGACAAAACTTATTCTGTACGTGTGACTTCAAGATATGATTTGCATAATAGACTTCAAAATGCGAGCCACATCACAGGGTGTTACGCATCGAGTAGAAGTATGTCTAAAAGTGAATAGTCATCACTTCGAACAATTATTATGAAATTTAGGAAAGTAGAGTTTAATTCGATGTGATATGTTTTAATTTGATTCTGGCAATTCGCCAACAATTGCAGTTCCGCATTTTTTTCTTAGTTCATCAATTACCCAATGACGAAAGGACAGTTATGTGTTAATGCTCTTGGAACTATCTATGCACATGCAGGAATCTAAGCCGCCTTTGCCAACTTTAGGTAGATACGTAAAATTCGTTTTTTTGAACTTGAAAACTTGAAATCTCAGGTACAGGATGTGAATGAGAAACTTCATTTAGTTTTTTTATGGCTAATCTAATGAATTAAGAAAAAATAGGGGTTACAATTTAAAAAACGTCGTTACGAAATGTAAGGCGGAAAAAAGAGCACTCTGTATACTAACTGAGATTCAGTCGAATATAGGTTATTTCCCGCATGGTTTTTGCTTGCAAAACACCTTTCATTATTATGGTAGCTCACGCCGTTCTCGAGATCAATTTATCATTTTTTCAAATAGCAAACAATCAATGATTTTCAAGTAAAACTTGGATATTTCATGAATGTAATAAGCTAGACTTATGTGTTCGGTATTTTTGTAATTGCAATAGCAAGTGTTATCTAACCAGTCATTGATATACAGGGTGTTCTATATTAAATAACAAAGTTGGTATACAAATATTTTAGAAATAGAGATTTGGACCATCTGAATCAACTATCAAAATTTCAAAACGATAGCATTATTAATTCTCCATAAACGTCTAATAGGCCAACTTGGGATACCCTGTATAATATATCAATTACCCAAGGAAGAAAATTGAATGTCGATGGTTGCAATTAGACACTAACCTCTATGGTCGCTACCTGCCAGAACAGAATTCACCAACGTCGATAATAGTCAAATAGTAAATGAAAGATATTTCACATATTCTTCTCTGAAATATCAAAATCAGCTTTGATATTTAATTCTACAATAGAAGTTCTTCCTCAATTTATTTTCCCGTCGAAGAGAACAGGACAAAGCATATTTATCAACCCTCTTTCTGCACATCCACCCACATTGCGCAGACTTGTACCCTTCTCTTGATTAAGTCGAAAACAAACTTCAAACCTTTGTACCAAGATTCCATCAATCCCTTTGATTTCCGGTTGGCCTTTTATAGTCCCGTATCCTTCAATATCGTAACTGTTGTTTGAGTGAACAATAAACTTGAAAGTTTTCCTCAATTCATAAGTTAACCTTCAATCTCTAACTAATTACAGAATTTTTGTATTTGTTTGATGACAAATGCACTTAAATAAACTATGCATAAAAATGTTAGGGATATTAGAATATTTCCTTGAAGAAGTGTGTTAAATATTCACTTCTAAAGAATAATAATATTGCAGAATATGAAAGCAGGATTTATGATAAAATAAAGCGGAATAGAGTATCCAGAATAAGTGGTATATAATAAGTAGTTTTCAATTATACAGGGTATCACAAGTTGAGTGGCCTATGAAGAACTAATAATTCTATCGGTCTGAAATTTTGGTAGTTGATTCAGCTTGTCCGAAACCCTATTTCTAAAATAATTTAACCTCAATGGAACTTCCGGTTATACCGGAATAGCATACCAACTTTTTTATTCGATACACAATTTCTGCAAATCTGCGTTTCCGCGTCTTGTTAAAGAAGACTGTCAGACTGCATCATCTCCGAAAAAGAAAGCCGATTTCTCTGCTCTCTTGTTCTAAAAGAATTGTGTGCTGGATTCATCTAACGCAATACCACCGAACATTCCACCTACAGATTCTTCCATGGCAAAAATCAAGTTCAGAGTCCGCACTGTGAGACGGGCTCTCCAGCAGCTGAACTGCATCAATTCTTAACCGTCTGTTTCATATTACTTATGGAAGCCAAACTTTCCCGAGCAGATGGGAAAAAGCGAGAATTCTGCCGATCCCAAAAAAAGGAAAGAAGTCCTTACCCCAAAACTACCACCCTGTTGCACTTCTTCCCATTATGACCAAAATGATGGGGAGAGTCATAAATGATGAACTCATCCAATATCTTGGGTTGCAGGGAATTATTAACGACAGTATGTTTTTCGCAAGCAAAGATCGACAGGAGATCTGCTCGCTTACGTCACTCATGTTTGTACATCAACTATGGAAAAACATGGGGAATCTAGAGCAATAGCCTCGATATCTCTAAGGCCTTGGATAGGGTTTGGCATGCAGCCTTGATGAATAAACTTGCTGCATATTGGCTTCCCAAAAAATTGCGGGGTTGGATAAGTAGCTTTCTTTCAAATAGATCAATACAAACTGTGGTCGACGGTATAACATCTGATTGTTTCTAGTTGCAAGCAGGAGTACCTCAGGGATCCATTCTTCCGCCAACCTTGTTTCTGTTGCAGATAAAATCTTCTGTCATCTACAGAGAACGAGATCTTCGGTTTTGCATAAGATTGTACCCTGGTTTCGTCTTTCAGTAGTCTGCGGCCGATTACAGCTGCGGAACCTCATCGTCAGAGATGCCAACAAATTAATAACTTAAACTCTGAATTACAGAGGATATCTGAGTGGAGTCTGTGGAACCTGGTGAGCTTCAACGCGAGCAAGACGCAAGCAACTACGTTTTCTAGAAAAGTCCCCGCTGGAGAACCTCCTCTTATTATGCAAGACCAACAAATTGCATCCAAAAATTCGATGCACCTTCTCGGAATAACGGTCAACTCCAAGTTTTGCTGGATCAGCAATAGCTAAATCGGCATCAGATGAACTTAGTTTTCTTTTCAGAGCCAAGCAATACTTCACGTCATCTCAGCTGTTGCTTCTGTATAAGGCGCAGATTCGACTTGCTTTGGAATATTGTTCCCAGGTATGGGAATTTGCGCCCAGGAGCTGAAAGAACTTGTTCTACGCGCAAATAAAAAAAATCCCTCAAAAATGAGATTTTCTCTAGAAATGAAATTTCTTTGAACATTAGGTGATCTCGTCTAGTGTGCTGGTGAGAATTCACACAAAATATTCCAAATTTTTTCAATTCTATTCTCACAACAGTACATGTCAAGTTATTCTATTATTAAACACTGTTTATCCACAAACAATTAGCTGAAATTTTCCACGGAAGATGCCTCAAGGAGCTGAAAGTCCTTGTTCCGGGAAAACACTCCTAAGTCTAGCTTGTTTAGTTCATGAAATATCCTAGTTTTACTTGAAAATTATCGATTTTTTGCTTTTTGAAAAAATTGATATATCTCGAGAACAGCGTGAGCTACCAAAACAATGAAAGGTGTTTTGCAAAGGAGAAATCATGCGGGACATAACTCATATTCGACTGAATCTCAGTCAGTATACAGAGTGCTCTTTTTTCTGCCTCACATTTTGAAACGAAGAAACATCGAAAACTACGTTTTCTCAAATTATAATCCATATTTCCAGTAGATTCATTATAAAAATTAAATGAAGTTCCCTATACATACTCTGTACCTAATATTTCAAGTTTTCAAGTTATGGCGAAAGAACAAATTCTACGTACCAACCTGAGTTGAAGAATATTTCCTTGAAGAAGTGTGTTAAATATTCACTTCTAAAGGATAATAATATGCCAGAATATGAAAGCAGGATTTATGATCAAATAAAATGAAATGTAGTATCCAGAATAAGTGGTAGAAATGACGAAGTGGAAAAGAGAAATTTCATCTTAACAAATTGATCAATATGAGGTATCTGAATTCTTTACGTGATCACACCATTTATTTTTTAACATAAAGCGAATAAGAATGAGTATACTGTCCCAGCGAATTTCTAAGCCTATAATAATTGTAATATCTTTGCCAGATGCTCGAACATTTTCTGACTGTGGTGATCAGACATCATACCGTATTTCTGACATTCAGATTCAGAAATTTTGAAACACTGGTTATTCCCTTCTTAATCAATTCATCTATTTAAATCTTCCATCTATCAAACTTTATAACTTATAGAATATCCATACGAACATTTTATCGCCTATTTTGCACGATTACTGGTTAATTTTGCCTTAATTAATCGCCTTCGTAGCAGGCCCCTTCCGAAATAATACATTTATTGTATTATTTCGCGCATTATCTTGATGCAATTCCTATGAGTTTTCTTTCCACAAATCTGGCCGTTTTCGACAAATTTGCTATCTCAAACGTCGCATAACGCACAGGTAATATTCTTTATTTACTGTCTAACTAACCTTTCTTCTAACAAGAATTCCAAGTGCAAAAACCGCGATAATCAAAGAAAATAGTCAACATTACCTTGACTTTTGTTCGACTTTGACGAGGTTTTTTCAGTTTTGGTTTAGTGGTGGGCGCCACTCCGAAGCTTGTGACTGGTTTCAATGCGAAACTTATAAACCCATATCTCATCATCAGTTACAATGCGTTTTATGAATGTGAGGACTCATTCCAGCATGTCTTCAACGACCTTCACGGAAAATTTTGGAGAAAATTTAGGTCTTTTGGAACTAGAGGAATGGCAACGCGTTTCATGCCGAAACAATCGTTTAAATTGATATGAATTGATTCGTTAGACACAGAAGATTAATTGCCTATATCTGTCAAACTTGAATGATGTTGACTTCAGTTGGAGATGTTGATGGCCCACGAGCGCGAAGCAAGTCTTGTGTTTTTGATAAGTTCGATTCATCGTAAGCCTTCTGTAACATTTTCAGCAATTCGACAAACTTAATTCCAATTGAAAACAAAATTTTGTAGAAATTATTTGTTCCATATTTTCAACCATTGCAAAATCGCAGAACACACTTATGAGACCTGACAAAATCGAGCAATATAGACAAACTAAATTTCGACAATCGTTTTGAGCAGTTTTTTTGAATAATCAAGTCCCGTTTCTTTTTTTACAGAAAGTGTTGTGAATCTCAAGAAACTTATATATTTATGAGGATTGTGAACATTACTACGTAAAGAATATCACTTGTTAAAATGAAAAAGTTTATTCAATGTTGTAGCTGTTTCGAGCTTTCGCTCTTCATCAGACGAGAATAAGCTTATTCTTAAATACAAAATTAGCAATTTTCTTATACAGGGTATCCGTGAATTGCGTGTACAACATTAAACCATAGATTCTTCAGCTCGAAATTGATTCAGGCCAACTTACCTATATGGAAAGTTTCTTTATTTGGCCGCTACAGATCGCCAAATCAAATAATTCGAGAACGACTCGATCGATAGGAACCACAGTTGGTATGCTCAATCGGGTTCGTTATTCACGTTTTTTAGTGATCCACTCAATGACCTTGACGTATTACAAGTGCCCCTGAAAACTCGAACGTAGTTTTAGTCAACTATAATTTTTCAACTGTCTGCGTTCGAGCAAAACAGTTTCAGACTTTGAGTAGCTAGGCTAATTATCAAACTTTTTGTTTCATGGGAAATTTTGATATGGTGAGCGGTTCAATCACAAAAAACAGTTTTCCAATTTCATGATTTCATTTCTTCAACCACCTAGCAAGTCAAAAATATCACATATTGACCATATGTGATATTTTGGCATAACATTGCATAGAAAACAACCATATATTTCTATCAATAGACAATCTACAGATCCTATACAAAGCATAAAAAGGTATAAAACTCAATTATCTTGAATCCTCAAAAATATTCAAAGCCAAACACAATACAAACAATAATCAAATATTATTTAATGACCTGATTGATTTATGTTATTCTCCAATATTTGGGATTTTTAAGTAGATTACAATTATAAATTAGTACCCAATGTTAATCTCTAATGTGTATTTTACCTGTTCTGCTTACCCATTTTTCTGTACCTTTATATAAGAAAATTGGTAACTTTGTATTTTAATTTCAAACTAATATTGGTCTGATGATGAGCGGAAGCTCGAAATAGTTATAACATTAAATAATCTTTTCGATCTTAAACAGTGGTTTTACGAAGTAATATTTGCAATATTAATATTATTATTTTAAAGCAATGGTATTTCATAAATATGTTATTATGTTTACAATACTTTTGGAAAATTAATCTGAACGGGACAGAGAGATATAGCGGCGACAATGGAGGTATTACAGGGGTGATTTCAAAAACCACGCCCGATACGTGGAGCTACAATTACTGCAAAAGGCCTAGAAGACGTCGTAGGATGATCACTCTGAAGAACAAGACCGCTGTTTGTGCCAAATTGCAAGAGGAGACCCTAGTGCGTGCGTCACACCCCATACTCCAAAGACAAATTCTGGAAGCAACAGGCATTAGTGTATCAGTCGAAACGATACGTCAAAGACTTCGTTCAAGGGCCTATACAGCAGAAGGTGCTTAAAGTTCTAGAACTAATCAGACAACACAAAATTAACAGACTTAATAAGTTTATCGAGCACCGAAACTGGAATATTGGGAATTTGTGAAATGTTCTATTTTCGGATGAGACTAGAATTGGTGTTCGATCAGATGACTTCCGGATTCAGGTTTTGAGGGGTCATGGAAGACAAGCTAGACTCCGAGCAGCAAGACAAATTCCGAAATACCAAGTGTGATGTTTTGGGGTGGCATTATGCTGGGAGGCAAAACAGAATTGGTTTCGTTTACTGCGAGTGTAACGGCTATTAATCTTGTGGACTTAGTGCTTGAGCCCAAAATGAGACTGGCGAGGTTTCCACGGTGAGAATTTCACTTTTCTGCTCCTTCGCATATGAGCAACCTCGCGCGAAATTATCTTGAAGCGAAAGAAATCGCTCTTTTGGACTGGCCAGCTTGCTCCCCAGACCTGAATCCTATTGAACATTTATGCGATGAAATTTAAAGGTAGAATTAGATCGCGACAGGATAATCCAAGAACCCCACAACAGATCATCCGAGCCGCCACAGAAGAGTGGCAGAATATCATCCCAGAGGAGGTCGAAAACCTAATCCAAAGCATGCCTAGACGAATGTAGGCTTGTATCAGGGCAACAAGAGGTAATACAAGCTACTGAGGTCAAGAAAAGCACCCACTCTGTGAGAAAACAAATTTCAATTTTTTTAACACATGAAAGAGCCTCTTATTTTGTTTCATTTGTTTCTCTCTTGAAATAAACCTCAATTTATTTCTTTTTTCAATTGAAATATCTCAACAAGAATTAATTCTAATAATCCTTCGAAATTTTCAAAATCCTTGGTGTATTTTTCAAAACATCGGGTGATTCCAGAAAAATTTTGTTGTGTGAACATATCTCATAGTAACGACCGAATCTATTCCATTTTGAAACTTATAAAGGTTATCATTTTCATTGTCGTAATGAAAATTATCAGTGTTGAGGATGTAATGATAATGAGTAATATTTCTTAATGGACCCCTGAGTTGTTAGGAGTAACATATCTAATGAATGACTCATCAAAGTTCTTCACTGTTGCTGAATTTACATATAAAACAAAACCACTTTTGTCCTAAGACAACCAGTTAGATAATATCTGAGTAAATTATGGGAGTAATTTTGTTTATGTATGTCAATTCTGTTGAAATTAACTAGTGTATTCTGGCCTCAATCTGCCTATTCGAAGTACATATGCTGAATCGGTGCCAAGATACCCTCAATCTGCCTTCCCTAAGTCAGGTGAAGTTACTGCATTTATGTAAATTTATGTCTTTACGAGTATATCGATCCGCTTTCTCCTACATACCTGATGGTGGAATGAAATGATCAAGTATGATGATAGGTATCTAGTATTTCTCTATTTGGAGAAAACATTGATTTATTCATCGTGGCAAAATGGCATGAATTCGATAATAAATAAATGAGGAGGTACTCATGACTCAGGAATATTTCAGCACGAAGTGGGCTTAAAGGAGAGCCCATAGCAAGGACTCCAGGCGGTTCCAAAGATTTGTTATTAAATCGGAAATAGTTTTTTTTTTTCAATGGAATAAAACTTTAGTATTTAGATTTTCACTATATTATCAAAACTATGACTGATTTCACCACACTGTGGCTTTATCAGATAGATACAAACTAATGAACAGAGTTATTCCTTATTTATTAGTCTTATTTCCTACTTAATATAACAATAGGTACAAGTAGAACGGGTATGTTGGAAAACCCATCAGAGTTGCTTACTTTATGAACTGAAAATATTGAGTAAAAGGAAAGAATTTAGATCTAATTGACTATTAAGTATTCTACCTGAATTCGTTTCTTTGTTTTGTTTTTGTCCATTATTCTGATTGTGTAAAATTTTGAAATTATCATTAAGGTTATGGTTTTCACGAGTTAACGATTAGAATAATGGGAATCTGATTGATGATAATTAAAACTACGTTTGTGCTCGGATAATCTTACTTTGAAATTTTTGAAAGTTCTACCAATATAAATTTTATTACAATCCCCGCAAGACAGCTTATGAACACCGGATTTATTACCTTTATCAATTTTAGATTTGCAGTTTTTGATATGTTGGCCTAAAGAATTATCAGTTCGGAATGCTATATTGAAATTATAATGCGAGGAACGATATTAGTTTCAGGCTAGGATTACCAATATAAGTTAAGCTCTTTGTATTTATACTTGGAAATACTTCCTTGCTTAATGTTAATTAACAAAATTCACGATAATATTAAATTCACGTTAGAGATAGATACAGAAAACTTCATTATCTTTCTGGATTTAACTATTTAATTAACGACAAACATGATTTTTCTATTTTTCACAAGCCATCGCATACAGATATTGCTATTCACAGCTTACTACACATCTTTATCCACATAAATTAGCAGCTTACAATAGTATGGTACATCGACTTATTAATATCACTATGTCACAAAATAATTTTATAAAGGAGCTTAATATATTTAAACAAATAGCAGTCAATAACGGTTACAGTCCAAGTATGATTGAGAACATGATTTCTCGCAAAAAAAGTCAAAAAGCCATCCAGGGAGTATTTCCAAGTATAAAAAGTTCTAACACAAAATATAACAGCTTAACTTACATTGGCAATCCTATCTGAAATTAAAATCATTCATCTCACATTATAATTTCAATATAGCATTCCGAACTGATAATTCTTTAGGCCGACATATCAAAAACTGCAAATCCAAAATTGATAAAGGTACTGACTCCGGTGTTTATTAACTGTCTTGCGGGGATTATAATAAAATTTATAATGGTAGAAATTTCAAAACTACATTATCCGAGCATAAACAGAGTTTTATTCATCATAAATCAGATGCCTATTATTCTAATCACTTACTCGAAGAAAAACATAACTTTAATGATAATTTCAAGATTTTACACAATGAAAATAATGGACAAAATCTCAATCTATGGGAAATTTCAGAAATAAACAAGGAAAAGAATTCGGGAAGGTTACTTAATAGTCAACTAAATCTAAATCCTCCTCCTTTACTCAAACTTTTCGATTCATAAAGTAAGCAACTCTGATGGATTTTCCAACATACCTCTTGTACCTATTGTAATATTAAGTAGGAAATAAGACTAATATATAAGGAATGAATCTATTTATTAGATTGTATTCATCTGATGAAGCCACAGTGTGGTCAAACCGGTCATAGTTTTGTTAGTAAAGTGAAAATCTAAATACTATATGTTTATTTCATTGAAGATATGTATATCGATTTTCATCAAGTCACAACCTCTTTAATCAAATTATGGAAATAGTTTTGTTGAGGACAAAGGTTGAAAAGAGAAATAAAATCATTTTGAATAATAGGATTGATATGTGAACGGTCGAAAATGCTGGAAATTAATGGAAGACATAGGGATATTAGAGTACATATCGTCGACGTCTAGGAAAGGCATCAAAGCATTCGTAGGTGTGTAACATTTTACAGTTTTTCAGAAAGCGCTAGGGAGTTTTTTATGGAATATTTGGGGATAGAATTTGTAAGTTTTCGTAGGTCTCAATATAATTTTTTTAGATTAAAACATGTTCTAGTATTCTGGGAACTCGAAAACATATAGACTTTGTTGGCAATGGACATAAAATAGCTTTTCACGAAGAACTTTTCCTTTATTCGAGACTCGTTTATGCTCTTAATTTCATAAAGTGGCATCGATAAACTGATTGTGATCCGTTGAAATACTGAAGATTATTGAATATAGCTCATGTTGATCTTACTTATACTTATACTTTCCATGTTTCAGCTCTTCCTGTCGTGCCTGCAAGATCTCCAATCCAAGAATCTCCTCAAAGAAATAGACACGGAAAAACTGTTTTCGAACATAACGGAGATACTGGACTCCAACGTGATATTCTGGAAGCAAACGCTGTTTCCGCTGGTTCGGGATATGAGGCGCTATAGGCGACCGGCCTGCATAGAGAACATGTTGGAGGGATTTTCAATGCTACACGAGACGTTTCAACCCTATTACAAATATTGCGCAGAGCAGAGTCGATGTCAGCATTATTGTAGGGAGAATTTGGAGAGTGAGGTTTTCACTGCATACTTAACGTGGTGCGAGAGCCAAAAGGACTGCAATAGGTAAGTGTTTAAAATTAGTTTTATTCATGTTTAATTCAGGAAAAACTTTGGTTATTATAAGAATAGCTAATTTTCTGTGAATCTAAATGTATCGGAAGCGTAATCATCATGGTTATCTACGTTTTTGAGGTACAGGGTGATTTTAAATATTTGTTACGAGCATACCCTCCTAACATCTCCGTTTACGAAACTCTTGACTTCTTCAGAATGCATTGAAAAAGAACAAATTTTTATTATATTCTTCTTCAATCTTTGCAATATAAATTTGTGATGTTGCCTTCTGTCCCGAAAACGCACATAATAATTTCCTGAAGTTGATTCAAAGTTATAGTATCTGTAGCTGCATCAGAATTATAATGTACCCATTGTGAACATATCCTAATTACATGTCGAATTTTGATTTGTTTTTTTATAATTCACGAATATTTTCGAGAAGTTTTTCAGCTAGTTGTTCGTGGATCAACAGTGTTGAATAATAGAGTAACTTGACATGTACTGTTGTGAGAATAGAATTGAAAAAATTTGGAATATTTTGTGTGAATTCGCACCAGCACACTAGATGAGATCACCTAATGTTCGAAGAAATTTCATTTCTTGAAAAGTTCTCATTTTTGAGGATTTTTTTTGGGCGCAGAACAAGTTCTTTCAGCTCCTTGGAGCATCTTCCGTGAAAGTATCTGTAAATCAGAGAAAGGTCAGCAACATGATTTCTCAGAGCCAGCGGTTGGAGATCGTGGGTGATCTCTAGGTGGTCGATGAAGCGCATAGCTCGTATTTGCACACTATCCAACATCCGCAACGATGTTGGGGGCAGATCCCGTACATGGGAACAATATTCCAAAGCAAGTCGAATCAGCTCCTTATATAGAGGTAACAGCTGAGATGACGTGAACTATCGCTTGGCTCTGAAAAATATAAGTTTAGCTGATGCCGACTTAACTATTGCTAATACATAGTCATGCCAGCAAAACCCGGAGTTGACCGTTATTCCGAGAAGGTGCATCAAATTTTTGGATGCAACTTGTTGGCCTTGCATCGTTAGAGGAGGTTCTTCCGCGAGAACCTTTCTATAAAACGTAGTTACTTGCGTCTTGTTCACGTTGAAGCTCACCAGGTTCAACTGACCTCTCTTCGATATCCACTGTAGCTTAGAGTTTAAGTATTGATTTGTTGACTTTTTGACGCTGAGATTCCGCATCTGTAATCGGCCACAGACTACTGAAAGACGAAACCAGGAACAATCGTCTGCAAAAGCGAAGATATTGTTGTCTGACAGAAGATCGTTTATCTTACCCTAAGGTACTCTGCTTGCAACAGGAAACAATCAGATGTTATACAGTCGATTTTAACTTGAATTGATATATTTGAAAGGAAAGTACCCCGCAATTTTTCAGGAAGCCCATATGCAGCGAGTTTATTCAACAAGGCTGCATGCTAAGGCTTTAGAGATGTCGAGTGCTATTGATCTAGATTCCCCATGCTTTTCCATCGTACATAAGTGACATAGGCGAACAGATCTCCTGTCTATCTTTAGCTGCGAAAACCATACTGACGGTCGTTAATAATTCTCTGGAACTCAAGATATTTGATGAGTTCATTTATAACTCTCTCTATCACTTTGGACATAATGGGAAGAAGTGCAACAGGGCGGTAGTTTTGGTGTAAGGACTTCTTTCCTTTCTTTGGGATCGGTTAAACTCTCGCTATTTTCCAGCTGGTCGAGAAGGTGTGGCTTTCATAAGAAATCTGAAACAGACGGTTAAGAATGGGTGCCAGTTCGGGAACACACTTTCTCAGGACGATTGACGGTATTTCGTCTAGACCTACTGCCTTCCTGCAGTTCAGCTGCTCTAGAGCCCGTCTCACAGTGCGGGCTCTAAACTTGATTTCTGGCATGGAAGAATTTTTAGGTGGAAAGTTCGATGGAATTGTGTTAGACGAATCTAGCATAGAGTTCTTTGAGAACAAGAGGGCAAAGAGATCGGTTTTCTCTTCCGGAGATGATGCAGTTTGACAGTCTTCGCCATAGACCAGAGTTATCTAGTCCCGCTTGTCTGTTCAAGGAGTTAGTTACCCCTTCGTTGAAATTGGCCTTTGATCTTGCAGTTGTCAGGTTGCATACGTTCCATATTCGTACGAAGGTTGTTCTTGTTTCCTGTGTTGGATTTATCTTCCATGACTTATGAGCTCTGCTTTTGGCTGCAGAGTCTCTTTCGCAGTCTTTGTTGAACCATGGCTTTCGTGCTGTTGTTCTTTTCATGGAATTAGTAATGTAGAGATACATTCCTGCATGAATGATTTCTGTAATAGATTCAGTGCACACATTGATGTCAGGATCTAAAAGGCAAACATCACTGAATGGGAAGCATGAAAAGAATTCACGCAGCTCATCCCAATTAGGCACTGTTATAGTGCCAAATACGTCTGGGTGGTTTAGGTTCTTGGTTTTGCGGCAGCACAATGGTTCCAGTAGCAGTTATAAGGTTGTGGTCTGAGTTGCCTGGCGGTGCTGGAACCTTCACTTCAAAATCATCTGGATCTGAAATCATAAAAAGATCCAAGGTGTTCGGGAAGTCGGTTGGGTGATCAGGTATTCTTGTCGGTTCGTCGACTAGCTGCGTTAGATTATGGCTGGTTGCGAAAGTTTCAGCCTGTCTTCTTGCTTCATCTGTACTAATGGAGTGTGAGAGCCAGTTGATGTTATGAACGTTGAAGTCACCCAGTACAATGATCTCAGGTGCCGGATGATGCGTCCGAATCCAATCCACCTTATCACATAGATACTGAAACAGTCTGGGGAAGTAAATATCGTTTGGCGAGTGATATTGACAGCATAAGAACAGTGTTTTATCCTGCAAACAGATTTTAAACTACGCAAGGTCGAAAGTGTCGTAGTCCATCGTGTCCTCTCTCTGGCATGCAACATCCGATCTGGCGATGTGTCGGTGGTTTGACTCATTTGGGTTTCGGTTAGGGCCAGCACATGGGGTTGTGCGTTTTGCAGATGCATCGACATTCATGTTGTTGTGCCCCCGTTCTCTGATATTGCAGAACTCTATCAAGAGTTTCTTTTCTAGAACGTGAATGAATTTATGAATTCGCTGGAGGAGTGCTCGACTTACCCGCATCATGAACCCCTCGAGGCAGTCTCTCCGGAGATCCGAGTGGGAGACTATTGTAACTCCGGATGATTTTGTCATAGAAGAGCTCATTATGCTTCGTTGCCTATCCTTCCCACCCTGAAACTGGACCATCCGCCAGATCCCGAAACTTTGTCACACAAGTGACCAATTTATGGAACCTATAGCTAGATTTGGTGATATTACACCGCTGCTTTCCACCTCGAATTCGTCAGGCTTATCATATACAGTATGTTTCAACGAACCTTTATCTCTAGGTGGACTGATTTCGGCTGATAAAGCTGAGTCACGTTATTTTGACGAAATGTAAGTTAAAATTTATTATAAGAAGAGTGCGTCGAGTGACATACATTCTGTGGAAGAAGTACCGGAAATTGATCATTTAAAAATCTGCTTAGAACGATTGTCAAAACTGGGACCTAGAGTAAAAGTGGGGTCAGTTCACTGTTTTCGTAGCTGCCTGATTATGCATTGTTGTTTTGCAAGATACTAGATATCTTTCAAAATAACATCTTGCGGATTTAAAGGTACGATCGGAACTGGTAAATCTGTTTTATGAAGAACAGGTCGCATAGCAGACCGCAAATTTGATAGGTCATCTTTCGCTTTGCCATTTTGGAATACCCTTCAGTCTTTGGCAAAAATAGCAATCGTCTGAATGATTGGTGGGTTCTTGTCATATCATAGGGTCTTCAAAAGGTATGTTTTTTATTTTCCATTCAACCACTGCATCATTTGAAACACCAAAATATGGGAAGTTGGTTTTTAGTATTTTCAGAAAATGGCCCAGATTATGATTCCACCATGAATTCTCCACAAATATAACAAAATTTGTCAGAGAGATTTTGTTACTTGTCTCGACATTTCCGTAGTTACAACACTTTCTTCCTTTTTATCTTATTTTATGTATACTATTGTCAGTTACAAGGAAATTGCTGACCCTGCTTCCTTTCGGTCAGAATTTTCTAGGCTTTCTCAAGATGCCTCCATAACGGATCATTCCAGTTCTAATAATATGCGGTTGTCATTTAAAAGTGCACTTTTACGAGCTGCTCAAATATCTCAACCAAAGCGCAGCATACAACCAGAACAATCATAGATTTCCACCCATACATTATCTGTTATTGAGGCACGCAGAAGGCTTGAGCTTTCGGGTCTGGATTCTGATACAAAACATAATACGTATTGGCAGCTCTCGGCGAAATTCAAAGACTTTGCCCGCGAGATAAAACTTTATCTGCAAGACCCGTGTAGGAAAAGACAGACCCATGCCAATGCTAATCTGCAGGAGAGATGTTTTTAAAGATTAAACATATTACGCGGGACTTTGAACCCAGAACATGGGCGGTCAAGAATTCGGATGGACAGTTAATCACCAGCTTGGATGGGGTGATTGGGGTGTGGCGTACTGTAATGGTTTTGTTTCAGATTTTGTCTTAAATTGGAGAAATATTCCAATCTTACTGGAACTACGAAACTTAACTAATGACGTGTAATGATACTTAATTATAAAAGGCTAGTTGAAGAAAATTACAATTGACACTACCTATTAATACCTATGCCTAGCTAGATCAGAGTCCCTTAATCTCAGTGTGTGAGATCTTCGTCTAGGACCTAAGTCCTAGATATAGCCTTAGGAATAATACTCATCACTTAAATCAACTAGCTTTATTACAAGATAAATATCCAAAATCACAGTATCTGATTAATAATTTACTAACTCTAATCAAAGAAACAACAGTAATATATTTTTTGCACTGCGCACTGCGCAAATGGCCATCGACCTTGGGTCCTTCAGCCTAGTTTTACAACAAAATTATTCTAAGTAATCATCCAACAAACAAAAAAAAAATATATATAACACTTTATATTAAAATCTAAAAATATATCTCTGCCTCTTCAGTTCCTCTCTTATTCTTCCAATGTCAGTATTAATAGTAATAATTAAATTAATCGTGGGTATTTTCTTGCTGCTTGTGCGATATGTTCATGGTGGAAGAGATCCAGAATGTCCTGCGAGTCTTTAAGAAGTGCGTAAAAATTCTTGTTCAACTTTTTAAGTCTTTCTTCTATCGGTTGTATATTCGTTATCTGGTACAATAATTCATTTGGTGGGTTATGTATTCTGTTTTCCGGGTGTCTAATCTTTGTTATTGTACGAAGACGTGTAGTTTCTGCGGTTTTAAGATTGTTCAAGGCTGGGCGTCTATAGTTAGCAAAGATGGGATGTGCATATTCCAGGACAGGTCTGCATATTGTCTTGTATATTTTAACTGCATTATTTGTGTTTATTCCTCTGTTCCTGACGGTTAGTTTAAGTGAAAGTTTTAGCTCTTGATATGGTTCTCTTCTTAATCGCATTGGTATATTTGTTGAAATTCATTTCGTTGTCGACTTCAACCCCTAGGTATTTTATTTCCGCTGTAGGTTTTTGGCGATCCCTTTAATTGTTATACTAGGCGAATTTTGACTAATTTTATGATGGAAAATTATATATTGTGATTTCCTTGGATTGGGTTTCAGGCGCCATTTACTCGGCCACATTTCAAGTTTGTTCATAATCAAAGAAAATTATACAAAAAAATAACTTAACTAAAAAGATTAACCACTAACAATAAAATGAATCTCAGATGAGATGAATTCAAATAACACAGTACAAATTCGCAATTTAAAATAATCTAAGGTCTTCAACAAAGCAAAATTTAATGATGAGCTCTGTCAACAAATAAATAAAATAGAAAAAAAATTTGATGGTTAAGAGAAACACTTAGCTTTTATCAATGAGATCAATTCCACGATGATTTGATTTGATTTGGTGTTTTACATCAGTTTTCTGGTATTCCTGTATATTTGGCTGAACATCGTTCGCAACGTGACTGTGGTGTCAAGACTTTTTCCCCAAAAACATGATTACCCCAGACGTAAGATAACAAGGTTTGGCATAAAGTTGAAAACTCAAATATCTTGACGGTGAACAAAAAAAATCTAAAACAATACCATATCTTTCGAATATATATTTTTAAAATGAACAGAATGAATTTGACTTACCCTTGGAATAGCAGATATCGATCAAGGTTAATCTACAAAAGAAAATTCGAAATCTCTGCACTTGCTAATTGAAATGGTTGTCGAGGAAATCCAGCAAAATTACCGACTACTTATACGCCTCAGACGATTGGAATTTATTCAGAAAAATCTATGAATACTTAATTTCAATTTCTGCAAATTTTTCACTCCAATCGCTACAACACAGCTTCAAAAAAATAACAAATGATTCCGAAGATTTCTAAATGGATCTAATGAACTCCGAACTTATGTAGACTCGGTTCTATGAAAAACTATTGATATTCAAAAAATTAATAAAAAACGACATTATTTTCTTCACAACAATAAAGAGGAAAAAACATAGCATGAGTTACTGTTTTCCGTTCTCCCACAGAAACGAGAAAACAATCTTCTTTCAAGTACTGACTTCACAATTAACCGGCGAACAACCTAGATCAATAGCAGCGACACCTTACGGATATAACTATAATTTTCATTGGGTATCATTAACTGTAGATTCCTAATTCGAATTTCAAACTGTTCGAATATTTACTTGATAAAATGAGATTGAATTATGAATAAAATTATGAAAACTGAGTTGAAAAGATATAGATGATTAATTCGAGAAATCGGACTGTAACAGTACTTATTGTCAGAACCTTTACTTTGATGATGGCATGCAGGCTCCTTTGTTGAACTATGAACATGAGCCTGATATTCTTTTTTCCGAAGTGGAACATGCCCTGAAAAAACTAAAATTGGACAAAGCTACAGGCGTAGATGCCATTTCTGCCGAAACTTTAAAATGCTTGGGCAATGACGGCATCTCTCTCTTACAAGGTATTTGTAATAAAGTGTGGTCCTCCGGTGTTTGGCCAGATGAATGGTGCTCGTCTATTTTTGTTCCACTCCATAAAAAAAGGTTCTCCAACAAACCCAGACAATTATCGTTTACTCTCATTTGTCTATCATTCAGGTAAGGTGCTACTTTATATTTTAGAATCTCGTTTGGAGAGTTTCATTGGCTGGTAAATTTCTCCGGCGCAGGTAGGCTTCGTAAAAGGACGTTCTACGCGTGAACATATCTTGAATTTGAGGCACATCATTTAGAAAGCCAGGGAACATTACTTTCCCATTTATATCTGCTTTGTAGACTACTCCAAGGTTTTTGATAACGTCAAGTGGCCTAAACTGTGGGAAATCCTACGTTCTATGGGAGTTCCCTACCATCTAATTTTTCTCATTCAGAAACTGTTTATGTCCAACTCAGCTCAAGTAAGAATTGACGGTAATCTGTCTGATCAAATAGTAACCAGAAAAGGAGTACGTCAAGGATGCGTATTGTCTCCGATGTTATCTAACATCTACTCCGAGTTTGTAATGAGACGTGTACTTGACAACTGGCATGACGGCATAACTATTGGTGGTAGCAAGATTTCTAATTTAAGGTTTGCTGACGATATCTATTTCTAACCTAACCTAGAACAGCATAGTGCAGCGTATGGTCTCAGTATTAACTATAATAAAATCAAGGTTGTGATCGTAGACAGGGAATATAACAACTATCCTGAAACGAAGTCTGTTGGCCTTTGCCAAGTAGTTCAAAGTTTTGTGTATCTCGGTTCTTTGATCGAAAATTCTGGTGGCTGTGGAAATGAGATTAGACGACGTATACAGCAAGCACGGGCGGCCATGACGAAGCTCACTAAAATATGGCGTGACAATAATATCACTAAAAGCACCAAAATGTCGTTAGTTAAGACTCTTATTAAATCTATATTCCTATATGCTTCTGAAACTCTCCTTCAGGCTCTCCTCCATTCATGTATTCACGCGAATTCTGACGTTCTTCGGTCACATTCATAATACGATAATATGGAGAAACTTGTTGTCCAGGGTCATGCTCCGAATGGGCGACGTCGTAGCCGATCCCCTACACGCTGGGTGGATGCAACGAAACAGTTGATGGATGTGAGTGTCACAAAAGCCACCGAACTAACTCGAAATCGCGAAAGATGGCGTGCTGCAGTTTCGAAAGCAATTGATAATCTTTGTATTGGCAGCGCGCCAACTCCGACTTAATGCATTTTACGAGTTCACAACATGTCTGTTGAGACATTGTGACTATGATGATGATGATTGTAAACAACACTGTTCAGGTATAAAATTCCTTACAGCTAATCATCCCCTTATCACACTTACTACCTGCAAATGTAAAGCATCTTATTCAGCTATTGAAAAGTTGTGGAGCTTTAGGAATATTTTCCTATTATTAGAAGGGTATTTCCATTTGAAAATAAAGATCTGCTTTATGTTACGAGAATCGTATTAATTGGATTTGCTATGCTTTTCTTATAATGGCTCAGTTTCAGAGGAAGTTATTTCTGGTTTTTCATATCCCTCGTTGAATTTTTATGTGCTTTGTTAATTATTTCTATTCATCCACTAGTAGTCTTTGAAGAGGTAATTGTACCCCAAAATGGCGTCATGAGTGAAGCTTCAATTAGTAGGAATAAAGCAGAGCTTTCATTTTATTTAACTTGTATTCAGTTTGGTTCTATAAATCCAATTATGGCTTATATAATGGCGAGTCCTGAACATTAAGTACAAAGCGCGTTTAAATGTTGCTATAGAAACACACATTTGATATATAAATGGTTACCAGAGTGACCATTTTCCATTGTAAGGAGGAAATTCAGGTTTATTAAAAGGGCAAGTAAATTAGCTAAACAATTGTTACCACCAAAGTTGAAAAAGTTTTATTAACAGCAAGACGAAACGTTCCTAAAGTGGTGTAGCGAAAAGCGTTTCGAGATTTAAAGGAAACGTAATTCAATCCTTCCGGGATTTTTCCCTCCCGGAAGGAAACAAAGTTACAGGGAACAGAAGTAGGTTATGTAGGTACAACAAAAAAATTTTAAATTTTTATAGTATTCTTTCTTTTTCCACGTTGAATTATTCGTATACGGTGATGCCGAATTATTTGTAGTTGGAAACGAGGTGATCCCCATGCTAAGTCAACCAGAGCAGAATGAACACCACTACTATCCTTTCACTTCTATTTCGTTTTTCGTTGTTCGTCTAACAAGACTCATCGGCTATTTCATGCGATGAAAAATCAAACCTCTAAGTCTAAGAAAGATACGGTTCAGACTTATGGCAAACATTTGGGAATATTTGTGATTTCTTGGTTCGACGTATAACTAATAGCATGAAGTCATGAAAAAATTACCTTAAATGATTAATCAAAGCATACTAATAATTAAAACTTGATGCCTCTTCTTCCAGAAAAGAAAATTGAAGATCCAAATTTTATCAATTTTTCTCGAACTAATACTGAAACAGAAAAATGCCATTCAATAAAGTCTGAGGTGACCTCAATAAAGTAGATCTGTCAAAATAGTACCAGAAATTTTTTAATAAAACACGGAATATTTTTACTTTTGTCACGTTCAAAAATTAAGAAATCAATTTTGAACGCAACAGTACTCAATTTATAGTTGAATCTATTTATCCTCTTTACTTGCAAAGAATAACTCATGAGAGAGATAGCCGCTTCGCTTGAATATACCACTTCTTGAACCTTATCGCGGTAGCTGCTCCAGGAGGTCAGTTTTTCTTCTCGATCACTTTTGATAAATTGATTATTTATAAGATTAGGTGTGAAAACTGTTGTGTCGAATTCTGGAAGAAGTTATATTTCATTGATCTCTTCATTTTGGTGTTTCGAAAAGTAATTTTTCATTTTCTATTAATGGTTTGCTGGTGATTTCAACATTCGTTGATGATTTTGATTTCCCAAAAGGGTTGGAACCTGCACCTTAGGGTGCTTCATAATTAGGAAAAATATTTTTTCTTCATGTCCCATCTGACAATCTTGAAACTTATAGGGAAAGAAAATTTTGAGCATAATGCGAGCCCTCAATTATAATTTTAACCCACTGCTAATCGTTTTTGAATTTTACCCATTTGAATAACATTAATAAATGCTTTTTTAAATAGCTTACATTCCAAAACAAAAACTTTTTTCCGGAAATTTCAACACCCTGTAACTCTGTAACCAAGCTCTTGTGGACCTGTGTTTATATAAAGTTTTTTTCCTAAAATTGCACGTAGATCTACCGCTTCAAGTTGTGACATACTATTATGTAACATCCTGTATTATTTACGTTTGTTAGTTATTATTGTTTATATTTATTATTAATTGTATATGGTTTCTCCATTATCTGTTGGTTCATTTCTGAAATGTTTCTTCTGTTGTTTTTGTTTACACTCGTTTAATGTATAGGTTATTCTATATATATTTTTTCAATATTTTGACTTGTGTTAAAAATGTTTCATTTATGCACCAAATAAATATTAGATATGATATGATACGATATGCTATATGTTAACTTGAAGATGTTGTTGGCCGAACAGAGGGAGGCTAATCTTCCACCACATCTCGACCGATGTTGAATGTTTTGTACTACTATTATGCACGTGTTTTTGATGAAGTCGATTCACCGTAAGCCTTCTGTTACATTTTCAGCGAAACGGTACACAAAATACCTTTTGCAATACAAAATGTGAGACAAATTCCTCATTTTATCGATTGTAAAAATCGCAAAACACACCTGTGAGAATTAACGACATCGAGCACTGTGAACAAATTGAACAGCAGATTACGTGCAAATTCAGCGTCAGTATAGAAAACAGTGGTGCCAACTTAGCAACAACAGAAATTTTTACAATCGTTTCAAGCAGATTTTTTGAAGAACCAATTCCTGGTACTTTTTCGATAGAGTGTATAATGAATTCGCAGTTTTCGAACATATTAGATCCTCAGATAAGATAATTTGAAGATTCTTCACAGAGGCAATAGAGGGATGACAATGTATCTGTTGCAAGGTTTGGGAATTAACTAACTTGGTTAAAACTGTAAATTCGCAACCCTCAGTAGTCAACTAGAATAGAATCACTCCCCACCATTTGAAATAGTTATAGTTAGTACATTCTTTCTCGTAACTAGCTCTAGATTGAGAATAACGTAACTGTTGAAGCCGGTCGTGTGTATTAAGAATGAACATTGTGGAAATCAGACAATGCTGTTTCAATTTATTTTATTAAAACGAATTTCCATAAAATAAATTCATCATGGATTAAAAATATTATAGCCGCCTACACACTTTTTATCGGATCTAATCAAATAAATCCAATAAAAGATCATTTCTTTGCTTCCATAAGTATTCTACCATTAACATTCCGGACATTTAAAAGAATTTTGCCAACGAAAATACTTGGATCTCTTAGACCAGTCATTTCAAAGTTTGTATCACCTTCATATCGAGGCGTTCTTGTTGGGAAACGATATCCAGAGGCCAAGTATTTCGAGGCGTGCGTTGGCTAATTCGAACTAGCATTTCCGCACATCCGAGCGTTAATTCAGAGACTGGCCCCTGATTTATTGGCCAGAACAAAAGGTCTGGGATTAACAAGGCAGGTTGATTAAATCCGTCGAAACCGATGGTAATTTACTCGAAAGCTATCAATTATCCAACTGCATCAATGTGACTTCCCTTCAGACACGTGTTGTATGAAACACTAGGCAACAACGATCGATTTTGTTGTTGTAACGTTGGTAATACCTAGCGTCCCGAAAATACAGGGTGCCCTTCAAGCTTTAAAGGTAATTGCTGAAGCAATTCTAGAACAGCACAGTCGCAATCTTTTTGAAATCGGATATTTCAAAGAGAGGGACTACATCCTTATCATCGACAGAGAATGCAGGGGAAGAGCAGCATCGACACATATTTTGCCGCTGAAGTCTGTAGCAATATGCTTGAGATTCAAATTTCAAATCCAGCATTTTATGGTCTGATGAATCATGCTTTTTAAGATATGGTATAAATAATTTCCATGATTATCATTTAAGGGCCCTGCAGAATCCAAATACGATAAGGCAAAGACGTTTCCAAAAGAGATTGAGTAATCGATGAAAAAGCACAAATGTCCAAACAAAGAACAGCTGAAAGTTCTTGGAAGAACTCGACTAACATCTAAAGACTTCAAAGTAGCAGAAGCAAATGGCCAGTGCTTCCCTCGTAACGTACTGGATGAGGTCCACCATGATGCCTCAAGGACCGTTTCTGGTCCTGATATTGTGATTTTCGATGAACCGGACACACAAATAACTAGAAAAACACAAATCGTGAACAACCCTGCAGGACACGATCCAAAAATAAATAAAAACTCTCCCCCTGTGACAGAAGACACACCACTACAATCGCTTTCAGTGGAACTGACTCATCAGACACCTGTGCAAAAAAATAGCTCTACTGCTTGGACCAAGATGACATATAAGAAAAACAAAGGAAAAAAATCCAATAGCGAAATGTCATCTTCTAGTTGTACCACTACAAATCAACCCCTGAATGACGCAAATAAGAGTTTGCAGCGTCCGATTCCCATCATTGGAACTGGGGATTCTGCCAATGGTTTTAGCGCCAAGAAATCATATGGCTGGATTTTCCTATCCAGAGTTCAAAGAGGCACTGATACAGGTGAGATTGTTGATTACCTGAAGAATTCTGATTTTGACATAACTAATTTGAATTCTAAAAGCGAACACCACGACTCTTTTAGAGTTCCATCAGATTTGTCAGTTGTCAATAGTTTGATGAACCCTGGAATATGGCCGTCGGGGGTATTGGTTCGCAGATATCGGTTTTTTTGAAACAGACCAACTGATGGTTCTTTCAACAACTCTTATTGTCTCATCCAAACATCGATCATAGTCAACGGTGCGTTGATGTTTCCTAGCTAAATTAATTTAAGATATATCACCTTTTAAATACTTCGTAGACTCGAGTCAAGTAATAGCTCCGATTACCCAAAAAATGCTGAACTGTCATACCAATACAAGATCTCTTATTGGATACTGCAGCAATCGGACATGGTTTGCAAGAAAAATAAGAATTGCCAGTTTCAGAAGTGAAAGGCGCAAGTGTCAATATTTCGCCCTATAATTCACAACAATTGTTGTGCTTGCTTGTTGAAAAACGTAATGAATTTTCCATTTAGCGCGCCGTGTTATGCATCAAATGAAAAGGAGGTGATTGTTTCAATTTCGATTTTTTCTTTCTTCTAGGTTAAGATTAATGGATATATTGGTTCAGCCAATGCAAAGACTGACTAAATATGGCCTTCTACTGAAAGCTGTTTTGAAAAATACCGAGGAAGACGTCGAAAAAGAGAACCTGCAAGCGATGGTAAGTAATGTGATTCAATCTTCTTCATGATTTATTACGCTCTAGATATTCCATTCCACATCACTAGTACTACTTAAGTAATGGTGCCATCTACCGGACATACCACACTGACCACCTGCTCCGATTCTTTGAATAACACAAACCTTCTTTTAGAGCAATAAATTTTCAAAAAACAAAACTACACTACGCAAAGAAATTAGAACTATCTTTGTAACAAAGATAACTTTACCAGTTGAGCCCAGGGAAATATGAGCAATGAGACTCTAATTCAATAATTGTCACTGAAATCTTGGAAGAAAATTCAAGGTGGTTCTACCTAGATGTTCAATTACATACTTCAATTATGGTAAACAATGACAACAAATGCTTTTCTCTCTCTCTCTCTATCTCTATATATATATATATATATATATATATATATATATATATATATATATATATATATATATATATATTTATGTATATAGGGGTTTTACCCCGACGAGTTGCCCATATATCTGTTCATGAAATCAAACTGATTTCATGAAAAATATAAATCCACCACCCGGTAATTAATACCATTGCCAGGCAATGATTATAATCAAAACATATCCTGGAATAATTATATATTAGGATAACGTTGAATGTTATGAAAATATATCAATCTACCAGAATATAAACATACTATAGCATCATCAGACAATGATATCAATGTACCAACGAGTAGTGTCAGAGTCAAGTAACACTGAATGTTACTCATTAATAGTTTCCTTTGTGTGAAGTGGTGAACGATCGAATAGAATACTGCTCTGAATATAAATATGACAGAATTGTCAGTTAATTATATTACATTTATATAAACAAATAAATAAAATATGAAATGAGATTCTGAGCAGTATAAACTAAAGAGAAAACCTATGACTCTACCTCATTATTTTTTCGGAAAGAATATTACAATATTTGATGACTGATATCTTTTGTAACTGTTCAAACAAATTTTTCTTCAGACCCAAAATCTCAATACTTTTGTGAAGATTCCTATGAATAACACCTGTTGTGGAAATAATAATCGGTAGAATAAAAATTTTTTCATTTTCCACATTTTTTAATCTCGTCGCCAAGCATCATATATTTAGAAATTTTTTCATTGTATTTATTTTGTATATTATGTGTGTTGTATAGCAATATCAATTATATATGTTATTTGATTCTGTTTATCAGTAAGAATGATATCTGGTCTATTGTGTATTACTGCTCTGTTGCAAAGAATTGTTTTATAAAAATAAAGTTTATATTTGTCATTTTCACAAATAATCTCAGGTTCATATTTGTAGAGTTTTCTCTTTTGGGAATTAGGTCTAGATTAAAATGAATAATATTAGCGACGGCATTATGTCTTTCTGAATAATCTGTTGAAGCAAGGACTGAGCAAGATGATAATATAGGAAAAACTGTTTCTGAAGAACAGAAACATCTACGGCAAGAATCATCTTTATTTTGTTTGATGATGTGTTTTCTATAATTCCTCGTCAAAACAACCTGATCCTGGATCGCAATCATGTAACTTAGACGTTCTCTGTTTATCATGGAAATGGGAACGTAGATGAAAAATCTGTTTACTATGAAGATTGTTCAAATCAGTTAATCCACGACCTCCAAGATGTCTAGGTAGTGTAACTCTCTGAACAGCTGACTTTGGGTGGTGCTTATGATATTTACAAAGCATTTTCCTCGTTTGACATTGTAATTCATTTAGATCAGTTGTAGACCATTTAATAATTCCAAAAGAAGATGTAAGAATAGGAACTGCATAGGAGTTGATAGCTCTGAAAAGGATTTTACTGGTTAAATGACTCTTGATGATAATTCTAAGCCTTTTGCAATATGAACTTCTAATATTTTCTTTAAAGCTGCTATGGTTAATTGTCTTCTCTTGACCAAATCCAAGATATTTATATGTATCTCCTTGATGCATTGGCTCGATTTCGATATTGGAAATCTTTATATAATCAGAGGTGATTTTTCCCTTTTCTATAGAAAGATTTTTACATTTTGGAATCCCAAATTTCATATGAATATCATTGGAATAGTTGAAAGTAATCTCAAGTAGACTTTTAAATGAGATCTGGTTCCGGCATATAATTTAATATCATCTAAATAAATTAAGTGACTTAATTTGAATTCAGTTGATAGACTCTTTATTTTGAAGCCGAAACTAGTAGCATTTAATTCATGAGATAATGGATTAAGGCAAAGACAAAACCAAAGAGCACTTAAAGAATCACCTTGAAAATGCCTCTTTTGATTGAAATTACTTCGGATTTTAACGATTGTTTTGAAATATTTAAATGAAGATTGGTTCTCCAATTTTTCATTACAAATTCCAGAAAAGACGAAGTATCTTTTCAATTTTATATATTTCCAAAATTTCTTGAAGCCATGAATGGGGAGAACTATCAAAAGCCTTTTGGTAATCAATGAAGGCTGTATGAATATTTCTCTTCTTAGTTTGAGCTTGATTCAAAGCAACAGAATCAATTACAAGTTGCTCTTTAGTACGAAGGTGTTTTTTTCTACATCCTTTTTGTTGTTCGGAAAGAATATCATAATTCTCCAAATGTGCACAAATTTTTGGGTAATAAACGCAGTTAGAATTTTATATATTGTTGGAAGGCAAGTAATTGGTCGATATATATATATATATATATATATATATATATATATATATATATATATATATATATATATAGAGAGAGAGAGAGAGAGAGAGAGAGAGATCATCATGAAGGCTATTCTCTATTTAGAGAGCTTGAGTTGGCTTTGTTTCTTAAGACCAAGCAATGGAGCTGTACGCAATACGTGGTCTAACCACAATCACATATAGCCACTGAAGTTGCCTTAGGGCAAGACCGCACTTCTTCATCAAAATTTTCAAACTCCAACAAACTCCCCATAGCTATAATCTTCTGAACGACCAGTATGGCCGGCTTATACGTCCATATTTGTTATTTTCAAATATTGATTGCTTTAACATAATTCGTTTATCACCTTTTTGCACTCTTATTAATTTTGTATTTTCCTGTTTATGTATGTATTTTCAACTTTAGTTCAATACAGTTGATAGTATAATACATAGTTTCATTTTAATCATCATTTTCATCATCATGACTAACTATCACTTGGTAACGGCGGATTCAATTAACCATTTGAATTCAGATAATAGTTATGTCGAGTGACTAAAGAAATTTCTGAAAAAAATAACTGAAATATATCCATCCGAAAATTCCTTCAATCTTATTGATTGTTTAACCCACTAATCTTATTTTATAACGCTTATTACTGACCTTCGTCGTTTCGACTACGCCGTATAAAAGGGGGGGCTTCTATAGGTTAAAGGAGTAAAGAGAGAGAGAACTGTCATTTATTGTCATACACATACAACAAGAGCCATCGACCTTCGGTCCTTCAGCTCAGGAGTAAAATATTTAAGAATATATTGACTAACTGGTATCATGAACCTACATTTTTAGAGAGATTCCTCAGTTTTCGATCCGAGCACCCAGAAAACAGAAACTCCATGTTCTTCAAAATCTCATACACAGAGCGATCAACTTATCGAGTGGAACGTATAGAGATAGCAATCTTAAGTGTATTCAGAAAATTCTAATGAAAAATAATTACCCTAGTTCCCTCATAAAGAAGTTAATCGATAGATATTCTAGGCCAACTTTGAAACCCGAATCTATTTATAGCAACAATCAAAAGTCTACAAAATCTGTCTGAGAGAATACGAAACATTTTTGCCAGAAACACGGGCAACATAAAAATTCGTCTGAAAAGTGAATATACTTTCAAATTTCTCCTTTTCACAAGAACCAAAGCAACGGAACCTATTGAACAACAATCAAATGTAATATTTGAAATTCCCTGTTTGTCCTGTGAGGTTTGCTATATAGGTCAAACTGGTAGATATTTAGAAAAAAAAGGAATACATAGAAAACTGCAGAAATTTTCGGTATAGACCACACTCCACCGATTTGGTTGGATATAATATAAATCAAGGACACAATTTCAAATTTTAAAATGCAGAAATCTTGGGAAATCAGAATTTCCACGGTAAGAGAATTTTTGAAGAAATGCTCGAGTTGAAAAAGAATGAGGGTAGGGCAGTAAACAGACGATCTAACATCGATCTTCTCAGCCGTTGGTATTTTAACATTATTGAAAAATTAAGAACGAAATGAAATTCAAACTTATCTTTTTTAGTACCTACTTGACGTTGTCTACCATATTGCTTTCATGCATATGATTTTCGAGTTCACTCATTTCTTTTCAGCGTCGTTGCGAATTTCCGACTGTGTCTGTTGTTTCGATCTCAAATTGAGAATTTTCCATTTACGTAATGTTTTGTCGGTGTTTATTAGTTTTCAGACTGGAAAATGTAAATAATTTTAATCAAAGTTCACTATTTTTAGAGCTCATGTTTCTCGTACCCAATTAATTTATTTTATAGATACCAATACATGTTTTGTTGTTGCTGTTGAAAATACTACTGAGAAGGTTTATATTTGAACCATGTTGTTTTTTCATTATAGTTGCCCTAAGAAGACGTAAATCAGACGTCGGCTGATTTACAACAATTAGGTCTGTTCTTCTTTTGATCCTTACTCCAAGAAAAAACCTGCTAGAATATTTATATATGGTTTATTTATTTATTACAATAATCATTGTTTAACATGTTTATAAGTTTTTATTTACTGAAATCACATTTTAATCACTTTGACAGTCTTCCAATTGAGATCAGACTTTTTACTCATTCGAACAATTTTGTTTATTTGAATGCTTGAATCTTATGAACTGTAAAAACAGAGAGTTAAAAATATTAAAATTAAATAATGAAATCATCAAAAGGAAAAAACTATTAATTAAAACATTTGTGACAAATGTCAAGTTTGTTTTCGACGACTCGTGGTGGCTGGAACGGCACACACAGGGCCCCTACACAAAAAACACACACGTGCGCTGCGCGAGCTGCAAGTCAACTAAGATAAGCGAGAATTTGAAATGCGTGCGACGACGAACTCAAAATTTATACTACTTGTTTTGGGACCGCATCGTCGTTTCGACGAAGGTTAGTGATCTAACGAATATTTTGTACTAAAAGAGGACTTCATAGAGTATACTCAGTTGCAACCTTTTGTACTTGTTAACGAGTTCAATTTTGAAATATATATTTTTCATTATTAGTTTTTTTTTTAATTTCTATGAGTACAAATTTCATTTTGATTGATCTCGTGCGTACCTTTGTGCTAGTGGATTACTGGAAAATAATTCTTCAGCATTCTTCTTCTTCTGAATAAATGATTTTTTCGATTTTGTGCCTAAGTAGTAGAGTTACGACGATAACAATCATAACTATCCAAGGCTCTTTTTAACAATTCATAGTTTTGGAAAACATTATTGACCAATCACATCCAATATATAATCGAAGCTGTCACGAAAATCACGTCTTTTTGTTCATATATCAACCACGAATTGTCATTTATACTCGCCTATCTATTATTAGTATTATATCTGCGTCATCAGAAAACCCCCTTCCGTTTCCGATTACGGCATAAATTAATAGTTTTCAGTGACCGCAATGGCAGGTAATGGCTTTTCAAGTATTATCGCTGACAACTATTCTATTGTTATTATCTCTGTTAGCCTTTGTTCACTGGAACCCTTCATCCCTTGACCGCAGTCGAACGTGAATATGGTTTAATTATTATACCGCTTAATATTTTCATTTATTCAATATAAATCAAGGCTTCAATTAGCATCTATTTGTGATTAGAGTGTGACAAAGATGTTGAGCATGCGTTTGAAATGTATTATCATTTCATTTTTTCAGAAGATGTTTGAAGAGTTCAGGGGAAAAACCACGTCATTAACTCACAGCTGATTTCGGGAAAAATGAATTTTAAATTTTACCAACTACGAGAAAATTCAAAATCGGATGAAAAAAATAAAGAAATAATTGTACAGGGTGGGGCGTAATAGATGGGCGTTAGGGCAATCGGTGTCGATACGAAGTATACAAAAAAGGAAAATGCCTGTCATACGAGCTAATGCTGAGAGACATCAAAAGTTGGAAAACCGTCGGAAAACCATTTGTGAAATGCTGCTTGCTAGATAGAAAAGGAAGAGATTTTGAGGTTTATTGACGTAGACCTTAGCCTCTCGGTTTCCCCACAAAAAATAATCACAAGCAATGAGATCCAGGTGACGAGGGTCTAAAGCACATCACGAAAACGAGAGATTACATGATCAGGAAAAGAGCGACGCATAACTTCCATTGGGGCTCTGGCTGTGTGTGCGGTGGCACCATCCTGTTGGAACCAAACATTTCTCCTGTTCAATTTTCGTCCTCACAATTCTGGGATAAAAAAGTTCTTCAGCATGAAAACATTTCGCCCGGAATTCACAGTTACGTTGCCCTTCTCTCATCCTTGAAAAAATACGGTCTTATCACCCCAAGATGAGAAATGGAGTTCGGCGGGACTGTATTCTTTCCCCGATGCTCTTTAACGCCTACTCGCAAAGACTGTTGCAGGAAGCTCTGCAGGATACGAAGGATGGTGTCAACATCAATGGCGAAATAATAAACAACCTCAGATACGCAGACGACACCGTTCTCATTACTGACAATGCAAGAGTATTATAGAACCTAATAGATCGTGTGGTAGATGTGAGTAGGCGATAAGGAATGGGGCTGAACTGCAAGAAGACTCATATCCTTACAGTCAGCAGAGGCAACCATGTAGAACCACAATTCCATATCGGTGATTCGGTGTTGCGGCAAGCCAGTAAGGTAACGTGCTCGGGCTGCAATCTTAACAGAGATTGGGATCACTCTCAAGAGGTGAAGATCCGAATAGAAAAGGCCAGAAGTGCCTTCAATCGCTTGAAAACTTTACTGTGTAGCAAGACGCTTAGTGTGAGATTGAGAACACGAGTCCTTAGATGCTATGTATTTTCCACACTTCTGTACGGCGCTGAGGCATGGATTTTGACTTATGCGTCTTCTAAAAAACTAAAAGCTTTTAAGATGTGGTGCTACAGGCGTATGCTACTCTACAACGTGCTGAAATCTTGTCACAACAATTTGAATTAAAACACCTGATTCCAATCAACCCTCCATAAGTGTCACGCCACTGGCTAACAGTCTGATGCGCATAATCCGGCTATCAGATGATATGTCTTACCGGCTTCCGAACCTTTCACAGCACTTTCTTTCTGCCGCAGACCTTCAGGCTTATTAGTTCTTGAAAATCCTCTTTAATTGTGTTTGAAATAATTTAATTATATAGAAATAATTCTGTAGTGAAAATTAGATTCCTAGGTGGAGAGTCGTAGATAAAGATTCCTAGGTGGATAGTCGTAGATAGAGATTCCTAGGTTAGATTGGAGAGTCGTAGATTGAAAGTCGTAGGTGGAGGTCAAAGGTTGAGATATAACTTCTATGTGGAGTCCAGAAAAGTAGATGAATTCGAAGCTGAAATAGAGGTTTCCCCCATATGCAGCAGTCAAATGCAAGAACTTTTTGGAATTTGAAGTGATTGGGGACTCTAACATAGACGACCTCTACCTCATCTTTTCACCAAGATAAGTCTTATTGTCTGTGTATATATATATATATATATATATATATATATATATATATATATATATATATATATATATATATATATATATATATATATATATATAGAAGCATTTGTTGATATAGTTTTAACTTTAACCTATAATTATAGTATGTAACTAAATATGTGAGCAAAACTTCCTCGACTTCAGTGACAAATATTAAATTAGAGTCTCATTGCTCATATTTCCTTAGGCTTAACCAGAAAAGTTATTTTTGTTACAACGCATATCGTGGATTCATCACATTTGAATGACATAGTCTTAGGGATAATGCAGAAAGAATTAGAGGTCATACCAACAACCAAAACTAAAAAAGCGGCTCATTTTAGACATGTCAGGAAGAATGAAAAGAATCGCCTACTTCAGCTGATTCTAGAAGGAAAAATCGATGGTAGAAGGGGTCCAAGGTGAGGAAGAATTTCCTGGCTGAAAACCCTGAGACAATGGACCGAGATGTCAACAACAGCCTCATTTAGATACGCTGTAAACAAAATAAAATTAGCCAATGTGATCGCTAACATTCACAGGGGATAAGCAATAGAAGAAGAAGAATATTATGACATACATAAAGGCCTACTTTTGCATCAGTTTCAGTGTATTTTAGAGCGATTAAAAAATCATTATTGGCACGAACTGCTACAGGCTTTAATAGATGAAAACCCATCCAAACTCAAAGAATGAAAAAAATCATATGAGCGAATGCCGAGAGACATCGAAAACCGAAAAACCATTTGAGAAATTCTGCTGGCTAGACAGATGAGAAAGAGATTTCTCCATCGTATCGTTACTGGAGATGATTAGTAGATGTATTTCGACAACTCCAAGCGACGACATTTACCTTGGCCAATCATCAACATCGACTTTAATATTGGAGAAAAGAATAAGGCACAGATTCCTAAAGAATTTGCGGATGTTGTAGAATTCCATAAAGACTTCCTAAATTCTCGTCCGAACCTGATAGTCGCAGAACACTCTTTATTGTGAATTTCTATACCAATAACAGTTATTGCACATTTTCCGAACGACGAGATTTTTTCTTGGTTGACGAGATCTTGGTAGGAAAATGTATTAACGAGATCAAAACTAATGTTTGTGGTCTAGATGAGATCAATATTCGCATGCTGAGATTGGGTTGCCCCATTATAATAAAGCATATTGTTCATATAATAAATTCTTGCATAAATGACAACTGTTTCCCTAATTTATGGAAAAAGGCTGTAGTATGCCCAATCGCTAAATCTCACTCAGTAAGCGAGTATAAAGATCTACGTCCGATTTCTAGTTTACCAAGCCTTTCAAAAACTTTTGAGAAAGTTTTGTTTTACCAGATGACGGAACATTTGAATAGTGTGGGCGTACTTCCCGAGGTTTCAATGCAGGTCATAGTTTTACAACTAGTTTACTAAAGATCACCGATGACATTCTGACTGCTACTGATCTCGGCTGCATAACTATAATGGTCTTATTAAACTATTCAAAAGCATTTGATACCATCTGTCATGATATCCTTGTAGCGATTGTCCTCCGTTGGCTTTTCTAGAGGTGCAACAAATCTTATTAGGAATTATCTGTCCAACAGAACCCAACGAACAAAGATCTGCGACAGTCTGTCTAACTTTGCCTGTTACTGCTGGTGTATCCCAGGGTAGCATTTTAGGTCCTCTGCTCTTTGTTCTCTATACTCACAGCTGTCAACTCTACTTGAAACATTGTCAAGATCATTTTAATGCTGATGATACGCAACTTCATCATAGTTTCAGCCCTGAGAATTTCGAAGACTCCGTTAGTAAGCTACAAAAAGATCTTGATAGTATTGTTAGAATATCCGAGGTTCAGATTAAATATTAACACTAACAAGACCAAAGCTATTCCATTCGGCAATGAAGTAACGTGTTTTTTTTTGGAGATATCATGAGGCCATCTATCGGTAGGGAGTATATCTCAATTGTAATGTCAGTTCGTAACCTGGGTCTCATTATGGATATTTCATTTAGATATCGCGCACAAATTGCAAATCGCTCTTTTAGATCTGATGTTCTTAGTCTAAACAACAGAAGTAGAGGTCTCATTTCTTCTCCTATGCACAAACTTGTCATTTTTGGAAGATCTTTCTCGTTCGGCATCTATGAACGCTATAATGAATTCATACTACAGGTATACATCTGTTGCCTCGATGAAATCTCGTGCTTGGACGATCTTATTCGAAAAACACTGTGTGCACCCTAACTGATTGCAGTTCCGTCATAATCATTTTCTTTTTCTGATTTTTGTTGTTGGTTTCCCGAAAAGGGTTCGCTTAATAATAGGAAATATTATTACTTTCTTTTTTACATCAGGGTTTGAGTGGAAGAGCAGAGTGTGCCCATGGCAACTCTCTGATCTCCGCCCTGTGATAATGATATGATTGGTAATTTATTTTCTTCCTTGTCCTCATGAATTGTTCAATAAAGTCACGTATTATTATTATTGAAGCGTAACATTCATGGAAAGAAGGCTATGCTCTGCATCTGGTGGGATCAAAAAGGAATCATTCACCATGAGCTTCCCAAACGAGGTCGAGCAGTCACATAAGATCTCTACCGAGAACAAATGATCTGTTTTAGCCGAGTTCTGCATCAAAAACGGCCAAAATATGAGACCAACTAGCATAAAGTCATCCTATTGCGTTATAACGCTTGTCTGCGTGTCACAAAGGTCGTCAGAGAAACACTAGAAGTGCTTCGATGGGACGTCTACCACCAGACTGTGATCTATCAGATTACTGTTTTTTTTCGGTAAATGGCTTATGAGCTTTCGGAACAGCACTTCAATTCTTTCGAAAATGTCGAGAAATGGGACATCAAATGGATTGAATCCGAAAATGAGTCATTTTATCGTCGAGGCATTCGTTTCCTCCCAAAAAAATGGGAAAAAGTTATAATAAATGATGATCAGTACTTTGATTGATGGTAGCTGTATTCATTTTCTTGAAATCAAGCCTTACATTTCACAAAAAAAGGAGGCTTTTCAACAGATAAACGTATGTGCCGGAACCCCGAAAATCGAAAATCCAAAATAACTAGAAAAAATAAAACATCTTGTTTTCACCAATGAATTTTATACGAGAATCGAAGACAAAGATGGGGAACCATTTATCTCTATTAGTAGAATTTCATATAATTGCTGTACGAAAATATTGTGCTCTGTACAGTATGTCCCATTTTGGGGATGCCACCAGGAGCATCTCTGTTATTATTTAAGATAGAGAGATGGGGTTTTCACGACCCTTGGCTACTTTTTCGAGACAAATTCATAGAGCTAATCAGAATTATTCTAACTTCAGTGGTTTCTGAGTTATTCGCGAATCTTGAAAATTTCCGGATTTCTTTTTTTCTCGATACCTCGGTTCTTATAGAAGATAATTGAGATCTGTTTTTACGTTTCTAAAACGGTTTGTTGAGTAGATTCCAGTGACGTACTCGAAGTTTTTCTCTTCATTAATTATGACAGATATGACATAAAGTTGCATTTTTTTAAATACGAACATAGTTTTTTTTTGGCATATTCCGATTGCCGTTTTTTTTTTCCTTTTCAAAAATATATAACATGATGACTAAATTTCCACCCAATTTGAAGAAAATAACGGAATAATGATTTACCCCTAATGGCTGGGCGAAGGAACACACGTGAGCGGACGAACCATAGAACATTTGTAGTTATTCGATGAAAACGATCAAAACAATGCAAAATCTTCTTGACCGAAATAATGGAGCTAGGCTGCTCCTAAGATTCCATCGTTATTTATGACATCCGCAATTTCCGCTTTTTATTTTATTTTTGAGATTGTCGTTTAGTTTCTAGAGTTCTCTGAGAAATACCTACATGAGAATAATAATAGGCACCTAATAATTTACTCAAATTTACTTCTCATAATGATTTACATATATTGCTCGAACTGATTTCCATCATGTTGTAAACATAAAGTGCATCTTCGGATTATATCTTCTATGGCCCTAGTCAAATGTAGCGAGGATCTCCTCAGATCTTCGAATGCTTCATTTGTTGCATTCTTCAATTGATCGTAATTGGCGTATTGCCTCCTATATATCTTATTTTTAAATAACCCCAAAGAAAAAATCTAAAACGGATAGGTCAGGAGACCTAGGTGGCCATTGAATTGGGCCATTGGTACCGATCCATTTATTTTCAAAATTTAAATCAAGTAGTTCCTCATCACGGCCGAATTATGGCAAGGAGCACCGTCTTGTTGGAAGTAATATGTGTTGAATTGAGCAAGAGAAATGTCATCTTGCAGTTGTGGCTGACAAATATTTAAAATTTCGAGATATCTCTGTGCATTCGAGTTGCCATCAAAGATATAGTAGGCTAATTTGTTGCCCATTACGAAACACGACACATTGAAACCGAACCTCCCCTGCTGCCGTCGAGCTACTGCTTCGTGTTGGTTTTCGTTTGCCCAGAATCTATTCGTATGGCGATTAAAGATTCCGGCACTGCTGATTCTTGACTCATCAGACCAAATGATATGTCGCCCAAAACGAGCTTCACCTCTGATTCTCCCTAAATACCAATTGCAGAACGCCGTTCTCCTCTCTGCATCCCCGGCATTGAGATGATAAATTATTTCATGTTTATAGGGATGATATTTATACTTTCTCAAAATTCTTTGGGCTCTGCTTTTTGACACACCCACTTCGCTCTCAATTTGTCGACACGATGTAGAATGGTTAGCCTCAACAGCTGCTAACACGTCAAGTTCATTATCACCTCTATTCCGTTTATTGTAGTTTTTACTTCTTGGTTTCTCGAACGAACCATAATTGGAAAGATTTGCTTCCATTTTGGCGAAGAACTTCCTGTTTGGTTGAATTCTTTGAGGAAATCTATTGGAGAGTGTCAGTCAGGTATTTAATATTGATTAGAATTACTACTTCCATTTCCATTGTCGAAGTTACCTATTCAAATATTCTTCTGATGCACGGACTGCGTTACAGTGACACTGAAAGTAGACCTTCAGCATATCAACTTTTTCGAAATTTTCGTATCTTCTATTTTGTTCCGTAGTGTGAATTGCAGAAATTAACTAAACAATCCAAATTCAACAATTAACACTAATTTTACGAATTCAAATAGACACGAAGCCAACATATCCACAGATAATGAATAATGATAATTATTGGTCGTTCTATGGTTTCTAATGAACGTGCATAGATGAAGACTTCTGTGTTCACAGAGAGCATTCAGACATAGAAGATATAATCCGAAGATGCACTTTATGTTTACAACATGATGGAAATCAGTTCGAGCAATATATGTAAATCATTATGAGAAGTAAATTTGAGTAAATTATTAGGTGCCTATTATTATTCTCATGTAGGTATTTCTCAGAGAACTCTAGAAACTAAACGACAATCTCAAAAATAAAATAAAAAGCGGAAATTGCGGATGTCATAAATAACGATGGAATCTTAGGAGCAGCCTAGCTCCATTATTTCGGTCAAGAAGATTTTGCATTGTTTTGATCGTTTTATCGAATAACTACAAATGTTCTATGGTTCGTCCGCTCACGTGTGTTCCTTCGCCCAGCCATTAGGGTAAATCATTATTCCGTTATTTTCTTCAAATTGGGTGAAAATTTTGTCATCATGTTATATATTTTGAAAAGAAAAAAACGGAAATCGGAACATGCCAAAAAACTATATTCGTATTTAAAAAATGCAACTTTATGTCATATCTGTCATAATTAATGAAAAAAAACTTCGAGTACGTCACTGGAATCTACTCAGAAAACCGTTTTAGAAACGTAAAAACAGATTTCAATTATCTTCTATAAGAACCGAGATATCGGGAAAAAAAGAAATACGGAAATTTTCAAGATTCGCGAATAACTCAAAAACCACTGAAGTTAGAATAATTCTTATTAGCTCTATGAATTTGTCTCGCAAAAGTAGCCAAGGGTCGTGAAAACCCCATTTCTCTATCCTAAATAATAACAGAGATGCTCCTGGTGGCACCCCCAAAATGGGACATGCTGTACTTGTTCGTTTTCGTTCGTGCAATTTGCAAATATCCTTCCAAATCAGTGTGAAACGGCGCTCTCGTATACAATAAGTTCTATTGCATTGTATATCCTAGTTTCTTGATTTTTCATATATCGTGTTTGAACCATTCGTTCGCTTCAATTGTTAAAACTGAATATTCCCAGAATTTCAAAAACTTCGAATATCTAATCTAATTCTCTGATACGCCTTTCTGAATAAATTGTACATGTCGTGTTCTCGGAACCTTGGATGCAGTTTCCTACGTTACCACTTGAATATGCAGTTCAAGAAATTCTCCATATTCGCGAAAGTAATTTAAACTTATAGCGTTAATATAAATAGGAAAGCTCTGTCTCAATTTATAGCATATAGAATTTTGGGGAGCGAGACGGGGTTAATACTGTTGGAATAACTCTGTTTTATAATCTAGCCGAATTAGATTTGACTTTCAAGAAAAATTGGATTTTCGTGTGTTTCTCGATTCTCTCTCAAGGTTTCGAACCTCGAAGTGAGAAAGCATTACCTTGGCTGTCTGCCTGTCAAGACCCTTTTCCTTATAGAGTCATGAAGGAATGAAATTAAAATTAATATCAAATATATATGAGCTGAGATCATCGTTATTTTTTAGAATTTTACTTATCTCAGGAAGGCAAAAGTAAATATTGTATTGAGTTTACAGATTCATTTGAATAAAAAATGGAAAAGTGCATTTAGACTTTTGTCCATTCAAAACGGGCACCCTCAAGTGGTAATTTGAGTTCGGGAAAGAGAAAATAGCCCGCCGGAGCTATTTCAGGTGAATACGGTGGATCGTCGATGGTATCTATTGAGTTTTCGGTCACAAATTCCTTCACAGTGATAGCCTTGTGTAATGGTGCATAATCCATGAGTTTTCTTTCATCAAATATAGCATTTTCGATGAACTTGCTCTTTCAAAAGCCGCAAAATGCCCAGGTAATATTCTTTATTTACCGTCTGAGCTTCTGGCAAGAGTGCACAATACCGCCATAATCAAAGAAAATAGTCAACATTGCCTTGACTTTTATCTACTTTTATGTAGCTTTTTCGGTATCGGTTTAGTTGGAAGATAATTGATATATATATATATATATATATATAGGGGTTTTACCCGACAAGCTGCCCATATATCTGTTCATGCAATCAAACTGATTTCATGAAAAATATAAATCCACCACCCGGTATTTAATACCATTGTCAGGCAATGATTATAATCAAAATATATTCTGGAATAATTATATATTAGGATAACGTTAAATGTTATGAGAATATATCAATCTACCAGAATATATACATACTATAGCATCATCAGACAATGAAATCAATGTACCAACGAGTAGTGTCAGAGGCTTTCTCCCAGAAAAATCCAGTGTACGGACCTTAGTCAAGTAACACTGAATGTTACTCATTAATAGTTTCCTTTGTGTGAAGTAGTGAACGATCGAATAGAATACTGCTCTGAATATAAATATGACAAAATTGTCAGTTAATTATATTACATTTATATAAACAAACAAATGAAATATGAAATGAGATTCTGAGCAGTATAAACTAAAGAGAAAACCTATGACTCTACCTCATTATTTTTTCGGAAAGAAACCTACGAAGAATGTTACGAGATTTGATGACTGTTATCTTTTGTAACTGTTCAAACAAATTTTTCTTCAGACCCAAAATCTCAATACTTTTGTGAAGATTTCTAGGAATAACACCTGTTGTGGAAATAATAATCGGTAGAATAAATATTTTCTTCATTTTCCAAATTTTTTAATCTCGTCGCCAAGCATCATATATTTAGAAATTTTTCATTGTATTTATTTTGTATATTATGTGTGTCGGGTATAGCAATATCAATTATATATGTTATTTGATTCTGTTTATCATTAAGAATGATATCTGGTCTATTGTGTTTTACAGCTCTGTTGCAAAGAATTGTTTTATCAAAATAAAGTTTATATTTGTCATTTTCACAAATAATCTCAGGTTCATATTTGTGAAATTTTTTACTTTTGGGAATTAGGTCATGTTTAATTCCTAGATTAAAATGAATAATATTAGCGACGGCATTATGTCTTTCTAAATAATCTGTTGAAGCAAGGACTGAGCAAGATGATAATATATGAAAAACTGTTTCTGAAGAACAGAAACATCTACGGCAAGAATCATCTATATTTTGTTTGATGGTGTGTTTTCTATAATTCCTCGTGAAAACAACCTGATCCTGGATCGCAATTGCCAAGCCTTCTGTTTCAGGAAACAATTCTCCAGATACTAACCATTTATTCGATGCGATTTCATCAATATAATCATTTTTCAATTCTTTAGGGTGCTTTCCGTGTAATTCCTTCTGCATCCAACTTTCTCTTTTAGAATTAGCATCAAATATATCAAAATCTACCTTTTGCATTGTCAAGTTCAGAGGTGTAAGATTATAATCTGAAGCAACAACAATATCATATAATTTAGACGTTCTCTGTTTATCATGATGGGAACGTAAATGAAAAATCTGTTTACTATGAAGATTATTCAAATCGGTTAATCCACGACCTCCAAGATGTCTAGGTAGTGTAACTCTCTGAACAGCTGACTTTGGGTGGTGCCTATGATATTTACAGAGCAATTTCCTCGTATGACATTGTAATTCATTTAGATCAGTTTTAGACCATTTAATAATTCCAAAAGAAGATGTAAG
The DNA here is from genome assembly GCA_013387265.2 of Cryptolaemus montrouzieri. Taxonomy (NCBI): domain Eukaryota; kingdom Metazoa; phylum Arthropoda; class Insecta; order Coleoptera; family Coccinellidae; genus Cryptolaemus; species Cryptolaemus montrouzieri. The sequence goes on along the minus strand of JABFTP020000144.1, from coordinate 8,209,885 downwards.
AATAGGAACTTCATAAGAGTTGATAACTCTGAAAAGATTTTACTGGTTAAATGACTCTTGATGATAATTCTACGTCTTTTGTAATATGAACTTCTAATATTTTCTTTAGTGCTGCTATGGTTAATTGTCTTCTCTTGACGAAATCCAAGATATTTATATGTATCTCCTCGATGCATTGGCTCGATTTCGATATTGGAAATCTTTATATAATCAGAGGTGATCTTTCCTTTTTCAATAGAAAGATTTTTACATTTTGGAAGCCCAAATTTCATATGAATATCATTGGAATAGTTGAAAGTAATCTCAAGTAGACTTTTAAATGTGATCTGGTTCCGGCATATAATTTAATATCATCTAAATAAATTAAGTGACTTAATTTGAATTCAGTTGATAGACTCTTTATTTTGAAGCCGAAACTAGTAGCATTTAATTCATGAGATAATGGATTAAGGCAAAGACAAAACCAAAGAGCACTTAAAGAATCACCTTGAAAAATGCCTCTTTTGATTGGAATTACTTCGGATTTTAACGATTGTTTTGAAATATTTAAATGAAGATTGGTTCTCCAATTTTTCATTACAAATTCAAGAAAAGACGAAGTTTCTTATCAATTTTATAAATTTCCAAAATTTTTGAAGCCATGAATGGGGAGAACTATCAAAAGCCTTTTGGTAATCAATGAAGGCTGTATGAATATTTCTCTTCTTAGTTTGAGCTTGATTCAAAGCAACATAATCAATTACAAGTTGCTCTTTAGTGCCAAGGTGTTTTTTCTACATCCTTTTGTTGTTCCGAAAGAATATTATAATTCTCCAAATGTGCATGAATTTTTGGGTAATACATGCAGTTAGAATTTTATATATTGTTAGAAGGCAAGTAATTGGTCTATATTGAGACGGATCAATAGTATTATCACTTTTCGGTTTTAAATAAGTAATTCCTTGTGTGAAAAATAAAGGAGAAGCTGAGGGTTCTTTATTATAAATGAAAAATATTCAGCCAATTTTTCATGAACGCAAGAGAATTTCTTGAACCAAAAGTTATGAATACCATATATATATACAGGGTGGTCCAACGAAAACAGAACATCTCGATATTCCGGTTTTAAAATGAAAATATGGATAATCGCTCAGACTTGTCGATTTCTGATTCGAGGAGGAACAACTTTCCGATTTCTTCATCCCCGTAACTTCAATCCTCTACCGGGGGTGAGCACAACCTCTTGATTTTGAATAAGGATGAGGCTTATTGCGATAACACATTTTGAAGATCTTATCGAGTACTATCAGTCCCTAAAATTTCGCTTCAAATTTTTCATTGTCAACGGAATGGCAGCGAAAAAAGTGGAAAACTACTAACTTTTGTAATTAGTTTATTCAGTGCTGAAAATGGGCATCATTCACTTCTAGTCAGGAAATTAAGTTTTGCTCAAATCGGTCACGTACATTACTCAACATTTCTGGTTCAATTTGACGGCATTCATTGATGATCCGAATTCGCAAATCATTCAGTGACTCAGGTTGGGTAGCGTAACTCTTAGATTTAGGGTGACCCCATAGAAAAAAGTCCAGTGACGCCAGATCAGGTGATCTGGATGTCCACTTAATATGTCCCCTTCTTGCAATACAGGCCTGAGGAAAATTTTCATCTAACAACTGACGCACAGGTTGAACGAAATGAGGTGGTGCGCTATCGTGTTGAAAAATGATCGTTTCATTGTCTTCCCCATTCTCCAATACTTGCTCGAGGGCTAGATAAATAACGTTCTGTAATAGTTCTAGATAAATTTGGCCAGTGGTATTACCGGGTATAAAAAAGGGCCGATGATGTGACTTCCATAAATACCCGCCCAAAGATTTAACTTTTGGGGATGCTGAGTATGTTTTTCTCGAAATAATCTTGGATATTTATCTGACCAGTACCAACAGTTATGCTTATTCACTGTGCAGTTTGCAGTTAAGGTAAAATCAACACTAATCCAAAAAACAGATATTGAACATGTAGTTTGGATTATTGTTAATAATTTCACTGACTACTTCAAAGAATATGAGTCGGCCATCGAAATCATCCTCATTTAGTTCCTGAACCAATCGTATCTTGAAAGGATGAAACTTATGTTTTCTCAAAATTCTCATGATTTTTGTGCATGAAACACCAGACATATTGGACAATTTCCTAGTACTAAGGGTCGGATCCATCTCTACGTGACCTAAGATAGCCACTTCCCTCGCTTCGTCTCCTTCATACACCCCCTTTTGTTGCCGACTGAACCAGTAGCGTCAAATTTAGTAAGCAGTTTCACAACGTAAGCAGCGGATACATTTTTCGAGGGGAAACAACTTCTCCGATTTTTTCATCCCCGTAACTTCAATTCCTTAACGGGGACGAGCACAACCCTTTGAGTTTGAATAGGGATGAGGGGTGTTGCGATACCTCATTTTGAAGATCTTATCGAGTACTATCTGACCTTTATTTACCGTCTGACGTTGTGGGAACAATTCCGAGTGCACAACAACGCGACAATCAAAGAAAACAGTTAACATTACCTTGATGATAATAATAAATTAAACTGTGCATCATCCTTTCACAAGAGATTTATTGAAATTGCAGTTTCGGTCTCTCAACAATCTTCAGCTGAATATAAGTACTGGAACTAAATTTGAAAATACAATAATAACTTAAAGAGGTAGATACAAAATTACTAAGGGTGCAAGAAACTAATTTATGATAAAATCAGATATTATTTAAAAATATCAAATATAGATGAAAATGCCGGGCCATGCTGGTCGTTCAGAAGATTATCTCTATCGGGAGTTTGCGGGAGTTTAAGAAAATTTGGATGGATTCTAAGAAAACTAACTTTCGTTCTTTAGGTATTTTACGAATAATTTGAAGTAGATCTATGGGTGGAAAATGACGACCATTTTCGATACAATGTGAAACGTAAGTAGATTCGACGGTTCTCTGATTATTGTGATCTGATTGATGATCTTTGTATTTGCTTTTGAATGAACGACCAGTCTGACCTAGACGCCGTCACAATCCATATAGGAAAACTTGGAAACTCCAGTATTGTCAAATCTATCAGTTTTTTATCTTAAGTATTTTGGTTCCTGTGTTAAATTAATATTTTGTAAATTTAATAAATTAAATGAATGAATATCCGCCAACGAATTTTTGATTGGTTTCATCAAAGTTACTTCAGACATGCAAACATCCAAACCACTAGTGCTTCCATGAAAATTCTTGAAAATTCATTAAACCTCGAATACTCGCGCCCTCTTTTCGAACGTATTTACTCGCATGGTCAACGATTGTAGACCATTTTCATTTTACAACCTTTTATTCAACTTGCAATGTATGTATGTTTGTATGTTCGAATGAAATCTTACAACTCAATTTTAAGGCACTTGCCCTCTATCGATTGAGTTTAAATTTTGTATACACGTTAAGTTTGGATGACAATGCATGATTAACTGTGTGACGTAATTCTAAATCAAACATGGCAGCGTACCCAAGATGGTGGACCACAATATTTTAAAATGCATGTGACTCCTACAATATGGGTAACACCCAAAAATAAAGATGGGTATCTTGCCAAGAATAACTAGAAAATAAAATTAAAATTAAAAAATCCTTCACAAACAAGCTTTTATTTGAATACGCTAAAAGGAAAAATTAAATTTATACTCTAAAACTTTTCTGTTATCTTAACTTAATTCAACAGATTTGACACAATTTATATGTTATAATATAAAAGCTTGTCGCGAGATATAAATACTCGTATTTACTTTCTTCGTTTCAAAATTTAATAGGCAGCAAATAAATATGGATACTTATTTCTCGCGACAAACTTTTATATTATAACATATAAATTGTGTCAAATGTATTAAATTTGAAATGACGTTAAAGTTAACAGTGAAAGTTTTAGTGTAAAACTTTATTTTTCTCTTTTTAGCGCATTTAAATGAAAGCTTGTTTTTAAAAAATTTTTTGCCTTTATTTTATTTTGACATAAAAATATATCATCCATTTCAATATGTATTTGAAATGAAATAGTTACTTTGATCGTTTGAATTTGAAGTTGTTAGGTCAGGAAAATTCATCGAATTGTTCTGTTCTATTTCAGAAGTGAATTTTATTTTTGGGTGCAGGACAATCTACTGTTTTTATAAAAGTGATGAGGGACTTATAATGGAAAACTCTTTAAGCCCTCTTTTAGCAGGCATCTTCATGGAAAACATAGAAAAAACTATTCATAAACATCCGCTTAGTAAACATTTCCTGTATTGGTATCGATATATCGATGACATTATTGTGTGTTTCACAGGAACAAATAGACAGTTCACTGTATTCGAAAATTTCATCAACAACCTGCACCCAAGAATAAAATTCACTTCTGAAATAGAACAGAACAATTCGATCAATTTCCTAGACTTAACAATAACAAGATCAAATAATAAACACTAGTTTTCGATCTATCATAAGCCTTCTCATACAAATATAACTATTCATTATACATCGGCACATCCTTACCAACAAAATTGCAGCATTTAATAGCTATATACATAAACTTTTGAACTCACCGATGTCTAATGATAATTATTTCAAAAAATTGAATTTGATAAAACAGATCGCAATAAATAATGGTTGTGATTCAAATTTAGTTAGCAGCATATTACATAAGAAAAACAAAAATTAGCTTTACAACATATATATCCAATCGGTGAAAACCAAGACAAGAAATTCAATAGTTCAACATATATAGGCAATATTAGCAATAATGTGAAATTCCTCCTTGAAAATTCAGATTTAAATAAAGCGTTCGAAATATCAACAAATTTAGGATCATTTCTAAGGAATTATAAATCTCTAATCAATTAAAAATAAATCAGATGTTTATAGATTATTTGCAGATTGCAATCGTTTTTATATAGAAAGAACAGGAAGACATTTTAATGTTAGAATCTCTGAACATGAACGCAGTTTCATCAATGGAAACACCGATTCAAATTATTCAAATCATCTTAGGAAAATAGTCACTCTTTCAATTCAGAATTTAAAATCCTACATTCTGAGAATAGAGGTATAAAACTCAACCTTCTGGAAGCACTTGAAATTAACAGATTTAGGTATTCACCGAAAATTCTTAATGATCAGGTAGACATAAATAACTCACTCTTATTAAATTTATTTCCTAAACATTAGTTCGAATACGTATAGCTCTGAATGGATTGCCTCTTTAGTATATATAAAAATTTGTTAATAAACTATTTTTATAGTATTCATTCGCTCTTGATAAAAATACTGTGCATCGAAACGCATCGAGCATTTTCTAATATATTTAAGTAGAAATCATCGTTTACTTGTATTTGTGAAAATGGATTTCTATCACGTAAAAGCCTCATCAATTTGATTTTTAAATAAATACCTTAGTATATTTTCCATTTACTCAAAAATACATGAACGTGAAAAATCATGCAGTATAAAACTGAAGAGAACAGATAACAAGCTAATGAAAAAATGTTTACAAGCTAAGAAACTACCAATTTTAACCCCCTTTAGGTCCCCCTGAAAAGAGTCAATTTGGTTCGCCTACACAATTCACAGATATTTTCTTCATATGATTTTTACAAACATACCTGTAGCATTTCGCACAATATTTTCGTGTCGATTTATTGTCACTTCCTAGAACATATGCAGTAACGTCCAACATAATTTTCTGGCCTCTGTGGAAGAGGGGGTGCGACGTCACTAATGCCTAATAGATGTCGGCTATTGTTGGCCTAAACTCGATTTGGGGATTTATGAATTCCCAAACACATCTCTCCAGGAAATCACTACGGGATACTCGTGGTAATGGGCGATTAACTTTGAATACTCATAATGCGTTTATGTCTGCAATGTTCAGTAAGTCATAGAACACAACCATAGGCCACCGACGGGTATTTCTAGCAACATTGTAATTGTTGCAGAGTTGATCAGCTCAATCTACACCAGTTTTCGTTTTGTTATAGTCAGTAATGATACCTGGTTTCTTGTCATCTCCTGTCTCAGCATCTATTGAGTTGCATCGATGCATTGACGAAAACAATAGCACTGATTTGTTTTTCTTAGAGCAATATGAAAGAAGGGTGCATTCATTCTTGAACCCAAAAATTGAAGATTTAACTTCAGTGCTTCTACTTGGTGAGAATTCTGCTGGAATTTCCTGTTCATTCCTCCGTAACGTACCAATATATGTTAATTTATGATTTCTCAGTAACACAGCTCTACAAAAAAAATTTTTTTTATTGTTGCCCTCGATATCATCGCAAATTTTTATGTTTTCAAATGCCCAGATTACGAATATATTCATGAAAGTTCTCAATGTGCTCGTATTTTCATGATTTTTGCATTTCTTATATTTTGAACAATTATAAGCTTGTTAGAAATAAAATCTAATTTTCCAGTCATGACCAGGCTTCTGCGCAACTTTTTCGCGCAATCAAACATCACCTGATCCCCACTCTCAGACTCCTTGCCCCACAGAACAGCTGAGATCTCAGTTATTTGACAATATTGAAGTACATATACAAGTAAATCTGGATAAAGTGTCATGGATTAATATTTTGTTTCAATTACTGAATGTCCATTCTTATATATTTGTCTTCTAGTCTAAAATATGATTTCGTCACGAAGAAAGTGTAAATAAATATTGTAGTGATTTAAGTTTGTAAGTCCTGTGTTGAGTCTTTACGGTTGTGGAAAAAGGTGAACGTTCTGGATTAGACTTTGGTATTCCTATGATCTGGATGGAGCCTACGAATCATTTAGATGATTGTTACTTTTGCGTAGTAGATGTTAAAGGTTTTAATCGAAATCAAACGTGGAGATACCCAGACTTACAGTCTACGAAATGTCCGGTTCTACACAGTGAAAATCTCCCTCGGCCCATATACATTTCGAAACTAATTCGCATGCCCTCAGAAACAATGATGTTACCAAATTCACAGAAATCGGGACCATCTTCTAGTGGAAGTGAATGGGAAGGTGAAACATCTACGCCAAAGTTATTTTCTCAAAATGAACTCAGTGATTTAATACGTGATCTCAATTTATCAAAACAAGGATCAGAATTGTTAGCCTCAAGATTGAAAGAAAAAAATTATTGGCACCAACAGCAACAATTACAACATACAGAACGCGAGAAAAAGATTTATTACAATTTTTTAGTGAAAATGAAGGATTAGTGTATTGTAATGATATCGCGAAGCTGCTTATAGACATGGGTTTAAAAGAGTACAAATCTACTGAATGGCCCCTTTTTATTGATAGTTGCAAAAGAAGTTTGAAATGCGTCTTATTGCACAATGGAAATAAATTTGCATCAATTCCACTTGCCCATTCAACGAAATTCAAAGAAGAATATGAAAATGTAAAATTAGTTTCAGAGAAAATTAAATACTCTGAGCATCAATGGCCGATCTGTAAGGATTTAAAAATGGTTAATTCTTTACTTGGCCAACAAAGTGGATATACAAAATACCCTTGCTTTATTTGTATGTGGGATAGTAGAGCAAAGCAACTTCATTGGGAACAAGATGTTTGGCCTGTAAGAAATTCTTTAACTGTCGGTAAAGCCAACGTAATAAGGAGCTGCTGGTGAGCAGAGACAAAATCATACTTCCACCATTACATATTAAGTTAGGTATGATTGAGCAATTTGTAAAAGCGTTGAACAAAGACAGAAATTGTTTTAATTACATTTGCAGAAAATTTCCGAAGCTTAGTATGGAAAAATTGAAAGGTGGAATATTTGATGGTCCTCAAATACGGCAATTGATGAAAGACTCAGATTTTATCAAAGTTATGACTGTTCCGGAAAGTAAAGCTTGGAAAAGTTTTGTGTTGGTTGTCGAAAATTTCCTAGGTAACCATAAAGCAGCAAATTATGAAGAAATTGTGCAAAATATGCTGACAAACTTTCAGACTTTAGGAGCAAATATGATTATTAAGTTACACTATCTCCGCAATCATCTAGATAAATTTCCGGATAATTTAGGAAATTATAGCGAGAAACAGGGAGAGCGGTTTCATCAAGATCTAAAAGTGATGGAAGGAAGGGATCAAGGTCGATGGGATTGTCACGTGATGGCAGATTACTGCTGGTCTTTGAAAAGAGATTGTCCCCTGAAAAATTATAGAGGAAAGCTCATAAAAGGCGTTTTATGGAAATATGAAATATATTTTCGACATTTTCCTCTTTATTTACTTCGATGTATCCGAATTTCTCAAAACATAACTGACATTATAAATATATCTGTTATTTTGTTTCTTGTTTAACGATTTTTGTTATGTAAAATGAAAATAAAGATTTAAAAAGAAATCAGAGCAAATCCTACAAAATCATTGATAGTTTCACGAATTGTGTGCATAAATAGACCCAAAATCATTTTCATATCTAGGGCAACAAAACCATTGTAGACCAGTGTAATTTATCAACAAGTGGTACACTACTGAACCAATTGTCTCCGCTAGCATTACGATTGGTACCGGAAATTTGATGGATCAATCGGTGGACAATGTCTTCACTAGAGTTATTCACCCTATATGGACCTTCAGGTTGAATTCCAACATAGGATTCCAGATTAATCGTATACGATATTTTTGCATCAACAAGAACAAACATTTTGTTACCATATTTGGCAGGGTTACTTGCTATATATTGTTTGAATATCTGCCTCTGGAAGCTAATAGTTGTTCGTCTACGGTGAGGTCACTAGGAAATTCTCTAAAAATTCCCGAATAGAAGCCAACTTATCAGGCTCGCATCTCTCGTTCCTAATTTCTATATCGTCGAATCTAATACATCTTAGAAGGAAACTGAATCTATTTTCACTTATTCGTAGACCACGCGAGTAACGGAGGGTTAACTATAAAAAAATGGTTCCATAAAAGAAACGTATACGTAAAATTATTTTCGACTTCAACTGTGTGACCATTGATAGCCGGACGTCCGAGGAAATAAACATTTTGTTTCCAGACATTTCAACTCGCGAATGATGATTTTTTTCCTTTATCTAGAGTGGATTCAACGCCTACGACCAACTGGAAGGGACTCATTCTGGACCTTTCTTGCCTTTCCTATCATTTTTATGAGTCTTTCACGATTTCCTGCTTTCTCTATTTCGGTATAGAGATACTTGAATCTCTTCTACGGATAATCCTTGGCTTCCGATATCACCTCGATTCAAACAGATTTATCTCAGTAGCGGTATCCATTTACAGTGGAGATCAATTCACTAGAGCCGTCTCGTCCTGAAGTGCTATGACTCATAATTCGTTTATTTTTTACATTGGCAAACATCAAATATAAACCGTCGACTTTATATATCACAATATGTTCACAATTCTGGAGATTAGTTCACATTTCAAAATAAAACAATTAGTTTTTAAGATAACTTGATCGATGGATTTCTACATTCTGTCGAAAAAGTACCGAAAATTGATCGTTCAAAATACCTGCTCAAAACGATTGTCAAATTTTTTTTCTAAGTTGGCACAACTGTTTTCTATACTGACGCGGAGTTTAATGCGATCTGTGGTTTAGTTTGTTAATAGTGATCGTTTTTGTCAATTCTCACAAGTGTGTTTTGCGATTTTTATAATGGATGATAATATCGTGTACCGAATGTTACAGAAGGCTTACTGTGAATCGACTCTATCAAAAAAACCTGCATATGAGTAGTATACTGCATTCAACAGCGGCCTAGATGTGGTGGAAGATTTACCTCGCTTTAGTAGGCCATCATAATCTTCAACTGAATTTAACATCGATAAAGTGAAGGAAATGGTAATTGAATATCGTCATTTAAGTTCGATAGATAGGCAACGAACTTTCTGTGTCTCACGAATCAATTAGTACAATTTCGAATGATTGTTTGGGTTGGAAACGCATTGCCGCTCGACTAGTTTTTGTACTTTAGGTTTTTCTCAAAACCCAAAGTACAAAGTCATTAAGTTCGTTGATATAAATATCAAATTGCGTTCACTCATTCACATTATTTCGAGTTTCCTTAAGTTCTACAATAAAAATATCATATACAGGGTATTTCATAATAGTATGTCACAACTTGAGGGGTAAATCTACGTGCAATTTCAAGAAGAAAAGTTCATATGAACATAGGTCCACAAAAGCTTCGTAACGGAGCTACAGGGTGTTGAAATTTCCGGAAAAAATTGTTTTGGAGATATTCAGCCCAAATTTGAAATGCAAGCTATTTTTTGCAGCCTCCATCATTACACGTCGTAGATTTTAACTGAAATTCACAAGATGCCTTTTGCCCTTTCACCCTTTTTTGCAGGGCAATCAACGTACAATCAATTTTCGTCATCTTCGTTCAGTTTGGAAACTTTTTTGACACCTATAATTTTTTTGTATCTCCAACCGTTTTCGAGTGAAAAACTATTGAATTTGAATTATTTGAATTGTTTGTTATTCGCTGAATAAAAAAACAATAGTGTCCTCCATCTGCAAAAATACAGGCCTCTGTCCTTCGCATATTATCACGCATTTTTTGAAATGTATTCATATTCCAGGGGTATTTCTTATCGCGTCACAAAAGGTTATTATTCGATTTCTCATTTCTTCTACAGTGTTCACTGAAGTGGTATAAACTAAACTTTTGAGATATTTCCATAAAAAAAAGTCTAAACAATTTAAGTCTGGGGACCTAGGAGGCCATGGTTCTGACCAACCCCGACCTATACATCGAATGTTGAATGTATTATTCAAGAATTCCCTAGCTTCTCCACTGAAGTGCCCGTCATGCATGAACCACATTATGTTTCTCACCAAAAGTGGCACATCCTCGAGCAATAAAGGTAACTCCTCCTCAAAAAATTGCCGATAAGCGAGACCGTTTAGTCTGTTAGGCAAAAATAATGGCCCAATCATATAATTTCCATTTATTCCGACCCAGACATTTAGTGAGAATCGTTCTTGATGAAGAGAATCTTGAATCAAATGGGGGTTTTCCTCAGCCCAATAATGATTATTATGAACATTTGTGGTAGTAGTTCTCGAAGAGTTAGCTCCGTCTTTGAACATTATTTCACTATCAAAATGGGCATTTTCTCTAATTTTATCTAAGAACCATCGGCAGAAATTCAGTCCTGAAGGAAAATCTTGAGGAAGTAGAGTTTGGACGCGTTGAATATGAAACGGGTACAATAAAAAGTTGTGGAGAATCCTTCAAACTAGAACATGTGAAATATTCAACTGATTTCCAAATTTTCTTGTACGCACATGAGGATTCAAATCAATACAATTCAAAACTGATTCTTCAATATCTGGAGTTCTCATAGTTTGAGTTGTAACTTTTGTATGATTATTTGCAGTGATAGTACCAGTTTCCCTCAACCTTCTGTGGATATGTGAAAATCTTCGCTTGTCTGGTGTGACTCGATTTAGAAAGCGCAAAAGATATAATCGCCTAGCTTCTGTTGTGTTTCCGTCAGCCAGACCGACATGTAATGGATATCAGTCAATTCGGCGTTAGTAAAATTAGCCATTTTTTCTTACAGCAATAATTTCGAAAGTCTTACACCTAATCGTTAATTTAATAAACAATTCGAGCAGACATGAATCAGAATAAATGAATAAATGAAAAGATCAAAGCCTACTAGTCATTTTTTTAATTAGAAGTGCTTTCAATTCAGCGAATGCATACAATCGTTCAATAATTTTTTGTTCGAGAACAGTCGAGATACGAAAAAATTACAAGTGTCAAAAAAGTTTCTAAATTGAACGAAGATGATGAAAATTGATTGTACGCTGATTAGTAGCGTGCTGCAAAAATATTTGAAAGGGCAAATGAAGACATGGCTCCGGAAAAGAAAACATCTTGTGGATTCTAGTTAAATTTAGGATTTGTAATGATGGAGGCTGTGAAAAACAGCTTGCATTTCAAATTTGGGTTGAATATCTCGAAAGTGCAGGAGTTTTGGAGAAAATACCAATTTTTTCCGGAAATTTCAACACCCTGTAGCTCCGTAATGAAGCTTTTGCGGACTTATGTTTATATGAACTTTTTTCCTTAAAACTGCACGTAGATTTAACCCCTCAAGTTGTGACATACTATTATGTAATACCCTGTATATGATATTTTTATGTAGAACTTAAGGACACTCGAAATAATGTGAATTAGTGAACGCAATTTGATATCTATTTCACCGATCTTAATGACTTTGTACTTTGGGTTTTGAGAAAAGAAAAAAGTCGGCTCAAGCCGACTTTTTTCTTCAGGAACTAGTCGAGCGGCAACGCGTTTCAAGCCCAAACAATCATTTTAAATTGTACGAACTGATTCGTGAGACACAGAAAGTTTGTTGGCTATCTATCGAACTTAAATGACAATATTCAATTACCATTTTATTCATTTTATTGATGTTGAATTCAGTTGAAGAATATGATGGCCTACCAAAGCTAGGTAAATCTTCCACCACATTTAGGCCGCTGTTGAATGCAGTGTACTACTCATATGCAGGCTTTTTTGGTAGAGTCGATTCACAGTAAGCCTTCTGTAACATTGAGTACACGAAATTCCTATACAATAAAACGAATTTTCATCCATTATAAACATCGCAAAACACTTGTGAGAACTGACAAAACTGATCACTATTAACAAACTTAATCACAAATCGCATTAAACTCCGCGTCAGTATTTAAAACAGTTGTTCCAACTTAAAAAAAAATTGACAATCGTTTTGAGCAGATATTTTAAACGATTAATTCCCGGTACTTTTACGACAGAATATAGGAATCTATCGATCAAGTTATCTTAAAATTTAATTGTTCTATTTTGAAATGTGAACTAATGTCCAGAATTGTGAACATATTGTGATATATTAAGTAGACGGTTTATATTTGATGTTTGCCAATGTAAAAATGAACGAATTATGAGTCATATATAGTGAATTGATCTCCACTGTAAATGCACTCAAACACCTTTAACTTGGAGCTTCAAGGTATAGGAAAAACTATTATTGAGATGATTAGCGCAGTAATCAAATTTAAAAGTAAATTGCAACTTAAAATAGATCAACTGAAAAGAAAGGATCTGAAACATAATCCGTCTTTGAAAGCAAGGATTATGATACGTATGAGGCTGAATTATCAAATATTTTGGGACAATTCGAATAGGGTTTTTATGATTTCAGTAAATTGGCAAATAAGGCATCATTTATGAGTTATTCTTTCTCATGTGAAAACTTTGAGCTACTGAAATAGCAAGTCAGATTAATATGAATTCATGTTCTATTGAAAATGAGTCGGTGCAGACTATAACAGATATACATCTCAAAGCTACAGCTGATACAAATTTCTGGTGTTTTATATCTGAAGATAAATATCCGAATCTAAATCAAATCGCCCTTCAACTGTCGGCAATGTTTGGGTCAACTTACTTGTGTTTGGCTCCATTTTCTGAAATGAAGATAATTAAGTTAAAATATAGCATTCGACTAACTGAGGATCATATGTCATCATGCTTGCGATTAACACTCAGTGGTTACGTATGGTTAAGTATGCTGAGGACATGCAGTGCCACGCTTCAACATCCTGAGTTAAATTTAACACCATATGTTACTATTTTGTTTTGTAACAACCAATAAACTACCAATTTTGAATAACTATGAATTTTTTCATTGATATTATAGAGAAGAACCTTACTAAACTTAATCCAAACCTTGACTAAAATAACGTATATTGTGCGGAAATCTAACATCTACGGACATCCTACCTAGGTGAGTAGGTAGGTAGGGGGTATCGTGTATAAACGACAATCCTGCATCACACATAGTTGCAGCCTCTGAGAGTCGATGGTAAGTAGTCTAAAAATATAGAGGTAGAACGCCTGCAGTTCAAGTTTGGGCACCCCTGGACAAAACAGTTCATTTTCGTAGTCACATGTTGTCGAAATGTAAAATGAATATTTTACTTATTTTCGTGATCTACCCTGCAAAAAGATAGAAACAAACAAAATAATTCTTACACAGCATAGAATTTCTGAAAAATAGGCATTGAATATGAAGAATTGTGTCTCAACGACGCTGTGTTAATTTTCTTTTATACAGTGTGTTCCAACGAAAATTTGACCCCCCCTATAACTCCGAAATGAGTAACATTAGCGAAAAACACCAAGACACGTCGATTTTTGTTTCGAGGGGGAGCATTTTTCGAAATAATTCGAAACTTGTCAGATCAACCCCCTACCCCCAGCAACCCTAATTTCGAAATTCATCATAGGGAATAAGGGTCGAGTGGCACCTTACTGTGAAGGTCTGTCAATTCTCCATTCTGATTTATCATTTTAGAATTTTAAATTAACATACAGGGTGTCCCAACCGAGGGTAAAGTTGAATTCCTGCAAATCCCAAATACTAAATGAAATCGATTTATTTTGGCATAATGCAAGCGCAGGTTTATGCTCGGTCTAGAAAAACGACCTACACTTGTGAATTTGGAATTGGTGCAATCAACCCCTATTTCCAGCATCCCCAACTCAAAAATCATTCGATCGAAAATAGGTCAAGTGGCACCTCGTTGGAAAGGTATTTCAATTTTCTCTTCGAATTTGGTATTTTCGAAATTCAGAATCAGCATACAGGGTGTCCCGGAGCAGGAACACTGAAAACCCAAATAACTTTTGAAACTGGTTCATTTCGATATAATACGAGAACATGTTTATGTTTGATTCGAGAATAAGACTCTCTTGCGTGAATATGGAATTTTTGCAATCAATCTCTTCCATTCAGCATCCCCAACTCAAAAATCATACAAGTGATTACAGGTTGAGTGGCAAAGTTCCAGAAAGATTTTTCTATTTTCTGAATCACTGAGGCATTGGTTTCAGTTTGGCAATCGAGGTTTTCTGGCGTGAGGATCAGGATGAGGGATGATGGAGAAACTGATTGGATTCTCATCTAAACAGGAAAACGAGATTTATTGAACTTGTATTCAATTGAAAACAAAAACTAACTTGATTATTACAACAATTGTTCAAAATGACCTCCGCCCACCTCCATACAGTTATACAGACGATTTTCGAACTCTCTTCTCACATTAGCGAAAACTTCAGGAGTCAAAAGTCGGCATTCTGTGATAATCCTCATCCGCAGCTCCTCCAGGTTTTCTGGTCTTGTGGCATAAACTTTAGATTTTAGATGGCCCCACAAAAAAAAATCTAGGGATTTAAATCTGGTGGCCTGGCTGGCCACTCAACAGGTCCTCTTCTACCAATCCACCTTCCTGGGAAATTTTCGTCTAAATATTGGCGCACCCGAGCATCATAATGCGGAGGAGCACCGTCTTGTTGAAAATGCATTTCGTCCTCAGAAAGAGTTGGATCGTTCTGTAAAACTTCTGTCAATCTAGGATGTATGTGTTCCTCTAACAACTGTAGGTAGCCATTTCCATTCAGATTACCCTCAATAAAGAAAGGCCCAACTAGATGATTGCCAAAAGTTCCTGCCCAAACGTTCAACTTCTGAGGCCTTTGCGTGTGGGCCTCTCTAAACCAATGAGGATTCTGTGTGTCCCAATATCGACAATTATGTCTATTCACTTCACCACTGAGCATAAAGGTGCTTTAATCAGAAAAACAGATGTTATTCAGAAAATTTGGATTAGCGTTTAGGTTTTCACTTAGATTTTCACAAAACTGTAAACGACGATCTGGATCATCTTCGTTTATTTCATGCACTAATTTTACCTTGTAGGGGTGAAATTTGTGATGTTTCACGATTCTATGGACAGTTGTAGCTGATACACCAGTCAGACGAGATAGTTTTCTGATCGAAGTAGTATTCTCCATTTGTAGATGACCCACTACTGCCACTTCCGTTGCCTCATTTCTGACAGGACATGCCACTTCATGTTTTTGTTTGCCACCGAACCCGTAGCTAGGAATTTGTCAACCAAATATTTAACGTACTGGTGACTGACTCCCTTTCTCTTTCAGGATGGTTCCTATCGAATATCCTTGCCGTTTCTTTGGCACAACTGTTATTTCGAAAATACGTCGATACAATTTCGACCCTTTCCTCAGTGGAATAAACCATTTTCAGATTAATTTCAACTGACGAACAACAACAATAATGAGGAACTTATCTGAATAATAATAATATTTCATTGCAAAATGAGAAATAACAGATGACTGCACGCCAGATGGAAATGAAAAAATGTGAACATTTTCAATGCAGAAATCAGCTTTATTTCTTCGTAATTGATGCTCAACACATCGTACCCCAATACTTTTAACAGTTTCGAATTAATTTTAGTTGATAATTTCAAATGACGATATTGAATTTTTCGAAAGCGACATCCTGTATGGAGAGCCGAACTGAATGAAATGCTTTAATCATTCTGGAATTCAAAAACCTTTCTGAAGATATGCCACTTGAATTATTCGTATGATTTTCAAGTTGGGGATGCTGAATGGAAGGGGTTGATTGCAAAAATTCTATAACCACACAAGAAAGTCCTATTCTCGGATCAAACATGTTCTCGTATACCGAAATGAACCAGTTTCAAAAGTTATTTGGATTTTCAATGTTCCTGCTTCGGGACACCCTGTATGATGATTCTGAATTTCGAAAATACCAAATTCGAAGAAAAAATTGCAGTACCTTTCCAACGAGGTGCCACTTGACCTATTATCGATCGAATGATTTTTGAGTTGGGGATGCTGGAAATAGGGGTTGATTGCACCAACTCCAAATTCACAAGTGTAGGTCGTTTTCTAGACCGAGCATAAACCTGCGCTTGCATTATGCCAAAATAAATCTATTTCATTTAGTATTTGGGATTTCCAGAATTCAACTTCACCCTTGGTTGAGAGACCCTGTATGTTAATTTAAAATTCTAAAATGACAAATCAAGGTGGAGAATTGACAGACCTTTTCAGTAAGGTGCCACTCGACCCTTATTCCCTATGATGAATTTCAAAGTTAGGGTTGCTGGGGGTAGGGGTTGATCTGAGAAGTTTCGAATTATTTCGAAAAATGCTCCCCTCGAAACAAAAATCGACGTGTCTTGGTGTTTTTCGCTAATGTTACTCATTTCGGAGTTAGAGGGGGGGTCAAATTTTCGTTGGAACACACTGTATTCCAGAATTCCTTACGCCGGTCCTATAGGAATACATTTCTTCAAAAGTCATTTCCTTCAAATCAACTGGCTAGAACTCAAAGTTCAACGGCATTCCTATCTCTTGCAAAGGGATTCATCCAAATGAAATGGCGTCAATTTGGAGCCATAAAAGTGATTCTCCCGATTTAGACCATTCACTTAATAAATGGCATCTTCATTTTTCAGTATGAGCCGAAAGCATCTCTCAGATCCTATAATTGTAACCTCTCGACCTCAGATCCTAAAATTGAATACCTCTTGCAGTTTGATCGCCCATTCACACTTCTAAAGTGCACACTGAATAATTCATTCGATTCAAGTTCGAAACAATAGTCGATAATGTTAATTTTAATAGGGTACAAACATGAGACGGAGTGCTCGAGAACTAAGATAAGTGCCCCCTGGAGATACCAATTAATTCACAATTAATTCTTCGAGGAACCCTTTCTAGGGCTCCTCCAATCTTGAATATTGTTATCTGGGCAAAGCGTCTACGTAATTCCGAATCAGGCTGCGGATTATGGAGAAGGGATAAGAGTTGAGTGCTCATGCAGATTTATTTATGTCGTAGAAATTTTATGCTGTCGAACATGCGTGACATAATAATAAAGGAGAAAGCCAAATCTAGTTTTATCGTATTTATTGGGTAAGCAGATTTTTTATCGTTTATTCCATTCAGAATATGACACGAACGGGTATATAGTTTCACCTTAATCGATTATGGGATGAATCTCAAAGTCCACCTCTTCCCAATATTATTGATCTTCGCTAATATACCGGGTGTCTATATACACTCTTGAAGAAGATTTCTTTTTTGTTCGAACGGTATTGTATTTAGAAAGTAAAAATATACTTCAGCAATTTATTTTGAAATAAACAGGGTGTCCCAATTTTCTATAAAAAACACTTGGGAGGTTTTTTCAGATTGACCACTTTTTTTGTTGAAGATTCGAGAGCGGCGTTAACTCTGCTATAATGTCTTTAAGTAATGAATTTTTTCCCGAGAAAATTCATGAAAAGAGACTTTCACATCATCGCATGCTCCTTCGGCCAGAGAGGATGAAAAATTGTTTTCTTTCGTTTTCTTATTGCCCAAGAATAGCTTTATTGATGAATTGAAATAGATTATCCTCATTTCATACAGGAGTGACTCAAAAACATTATTGAATATCGTATTTCAAAAATATCATATCTTGACTTTTCAAATGAAACATCCTCTATTTTATTATTCATGTCAACGCATAAAATATTATGCCATATTTTTGCAGAAGTAACCTTATCTTTATCTTCAACCATTTTCGAAATAAAAAAATAAACTAAAATAATGAGATCAGAGGTTGCGAAAGAAGAGTTTATTAGTAAATATCATTATACTTGATCAGGGAAATGGAGATATTTCAAGGTAGTCGAGTATGAAATACGTAACAGATTGGTTTTTGGTGAGATGATCTACAAGGTGTTGAACTATTTCAATAGGTGTTCGAAATGTTGCCCGTTTCTTCGTGGACACAAATCAATCCTTCTGAGGACGGACCGTTGAACTCTCGACAATATTTTCGGATTAACTGACTGAAAGGCGTCGACTATTCTCTGTCTCATATCCAACTGTGTTGTAGAAGAAATCTGGTAAACGATGCCCTTAATATAACCCCACAAGAAAAAATCTAGACTTGCAAGGTTCGGAGACCTAGCTGGTCATCGAACAGGACCACAACCATCAATTTGTTTGGAAATACATGATTCAAATGCTCCCTAACCTGATGTGAGTACTGTACCAGTGCTCCATCCTGTTGAAACCACAAATCTTGTCTTATATGCTCTGGTACATCGGCAAGTAATATTGGTAGATGATTTTGCAGATAATCAATTTCACTATTGAGGTGCTCGTCGAAAAAGTGCGGTCCAATTAGATATCCATCTACTATAGCGGCTCTTGAATATACATTCAAGGACCAACGATGCTGGTGATCTAAATATCTCATGAGGTGTGGATTTTCCGTGGCGTAATCATGAAAGTTGTGCCTGTTAACAAGCCCATTCTTGTGGAAAGTTGCCTCGTCCGAGAAAAGAACTCTGCTAAACATATTTGAATTTTCCGCTACTTTGTCACTTGCCATATTGCATATTGCAGCTGTACATGATATGCATGAAATTCATTCACTTCCAAGATTCTCTGTACGGAAGTTTGACTTGTATCTATTAACTGAGAAATCTCTCTTTGGCTTTTATATAGGTCCTCTGACATTGTCAACAAAACTGAATATGGTTGTCTTCAGCTGTAGCAGTTTTTGGTTTTTCATGTTTTTTGTAAGCCATATTACCCGTTTCGATAAATATAATTAGAAGTTTTTCAAAGCATCTTGCATCAGTATGCCTCCTATCAGGAAACCTTTGTGCATAAACTCTACTTGCCAACAAAGAATTCCTATCACACTCATCCAGAATAAAAATAATATCAACCATTTCTTCTCTGGAGAACCTTATGGCAATCAATTGGGAAAATTCGCTTCAAACCTCACTTTAACAATGTTTAATAACGAAGCACTGATAAGTTCACCATGTAAAATGCAGAATATGATATGTCCGGACACAAGGACAGAAGGCACAAATAAAAAAAAATGTCAACACATACCTCGATTTACTTTTTAATCATCTTGATTTTATCATTCGTTAAAAGAATTATCTTTTCAGGTTTCATTTTTACTACTTGAATCATTACAGTTTGATACGGTTTGTAGAATTTCATCAAAATTTTACAAATAATCGAATATTTCGAAAATGATCGAAGATAAAGATAAGGTTACTTCTGCAAAAATATAACACAATATTTCATGCGTTGACATGAATAATAAAATAAAGGGTGTTTCATTTGAAAAAATGATATTTTTGAAATTCAATATTCACATCAATAATACACCATCTCACAGGGCTATCACTGTGAATGAATTTCTGACCAAAAACTCAACAAATCCATGAATCCGTATTCACCTGATATGACTCCGGTCTACTTTTTCCTTTTTCCAAAAATCAATTTAGCACTTCGAGGTACCCGTTTCAAATCATTTGAAAACATAAAAAAGACTGCGACGAGAACTGAAGTCGATTCCGCAAAAAGCGTTAAAAAATGTATGATAATTGGATTATTCGGTTGCATATATATTTTATTTCGAGGCGATACAATAAATTTGAATGAAAAATAAATATTGCCAATACTTTTTTACAGAATGTATGTTCAGGAAAATATAAATAGAATGCGTGGTATTTTCATTTATTTATTATAACTTAATAATATATATGGAAGTTGGAAAACTATGATTATTCAACAGAAAGAATTCATTCTCTGAAGTTGAAATGGAAATATTCTGAAAACTTTTAACGGATAACTATCAATTAAAGTAAAATAACTTCATAAAAATTGTATGGACCGAAATAACTCTACTTGAAATCTCCAAATTTTCGTCGAGAAAACACACAGAAGCTTCTTTTCATTCATATCGGCTTACTCTTATTATAAAGGAGAATATAGAAACATGAAACTGGATATCTTCCAGCTACTACTCAAGGACTCCACTTAACCCAATTATGATCTTAAAATAAATTCTTCCATCTCTGTTTACAGATCAAGATGGTGGACGAATTCGTCAATAATGTAAACTCTAGCCTCAAGCACAAGCAGGACAAGGAACGACTGAAAGGGATAATTGCGAGGATTGAAAGCTACGACATTGTGGTATGTATCGAGGGTGAAATTTTCATGCTTAACGAATGCTTTACTTATACAGGGTCGGTTGAGAAATTAATCTTTGCTTTTATAATTCAGAAAAAAAAGTCTGAATCTACGAGAAATTTGAATGTACAGGGTGTCCCAAATTGTAATTGTAATGTATTTGAATGTAATCTCCTAAACTATTGGAGATAGAAGGATCCGGTTTGTGCGAAGTGTAGCTAATTTTTAATCAAACGAAAGATGCCGTTCACAGAATTTTCATACCCGTCTTCGTTTCTAAGATACAGGCTGATAATCGAAATGTTCCACTTTCGGAAAACATTCGTATCCATGGTATCCATAACTTAGCGCAGAGATGAAAACTGCTTTTTGTCAAACAGGTCAATTTTTGTTTCAAGGGGGACATCTTTTGGGGTACAATACTTGCCTGAAATATGAAATATCAACCGCCTAAGAAGATGGGTCAGGATGACTCAAAAGAAAGGTGGTATCTTTGTCTACATTGTTGCAATCCTTGAACATTTTGAATGGGGAAGATGAGTCGAGTGATGACTCAAAAGAAAGGTGGTATCTTTGTCTACATTGCCTTGAACGAATTTCCATTTTTAATTGAAAACTGTAAAAGATACAGAGTGAGCAACTGAAAGATAGGGAAGACTATTTCCCTGAGACTATTCAAGTTTCAGTGAGGTAAAATGGAACAGATCCATACTGATCAATAGCAGTCATCATCAAGTACCATCCTCATCTCGAATTTCAACCTCTGGAGAAGGGGTGATAACCCTTGAAAATTTGGAAGAGGGTATATGGGTCGAATGATAACTCGAAACAAAGTTATTATCTTTGTCTGCATTCCAGTGAAAGAATTTTCATTTTTGATTGAAAACTGTAGAAGGTAAAGAGTGAGCCACTGAAAAATAGAGGAGACGATCTATCGCCCTGAGCTATTCAAGTATTACTGCAAAAAAATGGAACAGATTCATTCCAGATCAAAGGCTGTCATCTTTGATCTAAATGAATCAATTCCAGTTTTTCGCACTAATACTCCAATAGTCTTGGGGCGATAGTCTTCTATATTTTTCAGTGGCCAAACTGACCTTCCCAATCGGCTAAATTTCTGTGAAAATTTATTAATTCGGCTTCAAGAAGATGAGACAATTCTGCGAAAAAATTATATGGTCTGAAGAAGCCAACTTCAATGAAAGTGGAATAACCAACAGGAGAAATCGACATTTTTGGGCCACAGAAAATCCACATTTCGTAGAGGTTATTGATTTCCAAAATAAATTCAGCGTGAACGTTTTTGCAATTTTAATGAATGATTTGTTGGCTTATCACATTTATGAGTAAAATCTTAATGGACAAATATACCTGGAAATTCTGAGAGAATAATTATCAAATTTTTTAGATGGCTTACCCCTTAACATTCTGAGGGATTGCTATTACCAAATGGATGGTGCACCAGCACATAAAACACGACTTGTAGATCGGCAGCTAACAGAAATGTTCGAGGATAGATGGTGGAGTAATGAAGGACCAAATTTATGGCCTCCGCGTTCTCCGGACCTGACGCCTCTTGATTTTTATTTATGGGGCAAAATCAAGAGTGAAGTGTATCTTATTCCTGTAAGAAGTGAAGAAGAGTTACTAGAGCGCATTCATTATGCTTTTCGTAATATTGATCCTGAGGAACCTAGGAGGGCAACTCATTATGTTCGTATACGAGCTGTCAAGTGTATCGAGCAAAATGGGGCCCATATTGAACATTTATTCAGATCGTAAATTAGTTTTCTCCTATGATGTTTGCTATCATTTATTCGTATTGATGTAAATATCTTCGATGATTGGTTTTCGCTTAGTTCCTACAATTTTTATTCATTCGAATTGTAGAAAATTGAATCTGATGCTTCGAAATTTTGTTTTACTCATAGACGGTTAATTTGGAAATTGGTTATTGAATTGCTTGCAATTTCTACCCACTACTTTTTGACATTCTAAAATGAATTAAAAAAGATTAAATATATTTTCGTTTGAATAACCAGTGGTTTTACTCCAAATGTGTTGTATTTTTCAGACATTTTCAATCTGAAATAACGACAATTCTTGTTGAAATATCAAATTCGAATGAACGAAGTGACAAGTACATTAATTTTAGGCACCTGTCAGGTGAGCGTAGCCAGTTCAGCTACTTGATTCAAATATTTCAAAGCATTCTCTGTTAGCTCTTGCAAAATCATCAAAATTAAATATATTCCCAAATTATTTCGGAACTATAAGAGATGGGTATAGTACATGCTTATACAATTCCATCTGAAATTTGACGCTTCATCTGATGGCGATATAAAAATTGGCACGTGCAATTTGAAAAAATTGAGTTATTGCTGTTTGAAAAAGGCCAAATTGAGAAAATTATACAAAACAACGCAATAAACATTTGACTTGTGTAGGTAGCTTAAAAAATGTCTTGATCCTTCTTCTATCCACCCAAGCAAAAATTGTGTCAGTAGTGCAAAAGATCTACGAGCTACATTTTTTTTAAATAACTATAAAATAATTATAACAAAAATAATTAAATCTGTCAAAAGTTTTGACAGATAAGTGCCAACAACTTGGGTATTTTATGCCTTGCTCAAATGTTGGTTCTAGGTGTATAATAAAAAAGCTAGATTGCCATTTAAAATAACAAAGTGAGGACCCTCTTCCGGTATAACCGGAAATCACTTCGAAAATATTTCACTCGAATTGGAAATCGCTAGTTATGGCCGCGTATAAAATTTCAGCTTGATTGTAATTGGAACTCGAAAAGTTTTTAACGGACGGTCCGGTGGATATATATATATATATATATATATATATATATATATATATATATATATATATATATATATATACATATTTATAGAGCTGCCAGCGAATAGAATACGATGATGGTAGAATACAGGATGTTCCATTCAAACAAATACAAGTTTGGGTTATAATTCAAAAGTTGTTCCCCCTAAAAAAAATGTGTACGCCAGTGAATTTGGCAGAAAACAGCCCTACACGAAGCAGTTTTCAATTTTGCGCTAAGTTACACATTGACTGAGATCCGAGGGGTTTCCAAAAGTGGAACATTTCGATAATCAACCTGTATCTCGGAAACGAAGACGGCTATGAAGATTTTGTAAAAGGCATATTTCGTTTCATTAAAAGGTAGCAACACTTCGCCCAAACCTGGTCCTTTCATTTCCTATAGTTTACGATCTTCCATTCAAATACATCGAATTTATGACAGTTGTTTTAGAACAAAAAACTTCATGCTTCACAAGTAGTCAAAGATCCATGGTTAAAAACAATCAATAACGTGAAATACCGAGTGATTCCATATAAATTTGGTTGTGTGTATATTTGTACTTTTACTTGCTTTTCATACTGTTCTATGACGAACGAGAGTTCTAAATCACGGTAACAGTGATCTACTAATTTAATTCATATGTCGGTAGTGAAAATCCGTGAAAATTCCATTTATGTTTAAATCAGAATTTCCGTGAAATTTTTTTATATTTTCAAATAAAATATTCCCCTACCAAATTTTATGTGATTCTTCTTTTCATAATTAACTTTTATAACGAATACAAGTTATATGGTGATAGTTTATCAACCTTTCTCTATCTAGAATTCTTCGCATACACATCCGCCTGCGTTTGTCACCTCACATAATAAAATTCTATTCCCTTTTCCAGGACTCGAAGGACGATGACATCGAAAAGCTGCTGAAGAAAGACAAGACCCTGACGCAGTTCGACCTGAATCGTCCTATGCTAAATTGTCCCATCGAAAGGAAGCGCCATCTGCTGCTCGAGGGTGACCTGAAGTTGAAGGACAGCGGCGCTTCTAAGGTTCAATTTTCTTTACATTATATTTCCATCCTTGATTCCAACGGGACTAGAGACACGAAAAATACGTTTTAGAATAAGTCTGCCTCTATTGATTCAGATTTGTACATTCATTTCGTTTGTTTACATGCGAGAAATTAATCCCATTTTCGATTTTCATTGTAATCGTACTTGAAGGAAATAAAGGTTGACTCGTTGATCACGAGTGACCGTATACAGTGTGTTCCAACGAAAATTTGACCCCCCCTATAACTCCGAAATGAGTAACATTAGCGAAAAACACCAAGACACGTCGATTTTTGTTTCGAGGGGGAGCATTTTTCGAAATAATTCGAAACTTGTCAGATCAACCCCCTACCCCCAGCAACCCTAATTTCGAAATTCATCATAGGGAATAAGGGTCGAGTGGCACCTTACTGAAAAGGTCTGTCAATTCTCCATTCTGATTTGTCATTTTAGAATTTTAAATTAACATACAGGGTGTCCCAACCGAGGGTAAAGTTGAATTCCTGCAAATCCCAAATACTAAATGAAATCGATTTATTTTGGCATAATGCAAGCGCAGGTTTATGCTCGGTCTAGAAAAACGACCTACACTTGTGAATTTGGAGTTGGTGCAATCAACCCCTATTTCCAGCATCCCCAACTCAAAATACATTCGATCGAAAATAGGTCAAGTGGCACCTCGTTGGAAAGGTATTTCAATTTTCTCTTCGAATTTGGTATTTTCGAAATTCAGAATCAGCATACAGGGTGTCCCGGAGCAGGAACACTGAAAACCCAAATAACTTTTTGAAACTGGTTCATTTCGGTATAATACGAGAACATGTTTATGTTTGATTCGAGAATAAGACTCTCTTGCGTGAATATGGAATTTTTGCAATCAATCTCTTCCATTCAGCATCCCCAACTCAAAAAATCATACAAGTGATTACAGGTTGAGTGGCAAAGTTCCAGAAAGATTTTTCTATTTTCTGAATCACTGAGGCATTGGTTTCAGTTTGGCAATCGAGGTTTTCTGGCGTGAGGATCAGGATGAGGGATGATGGAGAAACTGATTGGATGCTCATCTAAACAGGAAAACGAGATTTATTGAACTTGTATTCAATTGAAAACAAAAAACTAACTTGATTACCACAACAATTGTTCAAAATGACCTCCGCCCACCTCCCTACAGTTATACAGACGATTTTCGAACTCTCTTCTCACATTAGCGAAAACTTCAGGAGTCAAAAGTCGGCATTCTGTGATAATCCTCATCCGCAGCTCCTCCAGGTTTTCTGGTCTTGTGGCATAAACTTTAGATTTTAGATGGCCCCACAAAAAAAAATCTAGGGATTTAAATCTGGTGACCTGGCTAGCCACTCAACAGGTCCTCTTCTACCAATCCACCTTCCTGGGAAATTTTGTCTAAATATTGGCGCACCCGAGCATCATAATGCGGAGGAGCACCGTCTTGTTGAAAACGCATTTCGTCCTCAGAAAGAGTTGGATCGTTCTGTAAAACTTCTGTCAATCTAGGATGTATGTGTTCCTCTAACAACTGTAGGTAGCCATTTCCATTCAGATTACCCTCAATAAAGAAAGGCCCAACTAGATGATTGCCAAAATTCCTGCCCAAACGTTCAACTTCTGAGGCCTTTGCGTGTGGGCCTCTCTAAACCAATGAAGATTCTGTGTGTCCCAATATCGACAATTATGTCTATTCACTTCACCACTGAGCATAAAGGTGCTTTAATCAGAAAAACAGATGTTATTCAGAAAATTTGGATTAGCGTTTAGGTTTTCACTTAGATTTTCACAAAACTGTAAACGACAATCTGGATCATCTTCGTTTATTTCATGCACTAATTTTACCTTGTAGGGTGAAATTTGTGATGTTTCACGATTCTATGGACAGTTGTAGCTGATACACCAGTCAGACGAGATAGTTTTCTGATCGAAGTAGTATTCTCCATTTGTAGATGACCCACTACTGCCACTTCCGTTGCCTCATTTCTGACAGGACATGCCACTTCATGTTTTTGTTTGCCACCGAACCCGTAGCTAGGAATTTGTCAACCAAATATTTAACGTACTGGTGACTGACTCCCTTTCTCTTTCAGGATGGTTCCTATCGAATATCCTTGCCGTTTCTTTGGCACAACTGTTATTTCGAAAATACGTCGATACAATTTCGACCCTTTCCTCAATGGAATAAACCATTTTCAGATTAATTTCAACTGACGAACAACAACAATAATGAGGAACTGATCTGATCTGATAATAATAATATTTCATTGCAAAAATGAGAAATAACAGATGACTGCACGCCAGATGGAAATGAAAAAAATGTGAACATTTTCAATGCAGAAATCAGCTTTATTTCTTCGTAATTGATGCTCAACACATCGTACCCCAATACTTTTAACAGTTTCGAATTAATTTTAGTTGATAATTTCAAATGACGATATTGAATTTTTCGAAAGCGACATCCTGTATGGAGAGCCGAACGGAATGAAATGCTTTAATCATTCTGGAATTCAAAAAACCTTTCTGAAGATATGCCACTTGAATTATTTGTATGATTTTCAAGTTGGGGATGCTGAATGGAAGGGGTTGATTGCAAAAATTCTATAACCACACAAGAAAGTCCTATTCTCGGATCAAACATGTTCTCGTATACCGAAATGAACCAGTTTCAAAAAGTTATTTGGATTTTCAATGTTCCTGCTTCGGGACACCCTGTATGATGATTCTGAATTTCGAAAACACCAAATTCGAAGAGAAAATTGCAGTACCTTTCCAACGAGGTGCCACTTGACCTATTATCGATCGAATGATTTTCGAGTTGGGGATGCTGGAAATAGGGGTTGATTGCACCAACTCCAAATTCACAAGTGTAGGTCGTTTTCTAGACCGAGCATAAACCTGCGCTTGCATTATGCCAAAATAAATCTATTTCATTTAGTATTTGGGATTTCCAGGAATTCAACTTCACCCTTGGTTGGGACACCCTGTATGTTAATTTAAAATTCTAAAATGACAAATCAAGGTGGAGAATTGACAGACCTTTTCAGTAAGGTGCCACTCGACCCTTATTCCCTATGATGAATTTCAAAGTTAGGGTTGCTGGGGGTAGGGGGTTGATCTGAGAAGCTTCGAATTATTTCGAAAAATGCTCCCCCTCGAAACAAAAATCGACGTGTCTTGGTGTTTTTCGCTAATGTTACTCATTTCGGAGTTAGAGGGGGGGTCAAATTTTCGTTGGAACACACTGTATAGCTTAACTGTTGTTAGAGTACACCTGAGGGTGTTCGAATCAGCACTTAGAATACAAGGTAACGCTATGCGTTTTCGATATACAGGCTGTTTGATGGAATTGCAACTAATTTTCTAATCGCAATAACTCTTGAACGCATACACCGATTTCTTCGATATTTCGCATCACGAATGGCATGGCTTATTTTAACGATACAGTTTGAAGACAAAAATGAAATTCCACTTCTGCGCGCGATCTTGAACAGCAAGAGTTGCTCTGAAAAATGGGCCTACCACGAAAACTGTCGCATTCCACTCTTTTATTGAGATATGTCAATGAGAATAACTTTTATTGGAAAAGCTTCGCGATCACCATAAGTAACTTATCTTTCTACTAACAATTCAACATTGGGTATTTATCGTTTTCACCTCAGGAATACTTCAGCTAGACGTCTCTTCACAGAATGAAGTCGAGGAAGAATTACAGGGTTGTATTCCGCAAATTATTCTTCAATTTTGTTATTGAAAAAATACAGTGCGTCCAGTCATCTCTCAAGTTTTCTACTCCCAAAGAAATATCTCAACAACCTTTTCTTTTCACAAACAATTCCTACGAGACATTTCAATTAATATTCAGAAGATAATTAATGAATCAATTAACCGTCTCTCATTATTGTCTGCTTCAAACTATGGAAAGTATAGGTTTCAGAGGAGTGTCATTTAAATTGATGGAGAGTTACCTGAAAAATAGAAAGCAGACTGTAGTGATGGACGGCGTCGAGAGCAGGGATAGATATCTGCAATATGGTGTTCCCCAGCGGATTGTTTTAGGCCCTATATTGTTCTGCATATACATCAATGACCTCTTTCACTTGCCTTCTTGTGGAGAAATAGTTTATTTTGCGGACGATACGGCTGTTTTCTTTAGAGGTGACTCCTGGTCACTACATATCCTTCTGATGAGCTTTACACCGAGGCTGAAATCGCGGCAGCTATATTGTTTGCGGATTCTGGTTTCACAATTTAAGAACAAAACCTGTGAGAGTTTGGTCTCATGCTGTCGTGAGACAAGACATGTCATCAGTAATTATCATCTGCCCAGAATGCATAAAACGGTTGGTCAGATATCATTCTTGTACTTAGCACCAAGAACGTTCAATCTTTCACCTGCTGAAATAAGAAATATAAACTCAATCAGGTTGTTCAAGAAGGGAGGGAGGTGGTGTGTCTCACTCGGTCCTTCGCTTCCGATAGTGTAGATTTGAGGAATTCATTGCCGATGTGAATGGGTATCTGCCTGATCTTTTTCGTTTCTGTTTTCCCTTCATTCGTGTATCATTCTTTATTTCTGTGTATTTCTTGTTTTTTGTGTTTTTCGTTTTTGGATATACTTC
This sequence comes from Cryptolaemus montrouzieri, assembly GCA_013387265.2. Lineage (NCBI taxonomy): Eukaryota > Metazoa > Arthropoda > Insecta > Coleoptera > Coccinellidae > Cryptolaemus > Cryptolaemus montrouzieri. The sequence continues at coordinate 8,180,479 of JABFTP020000144.1, read as the reverse complement.
TTGTTATTCTGAATTTACAGTTATTACTATTGGTTATTATTGGCTTTAGTTAAGTAATATTAGTAGATGGAAAAAGCCATATACAAGGTTTTCCTTTCATGGAATTTCTCGATTTTTATTTGTACTTACCTGATCATCTTTGTGGGCGGATATTATGTCACGCCGTTCCCACAAAACGTATGAAACTGCTGTAATTTCACCTATGATTGGTATAAATAAAATTATTATTATTATTATTACTAAAAGACATCAGTCGAAGACGAATATGAAATGAAGAATGAATGGAAACTCAAAATCTGGCGAACTGCCAGATTCCCAACAGATTTTTTAATAACATTCGCTCAGTTTCGAATATTATCGCAATCTTCCTCAATTCTTTGGATTTGGTGCTCTCTGTTATCAATCTCTCGCTTTATCGAAATTCTTCAAGTAACCCCACAAACACGTAGGGTCGAGAAATCGCGAAAGCCAATTATGAGGACCAACTGAAACAAGCTAGCTTTTTCGAGAGCATCTCGTACTACAATCACAGCCATGGAAATCCCCATCTTCCAACACTAATGTATTACATTATGCAGTATTGCTGGATGATATACACTGTCTTACAATATCCAGGCCATGCCCTGAGACATCATGCGTATATTCCGAATATCCATTTGAAAAAAGGACATAGACTGAACTACAGCCTAAGAATTCTGGATACCGAAGGGGCAAATCGATTGGCACCAATTGGTCATTTTGTTGTAAGTCAGATCAAAATTTGGTTTAGATATGACGGATGATGAGGAATTAACACTGCTTGATAGCAAGTTAGAAGGAAAATTATATAATCACTGCACAGATAATCGACTCTTCCAGAATCTGAAATGACAGCGGCCAGATACATCGCAGATATCCTTGAACCGCATTTTGTACCCTTTGGCCCATTGATTGGCGAAAACTTCATTTATATGCATGATAATGCTCGGCCTGGTGCAGCTATAGTAGTTACAGAATTTCTAAAAAATGCCGAAATTGATATTTCAAGATGGTCAGCCAGAAGTCCCGACTTAAATCCCATAGAACATGTTTGAGACAACATGGGGTGGCAAATTCAGTAACGTAGGATGCCTGGTAGAACACTTCAACAACTAGAAAATCTGCTCCCTGAAATTTGGAACTCTGTGACTCAAGAGTACATCCAAAATTTGTTTGAGGGGCTTCCTACAAGTACGATGGCAGTAATTATGGCCCGGGGAGGAAACACTCGATTTAGAAAATGATTAGTAACCATTCGATGCTAGTTGGTTGTTCTCTTCGCGAATGTTTGAAGATGGTAGAATTTTTTAATGTTTCATTAACTCGAAAATTGTTGATATTTTCCATCATGAACTCGTCTCTTTTGAATGATATCTTTTTATTTAACACTTCCGAAAGTTACCAAGCTACTCTTGAATGACCAAGCTGAGGGGAGTGTAATTCTTCAACATATCTACACTTTCCCCGAATATTTGAATCTTCGATTTTGTGCTTTGATCTCAATGTAGTTACAGTCCCAAAAGTTACTGTGAGCTCTGACAACTCTTCGCTAGAGAATTTCAGAAGCAAGCTCAAATGTAAGCATTCATAGATTGGCATCGGACGCATCGTACTTCACAGATTCATGTATACTTTGTATAGAAGCTAATGTATCTGCGTCCACTTATCCCCATCCTACGTATCGGCTAATCGGCCTATTGGTAATGTCAATGCAGTTGCTTGAAGGGGCAACTTTTCCGACAGAGATGAGTCGCTCATCGGTCATGCGAGAAGTAGCAATACTTAGCAGGTGTGTAGCACTACGAAGGCAGTAAACTTAAGCCTTTAAATGGATTCGTCAGAATTGTGTTAATTTGTTCTTTCAGAAAAAACTTCTCTAGCTTTTATTTGAAGTAGCATTATCTTATACCAAGTTGAAGTGTAGAAAGGAAATATTCGCAAATGGAATAACAACCAGTTCTAAAATATTCCTAACACAATAAAAATAATTCCCTCAAATCAAGCTTTGTGGCTAAGCGAAATTATAAAACTCTTTCTAAGATTACTTTCATAACGATATCTCTAAGTTCCTTTTCGAAACTACCACCGCATTACTTTGACAAATTATTATTTGAAACTTCCCATTCGAAACTCGACGTCGTAACTCTTTATTCAATTCAGTTTCACATTCACACAGATTCTCTATCTTCCCCTGGAATTCGTGTTTATTTACTAACTCAAAACACTTATCTGGCAACTTCGAAGCCCATTCAACGCAGATGAGAGTGGCCAGACGGGAAAATTCACGCTGCATATTTCGGGGTGAACATTCAACGGTGTCCGGAAACTTTTCCAATATACCCGCTTCTTTATATGATAATTTTGCAAATTGAAAATCTCTGTTTTCCAGATGGAGGTGCATTGTTTTCTGTTGACCGATATGTTGCTTATCTGTAAACCGTCGACGAAAAAGGGTGGCGCTACCATGAGGGTGGTGAGGCAACCTTATCTAGTCGATAGATTGATTGTTTCGGAACTAAATAAGGAGACTCCCAGTTTAGGGTTCATTTACAAGAACGAGTTCGATATGGCTGTGGCTGCGTTTATATTGCAGAATAACGACGCGAAAAAGATTAAGGTTGGTATACAAGCTATTTGTTGAATCTGTGTTTATTTTCTAGCGAAAAGTATAACTGAAAAGGTGCAAAACCCACATGAAACTCTCGAAGAATTGTTCACTAGTAAAGATGAAAATATAGAGAATAGGTTCGACAATACTGGAGTTAACAAATTGTCCTTCATGAATTGTGAAGGTCAGACTGGTCGTTCATTCAAAACTAAATACAAAAAACATCAATCAGGTAACAACAACCAGAGAACCAACGAATCTTCTTTCGCTTCACATTGTGGGGAAAATGACCTTTATTTTTGACCCATAAATCAACTTCAAATTATTCACAGAATTCCCTGAGGATGAAAGTTAGATTTCACAGAATCCATCGAAAATCAAACTTCAACAAACTCCCTATCGACATAATCTCCAGTATGGCCCGGCTCATTCGTCCATATTTGATATCTTTAAATAATGCCTACTTTGAACATAATTCGATTATTAACTCTTGCTTGCACCCTCATCAATTTTGAATATACCTGTTTAAGTATGTATGTATTTCAATTTTAGTTCAGTTGTCAGCTGAATATGGTCGAGAGACAGAAATTTCAATCCTGATTTTCAATAAACTCTTGTGATAGTACAGGGTGGGGCGTAATGGAAGGGCCTTTTTGAAATGGGAAGAACTCAGCTGTTTTTCAATGTAGCAAAAATAAAAAGAATCATGTTCTGAAAATAACATCTGGCAGGTAACGTCCCTGTGAATTACTGTAGTCGATTATCAAAGTTCTGCATCATCCGTTCTAACAAATCGTTGTCGATCCGGGGAACGAGGGGGACACGGCACGTAACCACAACGAGAGAGGCTGTATGTGTCATGGCGCACTATCCTGTTGAAATCAACCATTTCTCCTGTTGATTCTTCGTCGTCGCAATTCTGGGATAACAAAGTTCTCCAGCATGGAAACATATCGCTCAGAGTTTATAGTTACGGTTGCGCTTCTCTCATCCTCGAAAAAATAGAGTCCAATCATCCCAAGACGGCTCATAGCGCACCAAACGGTGACTTTCCCACTGTGAAGTGGGGATTGATGCAGTTCGCGGGGGTTTTCGGCTGCCTAATATCTGTAGTTCTGTTTATTAACCAAGCCTCATCACTTTCTTCAGCGATAATCATTTGCATTATCTCGGCAAACTGCTGGCGTTGTGCAAAATCTCCTTCATTAAGGTGCTGGGCAACCATGAGCTTATAGAGATGAAAGTAGAGGTCTTGGTGTTAAATTCTGCGGATAGTTTGACTACTCACTTGGAGTGTTGCAGCTCGTTTTTGGACGGAACGCCCTGGGCTTTGAATTACAGCTTGTCTCACTCTTTCCACGGAAGCTGGTGTCCTTACACTTCGGGGACGACCATGAGATTTTGGATTCATTGCTGATGCAATCGTTCTGAAATTCTGTAGCCATCGAATGATTATGTCACGTTTCGGTACTGAAGCGTTACGACCAATGCTGAAGCGCTGGCGAAAGCAACGCTGCACGACAATGACAGACTCTCCAGATTTCGAATACTCGTCAACTGCGAACGCATTCTCTTGTCCAGATAACCATTGTGAACTGAATGGTAAGCAGCCACTCCCCTTTACTCACTCACCGTTACGTGTACTACCCGTTCCAAAAACACCCTCCATTACGCCCTACCCAGTATAATACATAGTTTAATTTTTTTTTTATCAACGATTGTTTCCATTGATGCCAATTATGTTCACCAAACAAAACTAGCAGTCATCATGGTGGTTAACAGCAAATTATTACGGTATTTAAATTTTTTTCAATGAAAGCTTTAACTCGTAAACATGAGCTGTTAGAAAAACAAATGAGGGATTATTAAGAATCAGCAACATCAAATGACTAAAAGTCCAGTGTAATTAATATATGATAATATCCTTCTGGATTATTACGAGAACAATATTTTTCAGGGTTGGAAAGATGGAATATTGAAGGCGCAAACACTTTACTCCCAAGCTAAACAAATGAGTTATATGGAAGAGAGTCTTGATGCTGATATAAGTATAGATAACTTAGAAAGTGACTATCATAGTCTTCAACTTGCTCCTAGATCGCCACTAGCCACTTCTTCAAGGGCTAGCAGAGTTTCAAGCCTCGCACACAGTCATAGGTAATTTTTCCATACTTTTCATTTCTATTTTTACTAAAGCGTTACCCATGGAAAAAAGTTTTCAGGAATTTACACATTATTCAACCACATTATCATCAATTTGATTAGGAAGGCAGTGATGAATGAATATGTATAAATCATCACTATATCCACAAACTGTGTCACCACACTGTGGCTTCATAATATAAATAGTACATTCAAAAGTTTTATGTGCAAACTACTTCGACAGTCGCAAACGTATTCGAAATTTTGTTGGATTTTTACTCGCGATAACATTGGAATGCCAAATGCGTTCACAACGTGAAAAGTTAAAGGAACCGTCGTAAGGTCCGCATTCCGATGATGAAAGAACGAGCGCTCCAAACCATTGCTATGACTGAAAACGGGGTGATGTTCCCATTCTCACTATCGTGGATGTAGTCACCCATTATAACTGCATTGTTCGTTTTACCGCACCCTATACTGTAATTTATCATTTACAGCATTTTTTTTCAGCACTAGATACCAGCACTCCAATCATGAACAATTTTAGACCAAAGGAAAACATGAATTAATTATGTCGAGATATAGTTTTCAATCGAAGATAGGTGTAGTTTAGCTTCCGCCCCATAACAGATACAAAATTTCATGTTGAATACAAGAAAAAGTTTCACGAGAATTTCCCGGAGTAAAATAGATTCGTGATGATACTCCGCAATTTCCCCTTCATTGGCATATTTAAATTTTAAAAAAGAATTAATGGTCTGGACGGAAATTGAAGATAGCTAAGCTTTCGAGCATTTTAGTTACATATTCCAGGCCATTACCAACGGGAGAAATGACAATTATTCCCAATTCTTATAATGTTTGATTGTACAGGACCGTCGCCAAATTTTCGGCATGCCCATAAGTTTTTTCAGGGCCCATACATTCATATTGAAATGAAATGATACAACATATCTTAGTAATGATAATATGCTAAATTTATCGCCATATGCGTGAAAACTTTTATTCAGGTAACTATATTCAACCTTCCGCAGAAGGAGATAGTTTTCGGATCCACTCTTCATAATCATTCGTCAACCATATTAGTGGTAGGATGTCATGAATAGGAACAACAGACTACAGCTTCGGACCGCTTTAACCTCGTCAGTGTTACATATCCATTCACAACACCAAGCCAGGCTGCCACCTACTCGTCTCAATCCATTGGAGCGCTTCAAGAACATGGATATGTATACATATTTAATTGGCGCCCACCAACGAACCGATACTTGTTTTGAATATTTTTTCAATAGCCTTACTAGCTATCATCAAGAGAGTCGCTAGAATCGGAAAAGGTTGGTGAAAGTCTACTGGAAGGTTCACCCTGAGGTTCATTTGTATGAACTTGAACATCTGGGTCACGTGTTGAGAGGGGAAAGATAGTTGCAAACTATTATACAGGGAAAAATACAGGGTAAAAGAAGTATAGGAAGAAGACGCATCTCCTGGTTGAACAACCTAATACAGTGGTACAACAGTAGCTCTGTTGATTTGTTCAGATCCTCAACTTCAAATATAAAAATCGCCATGATAATAGCCAACCTTCTTAAAGGAGACGGCACGTAAAGAAGAAGAAGAACATTTTCTTGTCCATAGCTCAGTATTTATTTCAGCATTTGCTTCTTTCTTGAATTATGCTATAGACTAAACACAAATGTTTTGTCACTCATTTACGAAAGATGCAACATATATTCTTATTTCAGCCTCCGCAAGCTTCTGAGAATAGTATGAATATTTTGGTTTTATGAACTTTCAATTTTTCAGTCACAAAATTATGCAGGAATGAACATACATACATAGGGTCCAGAAAACAGTGTAGGAAGTATATGATCCGTCATTATGGCAATGAACATTGAAGTTGTTGTAGAACCAGTATAATCTTTTGAAGAACTGGGTGATTATATTCAATTTTGGCAATGGTTAATTTTGCACATAGTCAAATTTGAATACTCTTTTATTTTAGGTTTTTGTAGATTCTAGGTGTTGCTTTTTCAATATAAATATTGCATGATATTGTTTTGTTCAAATCATGTTCATATTGAGTTTTTAAAGAGTATTCTCCAGAATAATTTCACATTCGTGCGAAAATTGCAAAAATCACTTCTGGATTTACCAAAACAATATGACTAGTTCGAAAATATTTTCTCACTTAGTCCCTCATAGTAAGATGTTTCGCTTGGATACGAATTCCATCTCTGTTGTATCATATCGTAAACATTTCGACCAATTTTTGTAGGATGGATGTCCTGTTTACCTAATTTGTCGAAAATAGGCTGTCTTGTAACTTGAAAATATTGATAACTCAAAATTCCTATGTAATTGAGAGTCTCATATTCGATATACAGAATATACATTTCATTTGTTGTCAGAAGAGCTTCATTCAGTAAATATCGGCAGAAGATGGAATCATAAACTAACGTATTAGTTTATTTTTGGATCCCCCCCTCAAACGTGTTCCTCAGAAAGAGAAGAAACCTTCGACAAACTTCTACTTTCTGGCCCTCTATGGTGATATTTCATTTTCACTGGTTGTCTCGTTTACTTTTTTCTGAAACAATATTCTCTCTCACTTCTTTCGATTTCGTATGAGAGCCAGACGTTTCCCTAGTGTTTGAAAGTTGTGAGAGTACAACCAATTCCGGAAACCGAACGAATGCCTACCTTAAAATAACCGTCCAATCGCATTGTTTCCCAGTATGTCAAGAGTCATGGAAATAGTGATAAACGATGAGCTCATAAAATATCCCGAGTTTCATCAGTGACCGACAATACGGTTCCCGTAGACAACGATCAATTGGTGATCTTCTTGCATACCTTACGTATTTGTGGACATCAACAATCGAAAAGAATGGCGAATCAAGAGGCAAAGGATTTGACATGCAGCCCTGATGTATAAACTGATCGCATATGGACTTGCCGAAAAATTGCGTAGTTGAAGTAAAAGATTTCTCTTTAGTAGGTCGATTTAGGTTAAGGCAGGAGTACCACAAGGCTCCAAACTCTCACCACACATTTTTCTGTAGCAAATTGATGATCTGCTCCACTTCTTCGAGAACAGAATATTTGGGTTTACGGACGACTGTACCTTGGTGTCCTGTAACTGCTAAGGTGTCACACGACAAAGATACTAATAGAGCATGTCACTGAATTCAGACTTGGAGGAGATATCAGAGTAGGCCGATTGAACTTGAATAATTTTAGAGCGAACAAGGCGTTACCAACCCTTCATCATATAAAGACATCTAATTGACTCAGAAACGAACATGCACCTACTCGACATCACCGTCAATACCTTAGTTCGCTGGCATGACCATGCAATTACCAAATCGGCTTCTGCTAAACTCAATTTTATATTCAGGACTAAACACTACTGGAAGTTCCTACGTCTAGGACTCCACACCTAAATAAGCATTACATCTATTGGATTGTGTCCAGAAGAGAGTAGTGCATCACATTGACCTCTCGCTCAAACGCGGCAGGTTTCTGATCTGTCTTTTATTCATAGATACTTCTATAGTGAATGCTATAAAAAACTGGAAGGCTTGGTCCCGGAAAGAATTCATTCCCAAAGAAAAACTAGGCATGCGGGAAACGGACAGTCCAACTAGCAAAGCCACGTACCTTTCTTCATGAAAATTCTTTTGATTACAGGACTAGTATGCTGTGAAACTTTCCGATAATTTACAATTTAGTCTCTTCAAGAAACGAGTGGTCACACCCATTAAATAAGCTTGTGCGACCACAGCTGTGACATGAAAGGCATCGCCTCCTCCCAAAAGTTGAGAATAAAAGAAAATATATAGGTTATGTCACGTTTCATGCAACAAGTCGTACGACACGTTCATAAACGAGGAGGTATCGCGGCTTAGAAGCGTTAGATCGAAACCAAATTCTGCTTTAGTATAATAGATGGTGCTTAACTCATTCTGATGCAATGATATCCAATGCTTCAAATGCAAACATACGAAATAATATGTGCATTAATTTGACGATAAAAAAGGGTGACACATGGTCATCTATATATTTTCTAAACTAATTTTCTTTTTCACAGTGGTTCAGTAGAGATGAACGACCAATCATCAGTCGGCTCAGCAAAAGATCCTTCCAAAGCAATATCAGTCGAAGCAGACAGAACAGGTTCTATATCGAGCGATGAAGGTGTCCAACCGCTTCCACCAGACAAGAGTCCAGTATCGCAGAAAAACTCGTTCAAAAATAGACTCTTCCACAAGACACCCAACACCCTTTCCGTACAACCGTTCAACAATCTCGGACAAAGTCTTCCAAATCTTTCGTTAGGATCGCCGAACGTCGGAAGCTTCAGCCTCTGTCTGAACAATCAGAATACACTGTCAGTACCAAGCAATAAAACTGGAAGTCACCTTCTGAGTCCAACGCAAAGGGGAATATCTTATCCACCACCATCCCCAACCAGAGCTAACCTCAGAAGGGGATTAGCAATAAGTCAAAATAAGAACCCGCCGCTCATCAAAACTAGACACCTGAGCTCGTCGGCTAGTTGTAGCCAGCAAATTCCTGCCAGCAATGATTTTGATGTACCAGTTATAGCAGGTTAGTTTTCAAGTTCTATAATAAGTTTCTCGTCCCAAAGTTTAGCCATTCAAATACGATCCCACCACGGTTAAAAGTTTACTATGAATTAATTTTCTATTCGACGAGTACGATTCAGGCTCGCTCGCCGTGAGAAAAAATATTCCAAGGTAGCGTTTCTCAGTGGTTTTCTAATGTCCATGATATAAAATATTCGTTTTCCCGCAAATACAAGAAAAAGAGTTGATTTATAAGGTTATAGATACTCAAGAGATTAACCTTTTACTTTATATCGAACAATGAAATGTTTTATACGGTTATATCGGTTTAGTTGGAAAGCGCCATTTCGATGCTTGTTGGTTGGTGGGCATGTAAAACCCACAAACTCATGTCTCATCACCAACTAAAATGCGTTTTATGAATGTGGGCTCGGAATTAACTCGTTCTAGCATGTCCTCAGAAGAAAATTCAGGTCTTTTGAACTAGTCAAGCGACAACGCGCTTCATGCCTAAACAATCGTTCGAAATTGTATGAATTGACTCATAAAACACAGAAAGTTGCCTATCAAATTTCAATGACGATTTTCAATTACCATTTCCTTCACTTTATCGATGTTAAAGATGTTGATGGTCTACCAGAGCGAGGCAAATCTTCCACCATGAAAAACAAGAGCAATGGTGAAGAAAGGAATTGCCTGGACGACATCACCATGAGATTAATCAATCACACAACGACAAAAAAGCCTCCAACTAATGGTTGATGAAAGGAGAATTATTCGCAGAAACAGAAGGATCCATTATGGCCATTCAAGACCAAGTGATCGCTACAAACAACTACAGAAAATTTATTATCAAGGCGGAACAATACAAACAGATAAGTGCAGAAAATGCCATATAAGATCGGAGACTATACAACATATTACGTCCGGCTGCGAACAACTGGCGAATACGGACTATCTTCACAGGCATAATCAAGTGTGCAACATTATCCATCTGAATACCTTCCAGCTATATTACAAGTATCAGCCCGTATTGGAAAATTACTCTATCAGATTATACTATGATAGGACTGTTGTCACTGACAGAATAAAGACGAATAATAGGCCGGACATACTGGTGTATGATAAGAGAGCCAGAACAGCAATGCTGGTGGATGTCGCCATACCGAATAATAACAACGTGCTGAACAAGTTCCAGGAGAAGAAGTCCAAATATACAAACCTTGCTATTGAGATCAAGCAGATATGGCACCTCGATAAAATAGATACTGTTCCTATCATCGTATCCTCGACTGGGTTATTACCCAAAACTTTGAATGATAGCCTTAAGAAATTAGAATTGCATAAGAATACCTATATAGAAAGGCAAAAATAGTTAGGAAATTTATGTCAAGTATATTGTAATCGAGCCTATTCCCTTTGATTGCTGAATCTGGGAAAGGTAAACTATATCCAGCTAACAGCTGATATAGTGCATAAGTCCACGATAATAATAATCTTTATTCAGTACATTGCCATATACAATGAATATACTCGCATATTCAATTGATTTTTGCTTCTCGCTGTTGCTCTTGTGATTTCAGTCATTTCTCATTTGAGGCAACCATAGGTCTCTTATTCCAAATATAATAATAATTCACCACATGCTATCTTTTGTTCTTCGGTTATCCGATGTGATATCCGACGGAAACTAATTTTTTACACACGTAATTCTTCGTGCAGAATTTCTTGTATGGGGTCTTTGAAATCCGCAATGATGCCTTAGTCTCTCGATATGTTACAAACCGATCGTCCTGGATAATCTTACACAAAGCTCCCACATTTGCTTGAGTGACCACTGTTTTTGGTGCACCTGCTCTTGTATCGCCGCTAAGCCTTACCTATTTACGTTTAAATTCTTCATATCAACTGTTGGCTTATATGGTGTTTCAATGCCGAAAATTATTTCGCGAAAATGCTCACAGTTTGATTCCATTTCTGAACTAATTTGTCAACATTGACAATTGAGGCTGCAACACATCACGCATAGAACCTTAACCACAACTTGCAAGCATCTTCCTTTCAGATGCGTTTTTCTCGAAAACCGTTTTCTTTAGGAAGTTCTAAATCTACCTCTTCTATCCAGATGAGATGGAAAAAAATTTGTTCAGTCCAAAATAAGATACACCGTGGCACAAAAAAGTATGGTAGTCTTAAAGGTCGCCTCTAGGAAATATGTCAAAATTGTAAAATTTAAATCTCTCATACCGAAGAAATCTCACATATCGAATTAAGTATAAGTAACTTTATACAGTCGAAAGGTACTAGAGAAAATTTGATTTAATTTTTCGCCTTTGACTCCATGTATCTCAGTTAGGTTAGGTTGGATCATCTACACGTTAAAATTTGACATTTCTCTTTACCAGCTTCACTTATCTTCTTTTGCAAAATAACAATTTTCTCAATATTATGAATTAGGAGGAGACGATGCTTATCCTACCACAGCTGTAGCCGCTCAAGATTGTTTAGTGTGTGCGTGTCCATTAACACTCGCTTCTTAAAGAGGGCCAAATTGTGAGTTATCAGAAAGACGTTCGATAGAAGCTAGTTCCACATCACACTAGCCACAAAGAGGTGCGTGGTGTTGCCAGTTGGACTGTCCATTATGTTTCCATGAAACTGGATTCTTTCCAGAACCAAGCTGTTTAGTTCGTCAGAGCATCGACCATGGAAAAAAATATAAAGATTAGCCACCTGCCGCATTTGAGCGGGTGATCTATTCGGCGCATTGCTCTCTTCTAGAAACTATTCAATAGATGTAATGCATGTTTAGGTCGCAACTGCGCTTTATATAAAAGCATCAGCTGTGATGATGTATAGCCTTGCTTAGCCCTGAAAAGAAAACTGAGCTCAGCAGAGCAGAGCAATGGCCGACATATGGTCATGCCAGCGAACTCCGGTATTGACTGTGATGCCGAGAAGATGCATGTTCGTTCCGAGGCAATTCAATCTTCTTACATGATTAAGGGAGGTTCTCCAACAGTGACCTTTATGAAGAACTATGTTAATTGAGTCTTGTACGCATTTAAATTAACCGAGTTCAACCGGCTCCACCCTGATATTTTCTTCAAGTCTGAATTCAGTGATATGGTTTATTGGTACCTTCGTCGTTGTGACTCTTCAGGAGTTATGGGACGCTGGAAAATGAGGATATCAGGGCACAATCGTCCCCAAACCCAAACAATCCGTTCTCGGTGGAGTGGAAAGAAAGACTTGGCGAGAGTATGGGACCATGAGGTACTTCTGCATCAACCTAAAAAGTTTGACTCGTTGCACCATGAACTACTACGTGAATCGATCTGATGAAGAGAAAGTAACTTTACCAACCACGCATATGCGATTAGTCCATTCATCAAGGCTGCGTGCCAATCTCTGCCGAAGGCCATACTTTTCGATTGTGGATATCGCTAAACACGTAACGCATTAATAACGCTGTAACTCGAGATATTTTATGAAGGACATTAGAGATCAACAAGAAAAAACGCCATCTCCGAATTTTTTTTTCTGTATGACATTTTTCTATTAGAAATTTTGGGTTGCTTTTGCAACCTATTGACCCGACAGAATATTATTCAGTACGAAAATAAATAGAAGCAATTGATTTAACAACAAGACCTTCAGGGAGTCATCGATTTAGTCCCCAACTATCTAATAGAATTCAGCCTAGTGCCTGTAATATTATTGGGATCAACTCCTACATCTAAAAAGGGTATTTGGGACGAGAATATTTATAAACTCATTGTTCATCGTGAAGTGACTCTTCATCTGTTGTTTTCTTTTGTTCACACTAGAAGAAGAACACTCTGAGCCAACGTAATATGAATTTCTTGTGAGTTTTCTGAATGTGATTCTTAAGTTTTGAAAGTTTTGTACCGAAAATGTACATTTGAGAAATTGCATATATCTTAGCGTTAATGAGAAATTCCTTATTGCAAAACTTCAAAACTGTTTGTCACTAGAATGAAACCTAGTTTAGTTTTTAGCATTTGCACCTTCTAGCTTCAAACTCTTTTAATCTAGATTTTCTTTTTTCTTTCATTTTGAATAATTATTGTGAGTGGTCCATAATTTTCATTACTGCGTAATGTGCTTTGGTAATGTGGAAGAAAGATTCTGAGGTTTTTTTTTGCGCAGGTGTTTCGCAGGCTGATGATCACTGCGAGTCTTTTAGCAGAGGTCAGCATCGGCAAGCCATGAAGAGATCATACAGAAATGATAAAAGATATCATACTGCTGGCGTTGTGGACGATATCAAAGTAAGTAGAAATTGCAACAAATATCCTCAAGCAATACGCTAAAATCTAAATCAATTGATTTTTTCAATAATGTTAAAAATATAATTTGCCCGTAAGTGACTGTGCTGAATAGTTTTCTTCACACATTTGTATTTTTGTTTCGTTGGAAAGTTAACCTTTTAAATGAATGAAAAATACAAGATCCTTAAATGGATGTCGATTTTACGTTATGAAAAATTATAAAACTGTTAAATTACGAGGTGTAATTGTAAATCAGCGAATTTTTTGAATAATGTGTATCAGGTACTCTGAATTATACTATCACAATTCATTCAATGTTTTGCCAACACTGGATCCTGAAATCGAAATTTGGTCCAAGAGTACAGTTACGCAGATTTCTTATAAACCAATTTGATCCCACGAATTTGTTTTAATTGAATCATGATTTTTTTCACATTGTTAATATCTAAGAAGTAAATCTGAAACATTACCATGAAAGAAATTCTTTATTTTCAAGCCTTTTTAACGAATATTGGTGGACTCTTTCAAGTTCACTGGGACTACAGTCTAGCGAAAAATTCTTGTTCAAAATAATTTAATGAAGGTCAACCAAACAGGTTCAGCTAAGAGGACGTTTGATCTATATTTCAATTTTGTTCTAACCATAAAGTGACATTACATTTGACACATCTCCAACGTGCTTTGGAATCACAAACTTTACACCGTAATTGTTCTTCAATTCGTACTGAAAAATGACCGCTCTCTTCTTGAATAATAAACATATATTCTTGGGTGTAAAACTAGAAGGTCTGCTCTTGGAGTTTGATGATTAAGGAAAGCTCGGCAGATGATGACGGGTAATGCCCTGAACAAAAGTTGACAAATCTTCATCTTCACAAACCCCTGTTTGAATTTTTCAAGCATTGATGGTAGCCACTTCGACCATATGTGAGAAAAGAGACCACCACCATTTTTTCCCTCAATAGATATTCTGCAATTGTTAACACTTTGATCCAGGAGAACAACACCCCCCATGAAAGTATTATATTTGAAAAAGAGGAGAGGCTATGGGACATCGATCTAATATTTTGAGGTCTAATTGAAAACCATCTTTTTACTTTTACATGTGGATCACCGAATCCTAATTTGTTCCCATTGTCACATTGTTGTCTTTCCATCTGACAAACAACAATTTATTTGTCAAATCATAAATGTACTGAAAACACCCACGTTCTCCTGTTTTCATTTGCGGAACTGATGATAAAGGGCACTTTTTGAGGCGATTATCCCTAATGGTCCCTGTCGATGTTTTCAGAAGCTCAAGACTAGTGAAATATTTATCAAAAAATATAATGTCATCTGAAGGATCAGATACACATTCTTATAGTTCCAAAACGACTCTAGAGCCAAGAGGTAATGAACTTTTCACTATATTCTCCTCGCTAACAGTAGATGGTTCTGCATCAGGTTTCAAATTTGTAATCTATTGGAGCTGATATCCAGTCTTTGAAGTCAAACCGCACAGGTTTTCCTCTAATAGACTGTTTTGCAAAATGATGACCAGAATGTATGATCATAGCTTCTACTATAAACAACTGAGAATAAAAAATTCCCCTCTGTTGTTTCTATTCAGAATGTCCATAAGAAATCTAACTTTGTACATTTCTATCATGTCTGGAATTATCAGCAAAATGCAAGAATTTTTTTATTTCCTGAAACTGATCACTTGCCAAACTTTGGACACTAATGGTATAGACAGATCCTGTTCTAGTGTGTTCCACTAAAGAGTAATATATCGAAAAGAATCTTGATATCTTGTAAAGAAACACAAAACGAATGATTGTTTTTCTGAGTTGCATATAATTGATTGGTTTGCTGTAAGCTTGAAAATATCTTCATCCATCAGCTTTTGAAAGATTATTATCACAGTTTCGTTTTTCAATTGTGTTTCCAGAATAGATGGTTGATGTAACTATGCGTTTCATTCATACTAAGGTCGATTGTATCCCCAGTCCAGATTGGTTAAACTTTTGGATTTATTTTCTTTATTTTAGCTGGATTAGATTCGAATTTTTCGTTTTGTTTTATCCATTCTGAATGGGACATATTGCCTTCACCGTCGCTGTCTTAAAATTTGTCATAATATAACTCAATTTCTCCTGATACATCTTGGGGCAGATCAGAAGGATCGCATTCATTATCAGCTATATCCTCTTCATCGGTTAGTTCTTCTTCAGGTGATATAATATCTAGGTTGTGATAATTGTGACCACTTATATCTTCAAGTGCTGTGTCACGCCTTTAGGAGCGCTCTCCATGAAAAGATTAGTGCTAAGCGCAGCAAAATTATTACGATCCATCATAAACGTCTACAATGAATTGAATTCGAATTGAGTTTGCTCCACAAAAACCCATCGTCCTCAAACTAGGACAGCAGCAAAATACGATCAAAAATATCATAAAAAAAATTAGAATAGTTTGTAATCTAACCTAAAGTATTGTACTACATACCTGAGAAAATGTTAACCACCTCAGAACAGATTTCCGTTTTTGAAAAAAAAATATTTGAATAAACAATAAGTACAGCCAATCCAATTCAAAGAAATCATTCTGAAAATGTGTTGAAAATTTAAATCAATGAGGAGTTTTGAGGTAACCTTTCCAAACATCATTGATTAAAAATAAACAGGATTCAACTCACAGACAATGAACGACCAGACTGATTTATATAAATTCCAATTCCGAAATCTGTTTGGCTTCATTCAAGTACGACACTTTATTCTTATTTGTATGCTGTCCGACGATGAACGAAAGTTCAAAACTTCGGTAACATTTTTATATTACTTCATTTGTAACGTCAAGGCATGCTTACATAATTCTAGTTATTATACCGAACAAATTCTTGACATTAGTTGAAAATTTCTGTCATATTGCAAATGGACTTTCCTAAGTACGCGGTCCTACTTGTGGTGGTGATTCCCCAGATAAAATGGTGAACATTTGTCAAACACCTTTCTTTGGACCCTTCTGTATGTAAATAGTGGGTACTTCGAGAATTCTTTATTATATGATCATGAATAAAACTTCTGTTGATGAACCCTTTTATTTTCACCCATTTTTCAATTGGTTCTCTCTAAATCAATTCAAGAAGTGAGACTGAGCTATAGTTTACATAAAATTTTGCCATTTTTGTGTGAATCACCTCAAATTTTTTTTGAATTGTTCCAACTTCTTTTAAATTTATTGATAAAATATGGAAAATTGAGGGTTATTGTAAATCTGTGAAAAATTAAATGAATAAGAGAATTGAAGTCATAGTACTGATACTATCCTAAGAACTAGATGATTAGTCATTTCAAAAATCAAATTGATATTATTTTTTAGAATTTTTTGTTCTATACGACTTCGCTTTCTAGTTTCCATCATGATTTTCGTGGTGCCCTTAAACGTCTTGGACTTTGCTTGAATAGGAGCTTCGTCTAAAATTATTTCGCTTCAACCCCTGCCAAATAGTATACTTTTCCATTCCAAATTTCTTGAAATTTTGGTTACAGGTTTTATTCATTATCTATCAAATACTTTTAAAACGGGGCTTTCCAAAAATGTTTTCACCGACAAATGAGAAGTTATAACTAGAATTGAATATGTTCAAAAACTGCGGATTTGTTGTCTGAGGAGAGATGTTCTTTGAATCAAGATTCAAAATTTTGACTGTTTGTCCTACGTAAGTTCCTGGGCATTCATTTCATTCAATTCTTTATATTCCAGAATTTATTAGTTTTTGCTTGGCATTGAACAGTAATTTATTTATGTTGGAACCACTGGAAAAGAAACATAATTACTGATGTATTTAGAGAGGGTCCAATCTAAGTTAGTCATGCATACTTTTTTTTTAATGGAATATAGTATTTGTGAAATTTGTTCTCGTTCTTTGCATTTAATAATACTGTTTATATGGGAGAATAAAATATAATTATTTGATACAATTTTATTAATATTGATTTCCGCATTAAAATGTTATGTATGAAGAAATGGAAAGGGCCGTATGAACATTAAATTATAAGCGGATAATTTATGTGTAAAGTGGTTAAAATAATCTATAGGGATTGTTGAATGTTTGAGTTTCTTTTTATATACCAGATTGTTTTGTCGTTCGATAAGGGCGTTGCTACTAGTTCAATATTTTAAGTGAAATTTTGGGTTTTAGAAATCTGTGTGCACAATGGGTGCCGCATTCGCTAACAAAGGAACAAAAACACATTAAAATGCGATTTTCTCAGCAACATTTGGAGCATTTTAAAAAGGATAAAGTGGATTTTGTGCGTCGATTCACCACTACGGATGAGACTTGGGTCTATCACCATGATCCTAAATCAAAACAAGAGGAGTGAACCTGGTTGTTCGGCTTCGAAACGAGTTCGTGTCCGGAAATCGGCCAAGAAGGTTACGGCATCAGTTTTTTGGGATGCGAAAGGAATTTTATCTGTGGATTACTTTCAAACTGGTAAACAATTAATTCTGAATATTATTGCAACCTTTAGGGCCAGTTGAAGGAAAAAATTCGAGAAAAAAGACCCTTTTTCATCAGAATTCCATGAATTGAAGTTCGAATTGTTGGAGCATCCACCGACTTCCATTTGTTTCCAGATCTCAAAAAATTTATGCGTGGCAAGTGTTTTTCATCAAATGAAGAAGTCATAACGGCAGTTGAAGCGTATTTTGCAGACTTCAGGGATGGGATCCACAGATTGGAGGATCGTTGGATCAAGTGTATCAATGTTCAGGGAGATTATACTGAATAATAAAGTGTATTTCGAACCATAACATTGGGTTTTTCTTATCGAACGACAAAACTTATTGAACAACCTGGTATGGTGAGATTATTAATGAATCTACTGATGGTTATATATGGGAAACTTATTGAATTGTTACGTTCAATTGCAGTAGTGAAAGTAATTTTATTATGTTTTTATTAAAAATGTAAAACTGGTCTATTTGTACCTTAAAACCTTCAAGAATATCATCAACGTATCTGTACTAAAAACTTGTTTCTGTACTTAGTTATTATTCGTTATAGATTTTTCATAAAAATATCTGCTAATAAAGGAAGTCCTGAGTTTTGTTTGAAGATTTTGATTTAAATTATATAATTATTTGACCATCCAAATTATAGCTGATGAATCACCACCTGAAGAAGTGGCGCACTGACCTTATTACTATAGAACAAATATATCATCAGGTGCATCAGCTTTAAATTTCTTGGTTTCTTCTAAGGTAAAAGTGCATGACGTTTCCTATACCGATAATTATTCATATCGACACAGGTTGTGGAAAATTCGTTCATGGCTCTCTCCATCAAGTTCAACCTATCACAGATACGTTATTTAAGGCGCCACCATTCGAACAGTAATTTTCTGACAAAATCACAATATAAAGTATATTGTTTTTGCTGTGATATTGTAGATATCCTTTTGCTGATTGCTTCAGAACCTACTCCTTTATATGAATGAGGAATCTGGACAGATCTTATATTTTTATTTGCAGCATTTTACCAGTGCCTCTTGCTCTCTTTTAGTTTTACCAAATATAGTCTCTGGTGCACTCGAGAGCTTGTAGCATTGATTTCCCCCTTTGTGCGTTTCAAAAATAATTGACAAAGAACACACGCATATTACTTATTTTATGAAAACTAACTGAATCAACTATAAAATCTTACATGTCCATTTTTTTCAGAGAGACCACAACAGAGATGCCAGCATACATAAGCGCTTATCTTGGAACTGCAATAGTCTGGAGCAAAGGCCTATAAATGAGGACCACGATCATACATAGCATTCGTTTTTAGACCTGTTTTTATCTATTACGATAGTGATCTACTTTTTAGTGTGTCTGATACTAGAAATAATGGATTACTTGACTAATTTAATTCCTTAAGTCCACTTGAATTTTCTTTGATATTAGAACGACGTGGACCAATTACCACAATATCAGAAATGAAACAATAATTATTACGATAAATAAGGAAGTTTAGACATTCCAAAAACATTCCTTGCTAATGCTAAGCAATATCGTACCTAAAAAGTTTTCAACACTGGCCTAATGTTTGAAAAATTTTATATTTACAAATTAAAATTGTTTGTTGTGTACATAACGTACAACACGGAAATAGCGTAGTAAACCATGTGAAAAACGTTTGTCTTTTTTTAGTTTTTCCCTGGTTTACTCGCTAACTTCCATCTATGTATTAAGTAACTGCTAGAATGGAAGAAAATTTGATAATTTTGAACGAAATAGTACAATGAATTTTATATTTTGGTATAAAAATGTGAATATTTATTTTTGTTGCTAGAATGCCTAATTTAATTTCAATTATGTATTATGATTGATATAGAAGTGCATAGTATCTTTGTTATATTTATTGAATGATATAATAAATTCTTTGCTATTACAAATCACGTTTCACTTTGCAATCAATTGAAATAACTGAAATAATATCGGTTTCAAGTCAAAAGTATATTTTAACCTTCGCTTTTTCATTTTCAACAATAGGTGAGGACGTGAGATAAATTGTGGCAACACTGGCTACAATTCGAGTACGTTCGACTCGGTACTGGATGGTCAGCGTAAACAGCAGGATTACCAATCTTTATTTTTACAAATGAAAAATAAATAAAGTTGAAAGAGCCAAATAGTATGAACATTTTTAATTGAATAATTAAAACATCTATCTAGGAAAAAATTCTCAAACAATTCTGCTCGTCGGACCCTGAAACAAAACCATGTCAATATTATAATAGGCAAAGAGCTCCTCACATTATGATAATTTTTATCAACCTATTTCAATCCATTTTTTTCCGTTTAGCCTTTACATCTCTGGCAATATCAATATTCGATCGTGGTTCAAGGATTTCCAGGAACTGGATTATGATGTAACACAAACTAACCACTAGCAAATACGGCCAAACACCACTTGAAAGGTAACTGAAATAATGGGAAAAATTATAATTGATCTACCTTATTCCTCAGTTAACTCACTTTTTTAGTTTTTTTCCTAAATGTTGTTTAGATTCTTGAAAAATTGTCTTATAAACAATTTCAGTTCTTGAGGATACATTCTCCCAATTATAATACCCTCTTATTCGCTGATTACATTGGTAAGGACACATTGTTTTACCCAATTTCAAATCCCTAATTGCGTCACATAAAGCTAGAAAGATACGATATGTTTTAGAAAAAAAATATTAAGAAAGAAAAATGGTACTCTACTTAATCTAATAAATCTTCAGAATCTTTTCTGCTTTGTCTTGATAATTTTTTTAATTTCCTTTTCCTGCTTATTTATGATGAAACTTAAAATTTCTTGATTGCTTTTCTGAATTGAAAGGCACAGGGGAGGGAAGAAGGCACAATGTCAAGCCACGGACAAAAATGATATTATAGTGCCATCTAGTAGAGATTTAGAAGATGTACGATTGTACCCTCCCATTCTGGGGAAGAAAACGTTAGGTGCAGAAAAAATATAGTATGAAATTTTGACGTTCCGAGGAAGAACACGTAATATCAGGCAATGTCAAATTCATTTTCGTATGAACGAAGATCCGTTTACAAAGTTTGATGTAGTTCCCCAGGAATTTAGATTGTCGATAATCCTCCAGGTCAATCTTCTCGAATCAGTTGACCAACGAAATTTACACCTTTGTGGTTCAATATCTGTAGTACCTATCAAACAACGTCGATCTCGCCAAGACTAACCAAAAGAAACTGCATGATTCTGCTCATTCATATCGGCGGCGTTTTAAATGAGAAAACACAGTAGCAGAGGTTTCAGTTTGTTCTAAAGCTTTTTTTTTGTCAGTTCATGGTATAGGGAGGAAGAAGTTGTAGATTCTCCAAAGTTCAACAAAGTTGACTGAAACAGCGCCGTATAGTTTAAAGGAGAAGCATACAAATCTCAAAAAACAAAAGACCAGGGGGGTGCTGCAATTGAGTAAATTGAGAGGGCCGTGGAGAATTTCTCTAAATTATACTTATCTGAAGACCTGAATGTGAAAAAGATGCATGCAATATACAAAAAGAAATTTGAAAACACTCCTATGTCATATGAGAGTAACAGATCAATAATCAACACAGATTTCAACCTATCTTTCAGGTACATATACAGCCCCGTGTCTGAGAGCTATATACAAAGCCATCTACTCACTGGGCTACATACCCCAGTCATGGAGGAAAGTCAGAGTATTATTTATACCGAAAATGGGCAAGAAGTCTCCAGATGAGCCTAAATCATATCGCCCGATAAGCTTAACCTCCTTTCTCCTACAATCAATGGAGAAAATTCTCGACAACCATATGAGAAGTTTCATAAAACTTCATAAAAAACAATTTGCCTACCAACCGGACAAGTCCTCAATTGATTCCCTACACGATCTAGTCAAATAAGTGGAAGGAGCACTAGAGGCTGAAGAAATAGCCTTAGTTCTATTTGGAGACATTGAAGGAGCCTTTGATAATACTTCCTATACATCCATTAGCAATGGTGCAAACAATAAGGGTGTCAAAACACACACCATCAAATGAATCAAAGAAATGCTCAAAGACCGGATCATAACGGCCACTTTTGGAGACACCGAAATATCGGTGTCAGCAGTGAAAGGATGCCCTCAACGAGGTGTCCTATCGCCGCTACTATGATCAGTAGTTGTTGATGGCCTCTTAGAAAGACTGAACAACGCTGGCTTCAACGCACAAGGCTATGCTGATGATCTAGTTATCATCATTAGGGGAAAGCATGATGGAATCTTATCGAACCTGATGCAAAAAGCCCTTAACATCATAAATGAATGGTGTGTTGAAGAGGGACTCAGCATCCATCCAGACAAAACCATTCTAATTCCATTCACAAGACGTAGAAAGTTAAACTTAAAGCCCCCCATTCTGAATGGACAATGAAATTTTCGGAACAGGCTAAGTATCTAGGGTTAACCCTAGATCAGAGACTCAAGTGGAATATACACATTGACAAAACTCTTTCCAGGGCTACATCGTGCGTATGGGCATGCCGTAGACTCTTCGGAAAGACCTGGGGACTACAGCCAAAAATAACCTACTGGTTATACACAGCGGTTATAAGACCCATTGTCACATATGCATCGTTAGTATGGTGGACGAAAATATCAGAAATAACTACGCAAAACAAGCTGCAAAAAAAAGGAGGCTTTGATGGCGGCATTACGGCTCCAAGACACAAAAAAACTATTACCTGGTGATCTGAAGGGACACCTGGCGATTCTGAGTTACATAGCGCCAGAAATCGTATCACAACCATCGGATATAATGCCGCTTAAGTTTGATTTTCACACACCCTTCGAAGTGGTCATAGAAGACCGCACCATCGTAAAGGGAAAAAATGAATGAATTAGACCAGAAATCCTCCATTTGGTACACGGACGGATCAAAAACGATTGATGGAACAGGAGCAGGCATATATGGATCCAAGTACTCTTCATCAGTGCCTCTGGGCTCTACTCCCACAAACATGCAAGCAGAAACACTTGCTGTAAACCTTTGCTGCCAGGAGAAACTACGAAGAAAACTCAAAGGGACAAAGATTTACATTTTAACGGACAGTCAGGCAGTGATAAAAGCTCTAAACTCTTACAGTTATCGTAGCATCTCTATCTGGGAATGACGTGAATCCTTGAAGCAACTTGCTGAGGGGAACAAACTTTTCCTGTGGTGGCTGCCTGGCCACGAAGGCATGCAAGGAAATGAAGCCGCTGACGAACTGGCCAAATCAGCTGCTGGAATCCCACCCACCGGACCTGATCCGTCCTGCGGTCTAAGTAAGCCGCACAGACGACAGGAACTGGAACGATGGAAAGAATCTAGCAAAAAGAATACTGGAGTAAAACTCCAGGTCAAACGCAATCGAAAAAGTTTGTTTACTATTCGCCAAAGAAGACAAAACAGCTTCTTGATCTCTCTAGGGACGAGTTGAGGATCATAACAGGCCTCCTTACTGGATACTGCCCACTGAGATACAATCTCAATAAAATGGGCAAATCGGAAACGGCAACATGCAGAATGTGTAAAGAGGGCGATAAAACTGCCGAACATATTATTTGCAGTTGCATCGCGTCTGTCCGTCAAAGACATATACACTTCGGTAGCGACAAACTAGAGCCGCACGAAATAAAAGTGAAAGCTCCCAGGGAGATTCTTAATTTTGTAAGGGATCTAGACCTACAGGGAAATGAATAAGAAGGGTTACGAACAAAAGATTAATTTGGTCGCAGTTCGGAAAGGCTTGCAAAGCCAATCGACCCTCACGAATGTAATGTGTAATGTAATGTATCTTTCAGGTATACAAGAACGGATACATGCAATAAATTCCTAGTGAAAATTGAATCCTTGGGAAGAGAGAAATTTAATATGTCATCACTTACTGACCCATCTTCAATATTGGCACTAAACAAACGATGAGAGATCATGCAGCTCAATCCGTTTGCTCCTGAACACATCAATAGAAATTAACAGGGTTGGTAACACATTCTATGGAGTGATGAGACCAGATTCTGTTTCATTAGATCGACACACAAATGTTTTTTAATCTGTAAACAAACAATTGGCACAACATTGCAGAATCAGATTATTTGAGAAGGCATATATTCAAATGAACGTTCTGAGCTTCATGTGTTCAATCACGACTCTCTCAGTATGTGAAAGAGATATTGGGCGAATATGTAGTACTATTTGTCCCTCTAAACCAGTCAAAATTTCTTTTCATGCAGGATAACGCTAGACAGAAATCGATATTTTAAGGTGGCCTCCGCGAAGTTCTGATATAAACCCGTAAGAGCACATATGGAATTCCATAAAAAGGAGACAAAGAGCCCTGAATCATTTGCAGGCGATCTTGCAGCCCCTCGGAATCATATGGTCGAACTAAGAACTTCAATAGAACAGGACTCAATAAGATTGACTACAACGGGTATGAATCGAAGATGAGAAGCGGTTATGAAAGCGCTAGGTGACTATACCCAGTATTGAAAGTTTAGAATGTTGTTCTCTTGATTGTACGAACAACGGACAATCAGATTCGTTTCTAGAATTCATTTTCTCATTTCCTTAATGAAATTCTTTCGTTCATTCTCAAAAATGCTTTCGGTAAATGTGAGTGGTGCGACCATTTGTTGGAGTAGTTTATTTATAGATTCTTGCACAGATGCATTTTTCCCATACAGCGATAATAGCCATCCACACTAAAACACCTCATTTTCTCCAAAAAAAAAGAAAATAGGGAAATTGAAGAATTTGTTGTCATAAAAATTTCCATATTGTCATTTGATGCCATTTTAATTAACTGATTTTTCTTATAGATTTTGATGACTTTATCGTTCTGAAGAATCGCGAAAATATTGAAGATATTTCATCAATTCATTTGCATAAGATATCATGCTCGCAATGTCGTGATATAGAGTATTCAATAGTGATGGATCTATAAGACTTGGAAAATCCAAAATAATATTAGCTTAGTGCGACAGTGCTTTGCCGAGCTAAACAAGTCCTGAACTGTTGTAATGCGCATGTCAACTAGTATTAGTTCGGGATTTCAATGGTTATCGCGAATAAAATGATTCATGATTTGTGTTTAGATACGGGGAATCACCAATTGTTACAACGATTTTTACTTTGTACATTGACAGTGAAAGGTAACAATTTCCATTCTGTTTCTGTTTGAGTTTTTGGAGGAATTACCAATCTATGTACTAGAATTCGTTTCTACACATAATCTTTTTCAATTTTATAAGTGGCAAAACTTTTTCCGAATATATTTCCTGTCGTATATGAAATTCAGAAAACTCTTCAATAGTTTCTTGAATCAATAGACAATGCTCTATGTATTATTCACCCACAAAGTAGGGAACTATTTGCTCAATATAAAATTAGCTTTGGACACTTCGAAAAGATATATCTCTGATAACACGAATGAATAAATTATCACGTAAAACGAAGCATCTATATTTGCTTCAGTAACAAAAAACTACATTACGAACGCATACTACTCAAAATATTCCAAATGAGTTATTGGTCATTACAAATTCCAGAATTACAAGATCCGCGAACGCATTTTTTGAGTCTGCATAAGTACACCTGTTAGCAAACCTATTAGTATATATCAATTTGAACTTTTGGCCCAAGTAAAGAAGTTAGGAGCCCTCCTGAAAAGTTGTCTCTGACTACAGCCCTGACCTTGAAGCTAAAATAGTAGAGTTAATCAGTCCTTCTAGAATTTTAAGAAGTGCAACTTTTATGACAACGTTTAAAAGCAGAACTAGAAGAAATTGCTTCAAGATAGCCGACAGTGAAACAGTGCTGTTGTTATTCTCGTTATAATAGTTAAATTAATAGCCGGTTATGAAGCTTCCAACATAGCTTATTATGGTCATTTCCATAGTCACATTTCATATGGATTGATCTTCTGGGGAAGTTTTTCCAAGGCAAAAAGAGTCCTTATTAAATAAAAAAGACACAAGCTCTCCGAATATTATGCAAGGTAAACAGAATCCACAGCTGTCGTGATCTGTGTCGTGAAAAATGTGTGCTTACCATACCCTCAACGCTTATAATGGTATATATAAAATTTGTACTGGAAAACCAAGAGAGATTCCAAAGAAACAACTTTAACCATGAATATTCAACAGGAGGTGCCGAAAACCTTGCTATTTGTCACCATCGGATCAACATATCCTAGCTGTGTATAAACCATACTGCAATCAAGGTCTACAACGAGCTACCAAACAGATTCAAAAGAATAGACAGTCACAAACTACTACCAAGTCTTAGGATATTCCTTACGAAAAAGCGTATTACAGCATAGAAGAATATCTCATTGACAGTTTCAAATAAACTAAAGATTGTATTACAGCATAGAAGAATATCTCATTGACAGTTTCAAATAAACTAAAGATTGTATTACAGCATAGAAGAATATCTTATTGGCAGTTTCAAATAAACTAAAGATTGTATTACAGCATAGAAGAATATCTCATTGACAGTTTCAAATAAACTAAAGATTGTATTACAGCATAGAAGAATATCTCATTGACAGTTTCAAATAAACTAAAGATTGTATTACAGCATAGAAGAATATCTTATTGGCAGTTTCAAATAAACTAAAGATTGTATTACAGCATAGAAGAATATCTCATTGACAGTTTCCAATAACCTAAAGATTGTGTAGTGTCTAATGCATTGTGATTGTTATGTGGCTAGTCTCACTTACATGCCATAGAAAATTAATTCTTTATGTGAAATATTTATGTGATTTTGACACCTCATGTATGTTGTTGATGGGTAAATTTTTCACTCGCACTTCTATAAAATTTGTGAGGGTGAAAATGAATGAAAATTAAAGAATTCAAAAAACAACTGTGCTTGAAATAATAAAAGAAAAAAATATCATGTCATTTTCAAATCAAAAGCTTCTGTTAAGCTCAAGTATATCCAAAATATGATGTAAATTACAAAATTAACAAAAGAACTATCCAAAATATTTTTTCAGACGACTTTATGTATGTTATTTGAGTATAATTATAGAAAATCTCACCATCAATCACTGAAGTTACATTTGGTTCTGCTAAATATATTAAATCAGAAGGTAGAACTTCTGGAATACCTCCGACTTTTGTGGAAACGACTTTCAGACTGAAATATTGCAATAATCATTATACAGCAAAAAGATATATTTAACTATACCCGCAAGAAGCTGCTTCAACAATAGCCATACAGTATGCCTCTGTTAAGGAAGTATTGAGAAAAATATGGCCTCTAACTAAAACATTTCGAACTTGACTATGTTCTAAACCACCAAGTAAAGTGACTCTGTCTTGAAGACCTCTTCGCTCCCTGATTTCTTCCAGAAGCCTAAGAAATAACACATAAAACATAAAAAATGCACAACAAAGATCTTACCATCTTTTCGGACCATCACCTGCTATCAGAAAGTTAACATCTTCAAACTTATTACACATTTCTGGAATAACTTGTGCTGTTAAATCAACACCTTTCCTGTACACCAATCTTGATACAACTACAATTGTCACTAAAATAAAATTAACAAGAGTGGTATTAAAATATGGAAAAAGTGAAGATATTATTTGGGGTTCAAGGAATTAATTAACATTATGCATTGATATATAGCTATTAAAGACATAAAAATATTTACTAGGGTAGGTCAAAAAATATTTTTTTTTTTTGCTTAGTACTCTGAAAAATAGGTTCCTAGACACCTTTAAGGAAGTCTATCAAGTTTGAGTGCTTAATTGTAACGGTAGGTTACAATTTTCTATTTTTATTATCACATTGAAAAATTGATATCTACAACTTCTTGAAAAATATATAGTTTTATAGATTTCGTAGGAAATTGAATGTTCGACAAAAAGTATTTTACGATTTTTTCGTAAACCTAACCGTTTAAGAGTATTAGCGGTTGAAGTTTGATTATTCGAAGTTAAATTATTTCTTTTCTTATGAATTTAATAACTATATATATATATATATATATATATATATATATATATATATATATATATATATATATATATATATATATATATATATATATATATATATATATATATATATATATATATATATATATATATATATATATATATATATATATATATATATATATATATATATATATATATACAGGGTGCTTCAACGAAAACTAAACAGAGGCTATATGTACCAAGATTTTCATTTCTAATCAAAACGCAAAAACAGGTCAATTTTTGTTTCAAGGGGGACATCTTTTGGCGTACAAAACTTGCCTGAAATATCAACCCCCTTAGCGGGGGTTGCAATCCTTGAACATTTTGAATAGGGAAGATGGGTCTAGTGATGACTCAAAAGAAAGGTGGTTCTTTGTCTACATCGCCTTGAACGAATTTCTATTTTTAATTGAAAACTGTAAAAGATACAGGGTGAGCAACAGAAAGATAGGGAAGACTAATTCCCTGAGACTATTGAAGTTTCAGTGAGGTAAAATGGAACAGATCAATGCTGATCAATGGCAGTCATCATCAAGTACCATCCTCATCTCGAATTTCAACCTCTGGAGCAAGGGTGACAATCATTGAAAATTTGGAAGAGGGTAGATGGGTCGAGTGATAACTCGAAAGAAAGGTATTATGTTTGTCTGCATTCCCGTGAAAGAATTTTCATTTTTGATTGAAAACTGTAGAAGATGTTGAAGCACCCTGTATATATATATACGAAAATTCACATGGCCAAACTTAAGAACTGAGGTCGGGTAGGGAAAAATTTGAGAAAATATTATCTATACAGTTGTTTTTAAGAGTGGGATCGAAAATTGTACGCTGAAAACGATAGGACTCCAGCAGACTACACAAGGATGCAGTTTTTGTGTCAATTGCAGTATTAAAATTTACATTAAAGTCGCCGCACAAAATAATTTTCTTATCAATATTAAGTTTAAGTAAAATCTGTTCCATTATGTGGATGAAACGGTCAAACAATCCAGAAGGAGATCTATAAATACATATCTACAGCAGTCACCTGAATAGCAGTAACTTCACAGTGCACCTCTGTAGAAAGAGAGTTCACAGATTCAATCACTTCCCAATTCACTAACCCAACATACTCATGACTGAAAAAAAAATTTAATTTTTTTAAACAGTTCATAACATTTTTCTGTTTGTAAAAACTCAAATTCGTTTAAATTTCCTCAAAACTCATAAATTCAATTAAAATTTCTCGAATTATTGATCAATATCTGGAAAAATTGGTAGGCATTTATGTTCAAAAATGAATATCTTATGGTAAACGCTTAACTTAATTGAAAAATTATAAGAGACCATTTATTTAGAGTAGCAAATTTCCCACAAAACTCTGAGTTTCTTGATTCATGATTTCTTTTCATTGAGTTAAAAAATCCATAAGAAAAGACAAAATTTACCTTCAAATAATCAAACTTCAACGGCTAATATCTTGCAAACTGTTAGGTTTACGAAAAAATCGTAAGAGACTTTTTTGTAGAACATTCAATTTCCTACAAAATCGATAAAACATTATATTTTTCTAAGTAGTTGGAACTAAGATACCAATTTCTCTGTGATAATAAGAAAAAAATAGAAAGCTAACCTTCCGGTTACAATTAGGAGCTCATACTTGGAGAGACTTTCTTAGAAGTGTCTAGGAACCTTTTTTCAGAGAACTAAGTGAAAAAAATTAATATTTACCCTGAGTTGTTGACCTTTGACTTGGATCTGGAGTAAATGAAAATGTGTCAACTGCATTTGGAATTACAGATACTCGTTTACTATCTACCCTTGCACGAAGGACGGTATTTTCTTTCCCTGTATGGGAAACACAAATACAATGATTACAACCCATTAACGATAATTCCAATAATTTATTTGTACTGGCTGCACTAGCATCAGCAAATCCAAACAAACTGTGATCAGTAAAAACTGTCTGAAAATAATACATTGAGTATCAGATTGAAAATTTTCACTTATATATTAACATACCTTCAATCCCATGAGATTTCCAATAAGCATTGCTTCATGAGCTAAAGCTGAGAAAGCTGAATGGCCATGAATGATCTCAATTTTTTCCCTTATAAATATATATCTGATTAATGGCACATTCGCTATCATTGTCGGTAATATACATTGATTATAAAATACCTTTATTGGTAAATAGTAAACTTTCAAGAAATTTGTCATATATCTTACACCTACTCTATCTTCATAGCTATGAGTTAGAATAACAACCTTATGTCCCTTCTGAACTAAACACTGCGATAAATTGTAAATATGTTCTTCCACACCTCCCATATTAGGGAAGAAAAAATCAGAAACCATGCTAAAACATATATTTAAACTTTAAGATTGTAAGTTTGTTTTCATGCTTACCAAATCCTTTGGGCCATCTTGATACAGAATTAACGTCTTTGAGAGTGGCTGAATGTCAACATTTGAATGAGAATATTTCTTAGAACATATGAAGTTCTAACATTGACTTAGTATACTTTATAATGAATGTTCTTTGGTACTAGGACTTATTTTATTTCACTTTCCTTCCCCAATTAAGAGCAAAATAGTTTACATAAACAAAACTAGGTTATGTATAAACATAGAATAGAATGTCCTTAGATTAAACTCTGTAGTCAAAAACTTTACGTAATGTTTTGGCCGCTCTTTTATTTTGATTACCTCTTATCACTAAACAGCACTGCTCGATTCATTTGAGATTGATTTAAGATATCAAACTTTTGATATCATCTTGGCTGATGAAACGTTCTTGTGACGTTTCCAAATGGAATGCACTAATAATATCACTTTCCTCTGTTTGTAATTTGAATTTTTTGAATTATGTACATTCCAGGATTTAACGCTCACTAGACAAGGTGAAGCGGAATCTCATATACTACAAAATGGGTTTTCCATGCAGTCATCCTGTGTATTATATGGCAAATATCGAATTAACGATTCTTATTTACTAGCTTGAGCATTTTAATTTCAACGCTTCTGAACTAACGGTTTGAATTTTTATTTTCAGATATAAGGCGGTAAAAAATATTCTAAATGAAAGAATATGTCATTATCAATCGTCTTTCAGTAAGTAATATATTGAAAAAAATTTTATGAACCTCAAACTAAATAATTATCAAGATCTTCAAAAACTGAGAAACCTTTATACTAAAATAACATTGAATTTACGCAATAAATGAATCATCTTTGAAAATAGCTAACAATCCAAAATTATTGCGAAATGAGGAAATCTTACAATTCAAATAGTGCAAAAGGAAATAAATCTTGTTCATTGATTTCTAAACACTTGTAGCCTAAGTTGATAACTTTCTTATTATACTTCGATGCAGTGCTGAGAAAGAGAAGATATTTCAAAAATAGCCTAAGTTTAATTTTAGGAGTTTGGGAAACTTCTCCTTAATATGGTGCCGAGAAAACACAACTAGGTTTGCACCGAGAAGCAGAGAAAAAAAATCTGTGACTGACATTTCTGGAAAACGTGGCTACACTAGAGTAGAGGACAAAAGTAGAGAAGATGTAATGGTCTCGGTGACCCTCTCTGCCACTCTTGCCGCCCAGAATGAATAATAATAATAATAGAGTGGTATCGTTGGCTGATAAGGGGTATACACCTCTGAATCTTGCTACCAGAGATGACCTGCTAAATCTACCGTTCCTATCAGATACTGAAAAACAAGAGCAATGGTCAAGAAAGGAATTGCATGGACGACATCACCATGAGATTAATTAACCACACATCGACAAAGAAGCCTCCAACAAATGGTTAATGAAAGGAGAATTATTCGCAGAAACAGAGGGATTCCTTATGGCCATCCAAGACCAAGTGATCGCTACAAACAATTACAAAAAATTTATAATGAAGGACGGAACATTACAAACAGATAAGTGCAGAAAATGCCATATAAGATCGGAGACTATACAGCATATTACGTCCGGATGCGAACAACTAGCCAATACGGAGTATCTTCACAGGCATAATCAAGTGTGCAACATTATCCACCAGAAACTTGCACACAAGTACGGACTTCTGAACACCTTCCAGCCATATTACAAGTATCAGCCGGCGCCCGTATTGGAAAATGACTCTATCAGATTATACTACGATAGGCCTGTTATCACTGACAGAATGGTGACGAATAATAGGCTGGACATAGTGGTGTATGATAAGAGAGCCAGAACATGAATGCTGGTGGATGTCGCCATACCGAATAATAACAACATGCTGAACAAGTTCCAGGAGAAAAAGTCCAAATACACAGACCTTGCTATTGAGATCAAGCAGATGTGGCACCTCGATAAAATAGATATTATTCCTGTCATCGTATCCTCGACTGGTTTAATACCCAAAACTTTACATGATAGCCTTAAGAAATTAGAATTGCATAAAAATACCTATATAGAAATGCAAAAAGCTGTAATTCTTAATACATGTAGGATAGTTAGGAAATTTATGTCAAGTATATTGTAATCGAGCCTATTCCCTTTGATTGCTAAATCTGGGAAAGGTAAATTATATCCAGCTACTAGCTGAGATAGTGCATAAGTCCACGATAATAAAATAATAATAACTCTTCAAGTCATTCGATTGCAGCCGATAAGCTTAACGAATACTT
This sequence comes from Cryptolaemus montrouzieri, assembly GCA_013387265.2. NCBI lineage: Eukaryota > Metazoa > Arthropoda > Insecta > Coleoptera > Coccinellidae > Cryptolaemus > Cryptolaemus montrouzieri. Next base: position 8,147,650 of record JABFTP020000144.1, on the reverse strand, counting down.
TGCCTCAGCTTGCTAGTATTCCTGAGTCTGAAGTTGCTTTTGAGGACACGAAAGGGAATGAAATTCCTAAAAATTTTAAATTCAATTTTTCGGAAGTAACGTTCAACAACGTGAGAGATGTAATCAGGAACTTGAAAAGTAGTAGATCCACGGATATCTATGGACTATCAGTTGTCCTGTTAAAGCGAATTATTAACTCTATAATATTCCCACTGACAATCCTGATTAACAGATGCTTGAGAGATGGAATATTTCGGAACTTCCTCAAAGTTTCGAAGGTGATACCAGTGTTCAAAATAGGAAATAGAGAGGATGTGTCCAATTACCGTCCAATATCGTTAGTCCCAATTTTTCCCAAAGTTATTAAAAAGTGCTGAGTAATCAAATTGTTGAATACTTTGAGTCAAATCATCTTTTTTCTGGGAGCCAGTATGGATTCAGGAGGGGAAGAAGTACTTGTGATGCTGTCATCAATTTGTGAACGGTGTTGTTTAGTCTTTTGAACTTGGGATGCATTCTATGGCGCTGTTTCTCGACCTGTCTGAGGTCTTTGATTGTATCTCCTATGAAAGGCTGATGGACAGGCTCGTTGATTGTGGTTTCGTAGCTGGCAGCAGTAACGTTATAAGATCTTTTTTAACGAGTAGGTTTCAGACGGTCTTCGTGGATGGTGAGTATTCTCGAAGAGAAATTATAACGACGGGTGTGCCACAAGGCTCAATTATGGGACCCATTCTTTTTCTTACTTTTATCAATGACTTTCCTGGATACATACCTGTAGCCTTCTCTACCTTGTTCGCGGATGACTCTACTATGTTAGATCCGGTGAGCTTGAGGAGTTGCGTGAATTGTCGGAGGTGGTACGGTTGAAGGCGCTCGGATGGTTTTCTGCTTGCCGACTCAGCATGAATATTGATAAAACGCAACAAGTGTTGTTCAGTATGAGACAAATGAACCAATTCAATTATAGTGAAGGAAGTGTCATCAGTATTGCGACTAAGATGAGCAAACATACATTCGTACTTCGTAATCTAGCATCAGCGATATCATCGGGAGTTCTACGGTGTGTTTTTTATTTTGCTATAATCGAGTCTCACCTCCGATACTGTGTTGTGGCGTGGGGTAATTGTTCGATGCGCGAAAATTTGTTCAGATTACAGCGACGTGCTATTTGAATAGTAAAATGTTTAAAATATAGAGATTGCTGCAGGGATTCTTTCAGGCAGCTTGATGTGCTCACTTTCCCATCATTGTTTATTCACGAATGCCTTTTATATATGCACAAGTAGGCACCATTCTGTGAAAAAGGTGTCGATGTTCATTATTACGACACACGTAATATAACAGATATCCGAAAAGAATTCTTTCGACTTGGTAAGTCGCAGAACGGACCTGGTTTTCTGTCTGTTGATTACTATAATAAGCTCCCAATCAGGATAAAAGATTTAACTATGATCACTCCAACAAAATTGAGCTCCCAGTCGAAATAACCATCCACAAACGAAGCAGGACCCCCAGTTGATAGTTTTGTTTTAACTGAAACTTCTTTCACACCAAGGCAAGACACAGAATTTCATCCCTAACCCCCAATTTCCAGGATTGTTCGCACTACTCTAAATCTCTGCCCCAAAAGCAAATACCAAGTAAGTCTGAATTTCCAACTTTTCAGCAGAGTTATTTTTATGATGCAAATAAGAGAGATTACGCTCACTCAAAAAGTGTTCTTACTAGAAGCTTCGAACTTGATCATTTACTACTTTTCAATTCTAGAAATTCACTGAGCGCTCACTTTCAGTTACTAGATTTCGGATTATCACATCCGCACGAAGCTTTTACAAAGCATAAAACAACTAATTTGAAAAATTCAAGACAAAAAAAGTCAATTTACATTTGAATATTTTATTGCAGAAACACGTAACAAAGAATTAATTTTTTTCAGTCATCAAACAGAGCACAAAAGTAACAAATATTCAACATCAAATGAAATTTCAAATAAATACAGAAATAGGTGAAAAGATTATAAAAATTTTTCATCTATAGATCGCCCTCTTCAATTTGAGTTTCTTCCCCACAGTGGGCCAGATCGTCCATGTCAGATACTGGCAGGAGAGATTTCCAGAACAACTGTTTCTTAGCGGGCATATAGGCAGTTAGTACATTCAAAATCTTTTCTTTTTTCCTTGTTCAGACCCCGGAATCATAATTTGTTAACTGGCAACTGAAGTTTGAATTTTGATTTTAAAAAATTTGACTTCTGAAACTCCGGACGGAAACTTTCGGTTTTGAAGTACAGTGATCTCGAATTTTTTCTGAATTGACACACATTCAGGTTACGGAGAAAAGGTACAACAGTGTTACCATTGCCTACTGCTCCTTTTTTACAGGTTTGGCAACCGTTTTCGAAACGAAGAAAGTCTTCCAAATGGAGAATGAGTGGTTTATTGTACTTACTGCTTCTACTGATTAAATTGACTAAATCATCAAATCTGATATCTCCATCGACTTATTCCACTTTTTTCCGATCAGCCCATATACCGAGTCAGCCTTCATAAATGAATGGCCAGCTTCAAAAAACTTGAAAGTAATAGTCTCTGGTCCCCTTTCTTCATTAACTAGAATACAACATGCGGTAAAGAGTGTTCAGTTTTAATTTTGTGCGGCACAATTGTCTGCGCAAAATACAATATTTTTTACATTTTCCCCAAGAGACTTCATGAAATTATAATATGCGCATACAACAACGAAGCATGTTCTGCCCATAATAGCCTCATGCCATAGTACACACACATTCTGTCCATGATTCATCAAACTCGCAAATGTTTAATTGAAACATATAAGACGACATATAGAAGAGGAATTCTCAGTCACCATTTTCGAAATAAGTATTATCTTCTGCATATAAACTGCGAACATTTCTTCATCTTTTGGCCATTGTTCGGAACAATCTGCTTAATATGCTCTTCTTGTTTCAATATACCTTCTCTTGTGTATTTCATAGTTTCCACAAATTTCACAGTTCGCATCATCTCCTTCATTTACGTTTTCATGGTGGACATGATTCTTGTGCAATGAACATGATGGACGTTCATCTTGTGATGGTTTAGTGAAGCCAATATTCTCCTGATGAAAAATCTTTCTGTAGGTTTCATATGAAACTTTCTTTGTAGGAGTTTTCTCATTCAAATCTTCCCACATCTTATACACCGAGATAGCGATTGTAAGATACCCTCTGTTAGGAGCATGTTTCATGTTTTAATGAGAAACTACTGGATGATAACTCTCAATATGAGCTCTGATTTTTTTATAATTTATTTCTGAAATTTTTTTCATCTTTCCACCACGTTTAAGTCCTCTTTTATCTGTAACACACTGAAACTCCGGATTCTTCAGAAACTCTGTTACCATAGCATCAGATGAATGTCCAATTGTGTACAAAAACATTGTTTTGCATACGGTTTGTGTTTTATTTGTTTTTAAGTCTTTCCCTTCTACATTCATTGTTTCATTCAAATCCATAGATTTTTCTGCGATTTTTCCATTTGAATTTGTGTTTTTTCAGTATTCTCTCTATTTCTGTCTATTCCCACTTGATCTATAACTTCATTATGCTTTGTGTCTTCCTGCTCCTCGGTGTCTTTCAGCACAATATGATAATGTTCTGCTGTGATTGGTTTTAAAGGTAAAGTATAAACTACAGAGCACTCCTTGTGGCGTCTCTTTTATAAATCTTGAAAGGCATTTTCTTGAGGTATTTTTAAAGAGTCTTTTCTCTCCAAAGTTGAGTGAGTTGAAGTAACTAGAAATAATTTTTCTTTGTTCTTCTGAGATATTTCGGGAACAGTTTTTTCTGCAACTGTCTGGACATGGTGGAAGTAAAATCTTTGTTTTAGTTCGATTTTTCTTTCGTTTAGTCAGAGGTTACTCTATCTCTGTTACAGTGTTAGGTTGTACATTTTCTGTATCTACTTGAACTTCTCCACCTCTGATTTCTATTTCTAGTACATATTCAGGTACATATTCTGCTGGTAACTGGTCTTCTTCAACTTCGATTTTCATTATCTTCTCTGAAATATTAGGCTCAGTTTGGTCAGTACTGTTAATTCTAATTAAATTAATCATAACGCCATCAGTATTTTCTAGTGAATCACGGCATTCCAAACTTTTTTTCAGCCGCTGATGTAGTGTTTCATTTTTTATTCTTTTTAGAAATGAGCTGTGTTCAAATTCTGTTGGTTTCCACCAGATATCACCATCAGTTAAATACAAACGGCTTTTTTGCGGCTTTCGGTATTTGTTTCAGGAGGAAATGCTAATAAATCAACAAGTTTTCTCTTCCGTCTTCCGTTTGATGGACTATAATTTGGTTCCGCATCCGAATCATCCATTGGTGAAACAGGTTACAGACTAGATGAAGTTCGACCTGTCGCCGTTTCAAGTGCCATCTCGAGAAGACGCTCGCTCCGCGAAATCATTATTGGAGCACTGAAAAAGAGCTTGATTACATCTCCTCTGTATCGTAGTCAAAAGACATACTGCAGAACGACCACACTAATATGATTCAAGTTCGCGAAATAAGAAATCATGTGATTTTACTCTGCATTCTGATTGGTGTTGGTTATTCAATTCAGAGGGTAAGACGTTATACTTTCTTGGAGGCTTTGCCAGTAAGTTGACTTACTAAGTTTTTTTTTGTAGTTATTGAATATCTCATTCGCGTGTATCTACCTACACCAGAGCCATCCTGTTCAAGTAGAGTACGTAGACATACTAGGTTCTATATTTGAAAATATCAAGATCTCCTGAGAAGTATATAATATTGATATATTTTAACTATGAAATGAAAAAGTTACTTAGTTTTTCGATTGATATTTTATAATTTATAATCAAGAAAGCATTGCCTCCTAAAAAGTAACTGTTCATAAATTCTCAACGGATCGATAAATTTCAAATCTAAAAGAAGCATCTTACAGACCTTTTTACGAGGAATCCAATGGTGTGAAAATCTGGAAAACCAAGTATGTTGACTTACTTGGTTTTTGTTTTGCAAGGCAGATCTGATGTCGCCTTATGACATCAGCCCAGTGCCAGATAAAAAACAAAACTTTCTGATAGTGGATAAAAGTCAACTACAGCTGAGAAAATAATATTTTCTTCATCTAAAAATCAACTCATAGACAGTAATAGAAAGAAGAATGAAAAAGCGAATAAGTTGTCAATGCCAAAAATTAAGAAACACAAAGAAAAAACTAAGGAAAACAGCGAAAAGATAAAACCAAGTCTAATAATAGAACCATTGATTCAGATGATGTAAAAGAAATAAACTTTCACACAGACAGAGAGCCTAATGCCGTCATTAGACAGGAAGCACCTGACTTAGAAGGTTCAGAGAATGTTCTGTAACAGATACTCGAAGAGAGAAATAAATCAAATATCTCATGTGCAGTCTTTGGCTCCATGGTAATTGAGCAGGTGCAGGATTTGATACCTGGATATGTGATTTTTGCCAGTAGCTTAAGTAACTTTTTAAAATTGATCAAAGTTACTGTAGTTTCTTATTAAAATAATGGTTTGTTATTCATAGTTTTATAGTAGTCCATATGTGGTTACCTATTTCATATTTAGGTACATTTATGTTGATTTTGTTTTTGTGAAAATTTTATATCTTCAATTAATATATCTCAAACAAGACTGTTCATAATTTAAGCGCAACTGTATGACTGATAATAAATAAGAATACAAATATTTGGTTTACAATATCATTTCTATAACACAAAAACAAAATGGTATTCCTTAGTTGGTTACTGTCTTCTACTATTAATCATTCCTTTTGAAAATTCTAGGGTAAAAATTCAAATTTCTTTTGGAAAATATTGATAATAGCTGGCAACAATCCTTAATTAGAATTGTTTACCAAGCTTATAAATTTACGCCCTAATTGTTCGAAAAGATCAGGGAATTCCAGTTGTTTGATTAAATTATCAAAAATACAGATAAGCTTCTGCATAACATTCAAATTTCCAAGAAACTACTGATAATTCTTGCTTTTTTTTGTAGAATCAGAAGAGCAATCGATCTGAAATTAATAATTATCTCAATCGACTCAGAAACATAATTCGCACAGTTTGCTTTTGTGTAATGAAAAAAGGTGAGCGTTTTGAATATTCAAACACTTCTTCTAGGAAGATACTTGAACAGAATATTTTCTAACTGAATTCGAATACCAATAAATGTCATATCATTTTCATATATATATATATATATATATATATATATATATATATATATATATATATATATATATATATATATATATATATATATATATATATATATATATCAAATTTTGAAAAAATATTTTTTTTAACGCCATAGAGATGAAAAGTTGCCTTGTTATATACAAAACAAACATAGAAAATATCACACAATTATCTTAACGTTCTGAGGTACCCCAGCAGGGATGAAAAACGAACGAAAAACATTTTTTATGTTTTAATTAATTATTACAAGAAACATCCAGAAACATTCAAATATACAGTTCAAATATTAAATTGATTCTTGTCTTAAAACATCGATGCTTCTGTCACCAACTTAATGCAGCACTCCATGGCTTGGGTGTGGCATGGAAAATCATTAATATCCTGACATGTGCCGAGACCTTTTTTCTCAATTTCCTTCAAGGTTTCATCAGACAAATCTCAAGTCTTTAGCATCGAAATTGAACATTTTCGAAGTCCTCGAGTATTCTGTGACCTTTCTTTTATAATTCTTCGATATGACAGATCTCGGATAACCTCTCTGTCATCGCCAAGCATGGGAATGATGATATTTTCTGGATGACCGAAATATCCATTTCGTTGGATTACTTTGTCAATGATAGCCTTCATATCGGAGTTCAAATAGCGACTAAGATTAATAGTTTGCCAAAGGTGCTTAGCCCCGTCGATGCACGAGGAATTACATTTTATTGTAAACCACATCGGTCCATAAACTTTCATTACGTGGCTAATACCACTAATTTTTCTTCAGGGTCAGTTTTTGTGGCATCCAACCTTAGAATTTGATTAGCTGTTGTTAGCCATCTAGAATGGTTAAGGAGTCCAGGTTCTATTTTAACTAAATCAGAAGTAAATATACCAGTACTGATAGCGGTCATAATATCGTACAGATACTTGTGGTCGCTTCTAAGCTCTGTCCTAGTAATTTCAGGTAATATTGTGGGTATAACGGAGAATGCGACTATCGGCATTGTTTGACAATTTTGTAATTGAGATCCAATGGCACCTGAAAAGCATTTCGGCCCTGTAGTTTTTCCATCTAACTTTAATAACAAATGTCGCAGTGGTAATTCATTAGAATGCAACTGGCATAAAAACCACTGTAATGGTCGGTTTAGCTCTTCATCCATCAGACGAATAACGCCACCTTTAAAACCTGTATTGACTACTGTTCCATCGTAGCCAACAACAGCTATTTCACTCAGCTTTACTGACTTAGATTTTCAGTGAGATATTAAAGTGTCTTCAATACATTCAGCAGTCCCCGACTCAGAAGTGACATGCCCGAAATAGTTGCTTCCTGGTTCTGATAAAATGACATAATGATCTTCTATCTGTCGTTTTCTGTGAAATTTCCCTTCTTTCTCAATACGAACCAAAGTCTTATTCTTCCTGCCATCGAAATATAAACCGAGAAGCATTTTATTGCAGTCCGTTTCTTGTAAAGTTAATCTGACCTTTGTTCTTTCACGGCGCAACTTTGAACGATCAATGACACGACTTGGATCGTTTGGGGAAATAATGCCAACATCTTTTAAGACAGAAGAAGCTATAATAGCAGCGGCTCTATCGGAAATTCCAGTACGATCACAGGCAAGGGCTAATGATGGTAAGTTTAAGCTCTGTTTTTTCTGAGGTGGTGAACCTTTTAGTTTGACCTGTTCTAAGTTTTCATGGTGAGGACTAGAGGATAATACGGGTGAGCTAGCGCATGAACTGCTGCTTTTGATTGAAGAATCATCGGTCAAAGAACAAGGTTTGTCAAAATAGTTTACCTCTCTGTTCCGCGATAAACTTTTTTCTTTTCTTTCTTGTCTCTTCTTGTTTTTCACAGTTGCAATCACATCGATGCCACCTATCATCATTTTTCTGTCTGCTCTTTGGTCAATTGAGAAACTTGCTTCCTCCTTGGGAACACGACTACCTTTTACACAGTTACAATCACATATAACTTTGCATTTGCAGCTGCTAATATCAAACAGACTATGAGACTCTGATATAAATATATTAATCTTTTCTTGGTATTTAACATTAGTTTGACGGCCGAGATATGGTTTCATAAAGCTTCTATATTTGTCGTGGTAGGCACGAATCAGTTGTAAAACTCTTTTTACACTCACAGTAGCCAGCGACGATTTTTGCCATATTTTTATTATTTCGTGAGCCAATCTTTCAGATATTTCATGAACTATTGGCTCTTTTCTTGTTTTATGAACACGTAATTCTTCATACCATCGTTATAAGTTGGTAATTGCGATGCTGGTAATTTTTACGGCAAACCTAAGACAGGACAGCTCGTTGTTTTCCGTGTTTTAACTTGGGACATATTCCTGCAAACAATACAAATAATAATATAAAATAATAATCATATAGTCAGGAATTAAATTACAAGCATAAAATATGAAAATCACTACTTACAGTATACGTCACAATCCCAGTTAAAGATAAACTAATACAATTTGATTCCTCAAATGAATGAACTGCTGTAAGCGCGCGAAATTACTAAATGTCACCCCATCGGTGTTTGGGTATGAAGGTGCGGGGAAGGGGTATTTCGCCGAAATACCCTTCCCCCGCGTCCCGCTACCTTTGAGTCACAACACGCATGTTTTTACCGGTAATAACTGTCGCTCAGGAGTTTTATAAAATGTTTGCGATGTTTTGAAAATTTTGGCAAAACTCATAATTTGCCAAAATTTTTCAAAACTTTATGACGATAGGGGCACCTTGAACATAGCATAAACCAACTGATTTTTCTTGTACTTAATGTTGACCTAAAATAGCAACTTTTTACAGGTATACCGAAGCGATAAAATATAAAAAATGAAATCGCTCCACTCTAATATATATAACCGGTGTTATAGCGTCTTCCGCCTTTCGGTCCCCAACTTCCAGCCTGTTCTATTTTCCCAGTCTGCCGGTTGTAGATTTCTCTCTGGCATAGCCTTTCTTATTTATACTATCCATGTTGTTTTTGGTCTTCCTCTTTTCCGTCTCTGTGTTGTTGTCCATTTCAAAGTTTGTTTGGGAATGCGTTCGTCGGTCATACGTTCTACATGACCGTACCATATTAGTTGCCTCCTTTCAACTTATTATTTCTATTATTGTCATATCCACGCTCATCATTTCTCTCATCCTGGTGTAAATTATTCTTTCGAGTCTTGATTTTCCTGCTCTTCGCCAAAAATCCATTTCTATCGCAAGTAATCTTTGTTCTAATGTCTTATTCAATTGCCATGGATCACATCCATACAGTACAATAGTCTGAAATATGGAGCTATACAGAAGATGTTTTCTTTCCTTCAATATGTTCAGGTACTCTATAACCTTCTTTCCTCTAATTATTCTTTCTCTTATTTCCTGTTCTGTGCGCCCGCTGTTATTAATCTTTGTCCCCAAATAAATATATTCCTCGCATGACTCTATCTTTTCACCCCCTTCCAGATGTAAGTCTTCTTTATTTCCTCCTATACAAAGTTATTCAGTTTTGTTTAGATTCACAGTTAGTCCCCAGTCCTTGTATTCCTGGAATAATTTTCGGGTCATGTATTTCAAGTCATCTTTGCCCTGTGCAATGATCACTTGATCATCTGCAAAATGTAGGGTGCACAGCGTGGAGTCTTCGTTTAAGGGCAATCCCATTCCGCTGCAAAATCTTCTCCATTGTTTGAGGGCTTCACTAAGGGATAGTTTAAACAATGTTGGCTAAAGGCAACATCCCTGTCTTAAACTTTTTGTAACTTCGAAAGGTTGTGAAATTCTAGTACACACTTTACCGTGTCATATGCTTTTGTTAAGGCAACAACCAGTAAATGTAATTCACCATTCGTTGCTACCTTTTTCTCAATCATCTGTACGATACTAAAAATGTGGTCCATGCAAGAGCGACCAGCCTGAAACCCGGCTTGCTGTTCAATTTCACATGGTCCAAATTTTCCCTCTAAAATGTTACGTAATATTTTCCCGTAGAGTCGGCTAAAGGTACTTGTGACCGAGATACATCTATAATTAGAGCAACTTTGTCGGTTTCCCTTCTTATGAATTGGTATTACCCACGCTTCCTTCCAAATATATGGCATTTTGTCGCCATTTATTACTCTATGAAAAAGTTCTTTCAGGTACTTTATTAGTTTTCCGTTCCGTTCTTTAACATTTCCGCAGGTATTCCCCTCTGGTCCACACGCTGTTCGATTTTTCATTGATATAATGTCTTGTTCTATCATGGCGCTGTCTAGTTCAATGTGTGGTCCTTCCACTTGATAAGGCCTCGATGAGTTTGTGAGGTATTCATTCTTCTTCATTTTCTGTTAGTTCTGTTGAATAGTGTTCCTTCCATTCTTCTAATTATATGGGCTGTATATTGATTTTATTTATTGTGTTTGTTTTCAGAGATTTGATAAATTTCCACGCCTCGGTTGATTTGGAGCCCCTAATATAATAGTCTATCTCAGAGCATTTCTTGTCCCATGTTTCATTTTTGTTTTTGTTGATCATATTCTCAAACTTAGTGAGTTCCTCCTTAAAAGCTGATTTGTTCTGTGCGTTGTTTGTGCTCAACCATTTTTATAAGCTTTATCTTTCTCTTTCTGCTGGTCTTCCAAATTATTTTCATAAAATGAAATAATGTGTGGTGTGCAATCTTACTAAAAAATTCCATCAAAATTTTTCTTTGTATTCATATAATCGATGAATCTTTTAAGGGATATTATTTTAGTCTGGATCGATTCAAAATGAGTTCAAGAAATAGGGACGAGGAAGAACATTGAATTTATATAACCATGCCAAAGCTCCCATATACAAAATGGTTAAACTTACCATTAAAGGTATCTCGAACACTATTGAAGAGCCAAAACATTGCAAAAACATGTAAACTTTAACTTTTTGAGAGCCACTTTATGACTTGAAAGTGAATGTTTTCCAACTCACCTTTAACCTCCTCCCCACAACAACCTAGTTGTGGAAGTGGAAGCACCCCTCTTCTGGCACTTATGAGGCTGTAGGTTCATAGATATCCAATTCTTCTGGTGGTTACATTTTTAATTTATCATCTTATAACATGGGGCGAACATTGCGCGCTATTCAAGAATCGTATCAAAAATTATAATGATAATTATAATAATATTGCATTTAACAATTTATAATTACATTCTATTAAAAAAAACGACAATTGATTTTTTTAAATCTTCTTAGAATGATTGTCAAAATTTTTGTTGTTGCTGGCAGAACTGTTTTCTATACTTACGCGGAGTTTCAACGTGAACTGTTATTTAGTTTGTTTACTGTGCTCAATTTTGTCAGTTCTCATTAGTGTGTTTCGCGATTTTTACAAAGGATTAAATATTATAATAATAGTTTATTGAAAATAGGATAAATCCTAATATCACATACTAAAATAAACATAAAAAATAATAAATTAATTAAGTAATACACCCATAAATGTTCTCGATCCGAGTTATTAAAAGATATAGTCTAACCCATTTGAAATCAACGAATATTTTTCTTCTGTATTTCAGAAAAGCGATGACAGATGTCATGTATCGATATTATTTTATAGAAAAAATAAATTTGGTAGTGGTGCGAAATTCAGTTTGAATGCGATTGATATTTCAACCTTATATAACATTAAAGGATGTGTTAAGTCGAATGCTGGGAGTCGGGATGGGGTTAATATGTTGAAAATGTGTATTAGTTTCATCGACATATATTTTCTACACATCATTAACACGTGCTTAGAACAAGGTTATTTTCCACTTTCTTGGAGGCATCCTGAGGTAATACCTTCACCTAAAATTTCAAGTTCACACAATGACTTGCGTCCTATCAGTCTGTTGCCATTGTTTTTTAAGATACTAGAGCGTGCTGAAGTGTGAAATGAGAAAATATCATTCAGAAGAGATGAGTTTATCATGGAAAATATCAACAATTTTCGAGTTAATGAAAAATTAAAAAATTCTTACATTTTCGAACATTCGCGAAGAGACCAATCAACTAGCATCGGATGGTTACTGATCATTTTCAAAATCGAGTGTATCCTCCCCGGGCCTTAATTACTGCCAGTATACGTCTCGGAAGCTCCTCAAAGAAATTTTGGATGTACTCTTGAGTCACTGAGTTCCAAATTTCAGGAAGCAAATTTTCTAGTTGTTGGTGTATTCTACAAGGCATCCTACGTTGCTAAATTACCTCCCCATGTTGTCCCAAACATGTTCTATGGGAGAGTTCTGGCTGGCCATCTTAAAATATCAATTTTGGCATTTTGCAGAAATTCTGTAACTACTCTAGCTGCATGATGCCAATCAATTGGCCAAAGGGTACAACATAGGGTTCAAGAATATCTGCGATGTATCTGGCCGCTGTCATTCTTCCATTACTCACTAGGATTAACTCAGTTCGACCATTGAAAGAAATGCCTTCCCACACCATTACTGAGCCCCCTGCGATGTTTTTGGTTCGCCGGATATTGCATTGCTGATACCGTTCCCCAGGTCGTCTGTATACAGGCATGCGTCTATCATTTGATACTAGACAGAACCTGGACTCGTCGGAAAAGAGAACATTCGACCATTCTGGAATACTCCAATGTGCATGTTCCCTCGCAAACTGAAGTCTTGCAACTTGATACTCTCTGGTGAGACGCGGGCCGGTAGAAGCCACCCTTGGTCTGATATAGTCTTCTCTGAGCCTGTTCCTAGCAGTTTGCAATGAAATATGCACATTTCTGGAAAGTGCAAGTTCATTTTGTAGCATTCTAGTCGTACAGTGACGAACTCTTAGTGCAGTTAAACGAAGCCAACGACCATCAACTGATGTTGTTATCCGATTTCTTCCCTGTCCGGCCCTCCTTTCATATTCCCTGTTTCGTGGTACCGATCAATTGCTCTTGAAATAGTGGTTTGGTTAACATTCAACAAGTAAGCCACGTAACGTTGGCTTCGCCCCTACACTTGTAGGGTTACAATTCTTACCACTTCATGATCACTCAAATAGCGTCCAGGACGTTCAGCAGCCATTACAGTAAATTCAAAGATTCGAAAATCAACAAGGAACCCAGAAAACTTGCATCAATTTAGCGTGAAAACTGAAGAGAAATTGAATGAATACTGATAGTCAAATAAACTCATTCTTGTTTCAGACGTGTTTGAGATCATTTGGAAACAAATGTTACTACATAGATAAGTTTTCCCCCTTATATGTCCAAAAACATATGTTGACTGCGATCGAGCTTCTCAATCGATTGTGGAATTCAGAATACCAGGTGATGGGTTTATGATCCTAGCTGATCGCGTACCTAAGAGAAGACTTCTGCATAAGTTAGAAGTCCTCCGCTCACATGATGGGTTGCTTGAACTAATTCACTCATTCCTGACAGATCTTTTTCATTGTGTCTGATAGAAGGCGGTGTGCCGCAGGGCTCTGTCTTGGAGCCAATTTTGTTCACTGCCTATACTAGCGAATTGGAGAGTGTCATTAGGTGTGGAAATGCATTTTACGCAGATCATACTAAATTATTCTGTGAACCATTAACCTGCCATCAGAGCACATAGATGATCTACTTGCAATATATGAGTGGAGTAGCGATTGATACTTAACAATAAACGTTGTATAATGTGTCGTTTCACACATGGAGAAGAATAATTCTTGACATTCCTACCATCTCGACAGGTTTCTTTAAAGTAGGTTAGATCTTGCGATGGTCTCGGACTGACGGTGAACGAAGGTCTAAGCTGGTCAGAGCATATACATAACATGTGAAAAAAGCCAATAGTTCATCCAATACTTGAATATTGTGACAAAATATGGTCATAATCTGTCTTTGATAGAAATCTCACGAAAATGTGCAACGCCATGCTCCTAATCTGTCTTTGATAGAAATCTCACGAAAATGTGCAACGCCATGCTTATCAATTTGCTTTTCGGGGACACATTTACTGGTCGTATCTGATTGGTTCACGAAATATGCCATTTTACACCCATTGCGTAAGGCTAGCGCTGAAAATGTCGTTAAAATTTTGGAATCAGATGTCTTTTAAAGTTTGGTATCCCACAGTTTATAATAGCTGATAATGGAACACAGTTCGCAGGGCGCGCTTTGAGGAATCTGGCCAGAGCATATAAAGTCCAGAAGATTTGGTTCACACCGGTATATTCACCTCAGTGTGATTTTGTTGAACGAACAAATCAAACCGTTGGTACTACGATTCGTTGTTATATAAAAGAACAAAATCATTCGGAATGGGATAAAGAATTACAAAAATTGCTTTCGCTATTAATACCGCTAAACATGAAGTAACAGGATTTTCACCAACTTTTCTAAATTTCGGTAGATATGTTCCGCTTAGTGGAGATTATTACGGGGAAATAGAGTTGACTGACGATATACAATTGTTACCTGAAAAGGGATAGTTACGCAGTTGATATCGCACCCGACCGAGCTACTCTGGGAGACTTAATATAGCTTTTGAGCAACGCCGACTCGGTGGTGATTCAGTAGTTACGTTTCGAGTGTCAAGGAATAATTTCGGGCACTTAAAATACATGTTCCTTGTTGATGGTGATGATCTGTTACGTGGCCACCACTTAAAGTTGAGAAGAGAACCGTTTGTCTCAATAAGCAGAAAGAATTTCTTCTGCAAGAGGGATTTTCGAAATGGAATAGTTTGCCTAGGAAAATGGTTTGTGCTGTTTCGGTGGCTTTTCTCAAGAATAGACTAGTCAGACAAATGCTTCAATTTGGAACTTGGTTCTTCTTTATTTGCGCTAAACCTCTCGTCTTGTAACTTATCTCGTTGTCAATAACTCTCAATTATTATAATTATTCTCTAATCTTGATTTCTTTTTTATTTCAATTCAATATTATCCATTCACTTTTTCGTAAAAGGGATTATGGGGTAACCTATATATCTATATCCTAATAATAATAATAGTCATGAAAATTTTCTAGGCGTCTAGAATATCTTCCTATATTTGGGGTTCTTTTATTTTTCTCTAGCTGAAATTTTACCTGCCATGAAATCTCGTGAAGACG
This sequence comes from Cryptolaemus montrouzieri, assembly GCA_013387265.2. NCBI lineage: Eukaryota > Metazoa > Arthropoda > Insecta > Coleoptera > Coccinellidae > Cryptolaemus > Cryptolaemus montrouzieri. The sequence continues at coordinate 8,132,350 of JABFTP020000144.1, read as the reverse complement.
TTGGAAGTAACTCTTTGAGAGACCCCGAACAAATACTATACTCAACTTTCATCGAACTACATACAGATACTCACTTGAAATAAACAATTATAAATTACCTGTGATTCCAAGATTTTGTGTGTCATCTTCAAGAAAAACACCCAACACTTGAATTCATAACAGCCATTTACCAAAGTTCAGTCATACTCCCTAACTTTCTCAGGGAAGCTTATCAACCACCAATAATCCTTACGTGCACCTAATGATTTTTCAAAATTTTCAGTGTATTGAAATGATATTTTTTGAATTTTCAAAAATATGCCTGCTGTCAATTTTGATAACGACCATAGTAGAGTCTGCAACAACAGGATCGTTCGTTACTTCAACAAGAACATCTGAAGAAAGCTTCCGAGAAAAGGCAAGAAACTAAAAATCTGTTAACCCCTAAAATCAGGAAAACTTTATTCTCATTTACAGAGGGGAGTTTCAAGTAACCCTAGTATGGCAGACATCTATGATATGAGTATCAACACACAGGTGAAAGACCGATATGCTACAACTTCGATTAGCAGTCGAGTCCGGAATTTAGAACATATAGCAAATGAAGCAATCTTCTTTGTGATACTTCCACAGAAAGCTTTCATTTCGGAATTCTCGATGGAAATTGATGGGAAAACCTATAAGGCTTTTGTGAAGGAAAAAGAAGAAGCGAAGAATATTTATGATGAGGTGAGTACAGTATAAACTCTCTATTCGCGGGGTATATATTCCGTAAATATGCTGAGAATACAAAAACAGGGAATATGGAATGGTAATTTATATAGGATTATAGAGAATATACGTTCTTAAGCTACAATTTAAAAAATAAATATATAAGAAAAACAATTTCATTGAACCACATTGAATACTTATTATCTTGAGGCTTAGGCAATAGTTGTTCGGCAGTTTTTAAAAGTTCCTTAGCAATTTGCCTTTTAAAACTCATTTGCCATTCTCAAACCTTCACTTCAATTTTTCAAATTATATATCACGTTTCCAGTTCTTGTTGAACCCTCGTCTTCAATAGGCTGTGAGTTTTCCACTAAGTCGATTTCAGTCATACCTTCAACCTGCGATTCAAGCAACTCCTAAATGTCAGTTGATTCTATCTGTTCGAACCCATAGAATTCCATATGTGTTCAATCAGTTCGTATCCACTTAGTAGAGAGCAACCCTATAATATCGATCTTATTGATCAAGGTAGTTTCTCACTATAACGGCACTATGCATTATCATGCATAAAAATATAATCTTGGCCGAATAAAGGAGCAAAAAGGAATAGATATTCATCCAAAAAATTTTCTCATAATGGTAACTTGTGAGAGAGTTGCGACAGAACACAGAAAGGTCAGTACGAATAGATGCCTCCGCAAACCATCATAGTACCACTGATAGTACCGGTTTCTGAAAATTAACTGGAGGAGAGCTGCAGGGTGCTCTGCAGTTAGCTGAGGAACTCTGGTAGGTCTTCTGAGATAACGGTTATAAACTGTGAGACGTTTTCTAGCCGTGTCAGTACTATCCTTAATTTAGAGGTTTTTCGATGGACAGATCTGAGATATATCGGTTATAAGATGATCGAATTACTTCAAACCAAACATTATATTCATCATGTGTAATTTGCTTAGATCAAAATGTCTAAGACAACCTTTCCATTTTGGTGTGTAGGATACTCCTAAAGGCACAAATACTACTAAGTCAGTTTTACTCTCATTCAATGTTAAACCATTATCCTCACACCACCCGAGCATACGAAGAAAGCACCTTTTGCTTCATCTGCAAGTCCATCTGGACATTCACCGGCTGTAAGGGCAGATGTATCATCTGCGTAAAGTGAAGTTCTTTAGCTAAACTCACCTTGGTAATCAACAAGATCATTAATAAATAAAACAAAGAACATCAGTCCCAAAATACTACCCTGCGGCACATCACTTTTAAGTTTAATTTCCTTAGATTGGTATTCCCGCCCACCGGACACAAGTCGGACCATCTGAGACCTATCCAGAAGGTAGGATCTAAGCCATTCCCTGATTCTCCAGTTTACCTGGTAGCTTTCTCGAATTGATAGTGTCAAACGCACGGCTGAAATCATTATACCTACGGAAGAAACATATTTTGCCCAAACCGAAGACAACAAGACAACAGGCGAATCCTATCCAGAAACGAGTCCTGCTATTCAGAAATAATTTTTCTAACATTTTGGAAAAAAACGGAAAGCAGAACAACAGATCTATAATTTCCGATGAGTCCAGGATCTCTTTTCTTGAGTACTGGGCAATCGGAGTAATTTTCAATCCAGAAGGAAACTTGTCGCTGTCAAAATACGCATTCACCAAATTAAACAGAACATCAGTTATACAACCACAACATATCTCAGAAAAAAGCGAAAATCTCTTTCGGTCCAGCAGATCGCTTATTAGGTATAGCATTAATATTGTTTTACACCAGATACTGGTGAAAGATACCAAGAATATCTACAAAAAATGATGATTACAGAAAAAAGAGATTACTCTAAAACAAACTGATCAAAACAATCATTGTTGGAAAAATTTTAATACTACTTTACAAGCTATCATTACTGAGTATTTCCGCCTTAAGTCCTTATAAACTTACACATTTGTGCATCTCATTGTTTCTATTAAGGCTTGTTGTTGAAGCCCAAAGGTGCCGCCTGAGTAGCTGATTTAGCGAGCAAGTATGTTGGAAATGCTAAGTCGCCTAAAAAGGGCATAAACTTCCCAAGACCAGATAACTTTTAATCCTTTTGGTGGCAGGTTATCATTGCCCGGTCTAGAAGAGTGGTTCGGAATTCACTATAAGCTGTAGGTACACTGTGTAAATGGGCATACTGTTAAAAGACGAAACAAACAACAAGTCCAAAGTTCAACCAGATATCCTTGAAAGAGTTGTAAAATCTGCTGCGAATAGATTCATCACTCGTTATCTCCTTTTGATGGAATCAATTATATTCTGCAAGACGTTTCCTAACCGTATCAGTATTATCCTCAATTCACAGGTTCGTTTTAAAGGTGAAATTTTGTTTGATCCGCGATTCAACTGCAGGATTATAATCTTCAGGATGTCACTGCCTATATAGATGATGTATATTAAGCATTCTGTAATATCCAGTTTATATTATAGGCAGTATTATGACTGTATTGATTGACAGATCTGGGATTCAAGATGGTTGAGCTACTTCAATAAAAAATGTGTAATTTGTTTAGATCAAATTGTCTAAGACCAAGGAATATAACAACCTTTTGATTTACACAGGCTAGAAGGAGAGGACAGAGCGCAGCCCATGTTGCTGTAAGTGCAAGGGATTCTAATAAATTCACTGTATCGTTGAATATTGAGCCTCAGAGCAAAGCAGTTTTCCACTTGAAATACGAAGAACTTCTGGAGAGAAAGAAAGGAAAATATGAAATCGTGATAAATATACACCCAGGCCAACTTGTACATAGACTCTTCACTGAGGTAGGTAAATTTTATTTAAATTGTTTGGATGATCTAGATCATCCTCGATCATCAATTGGAGTAATAACACATTTCATGAGTTTCGATTCTAAATGGTAGCATACGGAACCAACTGTTCTTGGAATGCCCTGTATGGTAAGTATTAGTATATTTAGTATATTTTCAGAAGTAATCTTAGTCTAGAGATGTCCTTCTAGTTCTTTTCGTTGTGGTTTCTGCTTCATCAACTCTTTCGTAATGTATGTACGTGGAGGCCTTTCCAATGCAGTGCAAGGATTTGGGTCAAATAGGAGGCTGTTTGTTGCGTTTTCTCTGTTTCATTTTCTCAACATCTAGAATAGAATCGAATCCATGTTTTCCGTTCTACACGTTGTCCTATTTTCTCTGCCACTCGTTCGACACGTTCTTTCTGGTTTTAGCTTTGTTGATTAATATTTTGGAAAAGACGGAAAACAGAACAACAGATCTATAATTTCCGATGAGTCCAAGATCTCTTTTCTTGAATACTGGGCAATCGAAATAATTTTCAATTCAGAAGAAAACTCGTCGCTCTCAAAATATGCATTCACCAAATTAAACAGAACATCAGCTATACAACCACAACATATCTCAGCACAAAGCGAAGAATCTTTTTCGGTCCAGCAGATCGCTTATTAGGTATAGCATTAATACTGTTATACACCAGATACTGGTGGAAGATACAAAGAATATCTACAAGAGACAAAATGATGATTACTGAAAAAGAGATTATTGCAAAACAAACTGATCAAAACAATCATTGTTGAAAAATTAAAAAATTACTGTCCATGCTATTATTACTGACTATTTCCGCCAAAAGTACTCATAAGAGTCTCACACATTTGTGCCTCTCATTGTTTCTATTAAGGCGTGTTGTTGAAGCCCAAATGTGCCGCCTGAGTAGCTGGTTTAGTGAGCAAGTATGTTGGAAATGCTAAGTCGCGTTAAGGGCATAAACTTCCGAAGACCAGATAACTTGTAATCCTTGTGGTGGCAGTTATCATTGCACGGTTTAGAAGAGTGGTTCGGAATACACTATAAGCTGTAGGTCCACTGTGTAAATGGGCTAAGTTCCCGAGCATACTGTTAAAAGACGAAACAAACAACAAGTTGCTGTAAGTGCAAAAGATTCTAATAAATTTACTGAATATTGAGCCTCAGAGAAAAGCAGTTTTCCACTTGAAATACGAAGAACTCTTGGAAAGAAAAAAGCCTGAAGCTCTTTGCCCTAGCTGAAAGCTCTATTGGCGTCATTTCCACCTCCACTACTTTTGCTCTTGTTAAAGCCGCTTAGTAGGCACAGCTAAAAATAAAAGTCATCCTCTTCTGAGCTTTCTCCATATGTTTCAAATATTATTTCATTCTTGTTGCCTCTTTCCTCCCGGGGCTCCGTAAAGTAGAGCTGAGTGTATTACTTCGCTAGGACTCTCCTTCGAGCAGTTTTTGCTTCATCTATCCTGGAGTGCAGTTGTTTTATTTATTCAGCTTTTTTATCAGTTTGCTAGCTACCTCCTCCATATGGACGCCGTACTTAAGATGAGAATCTTTGGACCATAGTGTTACCCTTCATGTTGAAGGTTATTTCTCGAGTTTTTTCCTTTCGAACAGTATTGTTCCCCATATCATATATTACAGTAGGTCTTTACCCTGGCTGATGTGTCATTTATCTTCAATCTCAGTTCTTCACTGGTTTTCCACTTGACTATTTTCGACTAATCATCCAATATGCGATGACTTCTACAACTTTTGAGACTTTTCACCTAAGCACGCTGTCAAACAGAATGCTTCGCAGTAAAGTATCCAGAACACACTCCACTCATGGAACTGAAAACCTTAATTCGTCAAGAGCTCTTACCAGTCAACACAGGCCTACTAGAAAGAGTGAAATCCAGTTTCCTCCTATTGCAGCAACAGTGGCTTCCCCTGTCCCAGTCTGCATTTTATTTGAAGCATCATGTCTCTGCATTATTGAGCTCATTTTGATTACTTCTGTCGACATTACTCCAGATAAATTTAAATAAAAATAGAATTCTGTGATTTCTTGGGGTTTTCCATGAGAAAATATATATAATATATATTTTTCTTCTTAATCAGGTTTCGATCAATGAGACAGCACCCTTAGCTTTCGTGCGAACACCGTCCCTGAGATCGGGAAATGAAATTGATAAGAATAATGTTAACCCACATGCAGAAATAGTGTCAGAGAAGGAATACGCTATTGTAAGATTCCATCCAAATGAGGAAGAACAAAAGGAATTTGCTAAAGCATTATTCACTAATAAAGAAGATGAAGGTCTCAAAGGGCAATTTGTGGTTGAATATGATGTTGAAAGAAATACCGATGGCGGGGAAGTAAGATTCTTTTTGAAGTTCTCTAATTACAATTTAGCCATGAATATATAACTAACTCTATATTGTTTAGGTATTGCGAAATGATGAATATTTCGTACACTATTTTGCCCCTGATAAACTGGAAGCCATTCCCAAACAAATAGTTTTCGTCCTTGATGTCAGTTCGAGTATGATGGGTGAAAAAATGACGCAACTAATCGATGCAATGGTTCATATTTTAGGGGATCTTAAGCAAACTGACACTTTCAGTATTGTTGCTTTCTACACCCACGTAAAGGTTTGGGATTCGGAATCAAACAGTTTTTCTGAATATAGATATGAAAACAACGATGCAAATTTTCTAAAGGTAAGAAAAGGTTGGTTTATAACTTTCTTGTTAATTTAGATAAGAATGCCTCAGACTTTTTCTAGCTTATTAACTTCATCATCATCATAGTCACAATGTCTTATTAGACTTGTTGTGAACTCGTTAAATGCATTTGAGTCGGAGCTAGAACGCTACCGATACGAAGATTATCAATTGTTTTCGGAATTGTAACACGCCATCTTTCGCGATTTCGAGTTAGTTCGGTGACTTTTGTGACACTCACATCCATCAACTGTTTCGTTGCATCCACCCAGCGTGCAAGAGAACGGCCACGACGTCGCCCATTCGGAGTATGATCTTGGACAACAAGTTTCTCCATATTATCGCTTCTATGAATGTGACCGAAGAACGTCAGAATTCGCGTGAATAAATGAATAGAGGAGAGCCTGAAGGAGAGCTCAGAAGCATATAGGAATATAGATTTAATAAGAGTCTAAACTAACGACATTTTGGTGCTTTTAGTGATATTATTGTCACGCCATATTTTAGTGAGCTTCGTCATGGCCGCCCGTGCTTGCTGTATACGTCGTCTAATCTCATTTCCACTAGTTGGCAACGGCCAACAGACTTCATTTCATATAGTTGTTATGTTCCCTGTCTACGATCATAACCGTGGTTTCATTATAGTTAATACCAAGACCATACGCTGCACTATGCTGTACTAGGTTACTCGCCGGCAATTAATTTATTGATTAGTTATTAACTAAGAATCAATGATAAAAAAAATATATACACTTTATTGCTCTAAATTCGAATTCTCCTCCAAATAAAACAGTGTCAAGGGTCAAGTAGTTTTCTGATGAATTATACATTACTATTGAAACCTAGAGAAGTTGACAAAATAATAATATAATTAATAACTTTATTTCCTTCAGAATGTTGCAACACTGAAAACGTCAAGATATATATATATATATATATATATATATATATATATATATATATATATATATATATATATATATATATATATATATATATATTATTATTAATTTCATTGTTGACCGTATTGAATGTTTTACTCCTAAATACATAGACGACTGTCTACCCACTCTCAGTTTCAAATTAGACGAGACAGAGTTGTTCCAGTGTAATAATCGTGATAGTCTTCATAACGCATCATTTCATAACGATTTTTCAATACCACTGTCACCATTTTAAGCAAACAGATGGCCTACCTCAGGGATCTGTTCTTGCACCTCTTATCTTCAATTTATATATGTCTGACATCCCTGAATCTTCCTGTACAAAGTTTATTTATGCTGATGATATTGCTTTGGTTTTTGACACTATGACTTCGAAACAATTAAGCAAACACTGACTTCTGATTTAGAAATTCTGAACATTTTCTTCAGCAAATGGCGTTTACCTTCTAATCCTTCGAAAACTGAGGTTTCTCGTTTTCATCCAAATAATCATGAGAAGGATAGACAACTAAGAGTACTCTTCAATCAATCACTATTAACTCATAATTTCACTCCAACATATCTTGGTGTAAAGCTTGATCGTTTTTGACGTTACTGCTTTAGCTTTAGTGTTTTCAGCAGCAGAATATTGCTGTCAGGTGTGGTTGAATAGTGCTCATGTCAATAAGATTGGTTCTCAGTTGAACTGTTCTATGAAAGTTATAAGTGGATGTATCAGTTCAACTGCTACCCCATGGGTTTCAGTTATTTGTAAAATAGTTCCTTCTTATATTCGCAGGAAATTAGCTCTCAAATCGTCTTGGGATAAGTACCACTCATTTCCAGAACTCTTTCCGATAATACACGATCTTCAAAATTCACCTAATCTGAGATTGAAACCTAGGAAAGGCTGTTGATCTTTGGAGAACTGAATGGCAGGAAGTTGATATTTTTAATAAAGTTCTCATAGAAGATCCTTCCAAAAGGGTTGAAGGTTTCGGTATAAGTATGTTGTTCAATTGGAATACTGTAGAAAGTCCGGCATGTGAATGTGTCGCAGCTGAAGAAACAATAAAACATTTAGTCCTCGATTGTCCTATATACCATTTTACGGGTGGTTTTCAAGAAATTCATTGCGTTTCAGATAATTTCATGAACTGGGTAGAGAACTTCAAGTCTATTTAGAGATTAGTTTTTGCTCCCCCTTAGTGTTTTTTTTTTCATGGTGTATGTTGGTAGGAAAGGGCTACACCCATGTAGGGCTTCATTCCCAAAAGGTGCATGAGATGTTTCCTGTTGAAAAACAGAGGAGCATTAGTTGAGTTCTTAGATCCAAGTGAGTTTAGACATATAAGAGTTAGGTACGTTTTCATGAAATATTTTTCTGCTATTTTTCTTTTTCCATTGTCCATTGATTTTGTCTGTCCCAATCCCCTTCCATTTCACCCTTGTCTTCGTGAAGAAGTCTTGGAAATCTTGAAGTGCAAAATGACACTGAGAGAATGAAGCTGCTAAGCAGAAAAATTTTTTTTTTTTTTCCACACGTTTTTCCACTCGTTTACTAAATCATACGCAAGATAGTATGGTTCTCCTGTTACATTTCCTGTGCTCTCACTTTAGGGGAAATCGTAGGAGGCATGATGCGAGTTTAGATGCCTGATTAAGGACGGGCATGGTCTGTTTTTTCTGCTGGTATTCTATTCATTCGCTTGTTTTTTACGATTGTGTTTTTTCTGGCACACACCAAAATTATAGCTATAAGCATTTATTGTAAATACAATTATTCGAATTTTTGTAAATCCTCCCTTTTCAAAAGAATATATATGCTCACTTCATTGTTCTTAGATGCTGAAAGAGAAAAACATACCCCAGTCGATACTTGCAACACCAAATAACATCGCCAAAGCAAAAGCTTTCGTAAAAACTATGGTCGCATCGGACTTCACTAATATACTTGGAGGTTTAGATGTAGGATTATTAATAGTGCAGAAAACCCGAGAAAATAGCTCAGAATTTCGACAACCTATAATTGTTTTCCTTACTGATGGAGAGCCGACTGAAGGAGTAACGGATGGAGATGAGATTTTGTCTGCGGTAAGTGTACATCATAAGTCTCAAAACTGACAAAACTTATGGTTAGTAAGGTAACAAGAAACTTGCAATCAAAAAGTTTGTACCTTTAACGATCGTCTATATTTTTGCTTCCAATATAAAAAATGAGGAGATACTTCCACTTTCTCCAAGTGAACTATATTCAGTTTGATAAATAACTCGTGTTTTCTGTATCACTCCAATTCTCTTCATTTCAGATCAGACGACAGAATACCGAGGACAAGAAAACACCAATTTTCTCCCTATCTTTCGGCAGTGGCGCAGACAAGGCTCTCCTCAAAAAATTGTCATCTGAGAATCTTGGATTTTCGAAACATATTTATATTGGCAAAGATACATCCCTTCAACTTCAAGATTACTATCAATTGATATCTTCACCCTTATTGAAAAATGTATCTTTTGAGTACACCAAAAATGCAACGAAATCCACGAAACATCAGTACCCATTATATTTTAAGGGTTCGGAAATCATTGTTGCTGGAAAAGTACCTTCAGGTGAGTATTTATTATCGTACTTCTATACCATTCTGAATACTTTTCCTGCTGACAGTATATTAGGGTAACAACTCCAGTCATTAGCCACTTAAGGATTATGCAATCTCTTTTTGAAGTTGAACAATAAATTTTAGACGAACAAAGCAAGACCTAGTTATTCCCTTGTGAATGGAACGTTTCAGATTTCAAAAAACGTTTTAAATTTCCATTAAGGAATAGTTTCTTAGATAAAAAGAAGCAGAATTCAAATAATGTTCAAATTGTGCAGTTGTTGGCCATCTAGTTGCAGTTGTTCGAATACTTTAGATGAAATTGTTGGCCACTAATATGAATCATTCTTTTTTGCACTTATCATACTCGAAAATGTCCTTTTGAGAGTCTATTGATGGTCTAACACACGTGAAATGGAATCGTCTTGTATAAGTATTGCATTTGATGCCAAGTTTCGAGATGTTTATTTCTTTATGCAGCTAGTTTTATTTATTCGATAGCGTCGCTGTTTTTCTTTCGTTTTATTAAAATATCAGACACAAACTTTGATTCATTGACTCATGATTCTATCCACTCTCCATTACTGCTTCGGAATGATAATGGATTGACATCTTTATTCCGCTCATTGGTAAAGGACTATTTTTTATCGCTCTCTTTTTTGGGTAAGTATACTTTTACACCTCTTCTTGAAGCGGATGCTACGATTTCTGTATTTGCAATAAATTTTTCGGGAACGGTGATGAAACTTTCTTTAAGTCTCGGAAATGCTGATTTCGGTTAACAGTTATTCATATTTATGTTCTTTACGCTCCTGTTCTTCTTGCAGAACTGATAATGGTCCAAAGCTCCCATCTTTTCCCGTTTTTTCTCTGCTATGATCTTAGGTTTCGACACTTTCTTCTGGTTGTTCCTCTGGAGATTTTTTCTTTCATTATATTGAATTGACATCTCCTCCTGGCGATCTGACGAAGTAAGCACAAAAGGTAATCTCTCAGTCTGTTTTACCCCTTTCGTTCTGAAGTGTTTGGCCAGAAAAAGAAATGGTGGATCGGCCTTTGTATTTTTGAAGTGTTATTTAGTTGCTTTTCCGGTGTTTCGTATGCATCAACTGATTTTCTATCCATAATCCATCCATAACATCGCATAAATCCTCTAGGTTGTACGTTTCAGATGATACCAGATAATCTGAAGGGCGTTATCTGATTTATCATGAAACTTTTTAATATTTCATAGAGTAATTGTGTATCCTTCACCCCCAGGTTCGTTTATCCTTTCAGTTCCTTTTATCCTCACTAAATCATTAAACGAAATAGACTCATCACCGGAGGCATTATCATCATGTACAGTGACATTTGTCATAATTTAAATACGAATGTAAAAATAATTTTGCAAATTTTTTCTATAATTTACTCAAGATCCACGTAGAAATAATATATGGACGATGTCAACCCAAATTTTTGGGTCCATAATGAATCTAGAACATCTATAGTTCATAATCGGCATCACTTAGAAGACCGAATCTGGCCATCGGGGCTTTTTCGGTCAAACAGAGAGGGAATTGTTTTGTTGAGTTTAAATATTGAAGGGATTTCCAAGAATAAATGCGATTATTCTTCAAAATTGGCAAGCAAGAACAAAGTAGAAGTGATTATGCTTCAGGGGACTCACACTGCGACCGAAGAACATCTCCGCGAAAGAGGAAATATCGCAGGTTATGTACTTTTTGATTATATTCTATTTATGGCCTTGCTTGCTATGTAAAATCTTCATCATTCAATCATATTGAACTTGTACAGGAGGGTATATTGAGGGTGTTTTCTATATTGCGTTCAAATTTTTGATGTGTTCGTCGTTAATATTTATAATACTCCTGGCGAAATCTGGCCCATCAATTTCGGTATTATTTTTCCCCACCCTGTGGTGACTTCAGTTGCCATAACAATCGATGGGGTTATACAGAAAACGACAGGAGTAGATTTCATTAGTTGAATGGATGGAAACCAATGATTTTCAACTTGTATTCGATGCGAAGGCAAAAGGCACTTTTCATTCTGCCAGATGAAATCGCGACTATAATCCTGTTCTAACGACTCTGAATCATTTCCTCTTCTTGTTCGTCGAAAAGTACTTTCAGATTTCCCTCACAGTTAACACAGGCCAGTTTTCATTTTGTTAGGTGTTAAATTTACATTTGCAGATTCATTAGAAAAACCAAAAAGGAATTTCAAAAGAGCTCGTTGGAATGATTTCACTAAACAGGTAGATAGTGATTTTAGATGGGTTCCCCCCTTGGGTAGATATTATTTCCGGTTTATAGGAATTGTCAAAAATGCTGCTAAAAAACATATTCTCAGAGGCTTTCGAAAGGATTATATACCTGGATGGTCAGAGGAATCAAATGTTCTTTATGAGGATTGTCAGCAAAATCCTTCCAGAGAGAAAGCCGATGCACTTTTTAGTTCTTTGATTAATAGCAGAAAGAATAAATGGAATGAGTTGATGAATGGTATGAACTTTCGTCATTCTAGTAGAAGTTCCTGGGATTTGTTGAGGAAATTCTGTAGCATCTAGGCTTGTTAATGTGTCTAAAAGTGTGAAGATTAGTAGATATGACAAGAATAGAATGAAACGAATCTTATATAAAAGGAGGAGGGATGCTATCACGGTTGAGGATTTATTGAATCCCTTTGAAGGAGAAGAGCTCAAATCTGCAATAAAATCTACTGGAGTTCGTTAAGCTCCAGGATTTGATGGCATTTTTTCTGAATTTTTTAAACATCTAGGAAATAACGCTGAAAAGTGGTTACTATCCTTGTACAATGACATACTCAGGCTCAGGTAATATTCCCGTTGAATTTAGAAAGGCTAAAGTTATTGCTATTCTAATCCAGAACTTCCTAGTAGTTATCGACCTATCAGCTCACTTTCTGTTTTTTCAAAATTTTAGAAAGAATTCTTTATCAGAGGTTAGAACCAATCATTGACAGAGCTCTGTCCACTTCTCAGGGGGGTTTTCGAAAAAACTGGAATTGTTCTGATCAGGTTTTTAGGTTTATACACTTTCATTGAGACAGGATTTCAGGGTAAACTTAAAATCGGCGCTGTATTTGTAGATCTCTCTTCGCTCATTGTTGAGCGTATTGAATGTTTTACCCTAAATACATAGACGACTGTCTGCCCACTCTCAGTTTCAAATTAGACGAGACAGAGTTGTTCCAGTGTAATAATCGTGATAGTAATCACAACGCATCATTTCATAACGATTTTTCAATACCACTGTCACCATTTTAAGCAAACAGATGGCCTACCTCAGGGATCTGTTCTTGCACCATCTTCATTTTATATATGTCTGACATCCCTGAAACTTCCTGTACAAAGTTTATTTATGCTGATGATATTGCTTTGGTTTTTCGACACTATGACTTCGAAACAATTAAGCAAACACTGACTTCTGATTTAGAAATTCTGAACATTTTCTTCAGCAAATGGCGTTTATCTCCTAATCCTTCGAAAACTGAGGTTTCTTGTTTTCATCTAAATAATCATGAGAAGGATAGACAACTAAGAGTATTCTTCAATCAATCACTATTAACTCATAATTTCACTCCAACATATCTTGGTGTAAAGCTTGATCGTTCTTTGACTTTCAAATTTCATATTGATGAATTATGTCAGAAGTTGAAAACAAGAAACAATATACTACATAAACTAGCTGGATCTAATTGGGGCGGCGGAGTCTCTACTTCGCGAACTACTGCTTAAGATTTAGTATATTCAGCAGTAGAATATTGCTGTCAGGTGTGGTTGAATAGTGCTGATGCTCAATAAGATTGATTCTCAGTTGAACTGTTCTATGAGAGTTATAAGTGGATGTATCAGTTCAACTGTACCCCATGGCTTCCGGTTATTTGTAATATATTTCCTTCCCATATTCACAGCTCTTAAATCGTCTTGGGATAAGTATCACTCATTTCCAGAAGTTTTTCGATAATACACGATCTTCAAAATCCACCTAACCTGTGATTGAAATCTCGGAAACCTATTTGGTCGATTGCCTTTTTGCGTACACGGGTGGAGGCTGATGATCTTTGGAAAAAGTTCTCATAAAAGATCCTTCCAAAAGGGTTGCAGGTTTCGATATAATTGGTGCACATTAAATCGTCTCAGGACAGGACACGGTCGTGATAATAGTATGTTGTTCAAATCGAATACTGTAGAAAGTGCGGCATGTGAATGTGGCACAGCTGAAGAAACAATAAGACATTTTGTCCTCGATTGTCCTATTTACCATTTTACGGATGGTTTTCAAGAAATTCATTCCGTTTCAGATAATTTCATTAACTAGGTAGAGAAGTTCAAGTCTATTTAGGAAATTAGTTTTTGCTCCCCCTTAGTGTTTTTTTTTCCATGGTGTATATACCCAAATGTTCTGGATCCATTTTGTATGGAGTCCAGTTTCAATTTGTTTATTGTCGTCCTTGGAACTGATGCAAAATGAATCTTTGTTATTGCAGAACTCAGATTTTCTCTACTGAATTCAAGAACAGCTTTGGTCCAACTATATTTTAAAGGCTTAAAAGCAGCAACATCAGCCGGATGCATGATTCTTCTCGCGTTTGAGTTTAAAGCTACCAATATTATTCCCAACTCCGAACATAATCCAGTAGTTTGTTTCATGACCACTAACGAATAAAATTATAGGAAACTTCGTGTTTCTCCGAATTAAAATCAAATTTAAAATATTATATATTCGAAGAAATTTCCGTTTTCATTCATCTAGGTTCATTTGTTCCCACTCCCCAGTCATTATCAGCCACCGACAAAGATAGATCAGCTGGTTGTCTTTTATAAGGTTATATATTCATTGGAGGTATAATGTGTCCAGTCGCTTCGAAAGTGAACATAACGGTAAGGTTTACTTTCGGATTGTGTTCAATTTCATAAACGTTCTTGCTTCCTCTAATTGCTAGAACTTATTTATTCTTTGGACATAGAAGAAAGCAGGTCTCATTGCTATTGAAAATGCGCAATGGGACATTGAGGATTCCACTGTAGCCTTTTCGGCCCAAATAGACTTCTACATCTGAAAACAGTATTTTTATATCATTTTCAGAATTATTGGAGCTCGATGAGACCCCTTCCTGGGTCCTAGTGGTGATATCAGGATGTCTTTTCAGGAAACCTTTGTACCATCCTTCACCTGGCATGTTATTCACAAACGGGTTTTTACGTGGATTGCTATCGAAAAACTCTTTACCGACGCTTGGACATCTTTTATTCTTAGTGCGATCCCTTTAGCTTGACAGGAGTTTATCTATTATTTGAAGCGATTGTCTTCATCAACTTTCAGGATAGAAGTTTGGTCTACAGAAACCCTATCATGAAATTTGACGCTAGACCTGAACTGCAGGGTAACCCTTGGTACCTAAAACTGTTCAGCAGTTCGTCTTTGCTCACGCCATTTTCAATAGCTTTTACGGCATGGCTTTCTTTATGCTCTTCAGATATTCTGAATTTGTAAAGAATAATGCTCTTGTGAAAACTCTGAAGGAATAGTTTCTTCCAGAAGCAACGTTGATAATATAACTAGTTGTTTGCCATTGAAACTGTTGGCCGTAGCAAAAAACTGATGAATGGAAAGATAATATGATTTTATTTGTGTTCAAATTCGAAATTCCATCGAAATAATCAAAATCAACACAAATTCGATCAAGTTCAAAATTTTCACATTCTTATAGTTGTGGATCGCCTGGCCAACAACTGTTGCGTGAATGATTTACCGATGCAGTTGTTGTCGACTGCAAACCGCCAAAAATTCTAACCTAATGAGACAACAGTTGAAAAATAGAATGAATGATCCAACAGTAATACGTTTAAACCCTTTAAGTCATGATATAATGATACGTTTATTAATGACCACTGCTGAATGCTCCAAGTTCCTAAAGAATTGTAACGTTCTTTAGGGACTATATTTTTAATATTATATCTAGTTAAGTAAATGAAAATTCAATCTCCCCAACTAAACGTATATTTCTTTTCGAACTGTGTATCACCGGTATCAAGCTGAGAAGAGGGCGAGAGCAGCCGCGATACCTTATTCAAATAGTTTATGTACAATGATGCCGGCTCTCATTATATATCTTAATACTAAATTATTTACAATAGTATTCATATCTTACAAGAATGTCTAACTTTTCACGGTGATATAAAGCAAGGATGGTCACAGCGTGCGAATACGTTCTACGTCATAATCACTACTGACCTCAGAAGGTGTCATAAGTGAAAACATAATGAAGGAATATTGCCAGATTCATATTTGAGAGGCAAAAATTGTTTCAGATCACTATATCTCTTATTTTGTCAAACAGAACATGAAGTGAACAACAATCGATGAGTGACCCACAATTGTATCATTTACCTCACTAAAAGTTTCTGTCAGTATTACAAATGCACTCCCTACACATTTTTCAAGGAAGATTTACTAAAGACTCATTCCAGGTTACAAAGATGAATATCTCGTTCAAGGATGGAAACCAGGAGGTAATATTCAAATGAAACCCAAAATAATTGAGTCTCCACATTCTTTAGAAAGATTATGGGCTTATTTAAAAGTCCGTGAACTTTTGGATGAGAGAGAACTTGGTGATAAAAAAAGGGAACTAACTAAGGAAGCAGTTGATTTGGCTCTCAAATTTTCGTTCGTTACTCCAGTTACCTCGCTGGTTGTAGTTAAACCTAACGGCTCCCATGCAGTGGATACGGAGGATGCTTCAAAAGCAGTTACAGGTAAGTTTAATAATAATATAAGTCATGTTCCGCGATAAAATTAAGTTGCACAAAACTACACTGCGTCATGAAATTAACGCATATAATTGAAAATGTATATTTGAAGAATTATTTTCCAGTAACCCACCAGCACTAAGGAATGCTGGAGAACAATCGAAATGAAAATGGTACTCATAAAAATTGAAATTGAAATAATAATGAAAAATGCAAAACTCTTGAAAAAATCCCAAAAAACCTATTTATACCGGATATTCCCAACCCTGGAGAGAATAACAGCATAACATCTACCATTTATTCTAGATCTACCTTCCAATATTTATTATCTGAATGCAAAATTTTCAACTGTATGTCGAAAGAGTGACTATTTCTTAGGAGATGATTCGCGTAATTTGAATCTGATTTTCATTTGAAAAACTGCGTTTATGTTCCGATATTCTAATATTAAAATTTCTATGTGTTCTACCAATGTAGAAATTATCACAGTTATTGCAATTCAATCGATAAACACTTGATTTATTGTTTTTATCTGATTTGGTTTTATTATTTTTATTACTTTTTATATATTATTATAAAAAGTAATAAAACCAAATCAGATAAAAACAATAAATCAGGTGTTTATAGATTGAATTGCAATCACTGTGATAATTTCTACATTGGTAGAACACATAGAAATTTTAATATTAGAATATCGGAACATAAACGCAGTTTTTCAAATAAAATATCGGATTCAAATTACGCGAATCATCTCCTAAAAATTCGATCCACAGTTTGAAAATTTGCATACAGATAATAAATATTGGAAGGTAGATCTTTGGGAAACTTTAGAAATCAATAAACACAAACACTCAGCTAGACTCATCAATGAACAAATCGATTTAAGCCCTTCACTTCTATTGAATCTCTTCAGGGAGCAATGTATTCCTTAATTTCATTGGATTTACCTGTCATCAATAACCACTTAAAAAGGAGCAACCCAATAAGCTTCTAATTACTCAAGAACGTTTGCATTTATATTCTCATTCTTATTTTCTGTACATTCAATCGTCTGAAGGTGTATTGGAACGTGTTACGAATCAGAATTATTAAGTAAAATTCCCAAAAACACATTACTTGTTTTTTTTATTGATAATAGAATCTTACCAAGTAAAAGCCTCCCAAATTCAAACCTAGAATAATGTGCCAGAAGTATAAATTAGCATATAGAAAAGTGCAAAAGTTATAAACTATACAAGATTGAACACTATGTGTTTTTCACTGGAGTGTAAAAACTCATACTCAATATCAAGCGAACGTTAACGTGTGACAGTCTTAATTGCTCACCATATTATTGTCTTAAAATTCTTCAATTACAATTCAACCAGATAAAGGATCTTACTTTTTCACTAAAAGATTTAATTTCATCTTTTGCTACTTTGTTTCCGAATGAGGTAGACCCAAATTTACCCGACGAAGAATTCGGTTTCAATAGGAAAGAACGCCTACACACTATGTTAAAATGTAAGCCAAAGTATGGTTGATAATTTTGAGCATCAAATTTTTTTTATTTTCAGCTTTTGGGGGTACTAAATCGAACACAATCTCACCAGGTGAGTAAAATTTCGAGTGTTTTTGTCATGGCATCAACGTCTTGTTAAAAGACGATAACCGCATTAGTGATATGCTGATTTCTATATTTGTTACTGTTATTGTGGTAAATAATTTTTCATTTCCAGCTTTCGGAGGTACTATGTCGAACAGAAACTTACCAGGTCAGTAAAATTTCGAGTATGTTCTACTGTCTAATTTTCGCATTTGGAAACTGCTGATTTCTATATTTGTTACTGCTATTGTGGTAAATAATTTTTCATTTTCAGCTTTCGGAGGTACTATGTCGAACAGAAACTTACCAGGTGAGTAAAATTTCGAGTATGTTCATGTCATTATCATTGTCTGTATAATACCTTTTAGCATCAACGTCTTGTTGAAAGACGATAACCGCCTTAGTCATATCGCTAGTGACGCAATTGTGTCAAAATATGCGGCTTTCTTAGTGATAGCGTGATCTGTCTAATTTTTTCGTTTGGAAACTGCTGATTCTATATTTGTTACTGCTATTGTGATAAATAATATTTCATTTTCAGATTTCGGAGGTACTATGTCGAACAAAAACTTACTCCGTGAGTAGAACTTTTAATATTTTTCTTTATTACTTTCTAACAGTCAGTGTATTCATGATGACACCCTAGAAATGATAATTTTCCAGGGTATTTTCATCTCTTACGTTTTGTGGATACCTTAGTGTACCCTAAATTACTTCTGTACTTTGAAGGTAAGCATATGCGTATGCATTGGACGAATCGCATCGAACAAATCCGTTTGTAGACAGTTCATCCACTTAGTCGTAGTAATCATACAGCTAGCCAGCTTTCACCATATTTCGTAGCAAGCGAACGAGTGACTCATCAGTGTGAATCGGGGAAGTTGTCTCTTCGATCAATCGCATAGCATTGCCGACAAACCAATTCATCCGATCCGTTCGATTCGGATAAAACGACATTACTTTAGTTTATATACAAAAATTCGTTGTGTGTGATGCGAATTTGAGGACGCTCATCTCTAACCCAGATGAACCCATGTGTTTAATTTCGAGTTTTCCATGTTTTCGAATGGTTTTAGGTTAGAAAAGAACTTTCATTTCATAAGATGGATTCATCAGGACCGAGATGTTATCGCTGAAACCTCAGAGTGAACATCAATACACCTTTCGAAAAGATAAATCAACCGATCTGGCACTTGACGATCTAGTAGAGAGTATCACTCAGCCTCTGGATCGCAAGGAGACTGCAGCTGCAGTCTCCAAGGACATCGGGGTGCATTTAATGTGATCCCCTTTAATTCACTATGCGAGGCTGCAATAGCCAGAGAGGTACCAAATATTATTGCGGAATGGATTAGCAATATGCTGAATGCCTGAGTAATTAGCACTTCCCTGGAAGAGGAAGTACTCAATTTCGTGGCTGGCTGGGCAGCCGCCAGGGAGGGAAAACTATCCCTTCTATTGTGATCCCTGCTGGTTTATGACCTTCTGACAATAATGGGCTTTGGAAGGCTATGCCAGCTATTCAGGAGTAGTGTGAAGATGACAAACTTTGCATAAACCCTCACAAAACCCCTGTAATATCATTTAACAGAAGAAGAAGGATATATTCCACTTGCGGAGGGAGCAAATATCCGGGGATTAGCTTGGATAGTGAGCTCACGTGAAATTCGCTCTTGGAAGACACAGAACACAAAACTAAACATTCCTTTTGGGCATGTCAAATGACCTGTGGAAAGAAATGGGGTCTAGCCCCAAAGCAACTTCAGTGGCTACATGTGATAGTGGTGAGACCACGTATCACATACTAAAGCTCTCTAAATTGCACAGAACGGCCTGCTGGAGGATTACTGGAGCTTTTTGCTCAGGATAGAGGAATTTGGATTAAACAAACTGAAGCTGACTGAGCTGATCAAGCTCTCGCCCACAAAGCTTCTATTCTTTACAAGAAGGATGGAGCTTGTGGGTGACACAATAGACCACTGGGTCGCATTGGCCGGGCTGTTGGGCAGCCGTCAATTATAATCCATATATCTATCTACCTACATATTTGGTTATTTACTACACTCCCCACAAAAATTGTCGCATCACTCTACTTCTCGAACAATACTATAAACTTTTAGGTTGGTTATTCAAGAGTAGCTTGGTAACTTTCAGAAGTGTAAAATAAGAAGAAATCTTAAAAAGAGATGAGTTTATGATGGAAAATATATCAACAATTTTCGAGTTAATGAAGAATTAAAAAATTCTACCATCTTCAAACGTCAGTATACGTCTCGGAAACCCTTAAACAAATTTTGGATGTACTCTTGAGTCACTGAGTTCCATTTGCAGGAAGCAGATTTTCTAGTTGTTGGTGTGTTCTACAAGGCATCCTTCGATGCTGAATTTTCCATCCCATGTTGTCCCAAACGTGTTCTATGGGATTCAAGTCGAGACTTCTGGCTGGCCATCTTAAAATATCAATTTCGGATTTTTGCAGAAATTCTGTAACTACTCTAACTGCATGAGGCCGAGTATTATCATGCATATAAAAGTTTTCGCCAATCAATGGGCCAAAGGGTACAACATGGGGTTCAAGGATATCTGCGATGTATCTGTCCGCTGTCATTCTTCCATTATTCACTAGGACTAACTCAGTTCGACCGTGGAAAAAAATGCCTCCCCACACCATTACTGAGCCCCCTCCGAAGTTTTCAGTTTGCCGGATATTGCATTGCTGATACCGTTCCCCAGGTCGTCTGTATACAGGCATGCGTCTATCATTTGATTTTAAACAGATCCTGGACTTGTCGGAAAAGAGAACATTCGACCATTCTGGAATACCCCAATTTGCATGTTCCCTCGCAAATTGAAGTCTTCCAAGTCGATGCTCTCTGCTAAAACGCGGGCCGGTAGAAGCCACCCTTGGTCTGATATCGTCTTCTCTGAGCCTGTTCGTAACAGTTTGCAATGAAATATGCACATTTATGGAAAGTGCAGGTTCATTTTGAGCATTCTAGCCGTACAGTGCCGAACTCTTAGTGCAGTTAAACGAAGCCAACAATCATCAACTGGTGTTGTTACCTGATTTCTTCCCTCTCTGGGAAAATATGGAAGAGGGGCCCTTCCATATTCCGCTGTTTCGTGGTACCGATCAGTTGCTCTTGAAATAGTGCTTTGGTTAACATTCAACAAGTTATCCACGTAACGTTGGCTTTGCCTCTCCTCTAGAAGTGTTACAATTCTTACCACTTCATGATCACTCAAATAGAGTCCAGGACGTACAACAGCCATTACAATAAATTCAAAGATTCGAAAATCAACAAGAAACACAGAAAATTTGCATTAATTTAGCGTGAAAACTGAAGAGAAATTGAATGAATACTGATAGTCAAATAAACTCATTCTTGTTTCAGATGTGTTTTAGATCATATGGAAATTAATGTTACTACATAGATAAGATTTTTTCCCTCATATGTCCAATAACATATGTTGACAAAGAAACTACGATCGATCTTCTTAATCGATTGTGGAATTCAGAATACCAGGTGATGCGACAATTTTTGTGGTGTGTGCATTTGTAATTGTGTTCGTTTCAATATTTTTTCAATTAAGCAACGTTCAAAACTATGAGCTATAATTCGAATTATTTCTATACCTATACATGACTGGAAAAAAACTATTCTAGTGGGAGTTCACTCGATTCTAATCGAGATTCAATTCATTTCAGTTTCTGGACATTCTTTGTCTTCTAGGACAGATGATTTCATGTTTGGTAGTAAGTATTATTTTGAATATTTCTCATAATAATAATCATAACTTCCCATGCAGGATGTATCTAGAGTAAACGCAACTGCTCTAAGTGGTGATAAATTACTAATTGGATATCGTTATTTGTACCTTTAGCTTGTCGTTAACAATATTCGGGCTGGTTTTTGCTTCTGTTCGGAATTTAAACGAGCCAAATTTTTTGATCCAATTTTATTAAAAATAAGGTGAAAAAATTTCGACTTTCTTGTACTGAAGCTATGTGAAATATTGTGACTAGAGGAAAAGAACCATACTCTTTCCATGCTCTTTTTGCGTGAGAAATTCAATGCCGCAGACAGATTTTAACTATGTGAAGATGGTATTCACATTATACAGACACTTTTTTACCTAGAATCGAACTAGGTGAAGAATTCTTTTTGTCGAAAGGTTTTCATGTTTCGTCGCTATTTACACAAAAGTTTTAACTTGAGGAAGAAACAATACAGTAAAAGCTCCACATTCGCGTTATTTTTGGATCAAATCGTTACATTATATGAACTCTTGGACCACTTCCATTTTTTTCCCGCTTGAAAGTTGGAATGCTGTTGGGTTGATCGTATTAGCATGGACTTGGTTTCGCTGTAATTAATGGTGAGGCCACAGAGGTGAGCTTTTTTTCGTGGGTTCCTAGTAAATACCGATATCTACATGAGAGTGTGATTTTAGGCATTTATCGACAGCATAATCGAGATCGGCAAGGTAAGTTGTCATCGTTCATTGAACTCCTCTTTTATTATGCGTTGCTCTTGTTAAAATCAAATCTGAAGTGATGTTAAAGAGGAGAGGAGACAGCATGCACCCCTGTCTAACTCCGGTCATAATCACCAAGCAGGCACTCACATGGTCATTATGGAGTACTTTGAATGTTGCACCTTTATACAATTGTTTCACCTTATTAATGATTTTTTGTGCCGTACCCTTTTCTTTGGATGCTTTCTATACATTTCCGAAAGAATGGCATAGAGTTTCTAGATAGAATTACAAAGAAGTTATACAATTTTCAGTTTTTCATGAGAATACGTCCTGTATGAAAAAATTGGGAACATGTTATATATTTTTGAAAAAGTAAAGTCCTCTATTCAATAAAACTGAAAATACGTACCTATGGTACATATTAAAGAGAAGGTAAGTTTGCATTAGAACATGTTGGACATAATAAAAGTTCACACATAGTTCGACTCTACATAAGAAATTGTCTCTGGAATGTCAAATCAAGATTTCCAAAAAACTGAGAAACGAAAAAGGTAACTAGAATCTGGTTACATCAATGAGTACCTCACACAAAAAGAATACAGGGAAGGGGAGATAGTTTCCACTTTTCAGAATATTTCACAGAACTAATACGTCGAAATTTATCCACCTCTACACAAAGTTGGTTTAATGCTGATAATGAATATAAATATGAACAATAATATACCAGGTGGCCACGCAAGAAGGGACACAAAAAGTGAATAGAGAAATTTTTTGTTGTTGTCTTGAAGGATATTCGTTCCGAAGTTACGAAAATATTATATATAACAGATCGATGCCTATTGGCAGGGAGCACGACGAAAGCGACATCTGATGGTAGCGTAAAATCATGCTCGGCAATGGTATGACATGTGAAAGATCCGTATAAATAACAGTAAATTGTTTCAAAAAATGAATTTAAAAATAAATATGTGTCATAAAAATCTGTGATCGTGTTTTTCAAATTGAAAAAACTCATTACGAGGA
Source organism: Cryptolaemus montrouzieri (assembly GCA_013387265.2). Classification (NCBI taxonomy): domain Eukaryota; kingdom Metazoa; phylum Arthropoda; class Insecta; order Coleoptera; family Coccinellidae; genus Cryptolaemus; species Cryptolaemus montrouzieri. Next base: position 8,108,745 of record JABFTP020000144.1, on the reverse strand, counting down.
AAAAGTGAGTATAAGAAAATTAAGGGAAACAAATTCTTTGAAAACAAGCTTTTATTTCAATGCGCTATAAAGAAAAGAAATAAACTTTTGAACTGAAACTTTTACCGTTAATTTATAACGTCATTTCAAATTTAACACATTTGACACAATTTATATGTTATATTATAAAAGCTTGTCGCGAGATATAAGTACTCGTATTTACTTTATCAGTTTGAAATTTTAACAGGTAGGCATATCATATAAATTGTGTCAAATGTGTTAAATTTGAAATGACCTTATAAGTTAACAGTAAAAGATATAGTGTGAAAGTTAATTTTTTCTATTTAGCGCATTTAAATAAAAGGTTGTTTTAAAGAATTTTTTTAAACTTAATTTCATTTTTAGTTATTCTTGGCAATCTTTCATTTGGTACCCATATTGTGGGAACGAATAAAAGAAAATTATCCGCCATTTCGTTTTGCATTAAGGATAATTGGTCCACTGCCTTTTGGATTTGGAATGATGTCACATAGTTAATCATGCATTGTCATCCAAACTCATCGTGTATACAAAATTTCAGCTCAGTTGGTTGAGATCAAGTGCCTTAAAATTGAGTTGTAAAATTTCACCCGAACATACAAACATACATACATTGCAAGTTAAATAAAAGCTTGTAAATATGTTTATAAATAACTAAAGGAGTTTTAGAATCCCATGGGGTTAATCTGTGAAATGTAAACAAATTTAATACATGACAACTGCAATAATGAAAATTACAAAAGTGTTGATTGTTGATATGATTTTCAGAAATAAAATGAAAAATTAATGGCAATGTAATTAATGTAATTTGAACATACATTACCCTAGTTGCATTGTTACTGAATAATGTTACACACTACTTTGTTTTTTCTTTAAACATCATTTATCCATTCATTTTTTTATCCATTTATATCTTCCTTCCATTTATTTCCACTTGGCTACTGGAAATGTGTAAAATTTACATTTACTATTTCTAGCTGTATTTTTGCAATCAACAACACAACAACTATTATGGATCATTTTTTACTCTAATGTTATCGTGTTTATTTATGATAAAAGCATGATTTAACGATAATTTGACCACATCGAGCGCTGTGATCGATTCAGCTGTCCCCACTATATACTCCGCTCCCTGCCAATTGATATAACGAGTTAAATGGAGTATGCAAAACTAGGTAGTCTATTTTGAAAAAACGTACTTTGTACTTTTGAATGATCAATTTGCCACATGCTTTGGAAACACCCTGTATACCCTGCAGCCTCTGAATGCTGAATGAACCTCTCTCCTTACAACGAGCTAAAAATAATCGATATGAATGGATGATCTTCAGTATTTTTTATGATGCCTTCTAAGAGACAACCAAAAATCCCAAAACCCCGATTGAAAAATTTATATCTTCCTTTCGGTTGATTTCAGGTGCAATGAAATAAAAAAAATTGTTTAGAATTCAATTTTCCACAATAAAGAAAAGTAGAAACATACATTATTCCATTTGGAATAACAAAGATCGTGTCAAAGCATTGAGAATATTTTCGGAACGAATATCATTCAAGACAACAAAAGAAAAATTCATCCAATCTGTCATTCCTTTCTCCATATACTGTTAATGTCCCATCTCCGTGGACAACCTATATATATTTTTCTCATGTAAGTTATGCCATTATGAAATAACTTTTTCAGGCACCAGCGAAAGTTTACAAATGATGACAAATTCTAACCAAAGTAAGTGCATATTTCAAAAGTTTACCTTTCGTTTAAACATACATTTCTTGATACTGTTTTTTGTTTCCTTTCAACATTAATTCCTGAAATTATTACAACTGTACAGGATGTTGAATGATGGATGTCAAATTTTGTTTAGCTTCAAATCTCATTATTTTTTCATGTTAAATGGAACATCCAGTTTCATTAGATCATCACCTATTTTCAATATATTCAGAGTTAAAAATAATTTTGTTCTCTATGCTACAAGAAGTGGAGGAGCTATTGATGGGAATCCTTACTGAATGATTATTTAGTTGTCAAAGATTTTTGGTAGTTCTTCTGTTTAATGAGTGGAAAAATTTTTTATTGACACCATGCGTTTAGCGGTCTTGTATGGAGTTCTTTATATACACTCAACCAAATTGATATGGAATCATCCGATATTTTGGATATTACTTCAGGGATTTTGAAAATTTCGAACGATTATTAGAATTGATCCTTTTTGAGATATTTCCATTGAAAAAGAAATAAATTAAGGTTCATTTTAAGAAATAAACAAATAAAATAAAATAAGAGACTCTTTCCTAGCAGCTCGTATTACCTCCTCTTGCCCTGATACAAGCCTGAATCCGTCTGGGCATGCTTTGGATTAGGTTTTCGACCTCCTCTGGGGTGATATTCTGCCACTCTTCTTGGCAGCTTGGATGTTGTGAGGTTCTTGGATTATCTTGGCGCAATCTAATTTCCCTTTTGAGATTATCCCATAAAAGTTCAATAGAATTTAGGTCTGGACAGCAAGCTGGCCAGTCCGAAATAGCGATTCCCTCTGTTTCAAGATAATCACGCGAGGTCGCTGGTATGTGGAAGAGCATTATCTTGCATAAAAGTGAAATTCTCATCGTGGGCTCAAAGTCTCAATGAGCTTGGCAGTCATTTGATCGAACAGCAAATCTGGTCTCATCCGAAAAAACAAATTTCGTCAGTTCTCAATATTCCAATTTTATTGCTCGATACACCAATTAGGTCAGTTAATTTTTTGTTGTCTGTTTAGCTCTGGAACTCTTAATGGCCTTCTGTTGTATGAACCTCTCGAACGAAGTCTTTGACGTATCGTTTCGACTGATACACTGATGCTTGTTGTTTCCAGAAATGGCCTTTTGAGTATGGAGTGCGACGCACTGGGGTCCCTTCCTGCAATTCGGCAGAAAAAGCGGTCTTGTTCTTCAGAAGTGATCTTCCAGAGATTATAGCTCCACGTATCGGGCGTATGTTTTTGAAATCACCCCTTGTGATACCCCCATTCTGGTCGATATATCCCTCTGTGTCACTCCTTCTTCAACAAAGAAGATTATAGGCTTTTTTAAATTTTGAAATTCACAATTTGCAACTACAATATTCCGATCATGTGGTGAAATTTCAACACTTTTCATCATACTATCCAGTTTTCCCACAACAAAAACTTCATTCTTCACAAGAAGTCAAAGATGCATGGTTTAAAACAATCAATAATGAGAAATACCGAGTTATTGCGTATAAATTCGGTTGTGTGTGCACGTGACTCAGGCCATCTCGAAATTACGTTGGTTGCCTTTTGAAATTTGCGCCTGACAAAAAACGAGTATATTAAAAAAAAAGCTTTATTTTTTTCTAATCATTCTCCATGAAAATTGATACGCTTTTGCATTCACTTGAACCAATTTTCGAAACACTTTAGCCACTCCGAATGAGATACCCGCAATACATTGTTTTGGAAGGCTTCAACACGACGTAGTTGTTGTATGAGAGCTGTCGACAGTAAAAGTGCCATCTCGATCTTTGTGGGTGGTCGGAAACATGGAGACCTCATTATTATCCACGGTCTGTTTGGCGTGAGTCTGAGTTCACTTTTCCCAATATCGACGCCCGTTAACTGATGGGAAATTGCAGAAATACATTTCGGGACTATTTTCTCTGCGACCGTGTCCTTAGTGTTAGAACTGACCCCTATAGTGGTAATAGTTTCAAGAATGTGTTGGACTAGATAGTTTATAGTGACTGAGTGTTCATTATTTTTGTCATTCATTTGTGTTATCTTCTTTTCATATTTATTTGTTCCTCTTATTTTTAAATTATTTATTCTTGAGTGTATGGCATTCAGTCACTGTCCTTTCAATAAATAACAATAATAATAATAGTATTGTCACTTCCCTAGTTCAGTGGCTTTTTTGATTCAGTATTGAGTGTAGATTCAATCTTCGTTTTCAGATTTTCCAACTCATTCGCCATTACCGGGACTGGAAAATAAGTCATGGTTCCAGTCAATTAAGATCTCGCCAAATATCATTGAATTAAACAATACTGACTGTAAGTAAAAATTATCTTGAGCAGAATTTTATTTGTTATCATTTTGTTCTACTTTTGTTCCTTACTCAATAATGAAACCATTCGAAAGTATCGCTATATGTGTGGACTAGACACATTGAAGAATTTTATTCAAGGAATAATATTCAACAAATACATGTAAACGATGATTTCTACTAAAATATATTATTAATGAATACTACAAATATTTCTTACTAACAAATTTTATATATATATAGTAAAGAGGCAATCCACTCAGAGCTATCCGTACTTGAACTAATGTTTAGGAAATAAATTTAATGAGGGTAATTTATTTATGTCTACCTGATCATTAAGAATTTCCGGTGAATACCTAAATCTGTTAATTTCAAGTACTTCCAGAAGATTGAGTTTTATACCTCTATTCTCAGAATGTAGGATTTTAAAATCTGAATTGAAAGAGTGACCATTTTCCCTAAGATGATTTGAATAATTTGAAACGGTTTTTCCATTGATGAAACTGCGTTTATGTTCAGAGATTCTAACATTAAAACTTCTTCCTGTTCTACCTATATAAAAACAATTGCAATCTGCACAATCCAATCTATAAACACCAGATTTATTTTCTTCATTAATTGGAGATTTATAATTCCTGATAAATGAACTTGAATTTGTTGATGTTTTGAACGCTATATTTACATTGGAATTTTCAAGAAGGATTTCACATTATTACTAATATTGCCTATATATGTTAAACTATTTTGCCTATATATGTTAAACTATTGAATTTCTTGTCTTGGTGTTCACGCATTGGATATATATGTTGTAAAGCTAATTTTTGTTTTTCTTTTTGTAATATGCTGCTAACTAAATTTGTATCATAACCATTATTTATTGCGATCTGTTTTATCAAATTCAATTCTTTGAAATAATTATCATTAGATATCGGTGTGCTCGAGAGTCTATGTATATAGCTATTAAATGCTGAAACTTTATGTTGCTAAGGATGTGCCTATGTATAATGAATTGTGATATATGTATGAGAAGGCTTATAATAAACTGAAAACTGGTGTTTATTATTTGATATTGTATTAGATAATTTTTATTGTTAGATTTACCTGGAAATTGATCGAATTGTTCTGTTCTATAAGATCAAAAGTGAATTTTATTTCATACCAAGATACCAATATGCATTATACAGCGGTTGTTAAAATTTTTTCAGCATAGTACTTAGTGAACATTTCTGTATAATTATTCAAAGAATTGAATTTGATAAAATCACAATAATGTCATGACATTTAGTTAGCATATTACATAAGAAAAACAAAATTAGCTTTACATCATATATATCCAATCGGTGAAAACCAAGACAAGAAATTCAATAGTTTAACATATATAGGCAATATTAGCAATACTGTGAAATTCCTCCTAAAAATTCAGATTTAAATAAAGCGTTCGAAATATCAACAAATTTAGGTTCATTTCTAAGGAGTTATAAATCTTCAATTAATTAAAAATAAATCAGGTGTTTATAGGTTATTGTGCAGATTGCAATTGTTGCAATTTAATGTTAACATAAACGCAGTTCCATCAATGGAAAACCGATTCAAATTATTCAAATCATCTTAGGGAAATAGTCACTCTTTCAATTCAGAATTTAAAATCCTACACAGAAGATTACATAAGAAAAAAACAAAAATTAGCTTTTCAACATATATATCCAATCGGTACACATCAAGACAAGAAATTCAATAGTTTAACATATAGAGGCAATATTAACAATAATATGAACTACCTTCTTAAGATTCAAATTTAAATATAGCGTACAAAACATCAACAAATCTAGGTTCATTTATCAGGAATTATGAATCTCTAATTAACAAAGAAAATAAATCAGGTGTTTATAAATGGGATTGTGCAGATTGCAATTGTTTGTATATAGGTAGAACGGGAAGAAATTTTGATGTTAGAATCTCTGAACATAAACGCAGTTTCATCAATGGAAAAACCGATTCAAATTATTCAAATCATCTTAGGAAAAATGGTCACTCTTTCAATTCAGAATTTGAAATCCTACATTCTGAGAATAGAGGTATAAAACTCAACCTTCTGGAAGTACTTGAAATCAACAGATTTACGTATTCGCCGGAAATTCTTAATGATCAGGTAGACATAAATAACTCACCCTTATTGAATTTATTTCCTAAACATCAGTTCAAGTAGGGATAGCTCTGAGTGGATTGCCTCTTTAGTATATGTTAAAATTTGTTAGTGAACTAATAGTAGTATTCATTCGCTCTTGATAAAGATACTGTGTATCGAAACGCGTCGAGCATTTAATAATATATTTTAGTAGAAATCATCGTTTACTTGTATTTGTGAAAATGGATTTTTATCACGTAAAAGCCTCGTCAATTAAATAATATTCCACCCTGTAGTAGAATGGTAAATATCCTTCTCTCAAGGAGCTGGTTTTATGTTTCACCCTTCATAATCACCGTCTACCAGGGTCGCTCAGAAGTGGTTCCGCTCGGTCGGTTGTCATGAATAGGAGCAATAGATTTCAGTATCATTTGACCTTGTCAGTATTGCATACACATTCACAACACCAGGCCTGGCTGTCACCTACTAATCTCAATCAGTTGGAGCGCATCAAAACATGTGAATAGCTGACACAAAGGCCACTCCCCACCGCCACCAGGAACCAAGAAAACAAAGGGTAGATATCAAACAAAAAACCTCAACAAGTCACAATAGTTCGTCTATTTACCGCAACGCTACACACTGTGCCTGCAAGAAAGCGATTTGTCGAAACACTAACGCTCCTTATTCTTGTCTGGCTGTCAACCAGGTACATCATATAAATGATCATCATAATCAAATGATTCAAGTACTAAAAACAATAGGACTAGAAGGAAGAAACCTTGAACTTGTATTGGAATCAATAAGTCTTACTTACCTGGGAACTATGATCAATGAATATTGGGACAGCTCTCAGAAGTTCCGGATTGAAAGACCAAAAGTGCATTCGTGACAATGAGATCAGTGTTCAATAACAAACACTTCACCTTAGAAACGAAGAGACTTTTGGAATGCTATGTACATTCGGTGCTTTTGTACAGTGTAGAAACATGGACTCTGAAGGAAGTAACACTATCAATACTCAATTCTTTCGAACGACAGCTGTACAGAAGAACTTTAAAGATACCTTGAAAGGACAAGATCACCAATAAACAAGTGCTCCGGAGAATAAAGATGAACCCAGCAATAATTGACACTGCGAATTGACAAAAACTTCAATACTTGGGACATATGATGAGGTAGAACCTACCCCAATGGGTTTTACAAGGAAAATGAGTCCCAGACTTACCAACCTGAGTGAAATTTGGGGTACTCGCCCAGTTGAGATTCATATAGTGAGTCACCTCACGCACTCTCATTATCCGATCGGTCAATATTGTTTCATAGATTTAATCGACGATTTCTATCGTAATCACTTCCACAACGGAGCTTGATAATTGCCTATCAACCATTGAAATTGAAGGTGCAGAGTCCTCAAAGTATCTATTGAGCTTTGACTTCCTTGATGGTTTGTGTACATAAGTAATACTGAATTAGATCACGAAATTAACTTTTTTCATTCTTGGTGAAATTCGAACAGAAACTAAATGACGCTGCTTTATCGAAATCTCATAATAGTCTATAAGTAGATAGCAGTGCTTCGATTGAAGTTACTGCCCGGAAAATTTAGAGGGTCTGATTCATCGAATGCCCACTCAACAGTGGGATACAATGTATACAACTACTACAAACTTCTAACAATACAACCTCGTTATTTTGCAGACTACTTGCTTGCTGGAAAAAATGCAAAAGCCACATTTAAACTTTGCATGAAAACAGTATCAAACAAATTGGGATTGTGCAAATTACTTCATGAATGTCCTCAAGCTCATCCATACTTAACTGATCTAGCCACTTTCAAAACATATTTCTGTCCATTGAGGAGGTAAGTTGAAAACCTGATGATGAATTTATCAATACTAATTTCCATTTTCTTTTCATTTAGATATGCTGGAATCTGTTGCAATTTTTAAACATAAGTTGTTATTTTCTATCATAAAAAAGTATAACATGATATGATGATAATACAATATAATATTCACAAATAATTGGTGTTTCTCTGAAATTTATTGGCAGGTGATTCATATAAGTTTTGAGGTGTTCTTACCTTGAAAAAAGTTTTCCCTCTAAAATTGGCAGCCATAAAAGGATACGCATGAAACCCCAAGCATAAGGTTCAAGCCTAAGTAAACCTAAATGAGGTTTTGGGATTTTTCCTGAGTCAGCATCTGTTCAATTGATTTGGATCTTGGTCAACTCGAATTGCAACTTATAGATCTATTTTTCTGTTAGACTTTGATCCAAAGTACGTAAATCAACAAAACTAAAACCCAGAGGTCGAATAAGCAGTGGCGTAGCTGAGGGGGGTTGGCGGGGGCAGACCGTTTAGGGGTGACACCTGATCCCGACTATGACCATCAGTTATAGTTCTTTCTACCTATAAAAAATCGTAAATCTGTGGCAGAGAGCATAACCGCCACTAATAAAATTATCTAGGTAACTATAATATCGTACCACGAGCATAATTCATATTTAAAAAACTAATGACAGAAGGCACAAATAAAAAAATGTCAAATTTCCCTCGATTTACGTTTCAATCATCTTGATTTTATCATTCGTTAAAACAATTATCTTGTTTGAGTTTCATTTTTACTACTTGAATCATTACAGAAAAAAACTTCTGTGCATGTTGATGAATGTGATACGATTTGTAGAATTTTCATCAAAATTTTTACAAATAATCGAATATTTCGAAAATGATCGAAGATAAAGATAAGGTTACTTCTGCATAAATATAGCACAATATTTTATGCGTTGACATGAATAATAAAATATAGGGTATTCCATTCGAAAAAACCACTGGTGAATCACCCAGTATATTAGCCTAAGCTATCATTAGTTTGGAAAGCTATGTTGAAATTATTTCTACTCAAGAATGATCTCAGCTTTTCACTTATAATGCCAACGTAGGTTAAGGTGTTGAATTTTTGTTTTAATTTATCGACAGGGTAAACTTCATTCAATGCGATTCTACTTTGTTTTTATTCGAAATATTATTTATTATTTTGGGATTATAACCATTATTTTTAGCTATTTGTTTAATTAAATTTAATTCTTTGTTGAAAGTTTTGGTGATAAGGAATGTTAATCAATATATGAATATAACAAAATTGGGTATTCGTTTTATCAATTATTAATTTACAAGACTAGGTACTTTATCAACTCATCGTTTCTCACAAAAGTTTTCGTTAGTTTCTAATTTCTCGGAAAAAAGCATTTTAAGGGATACTTTTTCCGCGGAAGTTATCAAAAATTGAATAAGTAATCGAAAGAGAGTAAAATAATGGAGTTACCATTTGGAAGTTCAATTGAAAGTCAAATTTTGGTATTTCCAGAGGTGACAAGCGTTTCCGGGATTTAAATTTTATTGAGGATGTAATCCGGTTTATGTATCATTGAAATCAATCAACAATTGTGAGAGCTATAGCTTGGGGTGATTTTCACTCGATTTATATATATATTGGTATTTACAATAAATGCTTATATCTATAATTTTGGTGTGTGTCAGAAAAAACACAAGTGGGAGCTTAGGAAAATATAACAGGGGAAACCATACTATCTTCTAATGATTCAATGAACGAGTGAAAAAAACCTGAGGAAAAAACTCGTTTCCCTGTCGCTATTGCACTAGCAATAGCTTGTCTGTTTATGTTGTGTTAGTGTCGTGTGTACATAAAGACTACCAAAGATGTTTCTGCTTAGCAGCTCCATTCTCTCATTCTTATCTTGCACTCCATGATTTCCAGACGAAGCTAAGGGTGAAAGGAAGGGGATTTGGCACAGGAATATGTAACAATGGAAAAAGAAAACCAGCAGAAATATATTTCAACAATCATATCTGACTCTTATATGTCTAAATTCACTTCAATCTAAGAAACAACTTTACATAGCAAGCAAGGCCATAAAAAGGACTAAGGAGATAATCAAAAAGTACATAATCTGCGATATTTCCTCTTTCGCGGAGATTTTCTTTCGTCGCAGTGTGAGTCTCCTGAAACATAATCACTTCCCTGTTCTTGCCTGCCAATTCTGAAGTATAAACGCAAAATCCCTACAATATTCAAACTCAACAAAACAATTTCTTCTCTGTTTGACCAAGAGAGCCCCGATGGCCAGGTTCGGTCTTCGGTGATGCCGATTATGATCTATAGATATTCTAGAATCATTATGAACCCAATAATTTGGGTTGACATCTCCCTTATATTATTTCTTTGTGGATCTTATTTAATTTGAAGAAAAATTTGCGAAAAAATTTTGACACTCGATATACTGGAGATATTCGAAAAAATTGTAAGCAATTTAGATCTTATTTTAATGTTCGGTTTTTTATATTAATTTACAAAAAGCAGTTTGTTCCTAGGAGATACTATAGGCAGGTTCCAATAGCGGTACCTACGATCTAATTTGGACAGTTCATTGACTTCTTTATTACAAGTATTGTACGAGTGGCCATGGACCTATCCAATAGTTGATATCACTATTACCCCAAACCAAAATCTATCGCAGACTTTGCTTACAATCTTGGACTTTTCAAGAGGATATTCCAATACCTCAGAAACTATATTAATTTTAATTTTCCGAATTGCATATCCGACAAATATTTCCTCATTATCTGATAATTTGCGGTTCACAGAAGGACAATGTATTTACCCATTTTTTCATAGAACATTGATTCAAAGAGCATTTATTTCTTTCATACGCATACAAACAAGAATGATTATCGTCACAATTTTTTCGTGGAAAATGACTAAATACGTCAATTTGTTAAGACGAACGAGACCTCGCGGATTATGTGAAGATAATCGCGAACGAAGCTGGAGAACCAAACAAATTGAGGGAATAACCCGAGGTCTTGGGTGGGGAACTTATTCGTTTTATTTATAATACTGGTTTGAATACAAACAACAAGAATTGTGTTCAGCTTGTGTGTGATAGTCGTTACAGCATTAGCAATGGTAAGCTGACTTATTATTGAACCGCTTCACGTTTCTATCGAAGTATAAATTCGAATTTAAATGCTGTTTTTCAATAATTTGATGCGAAAATATTCAAACATGAACCTTAATATTTCGAACTTTTGTTGAAATGTACAAGGTGGGTGAAATTTGAGGTTTCACCAGGCGAAATATTATACTTAGAGAAAAATTACCTGCCCTCTCTCGATATTTTTTACATGGGCCGTTCGGTGCTGCAATTTTCCGATTTCTCCAGTTCTCGAGCTATACAAAATTCTCCATATTTTAGAAAAATCGTAATTTGCAAATATTTCGGTTATTATCGAGTAATATGAAAATGAATTCGACAGTCTAGTGGCACTTTGGTTCAGCGTTTTTCGAGTTATTATTCAGATATGTTTTTCTTTAATACGAACCATAGGCCATTACACTTTTGTTGAACAGATTTTTATTTTTCCTTTTCAAACCGGGACGATATCACTTGACGACAATCTGTGATCAATTGATATATTTATATATAATTTCATTTCATCCTTTCAGCACAAGAATACATGTGAACCAGACTTAATTTCATCGCGTTTCATTTTTGAATATAATCATCTTATAAGGTTTATTTATAGTTTTCTTGACTCTTCGATACCCTTGTCCAGGGGTGCTCAAACGGTCGATCGCGAGTGCTTATTGAGTAGATCTCGAGAAGAAAAGAATTTTTATTAAATAGGTAACTAAACTACAAAAAATCATTACTTAATAAAAAAACGCTCTGCTAGCGGCAAAAGGCGGCTTTATCAAAGGAATGCGCGGTACTTATCAAAGAAAAGCCGCGTTTTTTTTCTTGCCGCTTTTATGGAAATTTCGGGCGGTGCGTTTGACGGGAACATTCGAGATTTTCGTTCACGCCGATACAAATGTTGCCCTACAGGAATTGGAGTCATTCTGAATTGTAACTTGAAGGCAATACTACGTCCATACAGAGTTTAATATCAAAATAGTTCAAAATGAGTGCAGCGAAGAAATCTAAAACATATAATTTCAATAACGGTTGAGGAGAAGAATTTTTCTTCTGTATGGTGAAGGATAAGAGCATTTGGCTTATTTGTCGTGCGCCAGTTGCAATACTTAAGCGTGGTAACTTAGAGAGGCATCATAAAACGGTTCATAAAAACTATGAAGAGGATTTTCCGCCACAGAACGAATTAAGAAAACGAAGTATATGATTTGATATCTTCTTTGGAAAAAGAACAAACCATGTTCACAAGACCAGCCAAACAATCAAAAGCACATACGATCGCGTAATTTGAAATATCTCATATATTGGCGAAACACAAGAAACCATTCGAAGATGGATCGATTGTGAAGGAAGCATTTAATGAAGCGGGTGAGACTTTATTTGGAGATTTAAAAAAAAAACAGAAATTATGTCTGCTATTAGAGAACTTCAGTTATCTCGTCCGACTGTCACAAGGCGTATTGAAGTCATGAGTGAGGAAATGGCAGATAAACTAAAACAAGATATTAAGAAAGGTACATACTTTTCTTTAAAGTTCGACGAATCCACCGATCTGACAGACACTGCCCAGCGAATGGTATTCAATGACATGTTGGCTAAGGAAGAATTTTTGACAATCATTCCTCTGAAGGGGAAGATCCGTGGCGAAGATATTAATGACGTTTTCTTCAATTTTGCAAAAACTACAAGCTACCAATATATGAATTAGTGTACATGGAGCACCAGCTATGATTGGAAACAAAAACGGTTTTGTGGCATTGTGTCGAGCTCATGAAGATTTCTCTTAGTTTTTTTTCATTCGATTGCATTATACATCAACAAGTTTTGTGTTCAAAAGTTTCGAACACGAAGGAAATTATGGGCATTGCAACAAAAATTGTGTATTTCATCCGTGCACACGTAGCTTGCAACGGCGGCTCTTTAAGTTGAAGTTGAAAAATAGGAGTCTGAGCTGAACACACTTATTTAATTCTCCACACGATCGTCAGGTGGTTGAGTCGCGGAAAATTCCTAGAAAGGTTTCAAGAAGCCCGAAGTAATAGATTTTCTAGACGAAAGGGGTGATGACACTGAGATGTTGAAAAACGAGAAATGGCTGACTGATTTGGCATTTTTGACTGACATCACAATGTACTTAAACACCATTAACTTGTAGCATCAAGTTAAAGGAAAAACTATTATTGAGATGATTAGCGCACTAAACGCATTCAAAGTAAATTGCAACTTATGATAAATCAACTGAAAAGAAAGAATCTGAAACATTTTCCGTCTTTGAATGCAAGGATTCTTCAGTTGAACTATGATTCTAATGAGTCTGAATTATCAAATATTTTGCGACAATTCCAAATGCGTTGTTTTGATTGCAGTAAATTGGCAAATATAGCATCATTCATGAGTTATCCTTTCTTATGTAAAAACATTGAGGAACTATCTACTGAAATAGCAAGTCAGTTTAATATGAACTCATGTTCTGTTGAAAGTGAGTGCAGATTATATCAGATTTACATCTCAAAGCTACAGTATCTGATACAAATTTCTGATGTTTTATATCTGAAGATAGTATCCGAATTTAAGGCAAATCGCTCTTCAACTGACGTTAATGTTCGGGTCAAATTACTTGTGCGAGTCTGCATTTTCTGAAATGAAAATAATTAAGTCGAAATATATCAATCAACTAACTGACGAGCATGTCATCATGCTTGCGATTAGCACTCAGTGGTTACGTACCACCTTATGAAAAGTATGCTGAGGACATGCAGTGCCACGATTCAACATCCAAAGTCACTCCTTAGTTAAGTTTAACACCATATGTAAGTCACAATTTTGAATAACTATGAGTTTTTTCATTGATATTTACGAAAAACACCTAACCCAAACCTCAGAGTCGATCGTAAATAATCTAAAAATATTGAGGTATTGAGGTATTGAGTCCAATTCAATTTGTCTGCTCAAATCGATGAGTTGGCTGTTGCGTTACCTATTGCATCTTCCTCTTAAACTACTCCATATTTTTGTTTCCTTTGGACGTAGAATATACCAATATTCATGAGGTTTTACCTCCATTTATTGAATATACATTTATGTGCCTTTCTCCTCTCGAAAAAGATATAAATACACAGCTTTCGCACCAACAATATCATAATTATTCTGAATATAACATTTAATCATATGAAACTTTTCATACGACATGGTTGATTCGTTATTACAAATGACATTCATATGACGGTTGTAACTGAATAAAATAGTATTAAAGAGCCATTTGAATTGAGATAAAATTAGGGAAGAGGTATACCATTTTCGATTCTTTATTGAAACACGTCCTACATGAAAAAAAATTCGGTCCACATGTGATATATTTTCAAAATGGAAAAAACTATCCAACTAAATCAAAGGTTCGATGAAGATGAATTTCCGCACGTAGTTCGATTATTTGCAAAAAATGTTCTTGTAGAATGTTAAAATCATTCTTACATAACTTCCAAAGCAACCGGGATCTGAGCACTTGACTGATTTTGAAAGGCTGAAATAAAAAGCAAAAATCTTAATTTACTTCAATATTTAATAAATCCCTTCAAAATATGCTCAATTTGAAGCGATACACATGTGTCAACGTTTTGCGAATTTTCTTTTATAAAATCTGGTTTCCCGGAGCGGCAATTTCAGTCTGGAGAAAAGAAAATAGTCGCACGGAGCTGGATCAGGCGAACAAGGCGTCTTCTCGATGGTATTTATCGAGTGTTTGATGTTAAATTCGTTAATAACCGTGGCTGAATGAGATGATGAGGCGTTACAGTCATGCAAAGTCCACGAATTGTTTTGCTACAAATCCGGCCTTTCACGGCAAATATTTTCACACAAACGTTTTGAAACGGTTGAATAGAAGTCCTCATTGATCGTTTGACCTTGTGGAACGAATTCATGATGAACCACACTACGAATATCGAAGAAAACAATCAGCATGATCTTGATTTTCAAACGACTTTGGCGAGAGTTTTTCGGTTTTGGCCCATTTTTCCCACCCTTTTCGATGATTGTTTTCTCGTTAGTGTGTCGTATTCATAGACCTATCTCTCGTGACCAGTTATGATCCGTTTTATGAACGTGGGATCAGAATTCGCTCGATGCAGCATGTCTGTAGCTACTTGCATCCGGTACTGTTTTTGAAGAAAATTTCACTCTATCAGAACGAGCAGAGCGGCGACGCGCCGCATGCCTAATTGGTTCACCAGAATCACTCGAGCGGTTTCACGAGAGATGTTGAGATCACGAGCTATCTCTCTTACACTGGCATTTCCATGAATTTTGGACGTTATCGTCGGCTAAAAAGGTCGAAGGTCGTACGAAACGAGGCAAATCTTCGACGATCTCCCACCGTCTTTGAAGGCTTTGCACCATCCATACACATTTTTAGCATTCGCATGATTCATCACACGGTATTTCATTCAAAACACAAAATTTGAGACAAACTCTTTGTCCAATATTTTTTTTCATTGTAAAATTCGCAGAGCACCACTGAGGTCGACTGGTTTCAATAACTGCCGTAAACAAACTAGTTGACAGATCGCCCTCATGTTTGGCATAATAATTAAGGACAGTGCTACCAACATACAGAAACGTTAAATACTCAAAAATACTCAACGCGGGCAATTTAAATGAGAATTTCCTGATACCTTTTGTCAGTGAAGCTACTCTACTAAAACGTCGTAATCTGTACACCCTGTAAATCATTTGTATGATCAATATTTTACAAATATGTTGTATTCTGTGATTCAATCTTTTTTTTAATACTTGTTAATCAAGGCATATATTGTTTCAACGCGTAATCCAAGTATGAAGCTTAACAATTTGTAGTGTCGGCAGAAGGATAAATTTACCTTTACTGAGCTGACATACCAAATAGGTGCATCCCCTAAGCACATATTATTTGGTTATAAATTGTTATTAATGAAAATTTATGCAACTTATCCAGTCGAACCTGTTGTATGAAATACATCCAACTATTATGTATACAACAGGTCAATATTCCCACTTGGCCTACTTACGTTGGAAATCCCCAGATTTTTATTCAAAAGTTCACATGAATAATAATTCATCAAGTCTCTACTAGAGCAGATATTTCAATTTCTGCGAAATTCGAAAACGATACTTGGAATTCCAAATCGAATTTTGAGATCGTTAAAGAAAGTTTTTAATCTTGAAATGTGAGAATTGTTGAAGAGGTCAAAAACGCAAAATTTATCAGGGAGAATCATTCATCAATTCAAAGATTATTAATTCGTTTTAAAACCTCGTTCCCAGGCAGGGGCTATAACAGTGGAAATGAGATTTCATCATACATTTCAGTGTGGAACAGACTTCGAATTCGTCTCTGTTTGTATGCATATATCCCGATAATTTTACGATGATTAAAAAAATCATCTTCATTATAAATCGAAGCCGGAGAACTTATACATTCCAAAGTAAATAGGACTTCTTCCTAATTACTTTCTTCGCATCAAATGATACGAGGACAGTCCAAGAATTGGTCTAACCTAGAGATTGCGGTAGTTGTTTGAAAAATATTACTGTGCTAGAAGGTACACAATCTACAGGTTGTTTAAAAAAGACAGGGCAATACTTAAGGAGGTGATTGCTGAAGTCATTTCATGAAGAGAGTTCATATAAACATAGGTCCGCAAATACTTTGTTACCGATTGACAGCGTGTTGAAGTTTAATCGAAAGATGCAGTTAAATTTAAATTTTCATGAACCGCTTGAGAAATTGATTCAAAATTTCAGGGGTGTCGAAAACTTTCAAAGACGCATAATTTTCAATACGAAACAATGTGATGGTACTGATTTTTCAAAATTCAAAGATATTTTTGATTTTCTAATCATTTTTCGAGAAAATCTCTGCGATTCTATTGATAATACTTGTTCTATTCTCAGTCATAGATGTATTCGAATATGTTTTCACACGACAGTGTCATTTGAGTGTTTCTTTTTTTCAATAATTTTGAATCTATTGAATTTGAATTTCAAATCGACTATCATGAATCGTTATGCGAATGCTGAGATGACCGACATGCACTTCATATATGGACGTGATGACGGAAATGCATTAGGAGCTGAGCGGTTGTACACTGAAAGAATTCTGAACCGTAATACCCCCGATAGAAAAACTTTTGAAAGCATTCATCGACCCCTATGAAAAAAATGGACATTAAGACGATATGAAGGAGCAGGAAGGCCAAGGTAAGAAGTGAGAACGGTAGTGCTGGAAAATGAGGTTCTTGCATTAATTCAAGACGATCCTGGCATCTCCACCCAAAAATTTGCTGACGCTTCAGGTGTCAGAAATAGAACTGTTTGGCAAATTTTTCCTTTCCTCCTACATCGCGTCCAAGCACTTCTTCTTACCAATTTTCCTGCTCGTATTGAGTATTACCAATGGCTTTTGCGTAAGTTGATTCAAATTCTTCAATTTCTTATGCTGATCTCGTTCACTGATGAAGCAAGTTTTTCAAGAAATTCCATAAGAAATTTTCATAAAATTCATATGTGGTGCGAAGAAAATCCACATCAAACATATGAAGATTTCAACATCAGTTCTCGTTGAATATTTGGATCGGCAATGTGGGTGACTGCCTAATTGAACCAGTATTTCTACCAGAGATACTTACGGGGGAGTTGTACCGTCGTTTTTTGGAACACACGCTTCCAGAATTTTTGAAGGATGTAGCTTTGAAAATCAGAACAACGATGTGGTTTATGCACGATGACGCACTTGCCCATTTCATTCAACTTGCTAGTGACTCAAGAGTATGGAAATCGCTGAATTGGTCGAGGTTAACCTTAATTATGGCCTACTCGGTCCCCAGGCTTAACCCCCTCGATTTCTTCCTGTGGGGTTATTTGAAGTCTTTAGTTTACACTACCGCCGTGGCAAATGTTGAAAACTTAAGAAATAGAATCATCGCTGGGTGCAGCTCGAAAAGAACATATCCTGGTGTCAATCAATGAGAAGAAGACTAGAATCTTGCATCCGGAAGAGCTGGAAGAGGTTTCTTCGAACAGGTTTTTGTAATTTTTAAGAGTTATTAGTGATATCCTTGAATTAAACTTTCGATTCTCAAACAAGTTATTAAATGATAAAAAGAACTACGTGTTGTGAAATGAAATCTATGGACTTTCTGTTGTTATTATTCTCAACGTTTTTCACCCAAAATTTTGCTTTGTACGAAAAATGTCAAGAAAACGTTTTCTCAGAAAAAATTGGAAAAATCAAGAATATTCTTTCTCAGCGTCCTAGTTTTCTCTGAGAATAACCTGCGTTCTGCCCATAAGCGCGCCACTGGTGAGTACTTTTGTTCTGAAAATACTGCGTCTGGAAGTTTCAAACACCACCAAAATTTAACCTCAATATCTCAAATGGTTTAGCAGAAATTCAAATTTAACTGCATCTTTCGATTGAACTTTAATATCTTGTGAATCGATTACGACGTATTTGCGGATCTATGTTTATATGAACTTTTTTCGTGAAATTACTTCAGCAATCACCCCCTTAAGCATTGCCCTGTCTTTTTTAAACACTCTGTATAAAGCATATGTGTCAACTTTAAAGACTCTTCGTTGTCAAGTATTTGTTTAGCAGCCATCAGCTTAGATTTGAGTGAATTTGTAAAAATGCAAAAAATTGGTGATTATATCATATTCAATCAGAAAGATCTGGGTCCCACCAATATAAAATCCGAAGCAGCTGATCTCGACGCTACTATGAGAAAGTCTGCTACTCTGTTTGTAACAATATCATGGCGAAATTTGGCTGTGTCCAAAGGCTGACAGAACTTGGTACAAATAATGACTGAATCTCGATCTGCAACTATAGATGGACTGCTCTGGGAGCCCTGAGGGCACGCATTATTACTTCTAAGGTGATCTGGGATTGCGTTCAGACTCTGGAAGAAATGGCAGTGAACAACGTCTCCTCAGGATTCCGGAATTAGAGGAAATTTTTTTTTAACTTTATTTCCTTTTGAATGTGATACACATAATTGAAAAGGTCAAGCAGTGTTTCAAATTCATCCTAAAATAAAACAAAAATAAAAAACGAACACACAGAGTTTCAGGACTACAAAATACGAAATCACACAACAAAAATTGTTTCACAATGAAAATTCATCTATACTAAACTCTGGACTAGCAAAATATCAGTCAGTCTCCTAAACAAGGAACATGAACTAGATGTCTTAATGTCACTGTTTAGTTTGTTAAATATCTCAACTCCTAAGAACATAGACGACTATCTGCCTATTCTTAGTTTGAAATTGAAGTAAATTTCGTGTGTTATAATCATGATAGTCACCATTACGTATCATTCCATTACGGTTTTTAAAAACCACTGTTACCATTTCTAAGATACAAATAGATGGTAAAGTAAGTATTCTTGAATTTTTGAAAAGTTCTCGGCACCAAGTAGTCTGTGGAACAGCTAGCATGCAACGTTTTTACAAAGAAACACTTCACCAGCACCAGCAGAAGCCCCCCAAAAAAAACCATAACGCAGCTTCGATGCAACCTGAGCATGATATACAGACTTGAGCTGACCTGTTGTCAAAACTTTCCTCAAATTTTTCATGAGATAACACATAGAGTGCACCTTAGTTGATACATAAGCGCAATGGTCCTTCCAATCTCATCTATATGCAGACCCACGAATTTGTAAGAATAGACCCTGACAAGCTGAGCATCGTTTAATAATGCAGTGATGTCAATTATCCCATTTTGCTTATGAAATACTCAATTGTTGGTCTTCAAAGCATTGATATGTAGCCTGTTCCTGCAGAACCATTGATATAATAGGTTAATATTCTGACAATCCTTCGTCTCGATCAAAGCGTCGTCCTCATACACAACAAGTGCTGTCGCATCATCTGCATTGAGAAAGACCTTGCAGTCGATGACATTTATATACAAATGGAATAATGCAAGCTCCAAAACTTGATCCTTGAGGCACACCCATATCGGAGCTCAACAAACCCGATTTTGATGTTTTTCTTGTATCCCCTTCAACATAGTCATAGACACAAGTTGTTGCCGTTTTGCCAAGAAGCTTGCTAACCATTCAGATGCATTGCCTCGAATCGCGCATTTATCGATCTTTCCCAATAGAATTGCATGTGTGACGAGGTCAAACGCCCTACTCAAATCCCAAAAGTCACCAATAGGACTCAAACACGATTCCAAACGCCTTTCAACATCCTCAACAGAAGCATTTGTTCCAAGTCCCGGTCGAAAACTGAACTGACTCCCTGTCAGAATCTCCTACCATTCAAGAAAGTTCAGAAGCCGATCCAGAAAACAGTACTCGTAAACCTTGGATAAGACTCATTGCAATCACCCTTCTTATAGAGAGGTATAACCTCAAATATTTTCAACCTTTCAGGGAACTGACCATTGGAAGAAATGTTGACTAAGAATGTTAAAGTTACCGTCAATTCTCTGAGACATTTCTTGAGAAGGAAACCTGGAAAATCATCGTAGCCGCTAGCATTTGTACGCTCTAATCTCCTATCTATTAATGAGAATAGTTAATCCTCAACAAATGGATCAAGAAACAATGTGGTATTTCTGATCGGAGTACCCTTGAACAGAGATTTGGCTTGACAGTTCTCTTGGCGCTTCAATGAAAAACTCGTTGAACCTCTGTGCCAAATAGACGCTAAGAATATTTAAATAACACTAGGGCTTCTGTTATTAAGGCAATGCTGGAGTACTAGCTAGCGGAACAACATAAGGTCACCTGGTTGAATGTTAGAGGTTGTCGCAAATTCAAAAAATGCTGGGTACCCAGTGAAACCTGCATGAGGTTGGCATGACAAATTTTGATATCATCTGTGCAAGATAGGATTGGAGAATCCTAAGTGCAATGGGTGTGATATTGGTGTTCAAACACCAATCCATTTCATCATCACATGGCCGGCATGAATCCGCCTTAGGCATATCCGACGCGGAGATACTGGAAGTGAATGATCTGCTGGATTCATTCTGTAATCTTCTCAAAATTTGGATTTAGTGCTCTGTTGGTATCTATGTCGGAGCGACTCCTCAGCAGTTATATGACGCTGACTAGAAATGAAATATGCCGTTTTTGATGGAGTGAAGCAGATCATTGTGTATCACAGAAAAAGATATGGCGAGAGTATGGAGCCCAAGGGTACTCCTGAGTTATATGACCCACAAAGCAGTTGGTAAGTACTTGGATTAAGTGTTCCAACTCGCAGTTTTTTCGACGATATATATATTACTCAGTTACCAACAATGTCATTTAGCTAAGTGTTTAGTTCTGAACTATGCTGTGAAACGAATTATATAAACATAGCACTATTAGCATATTTGGAAAAAGATTAATCGTCAGAAGACGAAGAACTGCTTTTTTGGAATTTCTTGATTGTTACCCTACCATACTCTACTTTTACGTTTACGTTTGCTTTTTATATACTAACCTTTTCATATGATAATTTTTACCGTACTACAATTCATATAGAATGATAGTGATTATCAAATCGTGTCTAAATTAATTCATGATTACCATTTATCGTATGGAAATCACAATATTTGAATTTGGGAGGCTTTTACTTGGTAAATTCCATTATCAATAATAAAAAACAAGTACTGTGTTTTAAGAATTTTACTTAATAATTGCGATTCGTAACGCGTTTCACTACACCGTAGCTTCTTCACTTGTTAATGATTATGCAGAAAAATGTAAATGAGAATGAGAAACTGAAATCATTCTTAAGTAGCAATAATTTCAACATAGCTTTCCAAACTAATAATAGTTTAGGCAAATATATAAAAAATAATAAAACCAAATCAGATAAAAACAATAAATCAGGTTTTTATAGATTGAATTGTAATGACTGTGATAATTTCTACATTGGCAGAACACATAGAAATTTCAATATTAGAATATCGGAACATAAACTCAGTTTTTCAAATAAAAATCAGATTCAAATTACGCGAATCATCTCTTAGAAAATAATCATTCTTTCGACCCACAGTTTGAAATTTTGCATACAGATAATAAATATTGAAGGTAGATCTTTGGGAAACTTTAGAAATAAATAAATACAAACACTCAGGTAGACTCATCAATGAACAAGTCGATTTAAGCCCTTCACCTCTATTGAATCTTTTCGGGAGCAATCTATTCCTTAATTTTATTGATATACCTGTCATAAATAACCACTTAGGAGGAGGTGACCAATAAGCTTTTAATTACTCAAGAACATTTATAGTTATATTCTCATTTACATTTTTCTGCATAATCATTCGTCTGAAGAAGCTATGGTGTTGTGAAACGCGTTACGAATCGCAATTATTAAGTAAAATTCTTAAAACACAGTACTTGTTTTTTATTATTGAAATCACAATAGCTGTTCAAATTAAATGCTGATTAATATAAATATTCCTATGCAATTATCTATTTTCATTTCAATACGTGAAGATGCCGTAATCAAGATAATAAATTTGAGTAAACACAAAAGAATAATGGCATTATGCTATTCGAAGAAGAAGTCACGATATTTAAATAGTTAAAACACTTTGAAAGACTCCAAAATATTTCTTGGAAACTATTTGCTGAATGATTATGGATTGGTATTATAAATAGGAAATAAATTGCGTCTTTTCGGACAGAAAATTAAATTAATGTATGTATAAAACTCAGGAATAATCATTTACATGGTGATTTTTTTAAGATATTGCAGTGTCAGAAATACGCGAACTTAATTTTTTTAACCTTTTTATGACTCGATAATAAACTTTTTCTAATGTCTAATTCGAAAACAGCCATATCGGACCCGTTTGCATTATTAAGACTCAACATGGCAAATAGTGGCGGATCTATAAAGGAGGTTCTTGGGTTTGGACCCCATCTTGGGGTTTTGCCTTTGTTTTTGTTTTCCTTGGCACTGGAATTTTTGCCATAGGGTAGCCATGGTATGCATCCACGATAGATTATCAGAATTTGGTTTCCCACTGCGCATAATATAATATAAAATTACAATGTGAACTATACAGGGTGTTAAATAATAGTATGTCATAACTTGAGGTGGTAAATCTACGTGCAATTTTTAGAAAAAAAGTTCATATAAACATAGGTCCGCAAGAGCATCGTTACGGAGCTACAGGGTGTTGAAATTCCCGGAAAAGATAGTTTTGTCTTCAAAACTCCTGCAGTTTTTGAGATATTTAGACCAATTTTGGAATGCAAGCTATTTTTTACAGCCTCCATCATTACACGTCCTGAATTTCAATCAGAATCTACAAGGTGTTTTTTTTCCGCAGCCATGTCTTCTTTCGCCCTTTCAAACTTTTTTGCAATACTCCACTGATCATCGTACTATCAATTTTCGTCATCTTCGTTCAATTTAAAAATTTTTTGACACTTGTAATTTTTTCGTATCTCCAACCGTTCTCGAGTGAAAAATTATTGAATTTGAATTATTCGAATTGTATGTTATTCGCTTAATGAAAAAAATAATAGAAATAATAGATAGGTATGCCGAAAATTTGCTTTTATTTTGAAAGCTCGTCTTCTGAGACTCAACTTTTACTTATTCAATATCAAACTAAAAAATAGAACAATTTAAAACTAAATAAATTGCTGGAAGCGTCCTCCACCTCCTGCAAGACTACAGGCCTATGTTCTTCTTTGCATATAATCACGCATTCTTTGAAATATTCCTGGGGTATTTCTTATCGTGTCACAAGAGGTTATTATTCGATTTCTCAATTCTTCTTCAGTCTTCACTGGAGTTGAACTAAACTTTTGAGACATCCCCTAAGAAAAAGTCTGAACTATTTAAGTCTGATGACCTAGGAGGCCATGGTTCTGACACACCCCGACCTATCAATCGGTTGTTGAATGTATTATTCAAGAATTCCCTAGCTTCTCCATTGAAATGTGCTGGTTCCCTGTCATGCATGAACCACAATATGTTTCTCACCAAAAATGCCTCATCCTCGAACAATAAAGGTAACTCCTCCTCAAGAAATAGCCGATAAGCGGGACCGTTCAGTCTGTTAGGCAAAGAAAATGGTCCAATTAAATAATTTCCAATTATTCCGATCCAGACATTCAGTGATAATTGTTCTTGATGATGAGATTCGTCAATCAAACGGGGGTTTTTCTCAGCCCAATAATGATTATTGTGAAAATTTGTGATAGCGGTTCTCGAAAAGTTAGCTTTGTCTATGAACATTATTTCACTATCAAAATTAATATTTTCTCTAATTTCATCTAAGAACCATCGACAGAAATTTAGTCTCGAAGGAAAATCTCGAGAAAGTATAGTTTGGACGCGTTGAATATGAAACGGGTACAATAAAAAGTTGTGGAGAATCCTCCAAACTAGAACATGTGAAATATTCAAAACTGCTTCCTCAATATCTGAAGTTCTCATAGCTTGAGTTGCACCTTTTAAATGATTATTTGCAGTGAAACTACCAGTTTCCCTAAACCTTCTGTGGATATTTGAAAATATTCGCCTGGTGTTACTCGATTTGGAAAGCGCGCCTAGCTTCTGTAGTGTTTACGTCAGCCAGACCGTACATGTAATGGATATCAGCCAATTCGGCATTAGTAAAATTAGCCACTTTTTCGTACAGCAATAACTTCTAAAGTCTTAAAACTAATCGTTTATTTAATAAACAAAATTCGAGCAGACACTGGTTCAACTTTAGCAACTGTCAAAATAAGTAAATAAAAAGAATAAAAGCCTACTAGTCATTTTTGTGATTAGAATTGCTTTCAATTCAGCAAATGCATACATTCGTTTAATAACTTTTTGCTCGAGAAAGGTCGGAGATACGAAAAAAAGTATCCAAACAGCTGTGACCAATCAGCGTAAGGCTATTCCAGTATTCGAGTTCCAGCAATGCTATGATGATTGAATAACCGTCTCCAACGCTATGTAGCTTCCTCAGAGAACTATTTTGAAGGAGACAATATTACTTTGTAAATATATTTGAATGAAAAGTTGAAATCTACCTGATTCACACCTCGCATTTCGTTCAACAGATCAATGATTTTGAGTTTTGAGGCAGCAATCGAATCGATTGGGTCAGCATAGACTGTCTTGAAAATTAATTCACTCAATAAAGACGGCCAACAACTAAATTTCATTAAATTATGCACTCAGAAAATTGAGAAATTCAATATTTCGTAGGATGTGTGACTTGTGGCACCGTCCTATTGAAACCGCATATGTATATATATTTTTTTCATTCATTTAACTACTTCATACATTTCTTTGTATAAAATATCTGTTGAGTAGATTTATACGGGATATCTCCATTTAAACAATAACACATTGCAATATGATTATACACTTGAATAATTATAGTACAATAGATTCCGAACATAATAATTTAAAACATAAAATTGAGAATTACAACATCCTAACATTCTCCAAGCTGTAGAGCAACAGATGTCCTAAAATTAGCGGATGATTTGGAAAAAAATTGACGCTATCACAGACTGAATTTGCGACTGACAATGTGCGATGCAAGAATGATCCAAAAGCATAGTTTGTTTTACTAGTAGTGACTCTGAATAAGGGAGTCCTTCTTGACAGTCTACCAGGCAGGTTAAAGGGAATGCACTTCAGAAGATCAGGGAAGTCAACAAGGCCGTTTATTAGTTTAAAAATGAAACAATCCGCAATCCTCCTACGCGACTGCAATGATCCAATACAAAGCTCTGCACCTATCGCAATTATTAACTGCCCAGCAATTGGCGAAGGTGAACTTCGCCTATAACAAGTATTTGAGAAACTAGTGTTGTATCTTCTCCAATATATTGGAGTCGACATTGTAAAAGGGTGACCAGACCGGAGAGGCATATTCCATTACAGAACGAACTAACGCACAGTAAATCGTCTTCAGGGTAGACTCTGAAAAAGATGCGCAGTTTCTGATCTAAAATCCAAGGCTTTTGTAGGCTTTTCGGGATATATCTACAACATGCTCCTTACAAGTTAGTTTTTTGTCCAAGCGAACACCAAGGTCTCTAACATTCTCTACCCTACCAAGCAATTCAGTGCCCATACGATAGTCCAATAAAATATCGTCATTTTTTTCAGAAAATGTGATTAGACTGCATTTCCAGAGGTTTAGATATAAAAAATTTTTCTCGGCCCACGCCTGAAACTGTGAAATCTGCTGTTGTAATCGTTCATAATCGTCCAATGATTCAATTCGTGAAAAAATCTTTACATCATCAGCAAACATTAAATAAATTGTCGAAATAACGGAAGCTGTCGTTAACGAAAATATTGAATAGAATGGGAACCAAGTGTGGCCCTTGAGGAATACCAGATGTTACTGGTATAGGACTCGAGAAATAGTTCTTATATTTTGCAAATTGTATTCGACCACAAAGAAAACTGCGCAACCACTCCAGTAGTGGACCAGATACTCCCAACGCCGAGGGTTTAGCCAACAGTAAGTTATGATTCACGCGATCGAACGCCTTACTGAAGTCTGTATACACAGCATCCATCTAGTGTCCTGACTCAAAACATTTAATCACTGCATCAACATATAAAAGCAAATTAGAAACAATGGACTTGCCCTTCATAAAACCGTGCTGTTGAGGCACAATCACAGACATAAACTTCCACGATGAGTATTAACAAACTGAAGAGTCCAACAACTTAGGAATAGTTGATTGTATGGCTATTCCTCTATAATTTGAAACCACAGATCTGTCACCAGATCTACTTTCCAGTAGTCTGGAAAGTAACCTGCTTTCAAAGAGTTATTAAACATTTCAGTTGAAGGTTTCGCCAAAGTTGTAGCACAATTTTTTAAAACGTTGGAGGTCTCAGAACTATTCACCTTCAGTCCCATCAACAGTTCACAAACCTCAGAAGTAGAAAGTTCACAAGATGATGCATTAATGGTACTATTGAAATTGTACGGAGGTGGAACCACCACATCACTACTATAGACACCAGAAAAAAAATTCGCGAACATACTGACAATATCACTCCCATCTGAGCTAGACGCTCCATCATACTTCATTCTTGCAGGAAGACCTAAAGTCTTGCGTTTCGAACTCAAATATTTCCAAAAATACTGTGGATCAGATGAAATTTTATTTTCGATATCTTTTATGTAAGTAAGATACAATTTCTCATTTAACTTATGGCACTCGGAGCGTAATGAGCAAAACTTCGCATAATCTGATCTCGATCCATACTGATTATAGCGTTTATGTATCATCTTCTGTTTCTGCACGAGTGTAATCAGCGTTCTGGAATACCATACGGGAAACTTACCAGGAGTAATTCTTTTCAAGGGGATGAATCGATACAATCCTTCATATAGGTTATTGTGAAATTTGGAGATACATTAATTCACCTTTTGATCTTGAAAAGCCCAGTCACAAGACGCCAGATATGAATTAAGTCCAATATAATCTGTTTTCTTGAATTCAAACTGTTGAAGATCATAATTCAAGTCCGCTCCACTCAGAAAAAATGGCCGTATGATTGATAGAATTCTCAAAAGTTAAGTCATTTGCTGCGCAGATACTCACACTTGACTCAAATTGAGAAAACTTGAGCAGGCAGACAATGAATTCGCGGCACCACTCTCTGCACAAAGAACGAACTCATTTCCTCTCCAGGATGCTTCAGGAACATTAAAATCACCACACAAGCAAAACTTTTTATACCCATAGGCCATAGAAATCTCTTCTATTGTCTGACTGTGTGCAAAGTAATCATCAATATCAAGCAAAAATTGAGTTGTTAATATCTTTCGATAGCGTAATCCATTGACCATAACTGCTCTTCCTGCCGACTTTTCCAAAGAACGGTTCAATAAAGTCTCTAGAGCACAAAGGACAGCATTTAACCTTTGCAATAACCGCTCTAGGATTTTCAGAAACCCAAAATGCAACAATTTTGCTTTGAGTGAATTGAGAAGATCCACATAGATGTGAAGGGTCGACCAGTTTCAATTCTTACACCAATTGCACTTTGTTGGTCATATCCTTATGCAAAATTTGCCATGTGGTCATTATTATTCAATACTGTGGCACACAGCTACGTTAAATGAACGAATTGAACAAACACCCGTGTTACTATTGGCACATATGTACTCTACCTCTAGAGTACCTGCATTTATCGACTGAATTCCCACTTGCGGTAACAGAATAATTCTCGAAACTGTAATGTTCATCTGGTAGGCCCCTATTCAAAAACCTGGGGGTCTTCTTATATTATTTTTTTTTTTCTCAAAGTTACTCGCGTAAGGAGGCAAATCCTATTATGTCTTGACGACACCGCGAGTACCTGAAAAGGATATATGGTTAATATTTTACTTGAATGCTAATAGGTTATAGTCATGAGGAAATACGTTACATGGAAAGGAGTTCCAGAGTTTTTCCGTTCTATGAAAAAAGGAATTCTGATATAGAGACGTTCTAGGTGTTTGCCTTAGTTGCCTTAAAAAAGAAACAAGCGGTGGAACGAGCGTAAAAAAATGGAAAGAAAAAGAAAAAAAGAAGAAATTTATGATAATATCTTTAACATTCGAATCAATTTCATTGTCATAACTTAAAAATAAAACGAACAGAGACGTATAACTTCAGCCAAAGTCATACTAATAAAACTTGGTATTACCACAAAGAAAAACAATTTATGATGTAGTTGATCAACTGCAAGCTAAGTGTAATTTAAATGTCAACAGTTTGTTGGTATCTCTAACAAGTGAGTAATGAAGTAATCTCTGACATGAAATATGAATAATCAATCAAGTTTGAAAAGACGCCTGGCAATTTTATATGTATAAAATACGAGCTTATGAATACAGTTTAAAAATCTCAGAGATACAAAATAATAAGCATGTATAAAAATAAGAGTCGCAAAAAATTGTGTGCATGATTATCATTGATTACAATGTCGTTAGCGTTGAGGTTTTTAAATCTACTTCCTGATTTCGAAGTTATCGCAATTTTATATTGATTTTATGTTGAGCCTTCTTAGTGTTCTTTTTTCTGGAATAGAAATTCTTCGATGATTAAAAAATATGTTGTTTTGGTATCGAAAAATTAACTTTCATTATTTATCGAAATAAGCGAAATATACATTGCACTCTAACTGGTAACGATAACTAGCCAAATAACCTTCATTATCCTCAACAATAAGATGATTTTGTTTGTCCAAATCCGAATTCTTAGTACTGATAGCGATAAAATGTCATTTAGTCACACCCTAATCGAATTCCAATTACATTGACATAATACATGAACGTTTAACTGTTTAATTTATTTCAAATTTCACCGGAATTGTTGTGACAGTATCATGGTACATTTTCAGAATATTTATATCAATGTTAAGAAGAGAGTTTGAAATGTGATGCCTCAAAATGAGGAGTCAAACTACAGACAATATTTTTTATGAAAATTCACAAGACACTTCTATTTTTATTCATAGCCAGTTATGTTTTGCAGGTAATTTCTCTTGAGTTAAAAGGAAAGTCGTTACATGAAGATGAACCAAGAAGCGAAAGGCCTTCACACATTTCTTCCCGGAATTTGTGCGTTCAGATGGACAGAGAGTGTCAGAAATATCGCGAACAGTCGAATTCGAATCAATTAGAGATCAGAAGAAGCGCCATGCTATGCTATAATAATGGAGGTTTTAGTCAGTTCCTGTCGCTCCCCAGCTTCCTTATTCGCCTGATTTGAGTCGTGTTGACTTCTTCCCCTTCTCAAGCATTAAAAATCGCCTCAAGGGAACTATTTTCTATTGATTTATGTTGGGCCTTGTTAGTGTTCTTTTTTTCTGGAATAAAAGTTCTTCGATGATTAAAAATATGTTGTTTCGTTATGGAAAAATTAACTTTCATTATAAATCGAAATAAGCGAAATATATTAGTTCTCGCTGTTATTTTTCATGAAAATACTACTTTATTGTTAAACATGATTACAAATAAATCATTCAAAATATTGCCCATCGCTAGCTACTACTTTTTCCCATCTTTCTGGCAGAGCTCGGATCCGTGACGGTATAAGTGTTCGTCTTTTGTGGCTATCCACGAATCTAGCCATTTTTAGAGCTCTTCATATGAGCGGAACTGCTGATCAGCCAGACCATGTGCCTTCGAACGTAACAAGTATTAATCGGATGGTGCAATATCTGGGGAATATGGCGGGTGGGGTAGGACTTCCCATTTGAGCGTTGTCATGCTGTAGAATCTTTTTTTCGTCTCCCTGCCCGTATTGTGGCTGGTTTTCGCGCAGTGCTTTACTCAATCGCATCAGTTGGGTTCGATATTGGTACCCAGTGATGGTTTCGTTCGGTTTTAACAGCTCATAATTAATAACACCGACTTGGTCCCACCAAATACACAGAATAACTTTCGCAGTGTTGATATCCTGCCGAGGCGATGACGTAGAAGCATGACCGGGTAGTCCTCAAGATTTTTTTTTCTTTGGATTGCTGTGATGAATCCATTTTTCATCACCCGTTACGATGCGATGAAGAAAACGCTTTTTTTGCCACTGGAGCAGTTGCTTACAGGCGGAAAAACGACGCTCAGCGTCTCTTGGCTTCGAATCATAAGGAACCCAAGTTCCTTGCTTTTGAATCATTCCCAACGCATGCAATAGCTTGGAAATGACCTGGCGGGTAACTCCTAAGGCTGAAGCAAATTCTTCTTGTTTAGCACGGATCCTCATCGAGCAATGCCTTCAATTCAGCGTCTTCGAAGATTTTTGGTCTTCCTTCATGGTGATGGTCGTCCACATCGAAATCACCGTTTTTGAAGCGACGGCACCAATCGCAGCACGTTGTTTTACTTAAAGCAGCATCTCTTTTTGGAGCTGTCTATGAGCTTCAGCCGTCGTTTCCTTTGAATGAAAGAAGAAAATCAACACTTCCCGCAAATGACGATTATTTGGACAAAATCAGACAATTTCTCACAACTAAAAGTATATGACGTAAAAACAAAGTCATTAATGGGATAGAGTGGTTTAACTACCGTATATCTAAGATTTGTTCAAGATGTTCTTGATATGTAAAAATCGACCAGCACTGCTGGAGCCATCTATCGACAAACAGAGAGAACTTAGTTGCGCACCTAATACATTGCACTCTAACTGGTTATGATAACTTTCTAACCTAACCTAACCTTCGTTATTCTCAACAAAAGATGATTTTGTTTGTCCAAATCCGAATTCTTGGTATTGATAGCGATAAAATGTCATTTAGTCACAACCTAATTGAATTCCTATTACATTAACGTAAAACATGAACGGAATCTGTTCAAGTTATTTCAAATTTCACCGGAATTGTCTTGACAGTATTGTTGTACATTTTCAGAATAGTCATATCAATGTTGAGAAGATAGTTTACAATGTGATGCCTCAAAATGAGGAGTCAAACTACAGTCAATATTCTTTATGAAAATTCACATGACACTTCTATTCTTATTTATAGCCAGTTATGTTTTGCAGGTAATTTTTCTTGAGTAATAATAGGAAAGTCGTGATATTTTTTCTTCACATCATGATACATCTCCTCCACCATTTTGCGTAGAGAGGGGAAGACCCAACAGACGCATGGAGACCGTGGGTGTAGATCTCAAGGTTCCCATAATTGTTAGACAGGCTTGCCTTTGGGTCTCGCTTATTTTATTTCGTTTGGTCATCTTGTTCAGTGCAGGCCACCATACAATGGCCGCATAGGTGAGGAGCGGTCTAATCATTGTCATGTATAACCAACATATTATGTTGGATTTGAGTCCGCATATGTGGCCAAATAACTCGCGGCTAGGCCAGAGAATGTTTCACGCTTTCAGCACCTGTCTTTCGATGTGTTTGTCTCAATTCAGTTTGGTGTCAAGCATGACCCCAGACATACGCGATCTGATGGAAGAAAGGCGACTGCATAAGAACAAGAAGAAGTACCGACAAATACATAATTCAATAAGGAGGAAAATCAGAAAGGCGAAGTAGAAATGGTTGTCCGAAAATGCAGGGAAATTGAGGAATGTGAAAGAAAATTTGACTCATACAATCTATATAAAAGGATGAAAGAGCTGACAAACCAAAAGAAGAATAGATTTAGCATATGCACCACAGAAAACGTGGTGACGGGACCTCCTATCCTGAAATCCGAGGTAGAGAAAGCCATCAACTCCCTCAAGAGCAATAAAACACCCGGTTCGGATAACATTCATTCCGAAATACTGAAGCTTATGTGTACGACTATTGATCAATTCCTTCAAACTCTCACAGTTTTATTCAATAACATATACAATAAAGGTGAAGTCCCCAAAGACTGGCTGCGATCTACCTTCATAACAATACTAAAAAAGCCGAATACTAGAATATGTGACCAATATCGGCTTGTCAGTTTGATCAATCACATAACGAGGTCCTTCGCTAGAATCATTCATAACAAAATTTAAAACAAATGGGAAGCGAACATCAGTGAGTCACAGTTTAGGCATGTTAATCCCTCCATGGTTTTCAGTAGGAAGGAGGTTAGACTGATTGGTCTAATATGATTTGCGATTTTACGTTCTTCCCGGTATGGAAAAGAAGATTACCCGAATCCTTTTCCAAGGGTTTGATTTGTATCCCAAAGCAATGCAGGTTCTGAAGATGTGCATTATATACATAACTGTTTGATCCAATCCTTTAATTAGGTATACAGGGATATAAAATCTGCTCCTAGTGATTTAAATGGTTGAAAGGTAGTTACTGCCCATCGAACCCTTTTCACTGTAATAACCATTCAGATTGTATTCCAGTTTATTTTGTCTGCAAGTGCATTCGGAAAGTGGACTTTCACCAGGTGCCTCAATATTTAATCATTCCACTGTATTTTTACTCATTCCGTTGTATCTAGACATTTGATGTCGGTCGGTCCTGCTGCAGAGAGGGTACGTCGAAGACAGTAAGCCTCCGGTAGACCCTCTGTTTCCTGGCAGTAGGATATCCATGCTTCTTTTTTGAATTTCATAATCGATCCTTTGGATGTTAATTGGAATTTTCTCTAGTTCTGCCAATCACTTTCTATGCTTGTACGAGTCGCTTTGTTAAGGATGTGTCTACTCTTCGTTTTAGGGCATTTAGTTCTGCTGTTCATCATAGGTTTTCACAGGCCATCAGGTCCTCAAACGTACTGTTCCTTATACAAGGTGTGTAGATATGAAATGAAAAATATATTGAGCGTAAACAAAACATGTTAAATTTTTCGAGAATCTTTTACTGAAATTAATGAAATAGTTTCCCCCTCTTTTTCATCATATTAATACGACTCTTCAGAAGGAAAAGTAAGTCCTGAAGACAAAAATTTATATCCTTTTTTTTCTCAAGAAAACTATTCACAATTTTATTAAATGTCCAATAACGACTTTGAAATAATCAAACTTTTTCGGGCACGTTCATTAAATTTTTCTTCATTTTCTGCATTCAGAAGAACAAATAACATGGAGAAAATGAAATGAGACGATACGATGGTTTTGCCGTAATATTTCGAGAAGTAATGTACAGATCGAAATAAATAAAAAATCGATAGATTTTCTGTTATTTGTTAACAATTTTAGGGAGCTTTTGCGCAGCTGTTCGTATTTACGCCGTTTTGGAGGCAGCTTAGTACCTTTTGTATTATTTTCAACTTATAAAATAAATCGACTACGCTCATAATACAGTAAAATGTATCCTTCATAATTAATTCATTAATATTTTTCCTTTAATTTCAGAACATGAATATTGGTATAAGCTTTCTTGCAACTTTATTGTATTTAACATCGGTACTTGGTGCTCCCCCTTCCACCACACAGAGTTGGGTTACAGTACCGAGCGAATCAAAGGATGTACTTGATGTAGAAGGACCACCACAAAGCGAGGTAACTAATGAAATTTATAGTGTTTATTGTTTCAATACTACATCCTTGATACAAAGAACAAGATCTATCCGATGAAAGTTTAATATAAAATGCTGAAGTCTACATAACACAGCAACAATTCTCATGATTGAGTTATGGCATTTGATATTAATCTAATTTTAAATGATGATTTCGAATCCGTGATAAAACTTCTGTATCAGCGCTAATTAGGAAAGAAAATAACATTGACACTTTTCACAATAAAACACAATTTCTTTAAAAATTATCGTATTTTATTAAATTCTTAAATTGAAAAGATTTTTTTTGTGAGAATTTCTTGTAGATGTTGTAGACAGTGAGCTGTTCTGAATGCTCCAACAACAGTGTGCGTCCCAATAACCTCGATAACGTTCCTCCATTGTCCGAAGGTCCTGTTGGTATCGCTTTCCTTGTTCTTCACTTAGATCCCCAAGATTGGAAGGAAAATAGCCGAGATGGTTGTGAAGAAAGTGTAACTTGATGCTCATGTTGAATCGAGGCATTTTAACTTGACTCATTAGTTGTTCAACATGTTTAGAATAGTCAAAAATTTTCTTTTTTCCAAACCAAATAAACCCATTCTATGAATTTTTTTCAGTCTGTGTCATAGGCTCACCAAAAACAACATGAAAAAATAGCCGTCATCTATTTTAAGCGCGCTTCCCAGGAATTCCACAGCTCACCGACCCTGTAAAGGAAGGAACTCTTATAGAGAGAGGTTCGAGAGGTCGTTAAATGTACCGCCATATGATGAGAACTCCTTGCCAGCCAAGTGTTGCGGCAGCACATGAGTTTTTCCGGAACAAAGTCTTTCAGCTCTTTGGAGCATCTTCCGTGGAAGTATATGTAAAACAGAGAAAGGTCAGCAACTTGTCTTATGAGAGCCAGCGATTTTTGCACACTATTCAACATCCACAACGAATGTTTTAGCGCAGATCCCCATACATAGGAACAATATTCCAAAGTAGGTCGAATCTGCGCCTTATATAGCAACAGCAGAGATGACGTGAAGTATCGCTTGGCTCTGAAAAGAAAACTAAGTTCAGCTGATGCCAACTTAGCTATTGTTGGACTTGCATCATTAGAGGAGGTTCTCCGGCAGGGGCCTTTCTAGAAAATGTCTAGCTCGCGTTGAAGCTCACCAGGTTCAACTGACCCCACTCAGATGTGCTCAGTTTTTAATTTGTTGACATCTCTGACGCTGAGATTTCCCAGCCGTAATCAGCCGCAGACTACTGAAAGACGAAACCAGGGTACAATCGTTTGAAAAACCGAAGATCTTTTTCTCTGTAGATGACAGAAGATCGTTTATCTGCAACAGAAACAAGGTTGGCGAAAAAATGGATCCCTGAGGTACACCTGCTTGCAACTAGAAACAATAAGATGTTATACCGTCAACCACAACTTGTATTGATCCATTTGAAAGAAAGTTACTCATCCAACCACGCAATTTTTCGGGAAGCCCATATGCAGCAGGTTTATTCAACAAGATTGCATGCCAAACCCTATCGAAGGCTTTTGAGATGTCGAGGGATATTGCTCTAGATTCTCCATGCTTTTCGATTGTTGATGTACAAACAGGAGTTACGTAGGTGAGCAGATCTCCTGTCGATCTTTGCCTGCGAGAACCATACTAACGGTCGTTGATAATTCCCTGCAACTCAAGATATTTGATGAGTTCATCATTTATGACTCTCTCCATCACTTTGGACATAATGGGAAGAAGTGCAACAGGGCGGTAATTTTGGGGTAAGGACTTCTTTCCTTTCTTTGGGATCAGTTGAATTTTCGCTATTTTCCAGCTACTCGGAAAAGTCTGGCTTTCATAAGAAATCTGAAACAGACGGTTGAGAATGGGTGCCAGTTCAGAAGCACGGTTTCTCAGGAGAACAGTGCGGACTCTGAACTTGATTTCTACCATGGAAGAATTTGTAGGTGGAATGTTCGGTGGTATTACGTTAGGTTAATCCAGCACAGAATTCTCTGAAAACAAGGGAGCAAAGAGATAGGGTTTCTCTTTCGGAGATGATGCTATACTTCCGTCTTCTCTAACGAGAGGCGGAAGCGCAGATTTGCAGAAGTTGGCATTGACAGTCTTCACCATAGACCAGAATTGTCTAGTCCCGCTTGCCTGTTCAAGGAGTTTATTAGTTACCCCTTCGTTGAAATTGGCCTTTGCTCTTGTAGTTGTCAGGTTAGGTTAGGTTAGATTGCCAAAAGCATCTGGGTGGTTTAGGTTCTTGTTTAAGCGGTAGCACAGTAGTTCCAGTAGCAGATATAAGGTTGTGGTCTGGTTGCCTAGCAGTGCTGAGACCTTCATTCCAAAATCATCTGGATCTGAAATAAAAAAGAGAACCAAGGTGTTCGAGAAGTCGGTTGGGTGATCAGGTATTCTTGTCGGTTCGTCGACTAGCTGCGTTAGATTATGGCTGATTGCGAAAGCTCCAGCCTGTCTTCCCGCTTCATCTATTCTATTGTAACGGACCCAGTTGGTGTTGTGAACGTTGAAGTCACCCAGTACAATGATCTCAGTTGCCGAATGATGTAACTGAATCCAATCCGCCTTATCACCTAGATACTGAAACAATCTGAGGAAGTGAATATCGTTTGGCGGACGATATAGACATCATAAGAACAGTGTTTTTTTCCTGAAAACAGATTTCAAACCACGTAAGGTCGAAAGCGTCGTCCTCCATTGTGTACTCTCTCTCTCTGGCATGTAACATCCGATTTGGCAAAATCAAAGAGGCCGCCTTTGAACCTAAATGTCGTATGTAACTCATACCCATTCAAACGTAAATACGTTGTGTTGGTTGTTCGACTTATTTGGGTTTCGGTTAGGGCCAGCACATGTGGTTATGTGTTTTGCAGATGCTGGTGGAATGCATCGACATTCACGTTGTTGTGCTCCAATATTGCAGAACTCTATCAAGTGTTTGCTTTCTTTTCTAGAGCGTGAATGAATTAGTGACTCACCCGCATCATGAACCCCTCGAGGCAGACTCCTAACCAATACCTACCCCCCTCCCCCCGAGATCCAAATGGGAGGCTATTTTAACTCCGGATGATTTTGTCCTAGAATAGCTCATCACGCTTCGTTGCCAATCCTTCCTACCCTGGATACATGACCATCCGCCAGATCCCGAAACTTAGTCACACAGGTGACCAATTCTCGGGACCCATGGCTGGATGTAGTAGTATCACACCGGGCGACAGGGGTGAGGTCGCCTACCACCTAGCAATGTTATGGTGGTTAACGGGTATCATCATAGATCATAGCAACTTCTCACAACTAAAGTTGTTCTTGTCTTATTTGTCATTAAGTGTAGAAACTCAACGCATGTTCTACAAACCTTGAGGCACCCAAGGCTTATCACGCATTTCTAGTGAATGCCCAAAGTAAATTTTGTAAGCTTCACTTACGAACTCACATTCAAATGGTATTCTCTGAATATATACTCTCTTCAAATGGAACAAAAATTATTTGAATCATTCACATAAACTCTTTTTGACGATGCTATGTCAAATTATGGCAAGATAAATCAATATTCTTCAATTAACACCAAATTACTACGGTAAGTAAGTAATTTTTTCAAGAACAGCTATAACTCGTAAACTGGAGCTGTAAGAAAAACAAATGAGGACATATGTAGTAAGTGACGTCAAATTAGTAAACATCAAGTGACATAAGTCATTCATCAGATGCAAAGTGCCAGTTTTGAGCACAGCTTAGACCTTGATGTTCGAAGCTATAGCTCTAGGACTAGAATTTCAAGAATAACTTCTATTTGTACATAAGAGAAATGTTATAAATTGTGCATTTGATTCATTGCAAGTAAAATTGAATGTTCTTATCTTTCGGTAAAGAGTCCGGTTCAATATAATGATTGGAAAGGTTAGGATCTTATTATCTTTATTTAAATACAGACCGAAAAATAGTTCTGTTTTGTTAACAACATTTCTTAACTGCTAATGGGATATAAATTTGATAAATATTCGTTAACCCGTATTATAATGCCAAAATAAAATTGATTTATCTCAAAGATTTTTTGTTGATTCATTTTGAATAAATTATTTGATGTCACCTATCATAGGCGTAGCTAAAGTTTTTACGTGGGGGGTCCAAGGATCCAAAATTTGCAAAGATTCAAAAATAATTTAGTTTTTGCCTATGATTTACGCTGAAATAGGCAGATTTCTAAACTCCAAACTCAGACAATTAGAAACTACTTAGAAACATTAGAGTGCATATAAATGAAAAAAATTGTCGTACGAACCTCAAATTAAAACTAATTAAATTTTTTGTAGGGCTCTGGGGTTACAAGAAAAAAAATTGTTGGAATCTACAGACGATTTCAGAGAGATATTAGAGAGTGATTGGATGATTACTCAAAAATCGCTTACGTTAAATAATTTTACTATCCAGATCTGAAAAAATACCCACTTGGGGCTATAATTTTTTTTCAGTACGATCATTTTTCTGTGAGCTATCCCATTTCGAAAATCACTGAAAAAATTTCGCATTTTTTAAATCCCACAGATTTTGTGGGTAGTGTAGGTGTTATTCGAATACATACATACATAAGCCCACGCCTTGTCCCAGAGGGTAAGCAGATGAGACATTTTCATCCTTGTTAGGGGGATCTGGACCCCCAAAACCCACCCTTATATACGCCCATGTAACCTTTCAAAAAATGTTTTATTTTAATTTGATAATAGTTCACTTTATTGTTATTTAATAATAATAAAAACAAGTACTGTGTTTTAAGAAATTTTACTTAATAATTGCGATTCGTAACGCGTTTCACTACACCGTAGCTTCTTCAGACGAATGATTATGCAGAAAAATGTAAATGAGAATATAACTATAAATGTTCTTGAGTAATTAAAAAGCTTATTGGTCGCTCCTCCTAAGTGGTTATTTATGACAGGTATATCCAATAAAATTAAGGAATAGATTGCTCCCGAAAAGATTCAATAGAGGTGAAGGTTTAAATCAACTTGTTCATTGATGAGTCTACCTGAGTGTTTGTATTTATTTATTTCTAAAGTTTCCCAAAGATCTACCTTCCAATATTTATTATCTGTATGCAAAATTTCAAACTGTGGGTCGAAAGAATGATTATTTTCTAAGAGATGATTCGAGTCGGAACATAAACGCAGTTTTTCAAATAAAAATCAGATTCAAATTACGCGAATCATCTCTTAGAAAATAATCATTCTTTCGACCCACTTTTGCATACAGATAAAAATATTCATTCTTTAGAAATAAATTTCGACCCACAGTTGATTTTCTATTGAAAGAAATTTATAGTTATATTCTCATTACTACATTTTTTCTGCATAATCATTCGTCTGAAGAAGCTACGGTGTAGTGAAACGCGTTACGAATCGCAATTATTAAGTAAAATTCTTAAAACACAGTACTTGTTTTTTATTATTGATAATGGAATTTTACCAAGTAAAAGCCTCCCAAATTCAAATGTTATTTTATACATGGAATGTGTGCACTATTAATAGACATTCTATTCTCCAAATTTTCATGATGATGATGATTCATAGATTACTTCCTTGATTTTGTTCAACACAAATCTACAAATATACAGCTTCAAAGTGTATTAATTTAAAAATTCGAATAAAAATTATTGATTGTTATAATTTCAGGCTGAAAAGAAAGTACCAAAAATATCCTCTATGAATGTAGAAACAAATGTTACCAACCGTTTTGCAACAACGGTTGTAACTAGTAAAGTAAAAAATTTCGATGAAAAACCCCAGGAAGCAACGTTCTCAGTGGTCTTACCGGAAACAGCATACATTTCTGGTTTCGTAATGGAAATCGATGGTAAAAAGTATAAAGCCTATGTTCAAGAGAAAGAAGAAGCTAAGAAAACTTATGATAATGTATTACAGTTTGAAATTCTGAAAATAATTAATATTAATTTTTAATATTTTCTTAGGCTGTGGCAAGTGGAATATCAGCAGGTCATGTTGCGTTGAATGCCCGAGATTCGAATAGATTCACTGTTTCTGTAAACATTGAACCAGAAAGTAAAGCTACATTTTACCTCACTTATGAAGAACTCTTGAAAAGGCAAAATGGGCAATATGATATTGTCATAAATCTCCATCCTGGACAAGTTGTCAAAGATATGGAAGTGAAGGTAACAAATATATCTCTTTCTTACACGAATCAATTTCAACTATTAATTTATATTTTTAATATCATTTCAAACTAGTGTCCTGCCTTGTGTTTGCTGATGTTTTCATGCTAACACAAGGATTGTCTTGAAAGCATCCAACCGAACTCAATAGTTTTTCTCGAAGTTATTCTATGTCGTCATTCTCGTGGTATCCGACACCTTCTCCAATCCTAGTTTCAATTTGCATTCTTTTCAATTATTTCTTAGTTGTCAAATCAGTGTTCTCCAAGGGACGCTTTCAACCTTGAAAATAGGAGATCAGTGAGCTATATCAGAACTTCAGTGAGGCTATCACAGCTATAAGGCCTTGCGCTTGCCCAAACCCGAAACTGGTCACCGTTTTCTCCTGTTTGCGTCACGCAATCGTTTCTGAAATGAAACATAATATTCCTTCTTGATTGCCAAACCTCCAGGAGCTCACACGTGGCGCAAGCAAACGAAAGGGGAAAACCTCTTCTGATAACTTCCTCATGGTCTGCGTAGATAATTCTTCTTTTGATTTCATCCAGTTATCACCCAATTTTTTTCAGGTAAATATTAATGAAACAAGGCCTCTGTCTTTCGTGATGGCCCCATCCTTAAGGTCCGGTAACGAAATATCCAAGAATGATGAGAAACTGGATCCTAAAGCTGAGATTGACCATATAAACAACAGCACAGCTAGAGTTACTTTCAAACCAGACATTGAACGGCAAAAGGAATTAGCAAAAAATCTAGGTACCAAGGAAGGAGATGGTCTTGCTGGTCAGTTTGTCGTGCAATATGATGTAGAAAGAGATCCAGAAGGAGGAGAGGTTAAATTTTTTCTATGACCACAAGATTAATGTCCTCATATAATATTTTTTTTCAGATCCTAGTTTCTGACGGTTATTTTGTTCATTTCTTCGCACCAAATGATTTGAAACCCCTTCCAAAACACGTAATATTCGTTCTTGATACCAGTGGAAGCATGTTCGGAAGTAGAATTTCCCAATTGAAACAAGCAATGAAAAGCATATTGGATCAACTCAAAAGCGAGGATTCTTTCAACATTGTTGAGTTTAATTCAGTGATCAAAGTTTGGAACATACCGAAAGTAGAAGTTCAATATCAAGAAGGCGAAACATATTATTGGTCCGAAAATTCCACTCCACGACCCAATAGGACCGTAAGTATTTAAATATATTACTAATTCAACACGAGTAGAAAGAGGTTGAAGAAGTGGGGTCTTTGTTATGGGATTTCGTTTTAATTTTGAGAGAAATCCATTTCATGAAGCAAATATGTAGCAATAGAAGGATGTCAACCTCTTCCAAGGGAAACTGCCCTAATCGTCCAGGGGTCAACAAATTTCTAAGCAATTTTCTTCTGCTTCAAACAGATTTCCAGCCTAGGAAAAATGATATATACAAATTTGTCACTGGCTTCGGAGCTATACGTGGCTACAACGCATAATGAAAGTAATGGAAAAACCTTTAACCTAAAAGTCCTTGTTGTAGCCCGAATATTTCTTTTCAAATCACATTCAGTTAGCCCAGAAATTTGCTATACTTAGGTAATTCAAATTTCATTATTGTTTTCCTAATGAATGGTTGTTTTAGGGGCAAACCTTGCCTGGATCTTATGAAGTATCTGAGCAAAATATAAAGCAAGCGAAAAGTGTAGTAGATAAATTGCAATCAACAGGTGGTACAAATATTCATTCAGCATTACAGATCGCATTGAAGTTGCTGAATGAAAATAAACAAACAGATGACAGACAGCCAATCATAATGTTTTTGACAGATGGGGATCCGACAGAAGGTGAAACTAACACTGAAACTATCATAACAGATGTAAGATGAAAACTTTTTCATTTATCCTCATTTTAATTTCATTTCTCTGTCTTCTTCCAGGTAACCAAAGAAAATGTTAAAGCTGTTCCCATATTCTCTCTATCTTTTGGACAAGGAGCTGATAGATCTTTCTTGGAGAAACTATCATTGAAAAACCAAGCTTTCGCAAGACATATCTATGAGGCTGCAGATGCTACCCTTCAACTTGAATCTTTCTACAAATACATCTCTTCTCCTCTTCTCAACAAGGTGAACTTCAAGTATACTTCAGAAACCGTATCCAAACTTACCAAGACGGAATTTCCTATTTTCTTTGATGGTGCTGAACTTGTTGTTGCTGGAAGATGTGAGTACCAATACATTAATTTCTAAATGAGGAGTGAATTGTGTCCCTAATTAAACTCGAGCACTGTTTGATCTAAAGCCACTTACATACTGACTTTTGAAAAATCCTCTATGACAGCTCTAGCTAAACTTCATCCTTATAACACCAGAGAAAGAATGTAATCGACTGTTTGAAGTCTACTGAAATAACACAATCAAATTCAAACATACACACACGTTAATTTTAGATGATCGTTCGGATTGCCATGTGATCATACTACACAAATATCAACAATATTCACATTAATCGATCACATACATGACACCTTTGTTGTATATTTTCTAAGAAACCATGTTTCAAGTTTACTAGAAACGAATATATTGCTGTTACAAACAGACGCACATTTTTTTGGTGTCAAGCCTATAATCTCTGAAGTCTCGGGCGTCTAGACCCGGGTCATAAATAATATATTAGGTCCCTCTGAAGAGATGCATAATCGAAAAATTCTCACACGATGGTACTTCCTACATATATATATATATATATATATATATATATATATATATATATATATATATATATATATATATATATATATATATGCTATGTTATATACTCTTTTCCAGATCCCATACCAACACAACCTCAACAAATCGATCCAGGATTTGCTCCACGGCCTGAACACATAATGGATGTAGGCTTTGTTCCATACGTCAATTGTTTCGCAGGACCAGTTTCAAAAGAATTCAAACCTAAGTTCGAAAATCCCATCGGCAGCTTAGAGAAACATTGGGCGTATCTTACACTCCAACAGATTTTGGATGAACGGGATGTGGCCGACAATAAAACAGAATTGACCAAAAAGGCTTTAGATCTTGCACTCAAATACTCTTTCGTAACACCTGTCAGTTCACTCGTAGTTGTGAAACCAAACGATACGAAAACGGAGACCAATCTTGAAGATGCTTCAACAGGTGAGAAATTTTTATTTATTAGTTCAGAGTTGGTGCAAATATATTTTCATTGAGTTCGTGTTTAAAAAAACTGCATAGCTATGGATGCGGCAAAAAGAGAGGTTGGATCAGCTATTGCAGTGCTATTTTTAGAGTCTATTATACAGGATGGCAAATTTCGATGTTCGCCAGTGAAATATTTGAGTACGAAAAATATGAACCCTCCTTCTCGATGCCCATTTTTCGAGGCGAACTCTATGGATGAAAAAGATTTCGGCTATCTCGATTCTGTTTTGTATTTTCACATTATACAGGCCCTTTTTCAGGAAATATGCAGTGGCGTACAGAATTTTTTTTCGTTTGGTGATTGAAGAGTTATAACGTGAACTGGCATTTTTTTGAGAATGAACCAAAGACAAGTTTGATATCATAAAAAGAAGAATTGTTTCCCTTTTCAAAATTATATATTATCTCTGTCTCATTTTTGGATTGAATACTTTCATTTCGAAAAATGACAAATTTTTGAAACTTTTGCAATATGTTCTAGTAGGCTTATGTCAGATAATAAATTAATGGTTTTATTCAATGTCAAAAATAAAAGTCACAATTGTTTTCAATTTTTGAAGTGAAATTCTTAATTCATTACGTTTGGAATTTTCGAGTTATTCATCAGAATCGCATAGGAAAATTATGAGAAGTATGATATAATGAAAGTTTTCATTCAAAGTGGTTATGCTACAAATGCAGTTGAAGCAATGTATCTTCAACATTCTCCATCGAACAACCACCATATTCACCTTGTATGGTTATAGCCGAGTTTTTCTTTGTCCAAAACTCGAATTACTACTTCGAGGTACCCATTTTAAATCGATAGAAGATATAAAAGAGAATTCGCGACGAAAACTGAAGTCGACTCCGGAAAAAGCGTTTGAAAAATTATTTGATGATTGATTGACGTTGGCGTAAATGTATCATTTCGGAAGAGGCCTACTTTGAAGGCGATGCAATAAATTCGGTTGAAAAATGAGAATTTTTTGTATCATTGACCAGTTCCTGGTACTTTTTAAACAGAATGTACTTCTCGTAGTGTCCGTATTCCATTTTGATGAATAACTGAAATATTTCAAACGAAGTGGAGTTTGTTTTTCACTTGATGAATTGAAAATAAAAGTAACATTAATATTTTTCAGAATATAATGAAAATTATAAATGAACTATGTCACAGTACACGGAACAATATTCTGAAAATTTTCAATGTTTCTTATTTTTAATCCAAAAATCAATTTGGAGTGTTATATGGTTCCGAAAAAGGAGAAATCTCATTCTTCGTATAGGATCAAATAAATCTATGATCCAAATTTCTAGTCGCCATTAAGTGTGTCTCAAAAAATGGGCATCGAGAAGAGGCATTCATTTTTCCTACTTCAATATTTCACCTAGCTAGCGAATAAAATCATCATCAAAATTTGCTCACCTTGTACATTTACCTCGTCAATATTCCAATATCTTTACAATATTCAAACCCCAGAAC
Organism: Cryptolaemus montrouzieri; assembly: GCA_013387265.2. Taxonomy (NCBI): domain Eukaryota; kingdom Metazoa; phylum Arthropoda; class Insecta; order Coleoptera; family Coccinellidae; genus Cryptolaemus; species Cryptolaemus montrouzieri. The sequence continues at coordinate 8,063,796 of JABFTP020000144.1, read as the reverse complement.
TAGAATTTCTGTTTCAATAATAAAAAACAAGTACTGTGTTTTAAGGAATTTTACTTAATAATTGCGATTCGTAACGCGTTTCACTACACCGTAGCTTCTTCAGACGAATGAATATACAGAAAAATATAAATGAGAATATAACTATAAATGTTCCTGAGTAATTAAAAGCTTATTGGGTTGCTTCTTCTTAAGTGGTTATTTATGACAGGTATATCCAATAAAATCAAGGAATAGATTGCTCCCCGAAAAGATTCAATAGAGGTGAAGGGCTTAAATCGACTTGTTCATTGATGAGTCTACCTGAGTGTTTGTATTTATTGATTTCTAAAGTTTCCCAAAGATCTACCTTCCAATATTTATTATCTGTATGCAAAATTTCAAATTGTGGGTCGAAAGAATGATTATTTTCTAAGAGATGATTCGCGTAATTTGAATCTGATTTTTATTTGAAATACTGCGTTTATGTTCCGATATTCTAATATTTAAATTTCTATGTGTTCTACCAATGTAGAAATTATCACAGTCATTGCAATTCAATCGATAAACACCTGATTTATTTTTTACCTGGTTTGGTTTTATTATTTTTATATATTTGCCTAAATTATTATTAGTTTGGAAAGCTATGTTGAAATTATTGCTACTTAAGAATGATTTCAGTTTCTCACTTGTAATGCCAACGTAGGTTAAGGTGTTGAATTTTGTTTCAATTCATCGACAGGGTAAACTTCATTCAATGCGATTCTACTTTGTTTTTATTTAAAATATTATTTATTAGTTTGGGATTGTAACCATTATTTTTGGCTATTTGTTTAATCAAATTTAGTTCTTTGTTGAAATTTTCTGGTGATAACGGGATGTTAATCAATCTAAGAATAAAACTATTGAATGCTGACATTTTATGTTGATATGGATGACACGACGAGTTATGTATTATAATATCTGTATGTGACGGCTTATGGTAAATTGCGAAAACATGTTTTCCATTTTCATTCGAAATTGTTACGTCTAAGAAATTTATCGAATTATTGCTTTCTATTTCGGTTGTGAATGCAATTTTGGATCTAATGAATTTATATGATTTTCGAAAATTTTCAACTGTCTATCTGTTCCTGTGAAGCAAATAATGATATCGTCTAGCTAGCGATACCAGTATAAACAATATTCACTGAGTGGATGATTATGAATTAATCTAGTTATTCATGAATATTTCTGCTAACAAAGAACTTAACGGATTGCCCATAATCAAGCCGTCTTCAATAGTATAATATTTGTTATTGAAATGGAAATAATTTTGATCTAAACAAATTTGTAATAATGAAAGAATATCTGATTTAATGATAGTATTGACATGATTCTTTTCTAATAATTCTTCAACTAAGTAATACGTATCTTTCGGAGGAATGTTGGGAAATAGATTCTTAACATCGAAAGAAATGAGTTTGGAATTAGGTGGTATAGTGGTATCTTTGATATTGGCAATAAGTTCGTATGAATTTTGACCGAAAATATAGATTTGAAATTGCAATGTTTTATTAGCAAGTCGTTGAGGAATTTTGAAAGTTTGAACGAAGGTGCCGTTACATAAGAAACAACAGGTCTAATAGGGTAATTAGGTTTATGAAGTTTTATCAACGAATATAATTCGGAGGATTGTGGATTGGAGTTAATGAATTTATATTTTTCGTGGTCTGTGATTAATGATTTTGCTGTCGAAATTATGTTTTTAACCACTTTCTGAAATTTTGCAGTAGGATCCTTAGTTGATGTTATATAGTTTCCGGCTGTTAAGAATTCTTCAGTTTTAGAAATATAATCGGTTTTACTAATCGCGATGACGGTGTTACCTTTATCTGCTTTAGTGAATACTAAATCGTTCTTGGTACTATTTTCACGAATTGTTTTTATTATCTTATAATCGGAATTGCAATGAGGTGATAATTTCTAAAAGTCTTCTTTGATGCCTCCCAAATTCAAAAGTTTCTGTTTCACTCATCGATAGGGTGGACCTTATGGAACCTTCAACGAAGTGGAATGAAGTCCCCTTGAAGATCAATTTTCTGCATTTTTAGAACCTGAAATGCTACTAAACAATACATAACTAAATGAAACTGGAAGTTGTCCCAGTATTCAGAAATCACATACTAGTAAATGACTATCTTGTCATCTATTCACCCTTGGTGAATGATGTTTCACGGTTGATGATGTTTGCTCATATTAAGCTGGTACAAGTCGTAAGCAATGGTATCAGAAATTATCCCAGCACGACAAGGTATATAATCAGTCTAGACCTTAAACATTCAAACTCAGACAAGTACGACGCATAAGCCTGGCATCAGAATACTGACACCAGATTCCATCTATGAATCGAGAAAAAATCTGCCGCAAATCGATAGAAACAGCTGGCATTCTGATATTCAATTCGATCATTTGCACCCTCAGCATTACCAAGTGCAAATCATCGAAAATCACTACCTCTTCAAGGAATATTCAGAAATAAATGCAAGTTTTCGTGAAAGTATGATATAAAATTTGAGTTAAATCATTAATTCTCGATTATTTAAAAGTCATTTTACTGATAACAAATCTGTATTTACTATATTTTCTTTTTCAGATGGTGCTTCTTATTCACAATTTGCCCGTAAGTCAAAACATAAATTGATACGGACTGATTAGCCCAAAGACTAAATACTTCTTCTTCTCATAAATATATTTAACGTTTCAGATCCTTTGCATTCCGTACCAAGTTTCGCATATAGGCCAAGCAGTGGCTTCGGTAAGTACTCAAATACTCTACTTCGTATAAATTTTGAAATAACTCTGTTGACAGCAACAACTAAATAAGAAAAGATGAAATCTGCTGAGCGAAAATGAATTTCTAAACATAAATAGATCATGAATATTATCCATAATGACGCTTCACGTTTCGTTACATGAGAAAGAAGAAAGATCTATTATTATTCTTTAAAACAGAATATTTAGTTTTGTTATAGAATCTCAAGGTAGTCAAAAGTTTAGTTCAACAATATATTACAGCAAACTTGAAGGAAACCGAATTAGCCATTCCTACAGCTACATCAATTGCTTCACTACAAAATATTTTCCTTCGGAAAATGATGATTTTCTCATAACGGAAGATGATCTGTCTCTATTCTACATAAATATTTCAAGAGGTGCTCTTAAAAGGACCTCAAAATAGTCACTTCTAGTATTTTTATCTATCAGTGATTTTTACTGCTTCATTTATCTACATTCTGATCCCATGCTCATATAAAGTATCAAGATATTTTGAAAAAACATTTCTGAAACTGAGATTTGTATATAAGTTCACTAACTACCAATCCCTGAAAATCCAGCATCATTAAATTGGTCGCGAAGGACACTCATAACTTGTGACTGGTGGTAAAGATAGTGTCTTCAAAAAAATCTAGAAGTCAACTGCTTGAAAGCCGAGTAGATGAAAAAAATTAGTAAGAATCTTATTCAATGAAATCAAAAATGAGGTCAGAAATATTCTGCTTTCATGATTTCAAAGACAATACTCACAAATGATTCGTTCTATTAATGAAGTGTTCTGTCTGTTTGCCTCGTACGATTAAATCATATGACTATCATAAAGTCCTGAGTCTCTTCAAGATCATTGAACAGTAGAAACAAAAGCAAGGAGGATAACGGATATGCTAATCGTTTGCTCTCAGAGTCAGAGTCTTTTCATAGACTCTTCTTGTCATCAACCACTTTTTGATGGATTTATACCTGATTTCAAAGGAGCAGAGTACAACCCCTCTGGCTTGCAGCATCTTTTCCACTATCTAGTTGGCGTATGTAACACCGTGATCAAAATACTTCTTCTGATATACAAATTGTTTTTTGAACAATTATTATATACATTGCCTTCAACATGAGAGACAGAAGAATGGGTCTGTAGGATTTGGATAAACATTCCCCTTCTCCACTCTCCTTCCATATGAAAATGAATGTTTCTTTTCCCCATTACTAGGTATATATCTCGAACAAAGTCCAACATGAGAATAAATTAGTTCTGCAGTACCTTACTGTTGACGTGCCAATACAATCAGTCCAGTCCAGTAGGCTTAAAGGGTTAGATTGCAAATAACACACTCCTCTATATATCCAGATTTTCTTGACTAATGTAATATTAGTTTCTTCCATACTCAATATCTTATTGCAATCAGAAGAGTAAGAGTAATTGTGAGGTTTGTTCGAAGTATGTACTAGATTTATCTAGTCTGTGATAGTCTCCAATGTTCTATCTATACCCAGCTGCTTGAATTCTTGGTGTTTGAAAGACGTCAAAATAGTCACTTCTACCTATCAGTGATCCACAGAGTTAGATTCACCTATATTTTGGTCCAATGCTCAGAGAAAATATCCAAGTATTTCGGAAAAACTTTTCAAGAAGGGATATTTGTTTACGAGTACACTAACTAGCAATTCTTAAGAATCTAGCAACATTAAGGAGTTCAAGGACACTTAAAACAATTAGTGATTCTTGTTTTCTTGATATGATCGAGAAAACAAGCGCTGGAAAGTCGAAAACACTAGACGAATAAGATCATGAAAAGTCACATTCGAAGAAATCTGAAGTGAAGACCGTATTGATCTGCATTCACGAGTTAATATTGACAAATAATTTATTCTGATAATTCAGTGTTTTATCTTGATCTTCATTGCATAATCATATACTCATTTTCGGCTTCTATGATTAAGTGATAAATCTAAAATAAGTCCGGAAATCTCTCGTTGTTGAATATGTGAGAATAGATCAAACCAAAGTAGCAGGGATATGATATATTTATCTGTGCTTTCGGAAGATACATTGAATTCTTCTCCTCTTCATTTTTTCCTTTTCGTAAGTTCTTTTCGTCCTTAATCCCTTCTATGGATCTCCAACTGATATTGTTGAAAACGTCACCAATATGAATGAAAGAGTAGAGTATAACATCTCTGGCTTCCAGCATCTTCTCCACTTTCTGGATAGCTTGAATAATGTATCCCAAGCATGAAAAATCAGCAGTACCTCATTGTTGAAGAACCGATACATTTTTGTCCAGTCTAGTGGACTGAAAAGGTCATAGATAACAGAGAATCTACTCCACCCTTTGCAAGGTGATCTTGTAGTGAGATTTAAATATTAATCACTCTTATATTAATCTAGAAGATTAGTTTCTTCCAAGCTCAATATTGCAATCTGGAAAGTAAGAGTAATGGATTCATCTAGTTTGTGAAGGACTCCTATATTCTATGTATACCCAGCTGGTTAGAAGTTAGACTAATTGGAGACTGTTCGAATTCGATCTACTCATTTTTCATAGTTTCCCAGGTAGCCTCGTGTTTTTGTTTTTTGTGAGCGATATTACCCGTTTCGATAAATGTAATTAGAAGTTTTCAAAGCATCTTGCATCAGGATGCCCCTAATCAGGAAACATATGTGCAGAAACTCCACTTGCCAACAAAGAATTTCTATCACACTCACCCAGAATAGAAACCATATCAACCATTTCTTCGTTGGAGAACTTCATGGCAGTCACTTGAGAAAATTGGGTTGAAACCTCACTTTAACAATGTTTGATAACGAAATACTGATAAGTTCACCACGTAAAATGCAGAATATGATATGTCCGGACACCTGACAGAAGGCACAAATAAAAAAAAATTCAGCACATACCTCGATTTACGTTTTAATCATCTTGATCGTATCATTCGTTAAAAGAATTATCTTGTTTAGGTTTCATTTTTTACTACTTGAATCATTACAGAAAAACAACTTCTGTGCGAATAATGATGCATGTTGATGAGTTTGATACGGTTTGTAGAATTTTCATCAAAATTTTTACAAAATCGAATATTTAGAAAATAATCGAAGATGAAGATAAGGTTACTACTCCATAAATATAGCACAATATTTTATGCGTTGACATGAATAATAAAATACAGGGTATTCCATTTGAAAGATTCAATATATGATATTTTTAGAATTACAATATTCAATAATTTTTGAGTCACACCTGTATAAAATAAGTATAATCTATTTCAATTCATCAACGAAGCTGTCCTTGGGCAATAAGAAAACGAAAGGAAGAAAGTATTCATCCTCTCTGGCCAAAGGAGCACGCGATGATGTGAGAACCTATTTTCATGAATTTTTATGGAAAAAAAATATTTTGACGAAACCTCACCAGAAAAGCTTATTACTTGAAGACATTGTAGCAGAGTTTAGGACACCCTGTTTACTGCAAAATAAATTGCTGAAGTAAATTCTTACTTTCTAGATACAATATCGTTGGAACAAAAATGAAATCTTCAAGAATGTACGAGCTAAAGAGCACCACTGGTGAATCACCCAGTATATGCCAAGGTTACAGCAAAACATTCATAAGTGTTTGAGGTAGCTCTTAAAATTCTGCATTTATTAATCGAAGAATTTGCACTAAATTTTCTTTGCGGAATGAATTTTCTGCTACTGATTCATTGAAGATGGTGTAAACAGCTTCTGGTCGAGTTCCAAAAAGACCGAGAAGGTCTAGAAGAAGAAGAGCGTTCCGGTCGACCATTAACACCGACCGAGGAAGCTCACGTCCAAAAACTCAAAGATTTGATGCCTGTAAATCTTAGATTAACAATCAGAAATGTTGCTAATCATATTGTCATTTCAAAAAGATCAATTAATACCTATTTGAAGGATGTTGGTAACCTTAGACGCGTCAAATATCGATTGGTACCGAAAATACTGAATTTACTGGAAATCATGTTGACTGCTTTCTCTGATTATCGCAGTGTTCTGCATTTTGAGTTCCTTCCGCTGGGTCGAACCATCAACAAAAAATATGATTTGAGCGTTTCGTAAAGCTTTTCGCCTAAAGAGGCCAGAATTTTGGCGAGAGAATTCTTGGTTTTTGCACCACGATAATGCACCGTCTCACACTGCATTGATTCTTCGTAACCATTTCGCCAAATTTCCACCCATATTCTTCCACAACCGCCGTATTCACCTGATTTGTCACCGTGTGGCTTCTGGTTACTCAGGAATCTCAAAAAGCTGCTCCGGTTACACGGTTTTTGACTCAATAAAAGAGATACAAATCGTATCGAAGAGAAAGCTAAAGGCCATCCCGAAAATCGAGTTTAACAAGGTGAGGAAGGGCATTATTTTGAAGGCAGAAAAATGGTGATTGTTCAAAATAAATTTTGAGTCACCTCACTTTTTGGGCACTGTTGCATATCGCAATATTTCAATTTCATAATTAGATTCATTCACGAAAGTAATAATACCTTGCGGTACTTTCCATGAATTTACTTTTTTAACACTCAATTTATCAGTTTTTCATCATTATTTATTCATGCTACTATTTTATCGTTCATATTGAATTGAAATTTTCAGTGCCTGGTGCACCCCAATATGCATTGAGTAGTAATTCTTACGTTGGAGCTGGAGGATTTGGAGCAGCAGGTTTCCCAGGGGCAGGTATCTCAGGTGAGCTGATAAAAAAGAAGAGAAAATAGTCTCGTATCACGAGATATGATCTTATAACTGAAATTATTTTCTTTCAAACAGGTATAGTGACACCTCATAACGAATTCATGAAAATGAAGCTTTCAACTGAAAGATAATATTATCCCTTAATCATCAAATATTCCACTCAATTTTGAAGTAGATTCATTTTTAGTTATTGTGTATTGTTTTCTTCACAAGAAATAATGGACGGATATTTTTGGGACAGCTTGTACTGAGACTCTCAAAACGGAAGATTCATGGTCCATGTATCATTATATACAGCAGGGATGCTAAAACTTAAACTGCTGCTGATCTACCACAATATTTTTAGACTAAGCTAATCGTCTATGGACTTGCTTATTTGGATAGTAGCCTTCTCTCCAGTGGAATCATTCATGTCATGGTTGTTCAATGTGATGGTGTTCCGAG